>WBMV01007501.1:871768-1485734 GCA_013396655.1 Campylorhamphus procurvoides | reverse complement strand
AAAGTGCTGGCCAACTTGGGCGGCGAGGCGCTGGTGCTGAGCGGCGAGGAGCGCCCCGACGGCGCGGCCCACAACGGGCTGGGCGGCGATGGGACGGCGTGCCGCGGGGCCGAGAGTGTGTCAGTGCGCATCTCCTGCTGCTCCTCCGGGCGTCTTTCCAGCGGGGAGAGCTCACACCCCCTGGCCCGCGCCGCGCCGGGACCCCCGACGGCATGTGTTACGGATGCAGCCCCGTAGGGGCAAGCGGGATGCGGCAAGCGTAGGGAAGGGGCAGGCGGAATGCCGGAGAGCCGGGCTTGAACTTTCCGCCCTCGTATCTACCAGCGCAGCCCCCACAGCCCCGTCCGGGCGCTGCCGGAGGAACCTCCGCAGTCCCATCCGGTCGCGGCGACGGGTCCGGTCCCGGGCTGAGAGCTCCCGGCGGGAGCCTGGCCGGCCTCCTTCCAGGGTGAGGAGTCTTCAGGATCTGCCGCCTGGATGTTTTCGCGTCTTTTCGGCTCAAGAAAGGTGGGGGGAGTTGAGTACCATGTGAGAAGGGGTTAAAGAAGTAAAAGGCCCTCTCCTCCTCTGTGATTAAGAGAAGGGCTTGGGTGACTTTTGTGTAGTCACCTCGAAACGCCCGACGCCTCCCTCTCCAGTTTCTCCTTCCATCGCCCCATTCCCGACTAGGGAAGAAGGGGCCGCAAGGCGACTTAAATTAAGCTGGCGGTGCCCCCCGGACACATAAGCCATCCCTGCAAAGCAGTGCCTTTTCCTTTCTCAAGGGTGACTGAGAGTTTTATAAGAAGTAGCCTTAGAAACCGAGTCCAGGGAAAGGAGCAAACGCTGGTGTGCGTGGAGCATACGTGGAGGGAGGGTGTCCCCCCAGAACGGGACGGATTTTGGGGAGGGAGTACCAAGAAGCAGAGTGGGGGTTCCCCAGACCGCGAGTTCATGAGGAGAAGGGCGTGCACAGGCGTTTAATCCCTGTCTTTTCACAAGGACGAATTTACTTACTCCACCTGAGAGAATGAACAGCTTCAGAAATGCCCTTGGCGCGTGTTTGATAAAGTGATTACATATTTGCCCAGAAGTTCATTTAACCGGAGGTCAATGGCATCTGAGGCATGCTGCTGTGCTGCCTTCCCCAGTGCCATCGCTTTCCTCCGAGCCACGGACACTCCTCCCGCACTGTGCCCGTAGCCCTTTCGGTCCCGCACGTTTTTTCACGTGTGTCCTTTTGGTGGTTATTCTGAGGAGCAAAGGAGGTGCTACTGGCGGCTGGGAGGTGCTGCTGAGGATCAGCCGTGAGCAACCAACTATGGCATAAAGTTACAGAAAAAGTTTGAAAGGGAGGGAAGAATAGAAGATGCATCCTTCAGCAGTGTGTGCTGAGAAAGTGCTTGATTGTCCATGTGATACTGAAAACTGCGGAGGAGTTAGTGCTCCGTGAGGATTTAAGAAGGTGACGGCAGCTATGCCTCCTCTCCTTGTGAGCCCCGCGTTCCCCGCAGGACCAAAGTGCATCCCATCCTCCCTCACTGCAGCAGAATCGTTTACAAAGATACCTGTGAAGTCTTAATACGAACTTCTCTGTGGGGTCTGAATTGAGGCTGTTGCATCTAAATTTTGTCATTGGTTTGTTTATGCAGGCTTCCTAGGGTAGAGGCCAGGTAATGTTTGAGCTTTGCTGGGATCTAATGAGTAATGTATATAGTGCTTCCAAGTTGTTCTCCTTCTGTGTAGTGCCTGCAGTAACAGCACCTGAGCACGCTGCTACTGTACGAGTTTTTAAAACGCCTCTGTTTTGTTCCTGGTTGGGAGTGAAGAAGAAGCCGTTTCAGGGTGAACGCTCAGCATCCTCCTTCCCTCCCTTTGACATGGCAGCTATCTTGCATTTCTTTGCTCAGTGAAGACTGATGTGCCTCAGTAGTTGTTTTTGCGACGAATTTGTAATTTGTAAATCGAGACCATATTTCAGTAGTCATCCCTGTGTAGAATTAAAATATTCTGGCACTGAACTTGGTGTTTTGTCCTGCCTTTCTCTTGCTATTTCAAACCAAGAGTTGGCTGCGGCATTGCCCCGGGAGGGCTGCTCCCTTCAGCAGGGACCCACTCTATGTGAATGGCTTGTGTAAGTAGGCATCTTAAAATAATTCTCTGTAATTCTATTGCCTAATTTGTAGCTCATTCTTCAGTAGCACAGTTTAAAATGGTATTTTTATTACTAAAGGAAAATCCAAAAGTTCTTTTTACCCTTTAATGTATAAGAGGGAAAGACTTGATTTTTCTTTCCTTCCAGTTAGTAGGAATTTGCCATTTCCTGACTTCTTGGAGAGTTATATATGGCAAAAAGCAGTCTGTGCTGGGGCAGGACAAGACCCATGTGCAGGTCATCTCTAAACTCTTTCTTCAGTTCACAGAGCAAAGCCAGCATGTGTTTCCAGGGTCAAAAATTACATTTACATTTTTAGGGAGATTCTGAGATTTGCTTATGACTTCCAGCCCAGGAAAGCTGAATTTGCAAAGGCATGGTAAGATGTGAAGGACAAAAGGCAATGCAGCAGGGCTCTGAATATTGCCCAATGTGTTGTGCATTCCTGGAAAGGGTGTTACGATTGAGAATTTCCTAGAAGTTATTGCAGGGAAGATGTGGTCAGTGTGGCTCAATACACTCAACATCAGAGTGCCAGAGCCCGCCTGTTATACAGTGTCCTGCCTAAAAGCGCTTGCTCAGTGAAATGAGGCATTTACCAGCTCAGCACTAAACTGTAGTCTCTCCTGCATTCCTGTGCAGGGAGGAAAGGAGTGGAAAATCCCTCCCCAGACCTCTGCACCCTTTATGGGAGGCAGGGCTGGCACTGGCATGGGTGGCAGGAGGAGGAAGGTCTGCAAAGAGAAGGGATGAGGGAATGCTTCATTTTAACACTTGCCCCTTTTGCTGCATTGATCGGTGTCTCCGAGTTGGTGGAAATAGAGATTTGTTGAAGGGTTAGAGATGGTGTAGCTGCAGCAGCTGTGCAGGTGTGGGGGGGTACAGCTGTAAAGCCCGGCAAGAGAGATCCTACTCTAACAAATTTAATAAACATGCTGGCTTTTTCTGTCTTCTTATTTTCCATCCCTGAAAGACATCAGTCTGTTGCAGACGTCACTTGTCCACTCATTAAGCTAAAGTTCCTTCTTATAAATCTGGTCTGTGGGGTTGCCCGGGGTGCCTTAAATCAGGTAGGATATGATAAATGGAAGGGAAATAAGGTAACAGGTGATACTGCCATAAGAAGAGGTGTAAGGCAGAAGGCTCAAAAGGAGAGGGAGGTGGTGGTGAGGAAGGATGTGAGCCCTTAGAAATCTTGCTCTCTCCTCATCTGCAGGGATGAACCGCTTCTGCCTGCAGGGTTTAATTTCCTGTGAGCTTTCTGTCACGGCTTGGCCATGGGTGTGGGGAAGCAATGCAGGCAGAGTGAGCAAGAGCTGATGTTGAGCTTATCAGCCCTGGGTGGCTTCTCAGGTGTTCAGTGCAGCAGAATGGAGCTTCTCCAGCATTCAGGAGCAGAAAGAAATTCCCTACATGAGAGATGAGGCAGCTTTCTTGTACAGTGCGTATTTGCAGGTGTGGAAAGAAGCTAAAATTATCGTGACAGCTATTGTTTGTACATACAATTTGTCTGTGGTTCTGTTGAATTTGGGCTTCTTAAATAAGCACTTTGGAAAATCAAGCAGCCCCTCTTGTGCTGTGTGAAGCACATTACATTCAAGTGACCCTCAAGACAAAATGTGTTTGCTTTTATCAAAGCATCCAAGTTGAGAGCAGCCTCTTGGCATGCTCTGTAAGTGAGCTAGTTGTGCTTTATTTGTGTTTTCTATGTGTTTGGTGAAAAAAATGAAAAATTGAAGTAGCCTGTGCTAATGTCAGACAGGACCTCTCTGCGTGCTGCTGTACTGGGTTGTGAAATAAAAACTCCACATTAGTGATTTTGCTAGCTGTCTGCGGAGTATTTTTCCCTAACTCGTTTAATGTGTGCAGGTGAGCTAGCGATGATGACGGTGGAAGGTATGTAGTGGGAAAATGAGCATCTTAGTGTTGCTAGACGTTTTATTGGTTTTGAGTGCTTCCCTGTTAACACAATTGCAAGGTCCCTGGAGAAGTGGCTTTGGCAGCCTCTCTGGGTTTGCGTAAATTTCCCACAGGGACACAGTCCCCTACATAGTGAATTGTAGCATATGGACTAAGTAGACTATAGTCATCTTCTGTATCCCTCTTGGAAGTAATACATAGCTTTAAAGCAGTGTAAGAATATGCATGATGCAGTTTGTATTGTAGTAATGTGTTACTTTCCAGGCAGTATTTCTGTAAGTATTGTAAGGATTCTTCCTTGCCTAAACTTTTAAAATTTTCTTTGGGTGAAGCAAAGCAATTCTGCCTTGTGACTTAAATGTTGAAATAGTGTAAAATAGGCATGGGCTGCTTGTTGGCTGTAGTTTTCCATCTTACCTATGTTTTTGTGTTTCTTTCACTAAACTAGTGACAACAGGAGATTTCTGGGGGTTAACAAAATACAACATTAATCCAAAAAGTGTGTCTCTTGCAAGTATGGAGGAAAAATGAGGCACAGGGCACTTAAGTGCGTATGTGATATAACAACTTACTATAATGAGGTCAGGGCTGTTAATATCAGTGATTACAAATTGTAGGCAGTTATTTTTTATGCTTCCAGTATATGTATGGAGGGAACAGTTTGTCTTTTTTTTTTTTTTTACCAGCAAATATGCAGTTAGGGAAATGTTTTGTATTTAGGGGCTATATCACATTTTGTAGCCTGTGTAGCTGCTTTTGGCACACATCAGTTTAAAAGTGAAATTGAAAGGGAACGGGGCAGGTAATCTTATTCTCAAGAGTTCCAGATACAAGCAATTCATGAGAATCTCAGTTTTGATTGTTTCTGCTGGCGGAAGCTTGAGTGGCAACACTTGATGTGTCTTCCATTGATCAGATTAGATTACAGGCTAATTTAGCAGTCCAGACAGTCTGTATCACCTTTCACAGATAAAAATCAGTACATCCTCTTTGCAGTAATTCTCTTATGAATCCTATTTCTCAGTTACTGTAAAGAAAATAAGGCAATTGTGGGCAACACAATTCCTGGATTTATTTGGACCAAGTGCAGGGTGCCCCATCAACCCACCCACTTTGGAAATCATATACTAAGCCCTCTCGAAACAATTTATTACCATCTCCTTAAGGATGCTTAGAAGATTAAATGTCTAGAGATCTGGAATTCAATTGCACATAATGTTAAGTATCATTAGAAAAGAAAAGGAAGGTTTAAAATCCCAGCAGTAATTCCTTGGTGGGAAATTAAATTTAAATCTTGGTATAACTCTGACGAATCTTTAAACCATTAGAGTAAAACTGAAAGCTGAAGGCTCTTGCCATGCGGATAATGAAACTCTGTTTGTCTCTTCATTTTGCCATGGCAAGTGCCTTTTCTCTGGAGGTGATTTCCACCCTCATGGGAAGGCATTTTCACACAGGTGATGCCAAGGGCACAGGCTTCTCCCCGTCCCTCCTGTACACTGGATTTGGGTCAGAAACACACATCTGTCCTGAGGGAGCTGATGAGGAATGTCTGTAATTCAAACCAGTTTGGGTTTGGGACAGGTGCTGATCCCAGTACGTTGATGGTTTCACGTGTAAACTGGGAATGATTTTTAATTTTTTTTTTGCTCTCTTAATCTCACTGTTTTCATAATACATGGTGTGGAATTTCTCCTCTTAGTAATGTATCTGTAAATTTGGTTTTAAGTATAGCATCTATATTTGTTCATTCAGAGATTGTAAGTGTTGTAGAGTTTACCATATCTATTTGTAACCTGTTCCAGTACTCACTTTACATACAGGTTTTAGGAATACATTATTTCAATTACATTTTTCTAATTTAGATTTCTGATCATAGGATTATTTTGTAGTTTATTCTGCAAGATTATGTTGCCATGGCTACTTGTTAGAATTGGTACAGCTACTTCAAAAGAAGGGAAATTGGAGGAAACAGTAGTTCAAAAGAGCAATAGCATAAGTAAGTGAACAAAATTTGATGGGAAAAAAGCTGTCCCAGTACTGCATGGGAGACTCCGACTTTCCAAGTCTGAAACAATTCTGCAAGCATCTCAGAAAAATAGTGAAGAAGGATGATAGTGGTACTTCTAGAATATGCAAAAAGTCTTTTAACTACTTATTGTACAGAGTTTGTGAGCAGCCCATAGAATACAGCTTTGCTGGCCTTGACGTCGTCAATGGAAGTGAAAGATTCTTCTCCTACCACCTTCCAGTCCCTGCTGGTGTCACTACAGGAGCTGTAGCTGGTGTGAAGAGGGTTTCACTTGGCCCAGCTGTATCATCTCTCCAAACCCTTAGCTATGTTGAGCAGAGAAGAATACTGCTGTCAGCATTAGGTGTGTCTGTGCTGAGGGTCTTTGCCAGGGCATCTATTCTTAGAGCAATCAGGGAGAGCATCGTACTGTTATGGCAGATTGGGAAAGAGCTAGGATTCTGAATAGGAGGAATAAAATAGTCTTGTTTTGGCAGGGACACAAAGCTTGTTGTAGAGATGAGAAGAAGCTTGAGAGGAGTGTCAGAGGAGTGTCACTGCAAGCAAGGGGGGAGTTTAAAGGTGTTCAAGGTGAGACAGCTGATTTGGGGATAGAGAAGTCTGTGAGAAACTTCAAGGTATGTAGAAGTGTAGGGTGCTACTTGTCACTCATGCTACGTATTGGAAGGTGTGTTGTGAGCCTCCTTCATGCTCTTAAATAAATATCTGTCAGCTATTATTTTGCAGGATGAGAAAAGCTGCTCTATGAGCCCATGTCTCTGTATTTTAAAACATTGTTAATGGCCCAGTGTTGCACTTTCGGGAGAGAGAGGATTCATTGAAATTATGGCATCCAGCATCTTGCAAGCTCTTGCAGTGTAGCAGCACTTGAGTAATGAACTAGAACGCAAAAGATTTTACCTAACTGTGCTTGCAGGAGAAGTTGGGAAAACACAGAATTGGTTTGTTCACCATCCACTTAGCTATGAAAACATACTTTGCTTGAGAACATAAGTTAACAAACTTGCTTACAAAAGATTTAATCAACTGTGACTAGTTCCTCAGATTGCTTCAATATTAGATATTGCCTTGCTGTTAGGTTGAGGTTGTTCCTTCACATAAATTCAATTAAGCGACATAATTTCCACATAATTCTTTGGCAGGCATGGCTTTCCAACTGCTGCTACTGCACACTTCTGTTGCAGTCTGTCTTTAATTCTGTCGGTCTAGATAGTACTTGAACTACTGAACTGGCTATGGATTTTGTTGTGCACATACTAAGGGCACCGTGGAGCTGGTCACTGTTAGAGCAACACAACTGTACTGTAGCTATTGGGTAAAATGGAATTTTTAATTGTAAGGAAACGAGCCAGAAAAGTAGACGTGGAGAAACCGTCTCTGATTAGAAATGATTAACAGACAGCACACTCTTTCTAAAAATGATGTGCAGCTTTTTTACGAACTGTTGGAAGTCATGCTTGTTGGCACAGTTCTAGAAGTCATCAAAACTAATGCTGTGGCTATGTTTATTCCTCACTGCTTTGGGATGTTTCCTTCTAAAGATGACATATATTTAAGCAGTGAGGCTGCTTCAAGGCAGCACATAGGTGAGTAACTTCTCTGTGTGTGTGTCTTTGTAAACAGTTTCTGTTCACTTTAATGGCAGGCTAAAAATAGGTAAATTTCTTGTATGGTGGTGTAAATACCCAAGAAACAGAATCCTTTTTTCAAGTATTAGATAGTTAGAAATATAACATAAGAATAAGATGTAAAAAATTTTCTTTTTAAAAAGCCAGTAGCAGAACATAAGTTCTTTTCTGACAAGGGAGGCACAATTTACCTGATTTGCTCCAATGGATAACATGACCTCTTGGGAATATTTATCAGCCTCGTGCCCTTTCAGGGAAATAGGGCCATTAGTTAAGCTTTATGTTCCATTTGCCATAGGCATGTACAACTGGTGCAGTACTTATTTTGGCTTTTAACATAATCAAGTAGTTATGAGAGAATATGGCAAGCTATATCATGGAAATAATGTATCTCCACTTTTGTCTGAGTTATTTCAATAATAGTTATTTCCAGGATGATTTACTACAGTGATGTGTGTTTTAGCTGCCACTGTCTCTGATTCTGCAAGGGGAGCAAGAGGCAGCTGTGTGAAGGTGCTGGAAAGGTTTAGTGTTATCCAGCATGTATTTTAGGAGGCTGCTTTAAGCTAATAGTTTTAACTCAGGCAGTGAAAGTTTAATCTGTTTATCCTGGACTTTGAGCTTTAGTCCCTGCAAAACAGCCTCGAAGGACAGAGCTGGCAGTGGGGCCGGCAGTGGCAGATGTGATTTCCCTGAGAGCAGAAAGCTTCTCTTCCTAGGTAGGAGTCAACAGGATCCTTCTCTTGCAGACATGAAGACAAATGAGGGATTTTATTATTGGGTGTTGAGAAGTATTTTACAGGAAAAAGATGAGCAGGATTTGCCTTCAGTATTTGCTACATGAATTTTTTGAGAGGTTTTTTTTGATTTATTTTGTGTGTGGTTTTTTTTTGTTTGTTGTCGGGATTCTTTTTTGGGTTTTTTTCTGTCGAGGATGCTGCAGATAGGAAAAAAGGCTTCCAAATTACAATTGTTTTCCAAAGTACACATTATTCTTTGTAACTACCTGCCCCTTTGAGCTTACTTTTCCTGTCTCATGTAGTGCCAGACTTCCCTGGTATCTGGTCTTCATCAGCAATATGTGGCTGGGATGGAGAAGTGTCTCCAGAGAACCAACAGGCTTCCCACCACATAAGTGCATACTTAGGTATGAAGCCACATACCAAAAGATGTGTTTATGTACATACTTCTGTAATGAGCAGTCCTGTCAACAGGCAGGCATTTCTTGTTTGGTGCTTGACCTTCATATGTGCTTCGGGCCAACATGGTTGTAACCAAATTTACGCTGCTGGGGCTTTGCCAGGTCTGGAAATGCAAAATGATGCCTATTTTATCCATTGGGTCTCTCTGCTGTGAGGATGGCATAGTGGGCTGTCCTAGCTCAAGACTGCATGGAGAGGTTGTGGAGTGTCCCTCAATGGAGATATTCAGGAGCCTTCTGAATGCAGTCCTGTGCAATGTGCTCTAGGATGACTCTGGTTGAGCAGGGAGGTTGGACCAGGTGACCCCACTGGTGGTCCTTTCCAACCTTGACCATTCTGTGATTCTGTAATTCTGATTCTGTACTTCACTCCTGGGAAGCCTTTTCCAGAGTTGAGGATGTGGCTGGTTGTGAAGTCTGTCATATAAAGTCAGGAAGATGTGCTTACTGCAAGAGAAGGGGTGCAGGCTTCAGGCTGGAATGCCTTGGATGATGACAGCAGGCTCTTCATTAAGAGCTCTAAGTGTTATTGCTGTGGTTTGCCTAAACTAAACCCTTCTGGATTTCAGAAACTCAGATAAGTGGCTGGTCAGACATTTAACATAGCCCAAACTCTTGAAGTCTTGATCACACTGGTGAGAAGAAACACAAGCAACACTTAAAACTGCTGGTGGACCTCAAGGTCTTGCAAATGCCACAGCTAATATACACGAAGCCACTATTGCTCTCATGGCTTTTGTTACCCTTTTCACTGCAGGAATAGTCGGGTTGGGTTGGGTTGGGTTGGAGGCTGATGCTCTTGTAATGTTTGTAAGACACAGCTCTCATGTAGCTCTGGGGAGCACTATATTCCTGCCTTAAAAAAGGTAAAAAACCGTCTCATGGTAACTTCAGTCTTCTTCAGGTTTGTGGAACGCTGGAGAAGAGTCAGTCAGAAAAGGCAATAAAAGAAAACAATGTTTTCATTCAGGAAGAATGCAAGTGAAAGCAACTAGTTTTAATAAATTCTCTGTCCATTCAGTGAATGTCTGTCTGTATAAATAAGCCACACGTAGATGATGGACGATAGCAGGTCGGTCATGAAGAAAACATTGCAGTAACAAACTAGTGGAATTTCCACTTAACACATTAAAATCAACCCTGAAAGGCTCCATGAAGGAAAGCTGTAAATTGGAGTTCTAAGAGATGGCATATAAAATTGCCCTGAAACTAAAAATGACCCTCTGTCAGTTTTATGTTTCCCTTTCACTCTCTTATCTCTGCTTTAATAAACACATGGGTAGACTATCAAAAGAACAGCACTTTTGTCTGTGAAGCCTTGAGGAAATAAATAGTGAGTCTGGGCATGTTATAAATTACACCAAATAAAAATAAACTGAAATTGATTCTGGACTTTGCCTGTGTAAGGACTGCATTGCTAGGATCATTCTGTGTTGATCTGGTTTTATATATGTTGAACTTTTCTGCTAGGTATACCTTGAAATGTTAGTATTTAATGCTTGACTTTTGGTTCAACTACTGCCAGGGCTTTCTCTCTATGTGCATATATAGTATTAAGACCTTAGAGTGGTTTCAAGGTTCACTCTTTTAACAAAACACTGAGGAGCAAATACCCTTTGGTTTTTGAGGGAGAAAGGGAAGAGCTGGCTCGAAAACATGCAAGTTTCTGTGGGAATCTTTATGATGTTTTAATTTGAAATGGCATTTTATATCTAAGAATAAAGCAATTTGCTTTCAAAAGGCTGATTTGAACCTGCATTTAAAACCTTTTCTAAGCAGAATTGTCTATATGGAAAAGCAGAGAATTACCCAATGTACCATGTCACAGAAAATCTTTGCAATCACATTAATCACAGGAAATTTTCATAGCCAAAAAGTTTTGACCAACTCCATGTAGTAATTTTTCCCTATTTTGTTAAAATACGCAGTTAGCTTCAGTAAGTGCAGGGTTTTTTTCAGTTCTTTGGGAGCTTTAGATATGCTGTTCTCTTTAATCACTTTGTTCTGCTACTTTTCTATCAACATACACATTGTGTGAAGTGGATAAGGATGTATATTTGGTATGAGCCAAGATAGATGTGCTTCCAGTGGAGAAGTCATAAGTGGTATATTATATGAATTCCTGTAAAACGTTTATGTTTGATCTTTTCAGTTAGTCATAGTTCTGGGGCTATGCTTCTTGTTTCTGTGAAACTCAGAGTCAAAACCTTGAGTATAGAAGGAAATGAGGAAGAAACTTCTCAAGTCTCTGAAACTTGCATAAAGTAGCTCTTCTAGGTGTAATTTTAATATCTCCTCAATGCAGCGGTAAATTAAGTCAGCCGCACTACTTTTTAAGCTTTTGCTGTATTTAAGACTTTGTGTAGAACTCTGTATATGGGGGAATCAAGTGTTCATGAAACTATAAAGGGTAGAAAATTATGGGGAGAATATGCAACATGTTATTTCATTTCTCTATTTTCTCTTTGCTTTCTTTCTGTTCACTCGTGCATTGGCTAATGTTGGTTTAGGGATGCCTTAAAATATAGCTGTTTAATTTCAGAACTTGCCTAGTCCAGTGTGGGGACAGCTGTAAATGCCTATCAGCAATATTACATAGGCGCGAGGTGCAAGTGGGCATACACGTACAGCTTGTATGCACATTGTACATGCATTTGCTCATATCCAAGACAGAATTTGTTTATTGTCAGTGCTGTGTAGACTAAGTTAATTGTTTTTTGAAAATGGAAAAGTCTTGATTGTACCTGCACTGAAGGAGTCTCTGGGTTAGTTCGTTTAATTGAATGCTTCACAGGAGGCTGCACCTGCAATTTTGTTTTTTCTCAGGCTCTGTGTTCGCCACCCAGACCCTGCTGTCCATGTCCCGTTGTCTGGGGTTGAGACTCTGGCAGTAAGTGGGTGATGGGCAGGCTGGTGGAGACAACCTGCAGTTGTCTGGAGAGCACCAAGAAGGGGAGCAGGAGCGGGGAGAGTGAGAGCCACCTCCTCTTCAAGTTGGCATGTATTTTCCCATTGATTTCCATGGGATTAGGATATTTTTGGTGAGCAATAATGACATGAATTACTGGTGGGGGAAAAAAAGAGATGTTGGTACAGCTTTATCCTGTCTCTGATACCCACTATTCATTCCCCTTTAAAATATTACGGACAGATCTTTGGTCCTCACTGGAGGACTCACTTCACTGGCCTCCTCCATGGCTGGAAAGACCTGCTCATGATACTGCTCATGTTCAGTGCAGTCCCTCTGTTAATGTGCTGCCTTACTGTGCTTAGCAAACCTGAGTACGTACTCTGCCTCCGCTTCCTCAAAGACCGATGAGCAAAAGCTTTGTGAAGTACATGTGGCAGCAGTTCAGCCTCTGAGTTCAGTCATTTTGTGCAATAATAATTGATTAAACAATTGTTTCTTTAGCTACTGTTCCATGCTAATCGCAAAGGTTGAATAACTCAGCACAGTCATAACTGTGCCTAAGTTGTAGGTCCTTGTCTCAAATTAGAACAGTATCAAAATGTTATTTCTGCAAGCCTCCCTGCTTTCTCTTAAATTCCAGGGTGACAGATACTGTATCAACAGCTTTCCAAAGAATGTTTCAGGTCTTCTTTTTTGTTCCCAACTAAGCTCTGACCTCTTCAATGGAAAAGACACACTAAAAATATTGTTTAACTGGAGAAGGAAGCAGTCACTGTTTGTGGAGACAACAAAATTATAATTTCAGGTGAAGACTGGTTTGTAGAGTCATGTTTTCTCCAAAGAGGTGCACCCAGCAGAAATGTGACCTCTCTCCTGTGGAGTGGGGTATTTGTAAGTGTAGCACTGTCAATGCATCGGCGATTCTCCAGGAGAAATTTGAGTTTGCTACTACCTTTGTGTCATTACAGTGTATAATGCCAGACTGAGCATCAGAGGTATTCTGGGTTTGCAGGGTACACTAAGCCCAAAATCTCGGTGTGGCTTGCCCCTGATGCGAAAACACAGGGCTCCATTTACCACTGGATTTTTCTGGATATCATTTGCCTCCTTTCTGACTTCTGACTACATCATTTAGGATTCGAGGCAACACCAGCAAAAATTTGATATTTATCAGCCTGATTATGCAGGAAAACCTGCAGTTGTAGCTGAACAAATAATTGCATAATCAAAACGTTGGCTTGCTGACTTTATGCCGGCTGGCTGATTTGTGTATCTGAACCTGGCAGATCCCTGCTGGGGATGAGCTGTGCTTCCGGGCAGGCTCCATCAGCTGCTGATGGCTACCTGGCTAACAGCCAAACCTGATGGGTTTCCTTATCTCTAAAGAGGTGCAAAGTCATGACCACAGTTTAAGAATGATTGAAAAGTGACAGAATTGGTATCATCAAAAGAAGGTACATAAACTGCAAATCTGCTGTATTTTGTGTCTGAGTTCTTGGGAGAACTTGGGTTAGCTCAGGAGCCCTGAGGTCTCCAACCTGGAATGCAACCCAATTACCTTAACGTTTTGGTGGTTTTTTTTTTCCTTTTAAATATAGGCATCATTAGAAAATATAGTGAGTTGAAACTAATCCGTAATGTTAAACCTGTAATCACAGCTTTGGAAGAATGTTGCTAAGAAAGCATAATAACTGAATCTGAAAAACAGTAATAACTCTATGCTTTTTGAATATTATTTCCTTTATAAATGCTAGGATAAAAAAAGAGTAAGTCAGATTCAACAGCACTTCTACTGCAGCACCCCTTGCATTTATTTGCCTGCAGTTCAGTTCTGGCTAAAGGACCACTGTGGTGCAACTTCAACCCTCTGAATAGTCCTGCTGAAGGACACTAGTGTATGAGCCACAGTGGCCAGTGAGGCTGGAGAAAAGAGAGCCTGTTAGTCTCAGCTTGCTCTGGGGGCAGGAGGGGTTTATAGAACCTCAGAATCATTTAGGTTGGAAAAGATCCTAAAGATCATGAAGTCTGACAGTTAACCCAATGCTGCCAAGTACACCACTAAACCATGTCCCTAAATGCTAGACCCACATGCCTTTAAATACATTCAGGGATTGTGACTCCACCACTTACCTGAGCAACCTGTTCCAATGCTTCATAATTCTTTCTGTGAAGAGATTTTTCCTGATATCCAGTCTAAACCTCTCCTGGCACAACCTGAAGCCATTTCCTCTTGTTCTGTTGCTTGCTGCTGGGAAAAGAGACTGACCCCATTTTACTAAAATCAACTTTCCGGTAGTTCTAGAGAGCTGTATGGTCTCCCCTGAACCTCCTTTTCTCCAGGCTAAACAACCTCAGCTCCCTCAGCTGCTCCTCATAAGACTTGTGTTCCAGATCCTTCACCAGCTTTGTTGCCCCTCTTTGGATATACTTCTATCCCAGAGTCACCTTCCACCCTGTTTAGTCCCTTCCCTGTTTAGTACAGTAGGTGGTGGAAGGGATGGAGCTGTGCAGGGCACCAGCAGCCCCCCTCAGACCACTCTTCGTCACAGCTGCCTCGTGCTGGAGGATCCAAGTGTCTGGACCCATGGCTGCTATGAACAGGTGCTCCCTGAAAGTAAGGGAGTAGCTTCAAAGTAAGAGGGGAAATACTTCACTTTGCAGGCTGAAGCAGGGTGGGCAGGCAGCAAGGCCAGGCAGAATGCCCCTTCCTGCTCTGCAGGGTGTGTGTAGGCTGACGTTTTGTGTGTTGTGTATAGGCTCCTCTGTCCATGCCCTAATCCTGTAACTACATAGATGAGGATGACCTTTGCATACACGTCTTTCACATTGATTTCATTGAGGCTAAGTTTGGGTAAGACTGCAAGACGAAGAGCCATGATTTTGTTTTCTTTCTCCTGTGGGCATGTCCGTGCTGACTGTAGTATATAAAGCTGCTTGCTGTTGAGTCTATCCCCATTCAAGGTGAGGAGAAAAAGTGTTCATGACTCCCCCCTTCCTATGCTGCACCAAAACAAACAAGTAAATGGTAGCAATTGCCAAGGAGAGAAGCAGTGTTTTGCAGATCTTAGATTTTTCTGCTGGGAAAAAACAGTAGCCATGTTTAACTTCTTTTCAAAGAGTGACAAAGTTGAATATACAAATTAAACTCCAGTTTCCGCAGTTGAGATTTCCATGAGCACTTCACACAAATATTCTCAAACTGCAGCGTTTTCTAAATAATGACATTTTCTAAGAATGGTCTTTGGGGAAATGGGACAACCCTTGTGTTTTTACCCTTCCCCCTTTGATGCCAGCTTGTGTCAGCCAGTGCTGGGAGACAGGAGGGAAGGCTGTGGCCAGCTCTGAACAGATTGGCCTTTGTGTCCTGAGCACAAACATCCTCTTTTTTTCGAGGGAATGGGCAAAATGGGTTCTGACCCAGCATGACCAGCTGTTTGCAGCTTGTCGGTCAGCAGGAGAGAGACAAGTGGCTCCTCTGTGTCCCTGTTAAAGTGCTCCTAAGGAGCGAACTGTCAAGCAGGCAGTTTAAACAGTTCAAATCTTTACAAGCCAAAGTTTAATGTGAGCCATAAGATACTTCAGCTGTGTCACAAGACTGCCCAAGTTGCTCCGCAGAGGTTTAATGCTCTGGTTAGAGGCTTGGAGCTGCTTTGCTGCCCTGGAGCTCTGAGCTGTGCAGAAGCGCGTCAGCGCCCACCAAAGCTGCTGCTGGTTGTTTCTTTTCCTGGCAACTTAAGTCTTCAAGTGTTTAATGGAAATACCTCTTAAGCGAAGAACTTAAAAATTACAAAAGCCAGTATTAACTTCTGCCATTGTTACTTGGCAAGTTGTGCCCTTGTGAAATTTAGGAGGAGATCTGGAACAATGTAAAGGTCTAATTCTGCCCTTTTCATTTGTTTGATGCCTTACATTGATACTATTCAAGTGCTTGATATTTTTATTATTCCTATGTAAACTCAGACATAAGTTACTTCCCAGGGCCCAAGACCTATACACCATTTTTCCTGAGCATGGTGTAGCTTGCAACACATTTTACCTTCAGCAGCAGAGAGGTGGGATGTCTGGGACTGTAGTTTCAGGCTTTGCCAGTGTAATTGGCATGGTTCCTTTGACTCAGAGGAGGAGGAGGATGAAGATACTTAAAAGCCATTGCTATCCAGAGCACTGCTCAACAGCTGCATCGTTTGGGATCCCTGCTGCCTGCCCTTGCACCTCAGCCTGGCATGTTGTAAGCTGCTGAGGTTAATCAGGCTGAATCTGTCTGTGGCAAAGTGTGGAGTGTTTCCATTGCCAGAGCCAATACTTTTCACACCCTACCCACTGTGTAGGGAGAGTAGTCTGATTTCAGTGTTCACTAGTTGTGCTCCAGATCTTTCTGCCTCAGTTAATGACATGGAGCCAGGTTTGGCATGTGGACAGCTATGAAGCTGGAGCCTACAAGAAAATATGTACATCTCCTCCAAGTGTCTGTCTTTTTGTTTGCAGCAGTGATGATGGACTGTGAGAGGTGGGCCCAGCAGCTGGCTGCCAGGGTATGCAGTATTATTAATGTCCAGTAGCACTCATTAAAAATCAAGTGCTGAAGAAGATCTGTACTGGAGTCAAAGTCCAGTCTTTGTTCCTCTAGCTCCATTGTTAAGAGACTGAGCCTTCTCTGCTTCTCTGTGGTTGTGGACCAGGCTGGGCTTCAGCAAATAAAGCCAAGTGAAATCTGTCTTCTTAGGCCTCGTTTGGCATTTTCTCTTCTGGGTCATGTTTTTTTGTTGTTCATGCTGTAGAGGTAACAGCAGAGGGGAGATGTGATCATCTTGGCCTGTGGGGCCCTGGTGTGGTGGTTCCTCTGGCAGAGGATCTCTGATCCAGCACAGTATGAGACTGGATTGTGGCTTGTATGCTGTCAGCACCCACTGATGGGGCAGGAGGGAAAATGCCCCACTGATACTATCCCTGTACCACAACTGCCACAGAAATCTGTCTCCTCAGTACTTTCAGATCTTGCTGGGCAGCCAGACTGCAGCCCAGGCTTCTAGGTAGACTTCAATTTGCTGTCAAGAACTATCATATTAATGGCTTCATTTCTTTTAAAGGAGCTATGAAGGAGATGTCATTGTTTTAGCACTCACAAAGTACAGAAAAGAGCCCTTTAGCTCCTAAATTTTTGATGTTCTTGAGTAATTGTGAGATATGCTAACAGGGAATGTGTTTTAACAAGGATGTAGAGCTAGAGACCACGTGAAATGAAATTTTAATCAAGGCTCCCGTCAAGCTGTATAAAAGCATTTTACTTTGTTTTGAGGGGTAATATATAGGATACAGCCTTTGCTTTTAAAGGAACATTGTCTAATTACTTTGGGCTTTTGGTTGAAAGGATAAATCCTTCTCACTTTTCCTCTTTTTTATTCTTTCTTTTATTTATAAAATGGGCTTGCTTGTATCTTTGAGTGCTTCCTTTTGCTGTCTTTATACCATGCATTTTTACTGATTTTTGTAGTGATCTTTGACACACCCAAAATATTAGTTTCTAATTCTGAGCATTAAAGGTAATAGGCAGCTGGTTGTGATTTTGGTTTTGTTTTCCCCTTTCTTGAGTGTGTTCAGACCTTTAGAGAGGATTCCTCTTACAATTAGGCATTTAGGCTGTTCTGAGTATCCCTGCTCTCAGCATGGGCAGCAGAGAGAGAAACAGCCTGAGTGTTCTTGGGCAATGCCACTCTCCATCCTCACATACTACAGGAATACTTGCTTGGCTTCCACTTACACCTCCTAGGTGATTACAGCTATGTGACATAGATTCCCTCCCTTCGAGTGTTTTTTCCAGCTTTTTCTTTGCAACCCAAGGACAATTCTCTGTGTCTCAATTCTCACTCAGTTACATGGTTCTCTGGAACTGGGATTTTGTGTAGTGCAGGATATAATCCAAAGAGCAGAAAGTTCTACATATCTTTGTTGCAAATAACATGAAAAAAAATATATATACTGTTAGAGAATATTACTGTATAACTGGGTTGTATGTTGGTCTTGGCAAGAGCCTTTAAAGAGAAAAGCCCATCCCTGTGCTGCAGTGCACCTCTTTGGGGTTGCACTGACTTAATTGTGTGTGGTGCCATGCCAGAAGCAGATTGTTTTTAACTTACATGGGCTAAATGTATGCTCCAGAAAAGATGTCATCTCAAATGCTTACTTTTTCCATGATGGAGTTTACAGAGAAGACTAAAAAGCAGTTGTGGCAGCAGAAGGGGAGCCATGGACTCCAGCACAAGGCAGAAGTGCTGAGGTTGGAGGAAGAACCCAGCAAGATGATTTTGTCATTGAAGCCAACATGTTGTGAAACTGTAGCCCGAGCTGATCGGGACTTTCCTGGCCTCCTCCTGGCCTCAGCAGCTCATTCCTTCACCTGAGCTCTGGCAGCTGCTCCCCTGTGCCATGCTGTGTGTTGTGTGTTCTAGCTCTCCAAGTTGGCTCTCTGGGTGGCAGCAAGGTCATGGGAAGCTTGAGGCATTGGAGGTCCCTTGTACAGAACTGCTCATATTTAAGATCCATGTAAAGCCATTGTGAAACTGCACCCATCATGCTGAGGCTTGTCTTGTTATTGTCAACATGCAGTGGCCCCAGCGAAACCAACTTCAAATGCTCAGAGATGGAATGGGGCCAGGATCTCTCTTAGTGTTGCAAATTGTGCCACAGTAGAGAAAAAAGCCACTTCTTTTTTTTTTTTTTTTAATAAAGCGCTAGACTTCTGAGTGACAACCTTGAATTTTCAGTGTTAATTGTGTCACCTGCAAGTTAAAGTGTGTTTCTTACCTGCTTTGTATTCTGCATATCCCATCTTTTATATAACCTTGTGTTGCTGTACAAAGGGTGGATATAAATCTTTCATACACACTGTCTCCTGATTGTGTGTGGGAGTGGGAAATTCTGCACAAGTTAAAAGTACCTCTCCTGAACAAAGGCTGGGTTGATTTGATAGCAAAAGCAATGATCTTACAGTCGAAGTGAGGAGCAAGAACTAGAAAATTAGACAGCCCTCACTGCCTCTGATGGGTGAGAAGAGGGATAGCTGAGTCTTGTGGAGCCCAGGAGCAAAGCACGGACTCAACTGAGCCTCCAGAGCTGGGCATATTGAAGTGTTGATTTGACTCAACACAGGAAGGGCGACTGAAGTGCAGCAGCTTTACTTGTATACACCTTGCTTAGGGAATAAATGCATCTTATTCATGAATGAGTTTAGGTACAAATACTCCCCTAGTTTCTTGCTCTCACTAGCCATACACAGACATGTCTTATAAGTGTCAAATTCACTACGTTCCTGGACATGCTAAATTTGGTCCACACTGTGCAGCTGGTCACACTTTAAATGTAGGAATCCTGTTATGTTTTTTTGTCTTTTCATGGATCTCAGATCTGAATGACTTGTCCTGTGCTATACCCAGCCAAGCTGTATTTACTGTGCCTTGAGTCCATTTAAATACATTGTCTCTCCTACCCATTTCATAGCTGTTTGAGTTGCTTTCTGAGGTCTACAGCCTTTCCAAATTCTCTAGTTTATTTATGTAAGATTTTTTTACAATACTGTTTCCTTCTGTGTTCAGTCCCTGTGCTATTAGTAACAAATCTGATTTTTTTAAACTGGTTGTTTATCACTTCTGTTGTTTACGCCTTCTTGCTTCTGAGCCTAGGTGTGCTGGTTCTTTGTGCCTCCACCAGTAGTTTTCTCCATTGCATGCTCTTCCGACATAGTAATTAATCTGGCAATGCTACCCAGAATACCAGGTGTCTCAATGCTTAAAGACTTACTTTCTTGAAAAAATATTTTTTTAAAACAAAAAAATCAGAAAGCATCCCCAGAACTGTAAGAAGCTTACCTTCATTAGCTAAATTAGAAAATTGTGAAGCGTTACAAAGATGTGAGAAAAAAAGCGCCACAAAAAGCAACAACAAGAACTAAGTAAAAAAAGGGATTAGCAGGCTTGGAAGGCTCTTGGGAACTTGACTCACTACTTGGATTGTGCAAAGGGGTAGTGACCCTTATGTTTGATTGCAAGACTGAGTGCCTCATGCCCACAGGGATAGCTTTGCATGTTCTTATTCAGGAGTTACAACATATTTCTTAGCATGAGGCTGCTTCACAGGTCAAGGCTCTTCCAGGGGATTGAGTGCTGCAATGTGGAAATGCAGTTTTCCATGATCTAGAGACTTCAGTGTATTGATCTGGGGTGAGTTATTGCATGTTGGAGAACTTGGGGTATGCTTGCATTGTACTTAAAACTTTTCAAATGGTTGCTACTATGGCACTGACCTCCTTCCATTCCCAGGTGTGTGTTCCTGACTCTTCTTTGCATGGCTCAGGCCTTTATCTGAGTTTCCAGGGGTCTGGTTCAGAGAATTAAGCTAGCAGTAAATTGGGGCTGTTGCACTGGCCATGCACTTCTGAACTGTCCCTTATGTGGATTACTGGTGCTTTTGCAATCAGTCAGGGAGTTGGTTCACCCAGCTGAACATGAGGAGTGTTCATGTTGTTTCATAAACAGGGTGAAAAAGATTCCCTACCTGAACATTTCTTCTGATGCCTTTGCTGGCTCTGGCACTGCTATAGTTTCTCACCCAATACATTGCCCTCAGCACAGCAGAGGGGGTGGGAAACAGTGATTCATGGGTAGGACTGAGAATCTGGCATGGCATTTCTTAAACCTGCTAGAGTAATCACGACTACATGCTAACCAGTTTTAGCAGGAGAGCATGTTTTGTGAGCAGCCACTAAATGCAGTGCTTTTGGAGGCAGCAGCCTCCTTCACATACTTACATGTTGTTCTGATTAGGTGTTTTATTTCTTTCCCCTTAACTGATATGTTTTACTATAATACCAGTTTATCTGAAACTTCCAAATTCTGGAAAAGTGTGAGAAACAGTGATTAACTCCTTTTTTGTGAGGTTATTTGAATAATTGACATGACTTAAAAGCACCAGAATGGGGAGGCCATGGAAATCCCTCACTGCCAATAGCCCACATGTCATCTCTCCAAACTCATGATGTGGGCAGACAGACTGCAATACCTCACATGCCCCTTTCCATGCTGTTTTATCATGGTTTTTTGAGAAATGTGTGTAAGAACTTCTCTTCCTGAGAGACACTGAACTGCATCATCCCTTTTCTGAGGTTTTGTGTGAGGATGCAACCAACAGTGAAGGCAACAAGCCTGGAGACCAGCCCATCTACACAAGTTCCTGAGTTCAGGTTACCTTTCAAACATCCCTAAACAGTGTTAGTTTAGTGCCAACAAGAAAGGACACAGCAGAGGCAGTCAGAAAACCTTAGGGAGCTTTAGGTGTAGAGAAGAAGAATAGTAGCACTGTGTTGGTTTATCTTAACAGTCCATACAGCATAATCACCTTGGTTTTCCCTCCTCTCTCCTTGTCTTCTTCTCCCTTTCCCAGTCCCCAGTGTCTGGTGTGAGCTGCCAGGGTCCCTCTTGTTCAGAGCTGCTGTGGATTGGTGCAGTTGTCACATGGCACAGTGTGAATGTAGAGAACCAGACTATACAGTTGTGCCTAAGGCACCCATGATTTTCCTCTGTCCTTTTCTTCTGTATATGAACATCAAATCTTTCACACTGCATCTCTGAACGTATTTCTGTAGTTGTTCTTGCTTTCAAGCTCTTACATGGCTCTGCAGGCTAATTTCTCTAGACCTCACAAGGTCTATCTGTCATCTGTCCTTCTCCCTTTAACTTTTTCTTTCTTTTTTTTTTTCTTTTTCCCTTTAAACTACCACCAAGGTGCCTAAACAGCAATTCTCAATAATAGTCTGTCTTTGCTTTCCTGAAGTTGCACCCTCCCTGTGACCTGGGCTGACAAATGTTTGTGCCCTTTCCTAAGGGGGCAAACCCACGTCTCAGTATTAGTGGAGGCAAAACTAGGTCTAGTTGCACCTTTCTCAGATCTTTGGAGAGAATAAAGCTATTGAAAGTTCAGCATTTCAGAGGCTCTCAGTTTCGCACAGGACAGAGGAGGTGGGAGGATTTGACTTCCTTCTTGCAACAAAGGAAGCAAGAGGTGCAAAATATGGGCTTGTCTCAAACATTTTTGACTTTATCTTGACATTAAGCAGGCTGAGTCTGGAAGGAAATTAAGACATTAGTCTGCTTTAAGTTATTTTGGAAAAGGGTGAGCCTTCTTTATACCAGTAATGTTCTTTGAGGAACGTCATGGACCTCAGAAAGTATGGTTTCATGTGCCATAACAATTTGCCATTTCAATTTTGATGTGAGCAAAGTTAGCAGAAATGCTAATAAATGTGTACAATATTGAAATCTTTGTAAGTGCTGATGTTTACTCCTATTGATAAAGCTAAAACTCTCCTGAAATGGATGTGCAAATGTAGAGGTGGTAAATGTATCTTTTATACAGAGAAGTATTTCTGAGTGAGTAAAAAACACATCTCCAAATCCAATAAAAATTAGAGATGAAGAGTTATCTGCCATCTAATCTCAGGGACCTGCCAGAGCACAGCAGTGAAACTAGCAGCCCTCACTTCAGTTCAGGATTTCTGATGATTTAGCTTGAAAATACTATTCTTAATTTCCATGACAGAAGAATACTGTTTTACAAATGTTTTCAATTCACACATAAAAATAGATAAATGGAAATTTTTACCATCTATTAAAGCTTCAAAGGAAGTAGTTATGTTTAGTTAATTAGTTTTGCTGTTTAAATATCTACAATTCATCCTTTACTGGCATATAGATTTAGTAAAGAATCCATTACAGAAACGATGGCCTGGGGGGAGTGTGTCTGTCCTGTAAACCCTTTTAGCTGATGGGTATTATGAATGTGTGTGAAATGTCAGCTTTGTTCAAGTGCAGGAAGAAAGAATGCTTTTGTAATGTGCATTCCCTTAATCTGGTGTTTGATCAGAGGTTTTGGCTTCACAAACCAAAGCAGTAGAGAGAGTGAAGAGGAAATAGCGTAGAAAACAAAAAGAAGCCAAAGCATGTTCCTTGGAAAATATTTGAGGCTGATGCCTGGAGAGTTTGGTGGTAAGGACGTGAGGTCAGACCAGCACACTGATGTCTTCATGTTGTCTGTCTGCAGCTGGGAAGTGCTCTATGAAGTGAACCTTCATCCATGTCAATGAGGAGCCCAGCAATTCTCTGTTTCCTTGTCTCTGCTTTCCTATCTTCTGGATCACCATTGCTTGTATGTTTTTTTTTCCTGGTGCCCTCTCCTTCATGTTGCCTGGTGCAGCATCACTGCACAAGCCCTCATTGCCTATTCTGCACTCAGGTGTGATTAAGGCACCGCTGGAGTTTGGGCAAGCTGCTTACACAAACGCATTGGAGCTGTGGCTTTGACTTTTTTACTCAGAAGTTGAACTGCTCAAAACACCTGTTATTTTGGCCCTACACTTGAAGTGAGGAATCTTCTTGCTCCATCTGTTCTATGTTTGCTTCACAGTAAATAACATGTAGCTATATCTGCCTTTCACAAACCTACAGAAAGTGCAATTTATGGACCCAGTCCATGTTTAAAGATTGGGTCTGTTACAGACTGGCTAAGAAAACTGTCCTTTTATTCCGAGCAATGGTATTTTCTCTTGATTTTTTTTTTCCCCGAGTGTCTTGGTTGCTAAAAAAAATGGGGAGAATGCCTCCATCAAAGCAGCATACTTCAGTCTTTATTAATTGGAGGCTGAAGTTGTGCATCCAGGTGTTTGTGCATTTCTCTGCATAGATTTAATGCCTTTGAAGCTGAGCAACAGAAATCTGCCTGCTTTTAAAATGAGCAGTTACTTTCAAAGGTGTTGATTTTAGTGGAACTAAAGCACATTGGGGGAGAACCAATAATGGAAAGTGAAAGCAAGAAATCAAGTCTGCAGAAATTGTTCTGGCAAAGTCTTGCATGCACTCTGTTTTTAATAACGAAATGATTCTTTCTTAAATGGCAAGGAAACAAATATTATGGTTCATTTTAATGGGACCTTTAAATATGGTTGCTGTTAATGTACTTTATTTGCTCTGAGTGATTTTTTGATTATATTGTTAGTAGATTCCTTTGAATGTACTATGTTTGTAGGAGGCTAAAAATGAAAGAGAGTGGATGTGTTTCCTTTAGTCTCAATCACTTATCAGAACCTAATCCAAAGCCTTAAAGTGATAAGTAGAAAGGAGTCTTATCCCTGACTTAAGGTTTCTTTGGATGAGTCTTCAGAAATAAAACTAATTTGGAGAATTTTGTTCTTATTACAAATATGCAAACATAAGTAATATATGGAATTGTGGGATTTGTGCCTATGCATTTTTAAACATTTTGGTCATTGTTTGAGTGGTTAGGAGACAAATAAAATTTTACCTGTGTGAAAACACATATGTTCTGCAGGTAAGTGCCTTCACTGGTGAATAGCGTTTTGTACAGCTTTTCTTGTGGCCTCCTAATAGACTGTTGGGAATGGGACACATCTTATCCTTGGCATGTTGAGTGCTCTGAACTTAAAACCTAAAGACCTCATGAGACTCTTCTCTTATTTGTGCAGCTCTTAAACTGAAGCAAGTTTTGAACAGTTCCAAACTTTCTCTGTTTACTCGAGAAAAGTTAGTTTGGAAGTTGCCCATTTTATGTGGGACTACTAAGGATATTGGTATTTCAATCACCATTATGGTGGGTAGGAGAACACTACTGGTGGGGCTGTTTTGATTGATTTTGTCAGTACTTTTTCACTACTTGAAGTAACAAAGGCTTATTTAGAGCTGAAGGGGGACTAAGAGAAAAATGTCCTGCCTTGCAGTCATTTTTGGTGCTTCTGGGAGATGCAAAGTGTTTCGTTGACCCAGCCCTGCAGACAGACCAGAGATGTATTTTATCTTGATCTCATTATTGTGGAGGTATGAGATTACCTCTGAGAGGAGGAGAGCTAGAGAGAAAATTAGTCTTGGGGCTTACTCAGCCAGTCCATCTCCAGCTGAGTCATTTATATTTGTCAGTACAGTGTTGCCTGGGGGATTTTTTTGCACTTGTTAAAAATAAAGACAAACCTCAGGGGGGTGGGGAGTCTGGACAGCAACGCATCAGGGTATGGGAACAGCGTGGGCATTCGGCCTCCTTGTGACATCCTGTTTCCCCAACTTATCACACCAAATTTTTGCTCTTTTTCCAGCCAGGCTTTCTTAGTCCATCCTCTCACCATGCCCTCCCACCTTTAACTCTTTTTCTTCCTACCTTGGCTGGGGAGGAGATGGACTTGCCTGCTGTGTGCAAGGCTTCTTTTGCAGCTGTTCTGGAGGTGGAGGATAGAGAATGAGGAGCTTGCCTGGTATGAATCCAGAAAATGGTGGCTGGGTCGAGACACTACCGAAGCATAGGTCCCTGGGGGAAGGGACGTCTCCTGCAGCTTTGCTGGCTGTTGGCATCATGTGTTTCTGGGAGCACAGCAGTTGGTGAGCACCCCTGGAGTGCATCAGTGAGTGAAGGCCTCACCCCTGGCCTGGGAGGGGTGGTGAGCACACCTGCAGCCACTGGATGCTCTCTGAAGGATTTGTATTGGCAATGTATAGGAAGCACAGAGTGCTGCGGCTTACAAGCAACCTACTTTCCAAAGCTGTGGTGAAGATGTCCTTGTCCTGCAGTTCCTCTTGGGCTGGGACTGCTCTTAGATAAATGGTGTTGTAGGTTTGATCCTGTGCCTGGACATAAACATCTGTATGAATATGGCTGGATGTCTGCCACCGCAGGATTCTCTCTTATACTGGCCAGTTAGCTGGTAGTTAGGGAGTGTCACGGTTTAATCCCAGCCTGCAGCTCAGCCCCACTCAGCACTCACTCACTTATCCCTGTGGGATGGGGGAGAATCAGAAAAGTGAGTAAACTCAGGGATTGAGATAAAGACAGTTTAATAGGCAAAGCAAAAACTGTGTACACAAGCAAAGCAAAACAAGGAATTCATTCACCACTTCCCATGGCAGGCCTCCATCATGCATCATGGTGACTTGGGAAGACAAACATCATTGCTCCAAACATCGCCCCCTTCCTTCTTCTTCCCCACAGCTTTATATAGTGAGCATGATGCTGTATGGTGTGGAGTTTCCCTCGGGTCAGTTGGGGTCAGCTGTCCCAGCTGTGTCCCCTCCCAACTCTTTGTGCACCCCCAGCCTCCTCCCTGATGGGGTGGAGGGAGGGGCAGAAAAGGCTTGATGCTGTGTGAGCACTGCTCAGCAATAACAAAAACATCCCTGTATCATCAACGTTGTTTTCAGCACAAATCCAAAACAGGCCCTCCCCCCCCCCGCCAGCTTCTGCAGACCGCCATGCAGAGGGAAGTATAAAAATCTACCTGAGGGCGAGGTGCTGCTCCTGGCCTTTGTATTGCCTTCTGCCTCTGGGCTATGTGCAGCTTGGGACTGCTGAGCCAGGCATTGCACCTCAGCCACTGCATGTCATAGCCACCACCAAACTAACTCCCATGGATTTGCTTGCAGTCTTTTTTTAAGCTTTGGAATACCCAAAACTATGCCTGCAATATCTTGCAGAAAGTACACGTATTACATGGAAAAAATATTCTTTTTTAAGCTGTCTAGCTGGTAATTTCACAGCATCCTCATTAGTTCTCTGGTAGGAAAAAAAGATGAATACTTGTTGTTTTCTCTGTCATTTCTATCATCAAACACATTTTTTTTAATGTGTCCTGGTATATTCAGTCTACTGATATATCTGGAAGCGGGCATCCTTTTAATTCTCAATGCCTTTTCTTGTTTTACGAAATCCTTCTTGAGATGGGGTGACAAAGAGCAAATTTTGTGTTGGAGATGTGATTGTACTGCTGATGTATTTCTCTTTCTTGCAGTCCCTGGTTCTGATGTTCTCTGAGCCTTTTCCACTGTCGCCTTTAGATTTCTTCACTGAGTTGTAATCTCATCTGTAATCCCTTATGGGAGTATCTTGATGACTGTCCAGATTGGTTTAAAATAACCTTGAAAGATTTTTTGTCTGGCATAGGACTGAGAGACAGATAGCATCTGCACAAAGAACTGAAACACCACAGTCCCTCGCAGAGGGAAAGCAGGGGGATTAAGAGTTGATGAGTGACTTTAACTGTCTTGTAAAGAACTTCTGCCAGCTCTGTTTGATAGACATGCTAGAAGTAATACATTTTTTCACTTCATCCCTGGAATCACTTCAGTGGCCTTGGCATAAGGCATGTGGGGAAGTTTTATTAGTTCTCTGTGACCCTCCGATGTACTTCTGTCAGTGATTCCCCAACTCAGCCCTTCTGTCTCTGACCAGATCTTAAACCCTGACACAGACTCTGTCCCTGGTGATGTGGCAGTGCATTTGTCCTTTTGCTGTATTTGAGCATCTAAATTACACGAAGAAGAAACTGGTCTTGAATTCATTGAGTTGCACGGCACAATTTCATCTCCTGTGCCTGAATTTCATGAGGGACAAGGATAGAGTTAGAGGGATATGAGGTGAAGTCCTTCAGCAGACTAATAGAAACCCTCTGAGTTGAAGGCCAGATCATGAAGGCTGTTTGCTTCAAGCCTCCCATAACTTAAGTTTATTTAATTAATCTATTATCTAACTGGAGGGAGGAGGAGATACAGGCCCAGAATTGAAAGGGAGGAGCAGGACAACCTCTCTGGAGGCCCAGGTGAAACTGCTCTTTGTTTAATTGGAACAGGATTTTTTCTTATTTTGTCTCTGGATTCTCAATGTCATCCAAGCAAAGAGTGTCAGAAGTAATGAATTTTAGTAATTAGAATGTTTATGCTGTATCTGTTTATCTTCTTACAAAGAGGAATGTACCAAATGTAATGTCACAGTATATAACTGCATGTCAACATATTTTGATAATTCAACACTCACTATTAGGTGGCTTTCTTTAAGAAATAAGGCAAGCTATAAATGGGAGATTTAACTTTATAAAAAATGCAAAATAGGATAAAAATGTGCTGTTCATTTAAATCAAAACTTCCCACTGCCTTTATTGCACTAGCCAACCTCTTCCCATTGTCTCAGTTGACCATAATAATCTTTAACCTTGTGAACAAACTGTACTATTTATTTATTTGCAAGCTCTCACTGACCTGTGGTGGTTTGTTTTTGTTGTTTGGTAACATCTCTTAATTAATGAGTAAACAAACCCTTTGGAGAGACTCGTGAGCTTTTCCATCGACAAATACCTGATCCTGTTTTGCAGCATGGCCTGCCCTGGTTGGGTTATGGTACCTGGAGGAGGTTGGGTTGTCAGCATCCAAATATAGGGAGGAGGAGTGTCCCTTTTTCAAAGTGCCCATAGTCTGAACAAACAATACCAGTGAGAGAGAGGGGGAAGGGGAAGTGAAACAGTATGTGCCGACATACTGTGTGTTAACTCCACAACTTTTATTTTATTTTTTTTAAATCCTCGTTTATGGCTTTGCCCTTGAAGTAACAGACTTAAGGAACCCACACAGCAGTCGGCACTCCAGCTGCAGCTTTTATGGGAGCAGGTAAGGCCACAGGTGGTGCAGTGCTTGCAAACTCGGAGGCAGTCACTTTTCTTCTCTTTGGGCTAATATATGGGCACACCTCTTCTTGCAGTGCCTGGGACTTTGTAGAAGAACCAGATGCTTCTTTTTCTGTTCAAGACATGTGGGCTCATTACTGGGCAGGCCAAATGGCAGTAATGGAATTACCTCTGACTTGGTTTTTGCTTCCCACTTCTCCCTTTTTCGTGATTTCAAAAGTAATGGTTTGAGAATTGCATCTCCCGAAAACAGCCTTTTTCCTTGTAAAAATGCTATTGAGAGAAACTTGAAAATAAGCACTCAAATGCCTGCTCCCAGACTTTCTGCAATTGCAGCAGGTAAATATACTCTTTAGATGCATCTTGGGCACTGCATGAGGTAAAACTCACAGCTCCATTCTACTTACATTTCTGTCTATACCATTCCGTCTAATCTTGCTTTTATTCGCAACTGGCAATTAGTGTTTTCTTCATGGGAGTTCTACTGTGCTGGTGACCATGGCTGTTTAGGGAGGCTCTGTCAAAATAAAGATATTTGGATATTCTGAGGATGAGGGCATTGTCCCAACCTCATTCCCACAAGACTTGTGAGGGTGCATGCAAAGCCCGCTTGAGCTGAAAACTTGGGCTAAAAGGTGCTTGAGTGTCTGGGCTGGCAAACAGTGCTGTCAGGTTTGACTGTCCCAGAAGATGAAAACTTTCATCCCAAAAAACTTTCAACCTGTGTTGTTGTGGTACAGTCTTTAGATTTTTTTCCCTTGAGTGTACTGCAGACTTCATGTCCACTAACCTGACACATATTCCTGTTCAATTCTTGGTATGCCAGCAACCTTGGCAGCATTTGGTGGTTTGGTCATGAAACAGAATACAAAAATAAGGTCTTCCACTTCTATTTGAAATTCAGTTCATGTCAGTAGTGACTGAATCCTGTTATCTGATGGTTATTCAGTGACCTTTCCAAATTAATAGCTTGTTTGCTTTCCTTGTAGTTCTCAGTAGATAAATACTTACAAGGGATGCTTATTTATGATACTTTTCTGATTTGTGCCGGGTGTGTGTTTGTGTTTTCTTTCTTCTCCCTGAAGGATTTCACCTCTTTTGCACTTCTAGAGAGAAATGATTGTTGAATCCAGTTTTAGGAATGGCTTGTCTATACAAGCTGAGCCATAGCAAGGGCTTGCTGAAGTGCCGAGTACATTAGTAGGGAGATGTGGTTATTTATTAAAGGTGTGAAGTTAATGCAAAAATATCATCCTGCTGAACACAGGAGGGGATGTGGGACAGTACCACAACCCAAGTCGTAGACTAAGGAGATCTTAATGTTATGGTAAAATCTGTGCTGGTTTAGAGGCAGTTGTGGACTGTCAGATAGGCCTTTTTCAGTGGTGTTTGTGTTTTTTTTAATTGTTCTTTGGTTTGGTTTGGGTTTTTTTTTTTTTTGAGAGGACCACACTGTGTATTTGAATCTCATGGCCTTTTTGCTGCCAGTTTCAGATGTGCAGCTTTTCTCCTGTCTTTTTGAATCCAGGAGGCAGCCAGATGTTCAGTTCCTCTTCCAGTCCTATTTGCAGTCTGTGTGTTGCCTGCACCAGCTCCTGGCTCCCAGACCTCTTGCTGGATTATTTAGAGCAGAGAAAAGCCCTGTTGTGAAAGTGTAACAGGTTCTGTAAGCATTTTGAAAGTACCCCCTCTAGCACTTAAAGTCTTTCAAGTGTTTAAAAAAAAATAAAAATTAGAGGCATGCTGGGTTTTCCTGCCTGGGCCTTTTGTATATGAAAAGGTAGGATTCTTGGTAACATTATGTTCTGCTCTCCCAAAAGGTAAGTGGCCAAGCTCTTTCTGCTGCATTCATCAGTGGCTTTATATAAAAAGCCCCAGATCAGGTGCTGGCTAACTTGGAAATGAACCACTTAGAACTGGAGTGGGTTGACAGATCATAGGCTTTTTAGCATTTCCTTTTTGAGACAGAACTGGAAATATGAAAATGAATAAGAACTAAGTATTCTTTTCTTTTGCTCTTAAAGTTTTGTAGGAAGTTTTTACCTGGGTGTAGAATTTGAAATGTAGATTAACTCAGCCTTGAGTCACAAGAACGGCACGTTGTATTTCCCAATGAGAGACATAAGTTTAGGAGCAGATAGGCTGTTTTAGTACCACCTGCCAATAATAATAATAATAATAATAATAATAATAATAATAATAATAATAATAATAATAATAATAAAAGCCCTTCAAAACTGCTTTAGTCTTTTGATTGCCTGCTGTGTATTTAATGTTTTATTCATTTCTTATGCACAGTCTTCCTGTCTCAAGTACCAGATGATTCTACTTATGCCTTGGCTGCACATTAAACTGTGCAGGATTTTGAGGTCTTCATCACTATTTCATATGTAGACCTAAGGGTTTCCTGTGAGCTGGTAATAGTAAGAGGGCATCAAGCTGTCTGTTGAAATGGTCCAATTCCTGCGGGCTGCATTACAGGCATCGTTTTGTTAGCAGTGTGGGGCCAGAATGGCGTGATGAACCATAATTACAAAGTCAAAGTGTCTATGGTGGCCACAGATTTTCAAAATCTGTAAATTTGTATCTTCTAGTGGATGATGAAATGCAGTTGTTAATGTGACTGAGGGACAAAAAAGCCCAGGAGTCATGTGTTGCTTGGTGGGTCATATTTTGCCTAAATCAGCTGGGCATGCTTGTTTCTTCCATTTTCCTGCTTTTCTGTTCACATTAATGAGACATAGGTTCAGAGAAGAACCAAACCTTATCTGAATAGATTCACTGCATGTTCTGGAAATCTAAAGCTGATAAAACTTAGCACTTTTATCATATTACCACCTGATGGCTGTTCTAGACCTACAATAACCTTTTTGTACCTTGAGTACCTCAATAATCTGATATCCCAAGGTGAATTTTTCGTAAAGGTTAATACAGCAAGTCCCAGATCCATGCTTCCTGTTCCCTAATAGTCTTGACTTCAAATTACTCAGTTGTCCTCTTTGTAATCCACTTTGTTCATCTGTCTTGAGGTGAAGATTCATCAAGGTGATTGAAGTTTGATATCATGAAAAACAACCCAAGAGATCTCAAGAATTAGACCACCAAAAGCCAACATTTTGCATGTTTTCATCCTAAAGAATGTGTTTTGCTGTTCTTATTTGTCTTGTATCAAAAACCAGAGAGGTTTTCTGGAAGACTTTCATGTCACTTTTGTGTCTTGGCTGTAAAGGTTTTAAGGAAGGTCTTCAGTATGTCTGTTTATTTTGCACATTCTTCTGTACTTCAGCATCACCTTAGGGGTGAACTTGTTGAGTTGTCAGCATTTAAAATCACATTTCTTTACAGACACATCTTAACCAGAATAAGAATCTACACTTAGGTAGTGATACCTTAGGAGCCCAAAACCTGTTTAATACTGTTATGCTGGTGCATTGGAGTCTCCTGATGAAACAAATTGCAGAATGTGCGAAAAACAGCAAGTGACTTTCCTGTGGAAGAGGAAATATCCCTATGCTGTTATGGAAAGAAGACTGTGGACACCACTGAACTAGGTAAGAACTGGATAGGCAGCTTTTATGTTTTCATTTTTTGTTTTGTAGATCAGTGTCATTGTCATTTTTGCTTCAATAAGCAAGTAGTGTGACTTTAGCTGGCTGATCTATTTAAAGTTTATTCTAAAAATGACTCTCTGCTCTGACTGATCTCTACCAGAGACAACTGAAAGAAAAAAATGAGATCCTATCACATGCAACCTAAATGTGTGATACACAACTTGTACTAGATCTTCCTGATGGAAATGAGGTAAGGGACAAACTGTCTGCATCTGATGTATACAAACTGATATATACAATTTATACAACTGACATTCTTTCTGCTTTGGGAAATAGCTTCTAATATCGCCTTTTAATGTTGTTGTCCTGCTTATTTTTGTGTTTATTGCAATGAAGGCAAAATCTTCCAATATTTTTTAAGAAATAGAATTGTCAACTGACAGTCTCGAGATGAAAATATACTGCCATATTTTACTTGGGGCAGTATTACATTAGAAATTACTGTCCAGCTGTAGACATGATACCTTCTAATCTACCGGCTTACAGCCTGCATAATTCGACAAAACTTTTGAAAAAATTCAGACCAGCTCAAACATTTGTTCTGTCTGTTGTGCTGTTGACCAGAGTTTATTTGGTTTCCTTTGAAGTTTGACTTTTAAAAAAAAAGAAATAGTTCTGCAGTAGAAAAGAGAAACATCAGGGACAATTTTAATGGTGCAAGCAATTCAGAAGCATTTCCTGAGCTATTTCATTGCATCTGGTAATTCTTTGCATAATCTTCTCTTCAGAAATCTTATCTAACCAATTGTATCCAGGCAACATATTTTGAGCCTTTAATCTTCAAAATCCACAGCGTGTGAAACTTAAAAATTTCCTAAAGGGTGGATTAGTGGTGGAATTGAATACAAATGCAAACAAAACAGAGGCTCCTCACAGCACTGACCCAGGGTCCAGGTTGGATCCATGGTCAAAAGCTGCCTGGGCCTTTGGCCAAAATACATGGATTGGCTCTGGTAACAGTGGGAATGACCGTGTGTGTCTCCACTACTTAACTTAGTTGATGTAGACTTTTTCCTTCCCTAATTCTACTTTCTCATCTGTGTGCTGAGGAGTTGGGATTTGCCAACACTTGCACTTAAGGCTTCAAATAGCCGTAGTTGATATTTTTTAATTTTGCAAGTTGAAACAAGGGAAATTCCAATTCGATATAAGGTAGAAAATCTTCAGAATGTGAGGTCAAACACTGGGACAGGTTGCCCTGAGAGTCTGTGTAATTGTCGTCCCCAGAGGAATTCAAAACTTGCCTGGGCAAGACCCTGAGCAGCTGGCTCTTGAGTGAGATTGGTCCTACTCTGAGCAGGGGCTGTACCAGGCAGCCTCCAGAGGGCTCTTCCAAACTCTACAGCTCTGTAACTTTTGTTCAGTGATTAATTAAATTCTTCTGAAGTCTGGCGAAATGAGTCCAAGATAGGGAAGGTAAATGTAGATTCTTTGGATTTGTTTGTCATTACTTTCCTCAAAAATTGAGCGTCTTACTGCTGGTTAGAGAAGATGTTTTCCAAGAAGTATGCACGAAACATGAAGGAGGCAGAAATTGGTAGAAGGCAAAATTTTTCTTTTGGTAATTTACTGGTAACCACAGAATATTAGTGTAAATATTGAAAAGCTAGGGGAAAACACTATTTGTCTTCCTAGAGGAACCTGTATTTGCTGGCTTTATTCAGCCTTTTCTTGGGATTGGCAGTGTTTCTCTAATTAGTTTCTGTATATTCAGATTGTTCTTTATGTCTTTGGTTTTGGTAAGCAAACCGATGCCTGGCAGCAGCCTGCCCACTCTACATGCTGGCAAAGCCTGTATCAAGAGGATATTCAAAGTCTTTAATCTTGTAAAGAAGTGGCTTACAAATGCATGCCCAAGAATTCCTGCAAGCAACAGCAGCATTTCCCTGAAGGCTTCTTTGTTGGTGAAAGCTAAGCTGAGTTCTCCTTTCAGCTCTGGCTGTGACAAGGTTCCTCATATTGGACACTTACATGGATATTTTGTGACCTTCTCTGGGATTAGTGGGGTTTTTTCTCTATGTACACCAGTTTCACATTTTTCTATTTCAGAATCGTAGAATCATCAAGGTTGGAAGAGACCTTCAAGGTCATCCACTCCAGTCATCAAACCAGCACCACCATCACCCCTAAACCATATTCCCAGTTTCCGCATTCAGATGCCTCTTGAACACTTCCAGAGATGGTGACTCTACCACATCACTGGACAACTTTGCTTGTACTATTTGCTGGGTTAAAAACTGGCTGAATTGCCAGGCCCAGGGAGTGGTGGTGAATGGTGAAGGGTCTAGAAAGTATGTCCTATGAGATGTGGCTGAGGGAACCTGGAGAAAGAGAGGCTCAAGTGAGGCCTTATCACTCTCTACAACTACCTGGAAGGAGGTTGTAGCCACATGGGTTGACCTCTTCTCCCAGGCAGCTACAGATAGGACAAGATTAGACAGCCTCAGGTTGTGCCATAGGAAGTTCAGGTTGGATATCAGTAAGAATTTCTTCACTGACAGGGTGGTTAAGCACTGAAACTGGATCTCCAGGTAAGTGGTGGAGTCACCACCCCTGGATGTCATCCAGAAATGACTGGACATGGCACTTAGTGCCAGGGTTTAGTTGACAGGGTGGTGATTGGCCAAAGCTTGGACTCGATGGTCTTGGAGGTGTTTTCCAGACTTAATGATTTTGGTTTGCATCTGTGAGCAAAAAGGCTAACCAAAACAGAGAGGATGAATTAATTTTGGTTGAACCTCAGCAGCTGTATTGGGTCCTCATAAACAATGCTAAGTCAGCACTGTTTTGTCAGCAGGAGTTTCGGAAAGAGCACCAGGAAGGGGTGTGCGTTGTGGTTTAGCCAAGGCATGTAGCTCTCTGTAGGAGATTAACTGTGATCTTGTTTCTATTGTAACCAAGAAACTGTCTCAGCCAGGAGGCTGGCTGGCTGCAAAGAGGGTTTGCTTCACTGTTGGAACAATTTTTGGCCCCTGAGCATCTCCCCCATAGCTACTAGATAAATTCTTTGGAGCTCTGCATTTCTGACCATTATTTTTACCACCCGTTCTTGACTGAGATTATGACAGAGTTCAATGCCCTGTTTTTATTGCCAGGAAATGAAAAAGGTTTTCTGTGCAAATTAAAATATGTTCCTTCATGCTCTGTATGGTTGTGGGTATAGAGTTGGAAATTTTGGGATTTTGTTTTGGTTTTATTTGGACCTTGTCTGCTTTGGGATTGATTTCCTGTGTATTTTTTTCCCATAGCTCTGAGGAGATTGAGGGAAGACCTTGTCACAGGCTACAACTTCCTCGTACGAGGAAGAGGAGAGGCAGGCACTGATTTCTTCTCTGTAGTCACCAGTGACAGGACCTGAGGGAATGGCCTGCAGTTGTGTCAGGGGAGGTTTAGGTTGGATATTAGAAGGAGGTTCTTCACTCAGAGGGTGGTTGGGTGCTGGAAGAGGGTCCCCAGGGAAGTGATCACAGCACCAAGCCTGCCAGAGTTCAAGAAGTGTTTGAATGATACTCTCAGACATATGGTGAGACCCTTGGAGATGGTCCTGTGCAGGGCTAGGAGTTGGACTCAATGATGATCCTTGTAGATCCCTTCTAACTTGGCATGTTCTGTGATTCTGTGGATTTCTTCCTTGTTAAACAGCCATATAACTGACATCTGAGAAGTCGAGTTCTGTACTCTTCCGTTCTATGTACACTTTTTAGCATTTAGAAGTGAAGATCCAAAAATAACTGTTGGTTGACAATCCTTATTAATGTGCCTTACCAGCAGAAAACAAGTCTTGAAAGGACTCAACATATATCTTTAACTTTTAACTTGTACCTTGAAATTGTGCATATTAGGCTGGAAAACGTATAGCAGTGTGAGACCAGGGAATTAATGTAATGAAGGCCTTGGGCACAGGTGCCAGTTGTCTAAAAGTGGCTGTTTGGAACAAGGTTCCCTTATGGGCACTGGAGATTTTCACAGGGTGAGTGAGTTGATTGTGTTCTGAGGGTACTAGTCAATATGCTTGAATACCAGTTTTGACCACATCCTGAAATAATAGTGTTCCAGACTAGTGCTTGCTTGAAAGAAAATTAATTTATAACAGCTGAAATATTTTTGAATATCGAATAAGGTGATTCAGTTTCTCCTTTCCAGTTAAGACAAATTACTGTAATTTTACCATAAAAAAATGGAATAAGGTTCATTTGTAGCTGATTCAATGATGGAGGAGGGTTTGCAGTACAGTTCAGTTTTCACTTGTATAAGTAAAATCTCTTTAAACAGAAGAAAACATCCATTAAAACACAGGCAACACATTATCTAATTCCTGCAAACTTTTTTTTTCCTTTTCTTTACGTTGGTAGTATTAGATTCTGAGTTTTAATTCTTCCCTACAGACATTGCCCACTGTTCAGTGCAAACACATGGGTTCATTGGTTTCAACAGTAAATAGCTTTACAATAAATATTGGTGGTAATAGTAAGAGAAGTTAACAGTCAAATTTGCAGGACTGTGTGTGACTGCACTGTGTTATGACAGCTTGGTCTTCAGTATTAATTCTTATTAATGTCATTGGAAAGCATCACTGAGCAGAGCAGTGGAGTGAAGGCAGTCAGAGCCTGAAGATCTGACATCCACTCCTGGGCTGGGGAGACTGCCCAGCCTGTTCTACTCTCAGGTTACCAGATGTAAGCAGTACATTGCTGGGGCATCACTTAGGATCTTTGATTTGTGAAGACGAAAAGCAGGACATTTGAAAACCCTCAGGCTTTCATGAGAGGTTTCCAAGGAGAAGAAGGCATCACTGCAGGGGCTGTGTGTGACAGAGTAGTTCCTGAACTATCGAGATGCATGTTGAGTTATGTAGTATATTGCTTGGTGACAGGGATGTGTAGTTGTGCAACTCTGTATGAAAAAGCACAATATATAGTTTATTTTTTGATGGTCATGATCTTTAAAATTATTATTTCTACTTAGTTTTGTCTCACGGAGATAATTACTTTAAAAGATTATTCAATTTCACACCTGCTGAGAAAAGTCTTTTTTTTTATCATCCACCCCTCATTGTCTGTGAAAGATGCAATCAAAACAAACCTGTCCAGAAGAATTCCTGAGTGTCTCTGTCTTGTCTCTGCCTTTCCAAACTTTGTGTTGCAGATATGGTAATCCATCCCTTTGATTTGGAATAGGTTTGGGAAGGAATGGGAAAAGGAGAGGACTGATGGGTTTGAGCTACTTTTTTTTTAAGATCCATTAGTTGGGACTTGCAAAACATAATGAACTGCTTTGCCATCTGTGATTATGGTTTGCAGTTAAAAGAATAATGTATATGCATGTGATTTGGGTATGGTAATGTAATCAAAAAAACCTTATGGAAAATCCAGAGCATTTAATTTACTCTTATTTTCCTGTCTCCCAAGTCTTTGCAGTACCACTTCAGCATTTACAAATTATAATTGGATGATGTGACCTTGGATTTAAAATACCGTATTTGATGTAAAATCAAATACAGGTTGATCAAGAGGAGTCTCTTGGTCTTCTGTGTCAAGTTCATTCCTCTGAACTTTAACTAAGTGCTTGACAGATAACTAAAAAGAAATACTGACTCTTCCTGGTTGTTAACAGAGAAAAAGAGAAAACCTGGCAGCTACAAAAGCTGATTTCTTCCCACTTTACAATAACTGCTGCATGAATTGCCCTCTTGAGAGGACTATTTATCTCTGTGAACTATAGAGATTGCCAGTTTCTAACATAGCAGTTTTAACTCAGTGGATGCCTCCCATTATGCCACATTATTGGCTGTTTTCATTTTAAGTTGGATTAGGTGACATTAAAGGACTCCTTCTCCACCCCAGACTTCTCATTTTTAGTCATTTGATTTTGCTAACTTGATCACCAAGGGAATAGCAGCAGCATGTGTCTACCAAAAGCATGTGCCAAGGCAGCAGAGACAATTAAATCATCTCCTGAAGTCTCAGGAGCTCAGGAGTGCCTGGTTTCTGCTCTACAAGAAGATTTCCCTCTATTTTTTGTCTTAAAAGATCAATGTCACCATGTTTGATTAAGCGTGGGGATTGATGATGGTGGTAACTTGAATCCTGAATATGGCCAGCTGCTGCACTGGATGGTTGTGGTGCCCAGCTAGTGCCCTGCCTCTGAACTGAAGGGCACTTCTAGAAAGAAAGGGTTTATGGCTCTTCAGCCTCAGTTCTCTACTCAGCTTCCATCAAGGGCTCCATCTGGCCCAGTCTGGAGCATTGCTAAGTGGGGATGAGTCTTTATTTATGGGTACTTCTGGCAAGAACTTGACACAAGCTGAAGGCAGCTGCATGTCTTATCCAAGTCAGTTTCTTCCCATTGCAAGGGAACAGATTCCTGTTCAGACAAACTGTTATCTGGGGCTTGGACTCTCTGGTAATTCTTTGAGGAATTCAGTGTTCTGTCTTTTTTTCCTGTGTGTGTAATTGGACTTCCTGGCTATTTGCAAAAAACCTGAGATCTGACAACCCCAGAATTAATGGAGCCTGGTTTTCAGTGAATCCTGTTTCATGGTTAATTTATTTCTTAATCTAATTAATTGGCTAGAAATACTGTAAGATGGTGGTGGGAACTGTATCTTGTAAACATCAGAGTCCAATGTCAAGAGTGACAGTTGAGTATCTTAACACAGGAAAAGTTCTGCTGAGCTTTTATGTCTCTTTACCAAAGAATCTGCGAGAGAAGAAAATATTTCATACAATTTTCATTCTGTAGATCTTCTGGTGTCTAAGGAGGGTTTGCCTCTGGTTATTTCCTTTAGTGGGCCGCTGATAAAGCCTATCTGCTCTGCTTTGTTTGATCACTGTTTCCAAGGAGGTACAATATATTGTCTAAGGTTTGAGGTGTGTTTTCCTTCCTCCTGCCTCTCCAGCTTTTGGCGGGATTGCTTGGACGTCTGTAGTGGTAGCAATTCAAAAGCAAGACAGACTTCTTTTCATCCTAGCACACATCAGGCTCATATTCCCGAAATGCTAGACGATGCAGAAGGGAGACAGAAGAGACAGTGCTTTCATTGAAGAGATCAGCATTTAAAGATGAGGTGTGACAAGTGTGTGTAACTGTTGATGAGAATAAAAAAGGGATGTAAGGTGAGAATAGTAGTGAAAGATGATGAGTAATTACATAGACTTAGTTTTGTGGAATTGCTCAGACATGACCTACCTAATTGATTGATCATAGGAAGTAAATCAAGACAGTAAAATAGAGCTGATCCCGGTTCTTCTTCTTAGTGGTTACCAGCTGGAAAGTCCTGTAGGTTTTGTGTCAGAAACAGAATACAAGCACAAAGGGGTATCCTTACAAAGGAATATTGTGAGGACTTCGAAAGCAGAGAATGGTAGGAAAAGGTCATTTTTAACTGAATGCCTGTTTGAGGCTGCTGAAGAACTGTGGGGTGGCAAACAGTATGTTGTGCTGGAGAATATATAGAGAAAATACATACTGTATGTGTCTCTGTTTCTGCACTGGTATTTCTGTATCTGAAAGATGACAGGAACAGGCAACATTGTGTGAGCAGCTGGGGCTTTGCTCTGTATGTGCTTGGGGCATTGAGCAGGATGGCTGGCAGGGGCAGCAGCAGGGTGGCCTGTGCACACACTGCCTTTCCTCCTGCTGGAAGAGCAACTGTGGAGTTTAAAGAAAAACAATAGTTCTTCTAAACGGATGGCCCATGCAAAGGAGCCTGCTTTTCAGCGCGGTGCAGAGTGGGATGTTTGACTTCAGACAGCTGTAGTTACAGCATAGGTCTGCTCTAGCACAGGAGGTGGGGGAAAGGAGTCAGCAGAAGGGGACACCCAGTCCCTGTGTGTTTGAACCTGCCTTCCTCATCTCTCCCCTGTGGGAGGAAGAGACTCTAGTGCTACAAGAACATTTTAGGAGGTTTGGGAAATGGTTTTTAGTAAGAAGTGTGTGACCAAGGCAATAGCATAGGCCTTTTATCACTCTGCCATGTTGTTCAAGAGATTCTCCTCTACCATGAAAACCATGGTCACAAATTTTGATGTGACTATGCGTGCTTATTCTTCAGCTTCATGGGCAAGTGTCAGCCACATATTCCTGAGTGTGTATTTTAAAAAATAATTATTTCTGATCACAACTAAGAAATTGCAAGATAGGAGTGCCATAAGAGTGGGAAATGCCTGTCTGGGAGAGGAGCTGTTGATGGCCTATTGGGTTAGTCTTGCTGGAAAGTGAAACATAACTTAATTGCTCTAGGGTGTCTGTTTTTGTTTTACTTCTCCCGAAGAACTTCTTGAGCTTTCCATCTCCTGAGCACAGCAGGCATCTGCACAATTACTGCGGCATGATGCAAAGAGAAGGGGGGAGAAAGTGTTGACTGGGGGATCCTGACAAACGTTATTTAAACCATTGGAGAAGTGCAGCAGATTGACTCCCTGGCCGTCACTGCTGATAATGCTGCTCGTAGAGCTTGTCAGCATTCCAGCTTCACAATTTTATAACCATTTAATTACTGCCTGTATTGAATACAGCTGGAATTCACCACTGCAGCTAATGCTCTGAAAGTGCACTGTAGACTATAAGAAAGTGGAGAATTTCAAGGAGACAGACAGGCTGTAATGAGTTTGCTCATCCTGTTAGGTAACATTTCAGTAACAGCCCCAGTAACGATTCTGTTTGTTTTGTGTTTGGGTGTTTTTTTGTTCTTTGTTGTTCGTTATTTTAAGCATACAGTGTCCTTGATGTGATGGACTTTTCCGTTAAAATCACAATCCCTTTCTCAAAACTTAATTTGACTCTATATTACTAAATGTATTTTGTCTTTAACTTTCTTCTAGCTCCCCTTGCCTGAAAGGGAGTGGTGGTGGGTTGTGCTGTGCTTTAGCATAGACCTCATTGCTGTTTTATCTGAGGCTTCCCATTGTGTGAAGCAGTGCAAACCTACTGCTGCAACTTGATCTGACTGTGGTGGGTGCTGAGCTGCTGTGAAGTGATCTGAAAATACTGATGCATGGAGAATGCTCTAAATATTGTAAAGGTACTTTGTTAGGAAGGCAATATTTCTCTGTAATGGTAGATAGAATTCCTGACATGAAACTGTTGTCATCATTCACCATAGTACAACATGTAACCCATGGGATGCTTCTGCCCTTGCTGCTGGGCTTTCCCATGTGAACAGAAGCTGCACAGCACAGCCTGGGAGCTTCTTGCAGCACCTGCCCCAGCACAGGGGCCTATTGGGGTGGGAGAGGGGCTGGAGTCCAGCATGAGCTGCTGTTCCCTCTGTGCAGCCTTGGATACAGAGCAAAGGGGGAGTGGGCAAGGACAACCTGGCCCAGCAGCATTGGTTATCTCTGCCTCCTCTTTTATCTCCTTCCCTTCCTTTGCAGAAGAGTTCAGAGGCTGCTTATGTGGGAGGGAAAGGGTAAAAGGGAAGGTGAAGTGTTTTGGACAGGGAGGGAAGAGATTGGTACTCAATGGGGTGAGTGAGAGGGGTGTGCAGTGTATGCCCATGGGAGGGGTGCAGGTAAGAGGCTGGGGTAGATGCTGGCTGAAGGGAAGATTGCTGCTGCCAGTAATTTCCTGGCAGAGGAACAAATCCAGATTTGGTACCAGGGGTTGAAGGGGTAGGACCACTGTGATCAGGTACCAGCTTCTGGAGCAATGGGGAACCAGAAATCTCTGGCTGTCTAACAGCACCCTAGGACATGGCATATGTTGAGAAGATGCATATATATCTGCATATATTTGCAGATGTCTATGCATTGCTATATTGGCTTGCATATATATAGTTGCTCTGTTGTATATTTGTTGCTGCTGAATTATTTCATTAACACATTTGTTGACGAGGTCTTTCTGGTCATCGATCATTAATGTCACTGCATGCTAAGCACGAACCCTATAAACTTTAAAGTGTGAGCCAGGTCTAGTGTTTGTAAGCTAAACTGAGGTGCTGGGATTGTGCTGTCAATCTGGAAGAATCCCACGAGTCTTCTAGTCCTGCCTCTGAAGGTGATGATGATTTGTCCCTTCAGTGGGCTGAGACAAGGCAGTGCAATATAAATAGTGTGAAAAACAGTCTTGAGGAAGCTGAAGTGACCTAGAAACACTCTATTTACTGGCACATACTTCAGAACTGGTCTGCCCTCTTTGCAGTTATTAGACTTGTACACTCTCTAATCTATTGTGCATTTAATAAAAGAGTTACAGAATAACCTTTGGTTAAACAAACTGTATAAAGCACTCCAGTATTCTCAGCTCCTAACCTGGGATATCTAGTGGGCCATTATTTACCCACCGGAATAAGTTTCTAACACTTCCTCTAGTTGAAGAGGTGTAAATATCACAGGCATACCTTTGCCATCAGCTATCTTAACATCTTCTCTCAGGTAGTCATCTTTTTTTTTCTTATATCTAATAACCAACCAGGCAGATTGGTCTTACGTTCCTCAGAAATTATGTTTTAGGCTCTCAATCTGCCACCAACTTTACTTCAGCTTCTTGCAGCTTCTGGAAGGGGAGAAATTGCAGAAGTGGTTTTTAAAGAGTTGGAGATGAGCATGGTGCAAATATTGAATAGTTTACCAGTTTCCGACATTTGCTGAAATCTAGAATTTCAAAGTTGTCCTTTAAAAACTGGAGCACAAACCTACAATGGCAGTAAGGCCAAAGATTGGCTTACTTATGTGTGTGATCTCTTTAGAAATATATGTCAATAATATTCTGATGGCTTTCAGTGTGAGATGAGAGAAAAGTCACCCCGATTGTAGGGACACAGACAGGCTGGTGTTTCTGATCTGCACTGAAGCATGCTGTAAGGCTTATGTCAAGGCTGTTTTCCAGTCATTCTATTTGGAATATCTCTTGTTGAACAGGAATTCAACAGCTGGCTATTCACATAGCTACCTGCCAGGGTTTGTTTTCCCTCCACTTCCCATGCTTTCCTTCGTTGTAGACTATTCACATCTTCAGCTTTGACTGTCAGACCTGATCTAATTCCCACTGAAGATGAACCCAGTGACTTTGGCAGAAGTTGTAAGTGACCTTGAGATCAGAAGCTCTTTGGGGAGAAACTGTTCTTGATACATTTTTTCCCTCTGTGCCCATCAGTGCTGCTGTTAAAAAAAAAAAAAAAAGGCAGCACTGATATAATCTGATTGTGCTCTCTGCAAGTAGCAAGAGAGACCTGCCCTTGAGCTAAATAAAGAAAACAAGCCTCAAACAGATAGTTATCCCTGTTGTGTATCCCCATGCCTCTGTAAAAGCACAGATGATCTGGATGGGAAAGCTGTGCTTTCAGCTTCTCATTTTAAAGGTACTCCCACACTAGAGCATAAAGAAAACCAGTTATGCTAATGGAAGCATGCACATGTCTTATCCTTTGCTTTCAGTCTGCCTTCACTTTGCAAGCTTGTTTGAGTTTGCAACAGGATTATTCCCAGGTCTTACAGGACAGACATAAAAACAAAGGGGTTTATTCCCGTTTGTGAGGCTAGGACAGAAGTTGTGCACTTTAGCAGAGCTGCAGTTAATCTGCACGTGTATTTAGGACCTTTCATTATATGTGCCTCAGGGCCAGTTCCCCTGTCCATCCAGGCTCTGCTGGGCATCCTCATCTGGCTAGCTGCTCCTGGTCGCTTGAGCTGTCCTCGCTTCAGAAAAATGGTTTTATATCTATATCTAACAGCAGAATTCAAGCAACAGCTCCAGGGCGAACACCTTTTATGCCTGGGGTGGTGCTGAAAGTTTGTCTTGATGGATCCCTGCTTGGGAAGCAGCAGAGATATCCACACAGGGAAAATTCTTGCTACTATTAATTGCAAATGCATCCTAGCAACTGTATCACCCTACTCGTATTTCCTTTTCTTCCCCATGTTTTTCCAGTGTTTTTACAAACAGCACCTGCTACTGCTGTCTCCCTTACACGGAATACAATACAACTGTAACAACACTGAGAGATACATGCATGATTTTTACCTTGGGCTCTTCTGCTTGCTTATTTCCTTGTCATGTCCCTATTGTCTCTTGTACTTGATTTCTAAGGTCTTTGGGAGGGGAACAGCTTTTTGTTCTGTGTTTGCACAGCAGCTGAGGCTGTCATGCCCCGGTTTGTCACTAATCCTGGTAAGTGTTCCAGTACTACAAATGGCAAATAAATTTGAGATACAAAGAAATTAGCATTCTTCTCACCAATTAAACAAATGGTTTTCTCTCTGAAGATTTGAACCAGGGTTGCATTTCATTACAGACCTTTGAAGCTCAGCTTGAAACTGCCAGTTTCTTTTCCAGCCTCTGTTATCAGCCTCTTGTACTAGTTGACCAAAAAGTACTTGGCAGGCAGTTTGCAGACTGAAAAACAATAGGTTGTACTATTTTAACCCGGCTTTGACCTAACCTGGAACAGTCATAACTGGCATTTGTCATAGTGAGCAAACGTGCTTTGATGTGCCGTGTCAACTGCACTTGCTGAGAGCAGCCTGTGCCTGCCTTGCCCTATGGAGAGGTGTGGGGAACCGTGCTGGCCCCAGCATCGGCACAGTACCAGGACAGTCTCAAGTAATTCTCTGTAATAGGCCTTGAATGAAGCAGGGAATTACTTTACCCTTAAATTGAAGATTAATGTGATTTTTTTTTCTGGGACAGAAAACATTGCTTGTTTTCTGGAAGGATAAAGTGTCCACTGGAACGGGATTATATTTACATTATTATTGCAGGGTGATCTGTGAAATAGGCTTTCTGTTCCTCAGTAAAGAGCCATGACCCCTCACAGAGTTATCTTTTAAGCTGCATGCTAAACCCACAGGGGCTTATGGCTCAAAGCTAATGGGGATTTAACTTCTCACTGAAAGGAATTTGAAGCCTAACCCTATTTAGATGCTCTTTGCTCTCATTGATTAAATGCCCAGTCCACTGCGAGAAACCTAATAGAACCATAACTGTATAAATTTTCCATCTGACAAAATGGTTGCTGGGAAACTCTATGCAATATTTATTAGAAAAGGAGTTTGATCTTAAAAAGACATTTTAAATCAAAATGTCAATTCACAGTTCTATTTTGTTTGTAGAGAAAGAAAAGAATTTGAATGAAGATATATTTTTCGGAGCACCTCACAAAACCATTTCATGGAAAAAAAATCCATTTCTGGATTCAGTATTTTTATGAGGATTTTTACTGCTTGCCTTGTTCCCTGCGTTCACGAATTCATTTTTGAGATCCTGTCTGCAGACTAGTTTTAGATGATGCTATTTAAAAGAAATAAACCTGCCTCTCCCCACAAGTATTTCTTTTTGCCCCAAATTGCATTATGCACTTAAGTTCCAGAAGGACCATATTCCATCAAGGATAATTGGCATTTTTTAAGATACAGTAGCTGTAGCTCCTTGGGGATGAGAATAGAAGAACCATCATCTTGGTAAGAGACTTTGAGCCACAAAGAGCAGCTCATGATCCCATCCATGGTCCTATGGCAGCACAGTTACATTTCAGTCTCAGTCTCTTTGTGTGCTCCAATTCTGAGAATTTCCTGTGCTCCAAGTATAGGTGCTTTCTGAATACCTTTCAGCTGGTGCTAATGACTAGTGTGCTTATTCTTTAATTATTTTAGTTTGTTGTTAGGATTTTGGTGGCTTATTCCTAGAGAAAACCATAATCCCTGTAGAAAAAAAAAAGAATTCAAATGGAAGCTAAAGAACTGCAAGGCACAAGGATGTGGTTTAAGTTTTCATTGTCCATCTCTTTTCATCACCCTTGCTGGATATACAGTCCTGCTTCCTCCACTTCTTGAAATACAATGGGTGGTGTCATGAGTTCTGTCTCCTTTCCAGTGTCTCCTTTCCTTCTATGTGGAGTAGAGGCAGTGTGAGACTGTGCTTGGACTTCAGAACTAGGCAAAGGTGATTTTGAGATACCATTATGCCACACAAATAAATAAAAATAGAGTTGCTACATTATGTCCACCTCTGATTGGAAACACTCATCCCAATTCCCTATGATCAATTTAGGGGCTTCCTTGGATTTGTGTTTCTTTGTCATTGAACTTAAATAGTGTTCATATTCTTTCCTTCCCACCTGCTTTTCTTCCGTCTTGCCTTCTTTCTATACCTCTATGGATAAGTATTTGTAATCTCTGCCAGTTGAGTGTTGTGGCTATAACCATTGTTCTGTCCAGTTGGTAAGGATTCCCAAAAATAAGGACTTGTGTGGTTACCTGATGCCTTTTGGTGCACAGCCCAGCCACAGCAGATACAACAGGTCCTTAGTTGAACGTGTGCCCTGAGTTCGTTCATTTTCAAAGCTCTTGGTATTGTCTAATGAAGAGTGAAAAAGATGAACTGAAATTTTGCAAGTCCTGCTCTTCAGAATAAATCCTGGGGATCTTAGAAGGTCATCAGGGTTTTCTGATAGGGAGAAGACCATGGACAGTGTGAATCCAGTTTTCATTGACACTAGGATCTCTTTGAGTTTTTTAAAAAGGGAAAGTCATGAAGGGGTAGAAATTAAGTTTAATGCTGAGAACTCTGTGACTGACTTACTGCATGACTTTGAAGAAGGCATTTTAACTTGCCTGTGTCAGTTTAGCCATCTGTAAAACAGGTACAATCATACACAGGATAATAATTTCCTTCTCAGTGAATGCCATTTTCAGTCTATCCTGTACTACTTAATGATTTGTGTGACTGCTGAAATAACAGCATCCTCTAAAACCATAATATCCTTGTGTATTTTTCACATAATCACTAGTGGATGAAATATTTGTTCTGACACTTGAGATTACTCATGTAAATAGAAAAATTATAGCATGCTGGCAATGCCAGACACCTTGAATTCCATCTGAGCGTGTGGGTGATTGGAGAGGGATCTATAAATACTAACAGGCAGGGAAACAAGCATGAGCAGTGCACGAGAAATTCTAAAACAAGTTATTCCAGAGATTTAGGTTAAAGGTTTTTAAATATAATGTCAATTTCATGTAGAAATCTGAGCACTACAGCGAAGAAATGTATTTCACCCCATTTCCCTGCTTTACATAAAGTCACATTTTTCTGTTGTACTTTGAGTGGGGTTACAAGGGATATGATGACCCACTTCTACTATCATTTGACTAAAACAACCTTTTTTACTTCTTTCTTTTTAAAAAAAAAAAAAACCCAAACAAATAATAAAAAAAAAACAAACCAAAAAAAACCCTAGGAAACATTCTCCCTTGGAGACAATCAGAAACTCCAGTTAGGTTATCAGTGAGTGACTCACAGGTCTCACAATGCTTTTTCTCAAAAATGTGACTGCTAATTTCCATGTTCAGCTCCCAAATTGCTGGTTTCGGATGATCTGCCTAGTTCTAATTGTAGAGTTCATAGTGTCCCGTAAAAATGTAGCAAAGGAGCTGTGTAACATTTTACATTAAAATGTAAGTTAGGTAGCTACCACTTGCAGGTTTAGACAGCAGTCTTTTTCAATTTGTAGTTTATTTGATAAGGGACACTTGTGCAGTGTGGCTGCTTCCTGTTCTCCACAGAGCGGTGTTTCTTTTGAGAACAAGCTCTTCAAGATACTATCAGTGTCAGTGATCAAGGTATAAGCATCTCCTTTTTAACCAAACATTGCCCTTCTGGGATTTACAGGATATTTACAAGTTAAAATTTATTTTTCAGAGTATTGAGAAAGATATATCTGCTTTTATTTCAAGGGAGTATGTAAATTTTTTGAAAGATAGATGAATAGCTTATGGGACCTTGCCACTAGAATTCATGACATTGTCATTAGTGATACATTAAAACTCAGAACTGAATATATCCAATTGATTGAAACAGAAACTTTGAAATTTAAAATAAACTAAACTAACTTGAAGGAAACTAACACATTCAGTGCAGTAGGTATGAGTAATGGAGACCTTATAATGGAAAGTATTGAGAAAAACCAACTGGAAGGAGTCTGCCTTTAGTTCATTATTATTATTACTTTACCACTCTGAAATTTTTGTGCACCAGATTACTGACAGCCTGTGACTGCTTTTGATCACTCCATCACCTCAGGTGCTGATGTCACATATTTGGAGCTTTGATCCAGCCTCCAGTTTCATTGTGATTCTGTCTGTCACAAGTTTGTGTCTGTTTACTTTCGGTTAATCTATTTTGAACAGAAATACAAAAAAAATCTTACCACAGCATTGAAACTCATCCTGCTTCCTTGAGCATGTGTGCTGTTAACTTTGAGCATGGACTTTATTATTAGTCATGGAAATATAACTCACAAAGGTACGGAAAGGGGATGGTCATCAGTGACCAGCTCCAGGTGATCTCAGGTAGAAGCTGGTGGAAAGAGCTGACTGGAGGTGAAGTTTTCAGGCTGTCTGGTATAGGCTGGAGGGAAGTAAATTGTGTGCTTTTACTCATGCTGTGGAGTATAAAACTGTGGCTTTGTGGAGGAATGAAAATGGATTAATACTTAAAGGGTTTGCAGTTAACAAAATTGGTATGCTGCATAGGATAAGAAGACATATAAAGCCTTCTCTCCCTAGAAAACACTTGTGCTGAGGAATGTCAGAAAGGGTTGAAGAAGTGTTTGCTAAAGGGGAACATCAGGCCTTGGGAATCAGTGGCTGAATCAGGCAAAGTCTCAGGAACGGAAACTGAGGAAAAATAACTATAGAGGTTTTGGTGTTATACAGAAACATGGGGTGGTCTGGCAATGTTATCCCCAGCTCCACAAGTGCTGAAATCAGAGTGGAAAAGGAAGGCCCCTGGTGCAGGTGGGAAGGAGAGGGCACCTGCAGAGGCTGCCTGTGACTCTAGCCAAGACTCACGCTGGGTTTTCCCCTGCAATTTCTTAACTTCTAAGACATTTTTGGTGGTGAGTTATGTTTTTTTAAAAACTGATATAGATAACACAGTTGCAGCTGGTCACTGTGACCTACTCAGATTATCAAAACGGTGAGGTTTCACAAACTGCACCCTTGCATGGCTTCCTGAGAGCAGCCCATTTTGTCCCATTTTCTCCTGTTTGGTGGAGCCCAGACTGCAAATCTCCTTGCCTTATTGACAAAAAAATTCTCTTAAGCACACAACATTGCATATTGCAAGGCACTTTGAAGAGGAACTCCCTTCATTTTTTGAGTGCAAGAATGTGATAGTGCTTATTACCCTGCTGAATGTTGCTTCACCTTTTCTATAAAAGCAGCTGTTAATTTTAATTTACAATGTGAAGTATTCTCTATATTTTTATTGTGAAATTATTGATTTTTTTACCCCAGCCTGTTTCTAAAGGCTGAAAGCTCAAACTTGAAGCCTGATTGCTTACCAGCCACCTTTTGGCACCAATTGCTAAGTTTCTCCTTTCAGGTAAACCTTATCTTAAAGATGTCTTTGTCTCCTGGATCTTTCTGAAATTGTTCTTTCAGAACACTCGTTCATGTTTTTCATATAAAAATCATAATAAATGCAAACATCAAATGTATTTTATAAAAGATTTAAAAACATTCCCCTCCATACAATTTAGGTCCAAGCTGTCTCTTTAAGAGATGAAAACAGAATACACTGAGTTCAGTGGAATTAGTTTAAAACCAGCAAAAAAATGGGAAATTGAGCATAGTCTCACTACAGAGTGAGAAATGGCCAAAGCATAAAGGGGATTTGAATTCTCACAAGGTGTTTATTTTAACTAATTTGTAACCTCTCCCAGAGGAGGAGATCTGATTCTCTTGGCAGATCAAGAGGTTTACTGTTTCAAATCCCTTTCAGCTCTAGGGAAAGCAGATGATGTTAATTGATGTTACTTGTCTGAATGTATTAACAGATTTTTCTGTAGGAAATGTAGTGGAAACATTCACAAGCAGGATTGTTGACTGTTTTTTTTTTCATTTATGCGCACATTAAAGCTGCTGAAAGGGTTATGTGTCACATCTTCATAGATGATCTGATTCATAAACTCTTTTCTTCAAGTATTTGGGTCTTGGGTTTGATGATGGCACCAGCAGCTTATCTCATTTTTATATCTCATTTTCATACACGTGTCTTCAGTATAGGGTGTGCTGTTGGCTTGAGTTGAGTGGAAATTTGATCTCTCTCATAAAACCCAGCAGGCAAATTGTGGTATTGTGGTAGAGGGCACTCTGTGTTTTTTCCCTGCAAAGGGGAATTCCTTGATCAACTGTCTTCAAGCAGATTCAGTCATGTTGTGCCTTTTACTTTCATACTGTAAACCTACACATCCTGTCCTCATTCCTAGAATAACAAAAGAGCTTTCCTCCGGCTTGCTGGCTTTTCTTCAGTGGTCTTTGTCTTCCCTCCTAGGAAACAGTTTCAATGTGTCAGAAGAGTCCCAGTTCCTCAGAAAGGCGTCTGGCCAAGAACCTGGCCAAGTTGGTCTGTAGTATTTCTCTCATTAAAAGTCTGCTTCTTCCTCCCCAAAAAAATCATCTCTGACAATTAACAAAGGATTAATTGTGGAGTCCTGGGACTTGGCAGAAGTGCATATAAGTGAAATACTCTTTTGGAAGCTACATTGCCTGTCTTGCAGATCAAAAAATATATCCAAAATATTTCATTGTGTATCAATGGATTAATTCCTTTGATTGCCACTTCCCTTCCTCTTCTCTTTGTGGGGAGGGGCACTCCAGAGATTGGAATTTTAATTGCTTGACCGCAGTTTCTTATTAGTGGTGCACCAAAAGTGTATGGATCATTAATTAGTACTGAATATAAGGATCTCTGAGGTTGAACTATACCGTCAAACAAATGAGTTTAGACAACTCTCCACTAAAATTACAGTCTATCAGTAAATTGAGTTATAATAATGAAACCATTAGAATTTCTTTCCGAGTCCTTGCATGTTGGTTTCTGTGTTTGCAGAGTATATTCTGGTGGTCTTAAAGATTTTTGTGTTTTTATATAAACGTATATTTAATATTTGTGTATATATTAGACATAAGTATCTATTATGAAAGCATATACATATATGCATGCTTATAGTATAGTTATACATAATTCAGAGTGGTTATACAATGACATGCTTTGTTTCATTTTATTAAATGTTGTGGAGTTTTAATCCATTATGTAGTTTCATTGGCAATGTGTAAAGACAGTTTTCGTGATAGTCACTTTCATTTTCAGTCAGTACCTGAATTTGTGCTACTGTATGCAAAGGAAGATCTAGTTCTTGAATGTAATGGTCTGAAAACAGAATATTGTCCACATTATTACTTTAATGTCTAATAGCATGTATCATATTTTGTCTGTTCTTAAAATTTGATGATGGAAGTGAATTGTATAACTTCAGTTATACTTTAACTGTGCTGTATCCACAATTCTCAGTGCAGTGTGGAATAGGATTGGTATCAACCTCTTTTCTGCTATGTGGATTAAGAACTGGTTAGTGGACAGGCTGCAAAATGTAACATGGGGTCACCCTAAATTGCTGTGTACGTAGTAGGGTTACTGGTGCATTGTTATAAAACAGTGTGTTCTGCAGTGTTTGCATCCAGAATTTAGAGGAAAATAGGAAATAATTGCTCATAAAACTTATGAGTCATCTGAACAGTGTGTGCCTTATTTCAGCTAAATTCATAAACTGAACTTTGGTTATGGACATGTAATTATGCATGTTGATGAAGCAAATGGAAAACAGTGGCTCTGAAACTTAAATAATAACAACAAAAAATTTATAAATGGATCAAGTTCTGCCACCTGTTTCACTCCCATATTACACTTGTGTTTTCATATGTATCCATCTGGGGGCTTTTAAAATATGAAACACATTTGAATATACAGCAGCCATAAATTCTGGGCTGTAAAACCCAGCAGAATTCAGCCATGAATCTAGAGCTGTACGTGTATTTAGAAGGAAGTAGGACATAATTAGTAGGCGATACCAAAATCCTTTTTTTTTTTTTTTCTGACGGAAAACCTATATTCATTTCATTTTCTCATTCTCCTGTAGAGAATTTCCGTAGAAGATGATGTTAGCAGTTTATCAGTATATTAATGGGTCTTTAGTCTTGTAAGTCTCTGGGGCTGAGCAACTATCTCCTCTTTAAAGGTAGTAGAAACTGTATGTCTGGGAGTTCAGCAGCTGAAAGAATTTTTCTTAGCATGTTTTTCCTCAAGGTGGTTTTCTTGGCTTTTGCTGTGTTTGAGACTCAGTTTCTGGAAAGAGGGTTGTGTTTTTGCTCTCTCTGGTTCTGCTTCCTCTTTCATGGAAGTTTTTGAAACCTTTTAGCTGTCTGCCGTGAATTCACCAGTGTGTTGCATGGAAACTTGGCTTCTTGGCACCTGGAAGGGACAGCTCTTTTCTTCTGTCCCATCTCTGGGGAACTAAATTCACATTTTTTGTTCCTGTTTAGGTTTCCAGCCAAATTTTTTACTTCAGCTTCCTTCCTCCCCCTGCCCCTCTCTCTTTTCCTTAATTAAAATATGCTAAGGTTGAATGCATATAGCTGCAACTGAAAAAGGACAAAAATAGCACAGATGAAATAGCTACACTATTGAGACCTGGACCTTTATTTAGCATTACATTTGCTGGCATGTCACTGTAACAGGGTTCAAAAGCTGATAGGATTACTTTTTTAACAGATTAATTGTTAATCTCTAGTCTTAAAGGGAACAAAATTCTTTTTCCAGTTGAACATGATTTTTACAGCTTCAGCTGTTCCTCCTGTCTGAGTTAATGACAAAGTCATATTCGTTCAGTGTAAATAGAAATAGATTCACCACATCTGTACATGTTCAGTTTCTCAGCTTATGAGTCCATGCATGAGGCTGTGAGTACATCCAGACTGAGATGCAAACCGCTCAAACCAGTATCTCTGTGCCACTGGATAAAACTGCTTATTTTCAGCACCTTTGAAAATCATGCGATTTATGGAGTACCCAAGGAGGAGCACTGGTTTTGTGAGTTAGGTGACACACGTTTTTAGGTAATGGACTTCAGGTATATGTCTACAAACAGATTTAAAAAAATTCAATGGCAACACTTTTAGTCTTAAATGGTTTCTAGAAGCCTTGTAGAACTCTGTGCCTGCTCTTCCCTGAGCAGGGAACCAAATAATTAAAAAGTACTCAGAATAGGACGGGACAAAGGATTTAAAACACCAGTGTTGGTTTGGACAGCCTTTCTGATAAATCACAAAGATGGTTCTCACAGAGGAATATCCTGTAACATACCTAAACACAGAAGTCCTTGTAATTGAAGTGAACAGATTTTTCAAAAAGGAGAGAGCAAGCAATGGCAGGATGTGCACTAAAATGTTTTAGAGAAAAAAATGGCAATAGATGTTCACAGAGCTTGGACTCCAGTTTTGCACTGATTTCTCTCTAAGTAAAACTGTTATGAAGTGTCTTGAAAATAGTGATGCTGTAATTAATTACCTTATCTGTGGTTTTGACAGAGAATCCATTGTTCTTCTCCACTCTTCTGAATATTTTTTTTGCTTTCTTTTTGAACTTAAAAACTTCAGTAGGGTTTCCCTGATATAACATCCTTCGCCACAATGGTCCTTTGTAATTTACCCCCCTTTTTGTTACTCAGTCCTTCCCAGCTTCTTCTGCTGAGCTGACACAGTGGTCTGCACATTTCCTTGAAATGTTGTCTCACAGCATTTTAACAACTTCCCCAAGTAATTTCACAGTGCTCCTGCCCTTTCAGTTAATGTCACTGCTATCTGAGTCCTGGGTACAATCAAGTGGCTACAGCCAGTTAGGCAGCCACAGCTGTGTGCAGTGGGGATTGAGGCTTAACCAGGGTGCTCAAAGGTGAGGTCTTTCCTCGGCTGAGCTCCCTCAGGTTTGTGAAGGAAAGAAGGCTCTGACTGGCAGATCTGCCAGGCATAGGAAAAGCAAAAGTAATCTTGAGCTACCAAAAGTATTAAAAAACAGAGAAAAATTTGACTACATAAAGAGTGGAATATGGAGTATACATGTAAAAGAGATATTGATTTTTGAATATATTAAGATAACTTCAGAATCCTACGTTCCCTTTTCCTATCCATACTGGAAAAAAGCCTGGAAGAGGCTGAGAGAAGATCTAATTTGACACCTCCACTCTCATGAAAGGCTCATACTCAATTTTATTTCCCCAAGAGAAGTCTAGGAAGTGAATTGGTTTTTGTTTACTCCGTATATATATGTGCAAGTAGATTAAAATTGCAAGCAGAAATAGTTGAGATCAGTGGTGAGACACTGACAAGCGTGAACAAGAAGTAAGATGTTAGTTGGCAGCACTAGAAGTATTGCTGGAACATTTTAGATAGGGGAATAATAGGTTCATGTCACTTGATTGAATGTCTTTCTTGAAAACTTCCCTGTACCTCAGACAGCTCACAGCGTCTGTACGTAGGAATTGGTGCATGAGTACTTACAGGCTGTATAAAGAGATGGGCTGGCTCTCCTGGCTTTACACTAGCTGTATTCTTATTTTGCCTATTCCTTTCTTTTCCCTTATTTTACTTATTGCACCACACTGAGACTGGCAACAGTGAGATCTCCATCTTCTGTATTTGCACAGCTTCCAGTGCTGGGGTGCTGGGTGAGCACAAATAATGAACAGCACTGAGGGTTCACACCAGCTCAAAGAATTCACATGGGGACACAACTACTGAATATCTATTTATTTCCTTTTTTTTCTTTTATTTCTCTTTTCTACAGTGAAATACATGAGAGAAGCAACTCCCTATGTGAAGAAAGGCTCCCCTGTGTCAGAGATCGGGTGGGAGACGCCTCCCCCCGAATCTCCCCGCCTGGGCTGTGCCTCTGCTGACCCAATGTCGCAGCTTTCGCTCTCCATCCACAGAGACAAGAAGACAATACCACTCAAGATGTGCTACGTGACGCGCAACATGACCGTGTCAGACCCCGAAAACAGGTGAACTGGGGGTTTGCCTGGGGTTGGGATTTTGCCTTCACACAGAATTGTTGTTGATCTTTTTAGCATTGGGGTTGGTGAGCAGGCAGCAAACCAGCAAGGGCAAGCAAGCACTGGTTTGGGAAGGGTAGATGGTGGTGTCTGAGACACGTGGTGCTGGGTACAGTTTGTGGATTGTGCTAGAGAAACTCTTTGGTGCAGTAATCCAGCATTTTTATTAGTAATAGAATCTCAGGGATTTGTTTTCATCCTGATTAAGTGTCTGCTTTTGAAGGAAAAGACACTGTACACGCTAATTGGTTACATCCTCCAGGCTGGCTAGATCTGATTCTACTAAATTGCATTTTCTTTCCTTTTTCTAATGAATATTATTTTAAGAATGGTCTGTTTTGTCCATTCCATTCTGGACATTAAAGTCAAGCAGAGGAGAAAAGTTCCATTTACAAGGCATTAATGGGGAATTTTTGTGACTTGTTTTTTTTTTCTCATAATGTTAAAAATAGGATGAGCTTTTATCAGCCCTTATTTATAACATATGTGGAACAGCTGCACCACACCAGTACACTCCCTGATCCCTGCTCTAACAGCTGCTAATAAAAAAGGGACCAGTCAAGTCAGTGATGCAGATTGATTCTCCATCCAAATAATGGCCTTTTTGTTTTTCTGCAGTGTGCTGCCTTGCCCAGAAGCTGGCTGTAATGTCTCTGATTCTCAGCACTTATGTATAGGCATAAACAAAAGTTACATTTTCATTTGCAGAGAAGGTTAAGGAGAAGAGAGGAGTACAGGAAGGGCCTTGGGGAGGGTGGGTTTCTCTCTAATCTCTTGCGTTGCCATTCAGAAACTTTATTAGTATCTGTGCAATTTTCCATCATTCTTTTTCATGCTTGTCTGACCTTTTAATTTTCCCCCTCCATGCTTTATTGTTTAGTATTGCTTTACTCTCCTGTTCATCTCACCAAGTGGTTACCACCAGAGTCAGTGATAACTGATCACTACAGAAGTGCAACTGTAAAACAGAAATAACCCTAGCAGTCTTTCTCATTTTACATAAAGATGCTTATTGTATTGGACACTTCTTTTTTTCACATTTATCTATAAGGTTTAAGATGTTGAGATTTGACAGATGTATCACTTGTCTGAGAGTTTGTCATGCTCTCTGAAATGGAGTATATTTTTAAAATACCCATACAGGATGCATTGTTTGAATCAATACAATGTAATGATATTTTACATGTGTTTGCTTCATTTTCTCATAGCCCACTCCCTTTTTTTTTTCTGACCATATTGTAATTTTCAGCTTCCATCACTCTCCAGGTCCTCAGTTTGGTTTGAGGATCAGAAGAACTGATTCAGAGATGTCATTGCTGATGATATTTCTGGAATGGAGCTAACTTTTTTGAAGCATGCTACAAGTGTGTGTGTTCTTAGGTGTTACTAGGAAGTAATGTGTGGGAGAGTCATATTGCTTGTTATCATGGTTTTCATTTTGGGTTGCTGTCATTTCCTGTGGAAAGAGTGACTTCTGATTTTTACTGTAGTCCAGCACAGTGCGGTCTAAACTGGATTTTTCCATCAAAGCCCACAGTATCTCACCATTGTGGCAGCTGCAGTGTAATAGCAGCACCCCATTGATTAGCATCTTTACTGGTTTCAGGGTTTTTTTTAACAATTCTGAATACAGGAACTCATATTTCCCAGGAGGAATGCTATTGCAATGCAGCGACCCTTTCCCACTGGAATGCACCCCAAGGTAGTAATCTGATTCCACAAAAATAATTTTATCTTCATTCACCGCAGAGCCCGAACCATGTCCTTACATGCTTACTACACTTCTGTTTCATGACCCAGTGACCTGACACACACAGATTTTAGAACCAATGGTGTCACTTTGCTGGATGGCTTTAGGAGAGCGCTGCTGGTAGGCTGCCAAAGCATATGCTGGCCATAGAAGGGCTCCTTTGGACTGTAACGAAGCCAGTTTTCATCCAAGAACAAACGTGGTCATGGAAAGCCTGAGTTTTCCAGTGCAGCTCCTTCTTCAATGTAGGCTGGGGATAATGTGATTGTAGGACCAGGCTGGACTGGTTGGATGTTCCGCATGAGAAGATACCTATGTTAAGACCTAAAAGGAAATACTTGCTTGTTGGCACTGACTTATCTCCAGTTCTTAGAAAGCTGCAGTGAAATGTGGGGTTAATGGGCATGGAGGAGTATTGTTTTTCCCATTAGAGCTGGTAGCCATGCATAGAATTTCTTCTTCTCCTGAAAGACTGACCCCAGATAAGAGATTCTTAAGTCAGAGTCTAATCTCAGCTGGTTTGGTGAGCTTGTTATTTTGAAGCAGGAGTGAAATTTGGTGCATTTAGAGCCAGTGGTTCTCAGATGTCTCCTTCACCTAACCTGCCTAGGGGTTCACTCTGCAGGAGGTAGAGAATTGTCTTCTCTTTCACCTGATTTAAAAAGCTGTAAGATACCAAGGAGAAGATCTATAATACAAACCAATGCCAAACTTAATGTGTAGGAATTTATTTTTTAATAATACAAACATGGCAACAAGAGAGAAGATGCAGAACTTCTTAGGGACATCTGTGTCATTCTCCTCTAGACACAGAGCCCATTGTAATACTTCAGGCTGGAAGAAGCTGCTTAAAATAATTGCTTCCAAAATCAGTTGATTCCCTGTGTTTTCACTGATAAATGACCTTCTTGGTGGCAGCAGTAAAGATTAGTGTCAGGCCTCCCAGAGAAACATCCCCTCTCAAAGAAGGGACATGTGAGAATAGTCTCAGCTAGTAATATCAATAAGCAGTAAATCTTTCTGCAGTGTAGAAAATTTTTCATCAATTTCTGGTGATGATATTCAGCAATAGGAGATTAAGAAAGAGGTCTCTCAGGTGAAATTTGTTTTGTTGATGCTTTTCAAGTCTTGCGACATAATAGAAAGGTACTTCTGTACACAACACAGGAGATGTGACATTCCTTGGAGGAATGAAGCCATGCTGTATGTACTGAAAAGATTTTGTCATCTGCTTCTGAAGTCACCCTAGAATCCTGCTTGCGCTTCTTTCAGCCAAACCCAGGAGGTGTGTGCCTGATCCTGTCAGCACTTAGTGTGCACACATCATGATTTTCCAGTGTCAGAAATCTAGAGCAGTGTGATCCTTACAGGGAACTGCAGCAGGGCCCGGTCTTAATGATTGAGTTACTCATTAGCAGGATTTGACCTTCTGATGGAAAAGGTTTGCTTAGGTCTGGAAGCAAGTTAGAACAGGCCAAGACAGATTACCAGTGGAGCGGTGCCAGCCGTCAGCTGCACACAGTGGCAGCACCACAGCAACTGCAAGTGCAGCTCATAGACTTCACACCAAGGACACGGGGAGAAACAGATAAGGAACTTTCCTTATTTGTTGTCCATTTCAGGGTTGGACTGAGAACTATGATCAGAAGGTAAAATTGAGCAGGTACATTCCATAGGTGTGTGTTGGGTTTGCATGGCCAGGTTCTGGTAGTGGGGTGGCTACAGAGGTGGCTTCTGTGAGAACCTGCTGGAAGTTTCTCCCATGTTTAGCAGAGCCAATGACAGACAACACCTGGATGGACCCATCACTGGCCATGGCTGAGCCAATCAGGAATGACAGTAACACCTCTGTGATAACATATTTAAGAAGGGGAAAAAAAAGTCACTGTGCAGATGTAATTGCAGTCAGAAAAGAGTGGAGTGAGAATATGTGAGAGAAACAGCCCTGCAGACACCAAGGTCAGTGCAGAAGGAGGGGCAGGAGGTGCCCCAGGTGCCAGAGCTGAGATTCTCCTGCAGCCTGTTGTGCAGACCATGGTGAGACAGCTGTCCCCGTGCAGCTCATGGAGGTGGAGCAGAGGTCCACCTGCAGCCCATGGAGGAGCCCACACCAGAGCAGGGGGATGCCCGAGAGAGGGCTGTGAATCCATGGGAAACCCATGCTGGAGCAGGCTCCTGGCAGGGACCTGTGGATCCATGGAGAGAGTAGCCCATGCTGGAGTAGTTTTCCTACTAGGACTTGTGACGCTGTGGGGGACCCACACTGGAGCAGGCTGTGCCTGAAAGATGGTATTCCATTGAAGAGTAACCCAGTTCATGGACTACTGTTGCTCATGGGATGGACTCACACTGGAGAAGTTCATGGAGAACTGTCTCCCATGGCAGGGACCCCATGCTGGAACAGGAGAAGGACTCTATCCCTGAGCAGCAGCAGAAACAACATGTGGTCATAACCCCCATTCTCTGTCTCCCTGCACTACTGAGGGAAAGGAGGTAGAGTTCAGGAAGGAGGGAAGGGTGGCGGGAAGGTATTTTTAAGATTTATTTTACTTCTAATTATCCTGCTCTGATTTTGTTAGCAATAAATTTAATTAATATCCTGAGGTTCAAGTCTGTTTTGCTTGTGACAGTATTTGGTGAATGATTTCTCCTGCTCCTTATCTCAACTCATGAGCCCTTTGCTATATTTTCTTTTCCCTGTCCACTTGTGGGATTGCTTTGGTGGGTGCTTGGTATTCAGCCAGGGGCAACTGACTACAAAATGGCTGAGGAACTGTCTGGTATCCATTTATTCTGCACACTGAGCTGCGTCTGTTCGGGACCTGCCAACAGTCACAGTTTCACTGCTGAGAGAAAGTACAACTACTTTTCTTAAAGGGATTTCAAGACTTGACATGTTCAGGCTGGACATTAGGAAGTGTTTCAATACTGAGAGGATGGTTAAAGCTTGGAACAGGCTTCCTTGAGAGGTGGTCGATGCCCCAAGCCTGACAGTGTTTAAGAGGCATTTGGACAATGCTCTTAATAACAAATTTTAGCTTTTGGTCAGCCCTGAACTGGTTAGGCAGATGGACTAGGGGATCATTGCAGGTCCCTTGCAACTGAACTGTTCTATTCTGTTCGGATTCTATTCTGTTCTCTGAGGGGATGAAAGACCAAGACATTCCTGTACCTCTTCATGTTCCTGCTTATATAACTTAAGGACAACTGAGGGGGCAGGGAGGCAAGTATTAGGCAGTAGAGAAGATTCTAGATGTCTTGATGGGAACATGGTCTAGCTTATGCCTCCACCCTGCCTGTTTCCTGCTTAGTAAACAGGACCATACGTTGATGCTGCCAGGTATGGGCAGCCACTGGCGTACAAAGCAAATGCTGGATATTCCTTGAAGAGCAGTGTGGTTTAGTGTGCAACTTTGCAGCCTGTGTTTTTTCTCTGCTGTTGGGGAAATGGTTTCCCTGAGTCACGTGTGTATGGGGCTCACAGAAGGCAGAGCACTGCCAGAGTGGCCATAGTACCAGGATGAGTTACAGCTGCTCTTGGAGAGCATAGACCACATTTATCTTGTTTTCTGCCTCTTAAGAGGTACTTTGATAACACTTGGCACAGTCAGCAACATTGGCAGTGGCAAGAACAGGTGGGATTAGGTGTTGAGTAGAGTCTGAGACCTAGACCCAGGACTAAGGAGATGTTGGAGTATTTCCATCACTGTGCTGGCACCACTGCAAAATGCTGGAGCTGTGTCAGTCCTGTGTGGACATTAGCAGCTCTGGGGAGCTTCTGTGGAGGTGGAAATTTCCTTTTCCTATTGAACAGTACAGATTTAGTAAGACTGGGCTCTGGTTTAGGAAACTTTAGTCTTTTTTCTGTTATTGTGTATTATAGGTGGGCAAAGGAAAGACAAAGGACTTACGTGTGCATAGGAGATAGGGCAAAGGTACAGATTGCTCCTTTTGTTGTTTTTGAGCTGCTCTCTGGCTGTAGGCAAAACTTCTGTGAAACAGAGAGACCGCACTTAATTAACAGTGTTGTTGTGAGCTACAGCTTGAGATCCTTGGATGAAAGGGACTTAATTATCATTATTGGTACAAACATGTTTTACTATTTGAATATCAATAAGTCCTTTGAAGAAGTTATTGAGGCTGCTAGAGTCAAAGTCCTGATTTATATCAAAAATTTTTGTTACCTTTTTTTTTTTCCTCCCTGGTGGGCTGTGTTTAGTATCTGTTTAGATTACAATATCAACAATTCAACATTAAAGTAAAACAACTTGAAAGAGTGTAATTCAAATCCAGAAAAGAACAAAAGTGACAATAATCAGGGTGAAACTCTGATTGACTCGCCCCTCATCCTTAAACCACCCTGTTGTTCTGTGCTGTCACAGTGTGCACAGTCTGTTTGACAAGGACACTATCATTCATAGCTTTTACATCCTTGCCCACACAGGGTTGTGAATTTAAGGTCAAGATACAGCATTTATTTTTAACCTTAGATCCTAGCTCTCTTACTGGGATGGATCCAAATCTGCCTTTTGTGTGAAGCTGGACATCTCTTGGCATGTTCTTGTTTATAGTACTGTAACTGCTAATATAGTACTGTACCTGCTCACAAAATCTGCTCTTCATTGGAAGGGATGAACAAGTAAGTGGCACTTGAGATTTATCTGATGTTCTCTCTTTCAAGCTGAGAGAAGTTGGGTAATTGAGCTAAAAAGGCATTTGCAGCATCTGTTTGAATACCCTGAGGGAAGGAGAGGGAAGAAGTTGAGGTGTGAGGAACAGGAGTGGAGTTGTGAATAGGCTGTGGGGAAGGCCTCCTCTTCCTCCTTGATACATTGCATGGCTGTGGGACCCTTCTCTGTAGAGAAATGGATTGATGGAGGAATGTGCCAGGATTTGGGCAGTGGAAACTCCTGAGTTTTCCTGGAGGGTGTTTGAGATACCAATGTAGAATTGGATAGTTTACAGTATGTTGCGACTGACCTTCAATCTGTGCAGGTCCTGGTGAATCTCGGATTAGTCATGTCTCATTTTCTTGGAATAAAAAAAAGTGCCATCTTCTCCCCTGACATAATGACAGGGGACTTTCTCCCTTCCCCAAGAGCAGTGTGAATGCTGCAGGGCAGGACAGAAGAGAACAAATAGTCATGTTTTTGTGTGTGTCTGATGTAAAGGAAAGTGCTGTCATCCAAGTTGTTACTAAATAATGTTGAAGAGCAGTTTTAAGACCCCTGAGATCTTCCAAACAAAGTTGATATGCAAAGGTTTCAGTTTCCTACCATGCTCCCAGTCCCCAGAGTCTTTGTACTGTGACTTGGAGACAGTGACAGCGTCAAAACCCTCGTGCTGCCCAGCTGTTGTCCTGTGCTCAGTGCTGGGCTTTCCCTTGCTTATCAGCGGGTCTGCAAATTGGATTTCAGTCTTACAGCTCTGATCTGGCCTGACCTGCCATTAATTAAGGAGAAGGATTTTCAGATGGTGTATTTAAAGCTTCTCTCTCCTGCACATTGTGTAGTTACTGGTATGGCAGCAAATTAGATCCACAGTATGAGCCTTGGGTTGTGGGTTGGCACTGCAGGTGCCCCAGCTCAGTATTGGTAGATGCTGAGGTTGATCTTTAGTGCTTAGTTTGTGGATACATTGCCATTTTAGTACCCTGCAGTCACTCCAAACTTTCTTCCATGTGCATTTCTGCTGATGGAAATTCCTATTTTACTCTAGTTGGAGTTATGCTGAAGTTGTTACTTCTTTTCATCACTTATGTACAGCATTTCCACCCATCTCTGAGTGTATTCAGTGGGAAGATGAGTTCACTGCCAGTAGTGAAAGTCCCCAGAGAAGCTGTCAGTATCTCAAGGAGACTGGCTCCCAGATGATACTTCTTTCCACGGCACTAAGAGGCCAATAATTGACCCAAAGTGAATTTGTGGCTTTGTCATCATGGTTTCTGGTTTGCTTCACTTGGCAACTAAGCAGTGGTTCCTGGGATTTTTGATTATGGAAGCCAAAAAGTAGATATGTAAAGTAATGAAACATTGAGACACATTCTGGTAGATAAGGTAGACCTGCTCTTTCTCTCTTCCACTAAGACTTTCTCCTGTGACAATTCATCTACAAGGCAGAGCTGATCTATCAACAGCTCTACTCATTTTTCCTGTTGCCATATCAGTATTCACCCATGCTTGTGGATTATGTCCTCTTCTTTCCCCTGGGTCCTATTGCAGCACTGGCTAACAGCAATGTGTTTCTTGTCAGAACACATCTGATTCTTCTCCAAGCCCATGATCTCATATTTATGCAGCAGCACCCTCCACCCTCATCTCAATTTGAAGGGGTCATTTACCACTATTACTAGTCAGGTGCTCCTTGCTTAGCCCAGATGCAGTTCCAGCTGTAGAAGGTCGGCCTTGCTGCAGAAGATGTTTTGAAGGTTGGCTTTGCTTCAGGGAAAACAGCTGCTTCAGGGAGCTGTGGTCAGTGTACTGACCACACTAATCACAACATCTTCTGGCCTTAAAGTTTCAGACAGTATCTTCTAAAGGTTAAATCAAATTACTGCCATGCCTACGAAATAATGCTGTTTTTGAGGGCTTTTTTCCTGAATAACTGACCTCAGTTCCTCCTTGGTGCAGCACTTTTGCCATTGTTTGGTGCTGAATCCACTAAGAAGAAGACAGGCCTGTGTATTCATGAGTTACCAACATTCAGCACTATCACAACCAGAACATAAAAGAAAAATTCAAGGAAGTAAAAGTTAAGAAGTCTTCTGGGCAATGTGGAGTAAGAGTCCTGCTCCTTAACAGCCATATACATTTAAAAGCTATTCAATTACTTTTGTTGTTGTTCTGGGTGGAGAAGGGAGTGTGTGATGTGCTCTGCAGATCAGTCAGCATCAGCACACAGCGGTGTGAGCAAGTCCATTACAGAACCAAATCCTTTATCTACTTGCATGTGGCTCCACTCTGCTAATATCCCTTTTATTAAAGCCCAGCTGGTGGCAAATAGAAATGAAACCAATTGTGACAGCTCTTTAGTGATATATACACCCTCTGGTTGGACATCCATCTAGTCCTGCTCCCAAGAAACCAGTATCTACATCATTTTTAGCACTGTAAGTTGAAAGTCATCAAGTAACTGTTAATATAGCAAATACCCTTGTGCCAGCGAGGGGACTGAGGGACTTTCACACAGAAAAAATCCACTTGATTACCAAATAATGCTTGTTTGATAAAACTGCTTCACCTCCATTTAGGCTTATCAAAGGAAGATGCTTCTTCAGAGTATGCTGAGGAATGTGTTGCAAGCCTAACAGCCTCTCTGTAATATTTTCCTTGCAGACTATACCCAAAGTTTTCACTGCTTCATTTTCATGTATTTTGTTGCTGGTTCATCTCTTGATCCTACATGTAGAACTCTAAAGAACCTTAAGAGGTTTTTGAAGTTTATATAATAACAAAACCTACAACTATTGAATTATAAATCTGATTGTGTTCCTCTAAATCCCCCCTTTTCCTGGAAGGGCTTCTACCCTTGTATGCTCAGAAATAAACAAAATTACTTACTGTGATTTCCTGTGCAGACAATGGTGCAGGAGGTGAGTGGGCAGTTTGGCCTTTGATTCATCCTTTAAGTTTGCAGAGTCAATGACAGACTGTTTTATTCCTGATGATGCCGGTGCAAAATCAAAAGTAGCGTGATGGACTTGAATAACTCTGGCTCCAGCTTATCATTAACTTCAAGGGATTTACTCGGCACTTTAATCAGTCACTGAATGCATAATCTGGCCTGGGAAGAGGCATGAAGTGTAACTCAGTGCCTGATTTGGTCGTGAGCCAATGCTGGTGGGAGAAGTGCTTTCAAGAGTTTTGATAAAAGTTATTTCTTAGATAATGAACACTCCTACAGAAAGAGGCCTTATCAAATGTGGAATAAATATGGTCTATCAAACATTTGCTTTCAGCTTCTTCTGATCCTCTGTAAAGTAAAAAGTCTGGCTAATGAAGTGAGGGACGGAGTTTTCCTCTTACGTGCCAGGTTCCAGCATTTGGAGGCACTGGGTTTTGTGTCACCTCTGTGTTCTGTGGGTGGAGAAGGGGATGCTGGAAACACTCCCAGCTCGGTGAGACCCTTTGAGAAGGAGAGAGAAAATTACTCTTTTATTATAAGGTTTGCCAAATGATCTCTGAGAAAATGTGATATCATTCATATGCATTGCCAAGCTGGAGAGATGCCGCACATCTTGGCAGTCATCTAGAGCTAACATATAATTCCTTTGGGTTGGTATGGGCTTTATCAGAAACAGCTCCATATGCAGTATTTACATAACTGTGGTGGAGTGTGAGAATAAACACAGCTGTGGCATTGCCCTAAATATTTCAATTCAGTGGGGAATTAAGGGAACTTTATCACTGAACTGCAGATAAACAGAAGGCAGTAAGCAGTGGTCAGTTTAGCCAAGGAACAAATCAAAACTACAATGGCTGGACTGCTGGAAGCGTTTAAGTGCTTTAGTCTTGGAGTTTGCTAAGGTCACTGGTATTTTTTTGCTTTTCAAAAAGTATGGAAATGCCATCAGTCAGCTGCTATACAGAAAGCATCATCCAAATGGTCTGGTGAATCAAAGCAGCGTAGGCTGAAAGGCAAAAAAAGTGAGAGTTTATAGGGACGCAGCACTTTCAGCATCTGATTGTAGTCAGAGCCCATGGGTTTCCAGGAAGATTTTAAGCTTGTTTTAGTATCTCCATCCCAGCTGACTGTGGAGACAGCAGTCCTGGTTCTTCAGTGGAAATCTGCAAGCTTGGTTTCCTAAGGTTTTCTGGTATCCAGACCTTTTAGCAGTAGTAGCAGATTTCAGGCAGTTGAGGATTTAGACTTTCATCCTTAAGATGTGTAAACAGTAGGTTTCGTACCTAGCAGCTTGCACAGGAATGATGCTTGCAGACATATTTCTAGGGTGGGACAAGTACCGTGGATAAAAAGACTCCGTTTCAGGGCTGTCAAAGCAGCATTTATTCCTGTTTTGAACTAACTTTTGAGAAGTGTAGCATGTATTGTCCAGTCATCCTATTACTCAGCTCAGGGAACAAGGTAGACTTTCTGCAGTTGTTAGTGTATCACCATCAAACTTTGATGACTGACAAACATTCCCCAAAACAGCTCCATCAGAAGTCACCAAGGGGTGATACTTTAAGAGTATTTTGGCAAGCATGACTCAGTATGTGTGTATGCATATGTATACTAGAATATATACTTTGATATCACATTTGAATATGTAGATATTAGAATATGCATGGTTTAGAACCCTTGAAACAGAATTGTTAACAGCTGTCTAAATGTGCATTATTTTAGGGGACATAACTCTTGTACAAATACTTAGTCACCATCAAGAGAAATGCACTTTGATGAAGGCCCAAGTTGCAAAATACTTGTTTGTATGTTAATCTACTTGCTTTAAGGAAGAATTTACAAATTGGAGGTAAGCAGGTTGCCATTTGGAAGCTCCTTCAGCTCTAGATACTTCAGTTTTAAACCAAAGCCTGCTACAACTCTAACTTATAGAGAAATCACACAAATTTGCTGCTGCTCCTTTGCAACCAAAAAAGCAGCACACTCTTCTAAGTCTTCATAGTCCATGTTCAGCGCTTTGTTTACTGCACGATGTGCAGACTTTGTAGGTGGGAGTTCCCATATAGAAACCACAGGCTTTGTAACATTGTTTCACACAATCCATACGGTGCATTAACGTTTTTCAAACCCAGCACAATACTGCTGTGCTGTTCAAATAATTTTTGTTTTTTTAAAGAAGTATTAAAATGGGAGACAGTGCAGAAAATCCTGGTTGCTGCTCCTGTCCTGTTCCCTGCCTTGTCTGTTTTCTTCACTTTTCCACTTTTTTTGGTGGTGAAATGAGGATGCTGTCACTGACCTCATTTGTGAAATGCTGTAAGATCTCCTGCCAAAAAGTGCTCTGTAAATAATAAGCAATATTTCACTGTTTACCACAATGTACTTTGAAAATCCAGGCCTGCATAGTTTGCTTTCACTGATAGCTGCCTACAAGAACAAGCTCCGAGTCCAGTTCAGATGGCAGTGGGGGAGCGGTGTTTCTGGTGGAAAGACAGATCAGGGTGTGGTAGCTGTGCATGATCATAATGATCAGTGAACACAAATGGCTAAATCATAACCATCAGGGAGATGGCTTTTTCTCACAGTTCAGCAAAATGAGAGTGTGATTGGGAACATGCCTATCTATAAACATAATTTTCTTATTCACCAGATCGGCATCACATGAGAAGGAATTTTACTTTTGGTACCTGAAGTTGGATGTTTGGTGCATCCTGGAGCAGCTAAATTAGAACCCTGATTTTCTGTGAGTGCTGAGCTGCAGCAGCTTTACTGAGGAAACATGCATTACTGTGCTGGCTTAGCTCTTTCTGAAAAATCAACCCACTTTTTAAGCTATCCAGTGATTTAGGACCCTGAACAGTTCAGCTGCTGAGTTTGGAAAATCATGACCTTTTCTATCTTTAGAACAGTGTCTACGTGGAGACCTCCCCTTCCCAAAATGGACAAACATGAAACCAATGATCCTTGCTCTCTGAGCCCCAGAGAGCTGTGCAGAATCACCCTCTGTTCTGGATTCTGCTTTGGTTTAAGCAGTTAATTAAAACATCTTAATTGTTAGTTAAGCTCCAAATTGCAGGATTTTGTAATTGCATAACAAATATTTGCATTACAGGACTGTTTTGAACCTCAACCTGAATAATTCCACTGAAGTAATTAATTTTCTGCTGCAGAAAGGAGTCATTGTGTGTCCCAGAGATTGGGCAGCCATACACAGGACAGAAGTACGTGCTTAGGCTCAGATCCCAGGTTGAATTTGTGAGGGTAGAATTCAGGGGCAGTTACTGTACCTTTATAATAAAAAAGCACAAATGTGATACAGAGTTGAGTGATGGGCAATGACCAGGGCTTGGTTTTATAATTGCCACATAAACAAGACTATTACTTTCTGCGTTATTTAACAAATGTTCAAGTAAAAATGGCCCACAAAGCTATAAAGAGCACATAAAGCCCTACTAATAACTTCACTGAGAACAAAGCTGAAATAGCTGCAGCTGCCTGTCAAAGCATTTTTGTTGTTGTTAGCAAAGGTGTTGGCACAGGTCCCATAACCATAACGAACAGGATTCGTTTTCCTGAAAACTGTGTTCCTTTTCATTTTTCAAACCACGATGGTATGGTGGAAACCCTCAGGATGGTCTAGCAGGCATAGTTTTTTTTGAAAAAAAAACATCTCTTTCCACGGGAGTTTGAAAATGTGCAAGAGATGTCTGCCAGCAGCAGTCATACAGTTGCAGTTAGCACTTCCTTGCTGCCACTGCTGGCAGGATCTCAATGGAGCATTGAGGATGCTGGTAAAGCCAGTTGCAATAGCCTCTGTTAATGTACAGTGGTGTCACTGAAACCACAGTGCAACCATAAGATAATGCCTCTGTTTGGGATGAGGAATAGTTTTCATTTATCTCTGCATGTGTAAAATAAACACACTGAAAAACTCTGGTTTGTGCCATGATACCCAGCTGAAGAAGGCAGCAGCTTATCCCTGGCTTCTCCCCAGTCATTTTCCATGCATTTCTGAGTGGCTGCCATGTCAGTGAATGTTGCTCTTGCCTTTATATTTGAAACTCCTATTGACATGCATATGGGATTGCATCAGCATTGGCAAATCCCCTTCTCAAGGGTTTTATCATAATGCCAGTACAGACCTGGCTTCCATTAAGATGATCCTACTCTATTCAGATCTTGTAAAGGTAAGTTTTTCATGCTAGGTCTCAATATTAGTATCCTTTTTAACTCATTGCTATCACTAAGCAAGGTAATAAATTTAGCTGCTTAAGAGTATAAGAATAAACATAATGTTTTCCCCCCCGATTTTTCTAGACTTATTGAAGTTCATTCACCTGATGCCAAGCACACCGTGGTGCTCAGGAGTAAGGATTCGGCTACTGCACAGGCCTGGTTCAATGCCATCCACTCCAGTGTCAATGAGCTCATCCCCAGGGTGATTGCAGAGGTCAGAGACCAGCTGGGTAAAACAGGGATTGCTGGAAGTCGAGAGATTAGGCATCTAGGCTGGCTTGCAGAAAAGGTAATGAAAACAATCTTATTTTCATTTCTAAGCTCTCTCTTTATCACTTGCACTCTGTTCCTGAATTCAGCCTTGTCTAGAAGTGGAGAGACTAAATGAAATTCTGGGGTTTGTTTTAGCCTTCCTTGAAGACCTTTCTTTCTTAACATGCCCATTTTTGTCCTTAATAAACCCCAAACAAGCAGAAAACTAGAAGGTCACCATAGTCTTTGCTTCTGTGTGAAAATTAGTGAAGACTTTCCTGGAAGATCAAAAAGTCTCATGTCAAATTCAGGCATGGGACATGAGTCACAAAAACTGACACCAGCCTCGAGCTTATCTGCTGATGTGACTCCCATGATGTGTATGAGTTGTCACCTTCCTACTTCCAGCTTGGGAAGTACCCACTTGCTCCACTGTGCCTGGCTAGAGGAGCTGGGCATGGTCTGGAGCATGAGGTGGTGTCCCCATTAAGCCTAGGAGCTTGTTCTTTAATTATAATGCTGCGTTTGAGCTGAGCATCATAGAAGGCTGAGCTTGCAATTGCAACTCTCTCCCATCTTGCAAAGTTTGAGTATCAAAATGTTTTATGCCACAGGGGTTAACCTGGTGTTCAGTTTGAAAGTAGTTTGGGATCTGTTGGCCTGTGGAAAGACCACCCAGTGAATGCACAGGGGTGATATCATTATGAGATGATCTGGTTTTAAATCAGTAGTCTCAGAATTTGTTTCAGGCACTGGTAAGTGTGGATTTAATACAGTAAGAGTGTTAGAATTGTGCCTAGAAATAATTCTCATCCAGCTACTGCCTGGGCAGCTGTTCAGAGCAGCTGTGCCTCTCCAGCTGGAGTGTGTGGAAAAATGGCCATTATGTACACACTGCCCTTTTAACCTGTGCATTCAGGACAGATGTGGAAAACAGACGGCAACTGCCCTGAAAAAAATATCCTATGTTTTAACTGTCTTTTGGATTTTGTAGATGAAAATACGGGAACTACATGTACAGGTGCCATATTTCTTTCTAGTGTCCTTTAAGAAGATACCCCATTAATTTTTAGCAAAACTTAAGTCAGTCCACACCACTTGCAGTGACACAAAGATTGTGAAACCTTTCAGGCAGATTTTGTATGTTTTCCTGTCCCTTCTTCCAAGCTTGCAGAGTGGGGACAACAGCACAACTCTGTGGCTTAGTGCTGTAGAAAATGTAAAAAATTTGGGCAAATAATTTGGTGTTAAAGCACCAAAACACTGGTAAATAAATTTTAACAGTATGAATCTGTACAGACATAGGATCTTTAATCTTGTTTTCTTATTTCTATAAACTTGTGAAAAGCTGACTGTAAGAGGTTTTTTCTGTTGCAAAGTCCTCTCCTATGAAAAGGTAACTGCTCTGTGGCATATCCTACAGACCTTGTAAGTGTAATACACTCAGAACATCTGAAGTGAACACATGGCATGCTTCTGGTTTATGAATTTCCTCTTTTTACAGTTATTATTCCATTCNTTCAAGGTCTAGATGAATTTAATGGTGAAAATTGTTTTGCCTTTATTAAGGTCAGGCTGTGGCTCTGTGCATGTTCCAGTGTATTTACAGTGGCTGTCACCAAGAATTAGCCTTGAGAGATTTGCAGTGACATTGTTAATAAAAAGCCAACATGTTTTTTTCACTAAAAATCATCCAGTTTGTGCAGTAGTAATGGAGCGAGGTCAAAGGTTCCCACCTTTCTCTCATGTTGGAGACCTGTTGAAAGGTAGAGCAAATTCCTACATATGGTGAAAAGCAATGTGAAATTCCTTTTATTTTGTTACTGGACTGTGGGCTGTAAAGTCTGGATGAAAGAGTGATAACCTGCAGGGTGGAAGAGGAAGGTACATATACTGTATATATGAAAACTGTTTATATACTGTTTCAGAGGAGGTGTTCAAGGCAGCTAGGTGAGGTGCTGACCACAGATGCTCCTTGCATAAAACCTGGGTTTGTCAGTGGTGAGAGATTAAATTCTGCAGTGATTTGTGGAAGCACACCGTGAATACCAGTGTGGTTGGTTGACCCTGGTGGGGATGCCAAGTGCCCACCAAAGTTCTATCACTCCCCCTCTTAAGATAGGCAGGAGAGAGAAAATAAAACAAAAGGCTCACGAGTTGAGATAAGGTCATGGAGAGTTCACTCCCTGATTACCATCATGGGCAAAACAGACTCGACTTGGGGAAAAATTAATTTATTACCAAACAAGCCAGAATAGCGTACTGAGGAAATAAAACCAAATCTTAAGAAAACTTTTCCCGTGCCCTGCCTTTCTTCCCAGGCTCAACTTTACATGCAATATTCTTTACCTTCCTCCCCTCCCTGTGGCACAGGAGGATGGAAACTGGGGTTGTGGTCTGTGACAGTGGTCATTTCATCACACATTGTCTATGCTGTTCCTTCCTCCTCGGGGGCAGGACTCCTCACGTTCCTCTTCTGCTCCAGCATGGGGTCACAGAATCACAGAGTACGCTGAGTTGGAAGGGACCCACAAGGTCCATTGAGTCCAACCATTATCCCTGCACAGAACCATCCCCAAGGGTCACACCGTGTCCCTGAGAGTATCATCCAAATGCATCTTGGAAATCTTATCAAGCTTGGTGCTATGACCACTTCCCTGGAGAGCCTGTTCCAGTGCCCAGCCATTCTCTGGGTGAAGAACTTTTTCTAATATACAACCTAAACCTCCCCTGACACAATTTCAGGCCATTCCCTCAGGTCCTGTCACTGATGTCACCACAGAAGAAAGGTCAATGCCTGTCCCTCCTCTTCCCCTCATAAGTAATTTGTAACTGCAGTGAGGTCTCCCCTCGGTCTTCTTTTCTCCAGGCTGAACAGACCAAGTGGCCTCAGCCACTCCACCCTCTCCAGGGAGATAGTCATCAATGATCTTCTCCAACATGAGTCTCCATGGGCTGCAATTCTTCACAAACTGCTCCAGTGTGGATCCCGCACTGGGTCACAAGTACTACTAGCAAACCTGCTCCAGGGTGGGACCCTCTCTTCCTGGAGCCACCAGTCCTGCCACAAGCCTGCTCCACCAAGGGCTTCCCACAGGGTCAAAAAAGCATCTTAGACTGTATCTTTTAAGACAGCTTTTATGGCATTGTGTTATGTTACTTACATAGCATATCTTTACAGTGAATTCTCAGCAAAATGGAATGACACTAAGTGAGATGAATTCCTCTGCTTGTTTGGGGAATGCAAAATGTAATCCCATAGAAATTTCACTGTAATTTGCTGTGATTACTCTCTGCTTTCATTAAACTATTTCCTGGTTTGACATTTTTTATATGACTCTGCTCTAAACTTAGCTCTAAACTTCAACCTTCATGATACTACAAAAATAGATTCATTAGGGGAGCCTCCCTCAAGAGGGTAACATTAAAATAAATAGTAGGTTATCTAAGGCACTAAGCATTTGCATGCTAACAGGATTCTACAACCTTAACTGAACTTCCCTGTGAAGACAGTCCTAAATTTGTGGTCTTCAACGTGAAACATCCACCTTACAGGTCCACCTTCAGGTCCCTGGCTGTGCCTTGGGGTGGGCAGTGAGGATCCATCTGCAGGTAAAGCAAACAGCTCTGCATTACTTTAAGAAAGCAACTGCACACTGTGCCCTTCTTGTAGATAGGAAGAAAAACAGCCAGAAGCAATCATTAGAGATGCCATATTCCCTCTTTTATTAAGGAAGTAACCTTATCCTGACCTTGGCCTTAGGAGGAACATTTCTGAAGTTGACCAAGGATTACTGAGTTGTATTAGTCACCAGTGTCCCAAAACTTCTCTGTAACTAAGAGAAATACCACGTACTGGTTTGTAATGAAGTATGTGTGCTCCTTGTCACCTTGTATTTCCTGGATTTGTCTTTTTACTTCAGCAAGACCTGTGCAATTAACAATTGTGCAAAGCATGAGGGAACAGTTACATGTGGGTTTTAATCTTTCCAGGTCTTGTCCTTTTTTTACTGCTCCCTGTAAAGATACTTTGAGCACCTAAATAAAAAAAAAGGAAACCAGTAATGTCATCCAAATTGAGGAGCTTTTCCATGTGTGTGTGAATTGTTCGTCTTCTTTCCAGGAATGCTTTCAATCCTTGTAGAAATATCTTCTCCAGTTTTCTTTTTTCCCTCTTTTTAATACTTCTGCACATCTCATGACTTACAGAGGAGCTGAAGCAGGCATCACTGCTCTTCTCTTTATGCTTATCCACCTACCACTGAGTTCCTTCAGGAGGAGCAAATTCTGAGGAGAGCTAAAACACTGAGGAAATGGTAGTTTATTTTATCACTCTCTAACGTCTGCTCCAATAGACCAAGATATCTTTGGCAAAAGCTTCATCTAAATTTTTGCCTCTTTAATGCAAACACAAAAAGGTGTTCTGGCAAAAGGGCTTTTGCAAAGGAGCTTTTGCCAATTCAGCAGTCAGCAAAAGCATTACTGCCTTCAGGGGCAGCTGAAGCTGTAGCCAGGCGCCAGCTTCAAGCTGGGTCAGTTAAAAAAACCCCCCAAAACTAAATGAAACCCTGAGCTGTGCATCTCTTCCTGTCCTCTCTGTGCCAGTGACACTTTAAATGTAGGTTTGGAAGGAGAAAAAAGAGCTTTTGCAGCCAGAGACTGTTCTGTTTTCTGGATGTCAAATGTCTTGGAGGCAGTGCACTTTTTAAAATGGTCTCAAAGCTCCTTTGAGAAACTTAAAAATAGGAATTACTGCAAGTTGTCTTTTAGAATGTTAATTTTTGAAGTTGCAGAAAAACTTCCCTTATGGGCTTTTCTCACTAGAACTTAACCTGAGTACTTGGTTTCTATTCATGTTGCTCTGCCTGTGCGCGGCAAGTGTGTCACTGCTCCCTCAAATCTGGTGTGGATTTCAGAGGGAAGAAAAGGATACTGGAGGGGAAATAGCCAAAGGGGCACAGTGAATCTGAGTTGTTTTTCAGCTCCTGACACTATCTCTGAAATGAAAAGTGTGTTAATATATTACAGGCTGTTCAGTCTCCTCAAACCTTAGATAACCATATCATTGTGTTAGCGTTGAAGTGCAAGGCATATCACAGCAGAGTGATCTTCTGCAGTACTGAGCTGTATGTTGCAGTATATTTATCTTCCTGTTCTCGCTCTAATTCCGAGGGGCTAGTGATAGCAGAAATATTGTGAGATGTGCAAGCTGTCCAAACAAGATTTAAGCAAATGACATGAGAGTGTATTTGAGGTTGTTTTTTTCCTCAGTGTAAAATGAAAATGTTACTCTTTTGCCATTTGCTTTGGAAGCATATTCACTGATTAGCAAAATAAGTTGACAACAACAGAGCTGTGTTGTTATTCTGGTCACAGACAAATAAACTTTCGAAGAAGTGGAGAAGATAGTTTCAAAATTTTGTATATTTTCCAAATTGTAAAAGTGATCTTCAGATATCTTTGCATGAGAAAAGCACCAGCCTATCACATAGCTAAAATATTTTACCATTATTTAATGTTATGAATCTGATTTTATTTGATTTTATTTATTTATATCTGACTCTAGCCCCTTTCCTATGAAGCACAGCATCTTCTCGTCAGCATTTAAAAAACATGGCATGGCCACGTCCATGGTTGCAGCTGGTTCTCTTCAGCACTGCCACCAATTCCATCATGGTGATGGCAGTGCTGGTAGAAAACTCATTGCTTTTGAAGAGACACCATCAGCTTTCTGCAGGTTTTATGCCAAAGGCAGATCCCAGTGCATGACAAGTAGTGAGAACCTGTGGCAAGGAGGAGTGGATTGGGAAGCTGCTGTCTCATTAGGCAGTATGTAACTCTTCCTCTGGGGTGACTGCCTCGTCAGGCTGCACAATCTGAACCAGCACCATTTTCAGGAATAAAATCCAAGTTGTACTAAGTCCCAGGTCTTTTTTCTGTACCTGGAAAGTACCTGTGCATGTTTAGACTGAGACTGCAGCAAGCTTTGGGTTGTACTGTTCTTAACCCAGTGCAAATCAGAGTATGATTTTACCAGATAAATAACCTGCTGGAAACATGGGTAAGTGGTGAAAAAGCAATTACTGAAGTGCCTAACTTATTTGCAAGGAAATTACATTCCTGTAATGTGGTCTTCTTTGGAATGTCCAATCTCTACAGGGATTTTTTTTCTCTTTTATATAAACCCCTGCTTGCTTTACTAATGATCTAGGTGGGTTTGGAAATATTACCCACCTATAATGCCCAGAAAGAAGAGCAAGGCAATTTGGTCCTGGCCTCCTGTTTTCAGTAGTTAGAGAAGGACATAATTTCTCATATTGATAATATATCTGGTCATAATCTTAAAATTAATCTGCCCTTTTTGTGATTACCCATACCTCAAATTGGAAAAACCTTCTCTGTGTCCTGAATTAGAAATTGCACTTTTAAATACCAGCTACTGGCTTGCTGTGGAGCACTTACATCCAAGTGAAGGATCCTGCTTTTGCCCTGTGTCACTTAACCTTGCAGCTTATTAATACCGGAACTTATTTGTTTGCTTTGTAAAACACCAGAACAGAGCTCTTAATTACATTAACAGTCTTCATTATCTGTGATAACGATCAGCCTGTTCTTAGGAAAGACGTAAACCTGAAATAGCATGAAGAGTAATTTCCTCTCCCAGCTTCAGCAAGGTTCCTCCACAGGCCACTTTTATCAGCAGTGACATCGTTCTCTTCTTGCTTTAGGTGCCTTCAGTAAATGGCTACATTAAGGAAAACTCAGGCTGAAAACTGCCTTTTCATTCACTGTACTGTTTTAAAGGCTTTACTAGCCTTTATCCATAACACACATGCTATTTCTTCCCATGCCAGTGAGAGCTGAGAAAATCATAAAATTAAGTCAGGTAGAAGTGCTGCAAGGGGATTGGAAAGAAGAGTAAGTAAATAATGAAGAGTTATAGGAGTATGATGGTAAATGCATGAAGGGCCTGGACTTGGAAGTCTGTACTTCTGCAGTACAGTTGGTTGTTATAGTGAAGTAAAACCCCTCTATCAGATAATTATGGAGCACAGGCACAGTTAAATAGTGAGTGAGCACTGTTGTTCCTGTGGTAGTCTTCAGGTGTAACATTATTCTTACAGAAATTGAGCTGCAGTGTAAACTGGCCCCTATCCCCTTGCCCTTCCCATGAGGGCTGCATTAGTTCTGGTTGGATCCCAGCAAACATAATCACATCCTTCCCAGACTCCCTCTGCCTCAGTTTTCATCTAACCATCCTTATAGCTGACTTAACTTTTCCTGTAAAATAGTGTATTGCTATCGCTGTTCCTATGAGCCCCAGGAATGACGAGAAAGTTCCTTTTTATAGTGATCCCACCCTGAAGCTTTATTTAACTTCTCCCTTCCTGCATCAGAAGGAATTCTGAGCCCGAGACGTGGTTCCTGCTCTGGCAGCTGTGCCTGTCCAGGCAGGGGGACATGAACCCACAGGTGGGATCCATGGTGGTCCATGGCTCTGCTGTGAGAAGGATCTCTGCAGATGTCTGCTCTGCAGACTCAGGGCAGAGTTTGAGAGGGGAAATGATGGGCTGTAGCTTGGATGGACGAAAGGATGCCAAAAGGAAATGGGGCGTTCCTCCTTGGGGTGTGGGAGCTGTTGGTCTCGGTTTCTCCAGCATGATAGGGTGGTGGGACCATGTCCCATTATGGTCCAGAGCACATCCTGATGTGGTCCTGAGCACTGGCTATTTGCATACTGTGGCTGCCATGGCATGAATACTTAACTCTTTCTTCTAGATAACCCAGACTGGAACTGCTGTTTGGCTGGGTTGGATTTTGCTGGACAAAGAGCTTTCTAGATTTTGGAAGGTGAGGCATTTTCTTCCTAGATCTCGCTAAATTTTCAGGATGTTGGACTTCTCTATCTTTTGCCTTGGCAGCTGCAATTAGATCTGTCCAAAAGGGTCCATCTGCCCTCATGAACGTGATGGGTCAGCTCTCCTTTTGGGGCTTCACGGGTTTGAAAGCCTGTGTTTGAACATACTTGCAGTGAAGTTCAGTTGGTAAAAAAAGCAGCAAAGATAGAGGTATGATGTGAAAGAGGGCTGTGATCCCCTTCCTTCAGACCCAGGAAAAGGCTTCCTTTATTCTCTCAGCCTCTGACAGAAAATATGGCAAGAAAGACAGTGAAGAAATTGAAGACAGTGATGCTCCTTGGTTTTCAAATGTGATATAAGTGGAACATAATCCCCTTAATAAAACACATTAATAAAAGTTGCATAAGGAAGCAGAGACCTCTATGGAACCCATATATAACTCTGTTGTCAATGAGGAGCAGAGGGTGCCCTTCCCAATTATTTTAAGCACTTAAGTACCAAAACAACTGGTCTGTGTCTGCCCCAGTGTGTTTCTGCCTCCTCTCACTGATGCAAGTCGGGTGTCAGCACTGGTGGGTTAGGAAAGGGGAGTGCCTGTTCTTGCCCAGCTGTGGGATGCAGGGTGGGAAAAAGCAGACCAGCATGAGGTTGAGGAAGGTTTGGAGTGGTCATCCTAGGCATTTGGAGATGCAGTGGAGTGGTCATCCAGGGCAAGGAGTCTGCTGTTAAGGCCATGCCTTGGGGCACACTCAGCTAAAACAAAGAGCAGGGCAAATTCAGTCTGAGCAATAGGAGAGCCCTGAGCACTGACCCCACTGACTCGAGAGCACTTTGGGTGCCCATCAGCCCCTACATCCCCCTTCACTTGTACGGAGCAAACAGACTTACTCTTACATCCCCAGGGCTGATCTACCCTGAGTACATACCCATGCCATGTGAGGGCTGCTGGGGAACACTGTTTTGCAAGAGCTCTGCCCTTGTACTCTGCCTCTTTGCTCCTTTGTCTGCATTTTTCTGATTACGGGCTGCATGTTAGAAGCTTGAAAGGAAAGGGATTTTCTATCTTAGAAAATCCTAGATTTTCCAAATGTTATGTTCCCAGAAAGCTGCATTTTCTCTGTTCAAAGTTACATTGTCACATTGTTCTCGTTTGCTAGTTTTGTCTCCTGAAGTTAAAAATCACCTTCGGGGGAATAGAGGGGCCCATTAGGGGTGTGTTGACCTTCAGGCTTTGCCCAGTATGAATTCCTCTCACCCCAGTCATTGTTTTGGGGTTTTTTTTCTAGCACAACAATACTCCAATTTCAGCTTTTTGATTAATGGCATGAATAAACAGATCAGAAAGCAGCAGAATAGGCCATAAAAAGGCCTCTTCTCTCTGCCTTGCAGCCATTCTTCCCTGAGGTCCCTCAGCTGATCCCCAGAGAAAACTCCTGGCAAAAGTGGTGCTATTCTTAGTAAAACTATTTTAATTTAGAGGGAAACATTTGGGGTTTTCCCTATCTTTTTGCACAGTATTGCCCCATCCTGTTCACCCACTCAGCTTGCAATCAGAGGTGTGCTATCTCTACCCACAAGTTCTTCTAGCACAGACGAGCTGGTTAATGTTTGAGGGGTGTAGCAGAAGAGCAGAGTATCACTGCTGGTACAAGCAGAAGCAATGTATGCCTTGTATGCTGTTTTGCCAAACAACTGCTAACAGAGAAAAATAAACAGATTTTCTAAATATATCTTGAGGAGAAATTGTGTTCTCAATTGGAAAGAGGGAATGACCTTTGGAAGAATAAGAGAGCTTAAAAAAATAGCGAAGAGGGAAAAGTTATATGCATTACAATTTTCAGCATGGCAAGAGATTCACTCCATGCAGACTCTACAAATCCAGTTCAATTTTAATGCTCAAGCTCTGTTTATGTATTAAGTTCCCATGGTTATTAATACCAGCCTTTTACCTTATTATTGAATTCTGTAAAAATAAAATTATACCCATAATACCATGACAGCCCTTTCAAAAATGTCCCATAAGACAATTATATTGCAACACAGCAACTCTGTAGACTGCAGGGAAGTATTTCTTGCACAGTCTAATTGTTGTATCAATAGCGTTTTCAACACCCTTGGCTACTGAGTAAGAAAGAACATGATGATACCATATGTAAAATAGCATATTTTGAAGTTCTGATTTCAGGGCCTGACCATGGCAAAAGTGCTTGAGTTGTGAGTGAAATCCTTGTAAGAACTCTACTTGAAAGAAATCCACAACTGAAAAGTATCCCTCATCTCCACTCTCCCACTCTTAAACTAATGATTGTTTTACTTTACTAATTTTAAGATGGGAAATGTTTTGACAAAGGAGTTTTAACTAAAATAATAGTGCTGATTAAAATAAAAAAAAATCCTTTTATTCCCTTCCCTCTAATTCTTCAGTTCTGAAGATTTATTTCTTCCTGCAGAATTATCCCCTCTACTTAAATGGACAGTAATTGATAGTGCACATCATGATAATTAGTCTAATGAATCTTCTTAACCCCAAGCCCCACAGATACCTTTAAGCTCCACATTGTCTTTACCGTAATATAAGTAAAAGCTTTAGGAAAGGACTAAAAAAAAAAAAATTGATAACGAGCCTCCTTACCCTCTCCAAGGGGTTTCCTCTGCTCATTTTTAATGAGGCCTGTATTAGTTGCCATTTGTACCTTCCCTGATGAATAGTTTGGAAGAAAAGCTTTCTCTGTGCACAGCGAAATTTGTGCCAAGTTGCTGACCTTTGCTTTTGGTGAGACCTCATTTGAGTCTTAGTCCCAAGCCCAAACATATTGTTGGATCAATCATGTTGATTTTTGGCTCAGATAGCAATGCACAGCTAATGAGTTGTTCTGTGTACACATTAACCTCAGACCTGACAGAGCTTGTGCCAGGCACAGAGCAAAACTGTGCTGGGGCTGCGGGAAAGACACACAGTGCTGGCATCTTAATAGGAGGAGACAATTAAAAACAGTAGCGCAGTATCACAGGTTCATTGCTTGTGAGATGTAGGATTTAATCAAAGCTGGAAAAACAAACTGCCTTCTATCTGTTTGGAAAAAAACACACAACCCTCCACACCATAAAGGTGCTTTATGAACTGTGAAATAGAGAGGAAAGCTTGAATGTTTAAACAGTAAGACAGTGATTCTACTAGCAAAAGGGAATCTACTTCAGGGAACAGTCTTTGAATAACATTAGATTTAACCTTGTCAGAGTTTACGATCTAATGACTATCGTGGCATTGCAAGGAATTTGGAAGCATGGATGCTTTTTTTTATTAGTGGGTACCTTATTTAGCAATTCTTTAGTAAAGTTCTCCTTTCTTCACAGGTAAAATTCGTAAGGCCAGTTGTTGAATTACTATAAGCAGCCAGCATCACTGTTTCCGATAATTTCCAAAAATAACACTTCTCTTGAAGGACCAGATTTTGATCTCGTTTTGCAATTCTAAATCTAGGGAGAGACAGTATTTTGCTAATCATCCTCATGGAGAGATAGACCACAATCCCAATAAAATGCACCATATCTTTCTCCTGACTGGTTTCCTCACTTCAAGGATTAGGAAAGGACAGAAGAGTTGCTCAATGACTACATAAGAAAACAACATTTTCAGTTTTAGGGAAAGCCCTAAACAAGCAGGTGCAGGGGACAGAGAAATAGAGACAGAATAAATTAGATTTCTGCAGATCACACACAGTTTTGTGCCCTCCTCTTTGTGCAATGAAAACTGATCAGTAAGGCTGAAAGACTGCTTCAAATAGAAAATCCAGTGAAATCAAATGGAAAAACTCAACGTACAGAGAGATGCAATCTTTGGTGCTCACATTAGACTTTGAATGGAAGACAGGAAACAGATTAAAGGGATAGGGTGAGAAGGAGAGTCAGTGGACAGGAGTATCCAAAACAGGATCTGCTAGAAGAGCAAAGTTCTCGAGAGGTATGAGAAACTGCCCCATCCTTGTATTGTTCCTGGTAAAGCTCCACAAAGGCAAAACATTTCCAAGGTCAGAGAGGGTGGACTTGAAAGTAGTGAAGTGGCCTCACACTCACATGAGGCATTGGGGACTCATTCTGTCAAACATACAAGAGGGTTAGAGAAATTAGGTACTGTTGTGTCTTGACCTCATGGAAGAACCCATTGGAATTATATAGCATTTTTTCCAGCACTAGCATGGCACACAGAAATAATGAAATTTCCATAGAGATGTGATACACCATCCTTAGTAATAACCATTCAATAGGATCCATAGAAGATTGCAGTCGATTTTAGAGCTGTGCTTGGTGAAATGTCCCATGAAGTCACTTTTTTTTTTTTGTCTAATAGTGTCATAAAGTATTTTTCTCTCCTAACAGCTTAATCTTTTTCCAGAAAAACCAGACAATGCCAGTGGAGTCATATGTATAGCAAGTGATAGAAATGAAGTTTCTTGAGATAGGAATCAGAAGAGTCACTGATAAAAAATGGTGGTACTTGGATGTCACACTGTTCCAAAGAGTGAGCTGTCTTGTCAGCAGCTCCAGCAATTTCAGCAAAAGCACAGCCATTCTCACCAGCTCCAACTGCAGGATTGTTGAGGACCATCTTGGAGACCTAGGTGGATACCCTGGAACACCTTTTTTAAGTACAGGGGTTTTCACCCCCTCCTTTAGAGGGGCATATTGTCTTGTACAGATGCTTGTTCAATAGTCAGGGTACAAAAACAGGGTCTGGACCAAAGTGGTTGTTTCTTTGGGTGTGAGTCTGAAGGTCTATGGGGGGGAGTTGGATCTTCTCCCAATGTAGTGACACTGCTATTGAAGACAAATGGATTTACTAAAGGTTTTCCTTGGATGTTATTTGGATTCCCTGCATTTCAGGTGCTTGTACAGTAACAGTACTGTACTGTTGCTGGAAGGAAGCACCTGGGTTTTAATTACTAAGGACTGTTAGCTGCAGTGAAGATTCCCGAAACTGTGTGAACACATAGTGTTATTGTTGGAGCTTTTTTTGTTTATACATTTCTGCTGAGCAAATGCTGCTATGCAAACACTCATTTGTTGATCTTGTGCTGAAAATAGTTGCAGACATTGGCCAGAGTAGCTGCTGATGGGTAGTGTGGCTATAGCTCACTTTCTGTACTTTATTCTGGAAATGCCAGTGATGTTTATGGAAATGGCTCTACAAGGTTCACTTTGAGGAGAAGCTTGCTATGGGAATAGAAGCTTGCCTATTTATTTGTGAAATAAAAAGCTTGTACATTATTATGAAGTGTTTTATGGTGTTGTCTCTGGCTTCTCTCACCCTGGCAGGCTTAGTGCAGGGTTCTTCAGGTTGGGGAATGCATTAAAACTTAGTGTTTGAACACACACATTTATTCATTCTGCTTAAAAGGTGCTTATATGTTCTTTGGATCTCTGAATTACAGGATTGAAGAATACATTAATATTCTCCCACCTAAAATTTCAAAGCAGATGTTTAAATCTGCTTCCCCAAAACTGTAGGCAGATGTTAACCAAGGCAAAGGCAACTGCAAAAAGGGGAAGAAGCTGGAAGTCTTGCAAAAAGGAGAAGTGTGAAGAGGGGTTGCACAGCTGCATGGGTAGTTGTGAGAAGCTTTTATGGGATGTTTTTGTCTGACTGCCCCTGTTTTTGGGGGTTTGGGAAAAACTGTCTGTTGAGGATGAGCTGACTTGCTGTTGGATTCTTTGTTGCTGCAAGAATTTGAAAGGAGGAAGAAAGCGGCACTGATTCTAGGGCTGATTGTCATGGCTAATAACATAATGTTAATAATTATGTTAGTATAAGTGTGCCTAGGGAATAGCCAAACCTGGAATGCCATGGTGTGAGATTGCAGCATAAATAGTACCAATAGAAGCAGACTCTGTTCCAAACTATAAACATCTGAGTAGGCAAGGGGAGGAAAGAGGAAACATGGAACCACATATCAGATGATGTGTGTCTGCTGTGATTTTTTTTCTTGTGGGACACAAGCCAAATGGATGAGTGCATAAAAATGAAGAGAGCCTGGGAGAAAGGAAGTGTGGGACAGTACCTTTCATAACTCTGTAAGATTAATTCTTCGCAGCTGCAAGGAGATCTCAAAGAGAGAAACTTTAGCTTCTCTGTCTTCTCGCCCTTCAGACTGGACAGAGGGGCTGTTTGTACTCATCAAAGGTCATGTACATCATCAGTTTCCATTAGCCTGGACACATCAAGTAAAACTTCAGTCCCTAGCCCCTTCAAATAACTTAAAACAGCTGCTTGGATATTTGCAAGCAAAAACAGAAGGAATGGATTGTGGTTACAGGACCACATCTGAGTGAGTGAACAATTCTGAAAAACAGTGACAGGGAGACAAGCACTAACCAAAAATGGTTGCGCACCTGTAACCTGTGTGGACCTGCAAAGAGGTTCACAGTTTTGGAAACAACAGCATTACAGGCTGCTCTGATAAGAAATGCAATGTAAGAATGCCAGTCTCAGAAGTAACATAGATCTCATACTGCTTTTCTACCAGGGAAGGAAATAGCCACCATGTTGTCTTGTGTCACCCCCAGAGGTTTTCAGCTTGGTGCCCAGGACTGAGCAGCAGTGAAGGTTTTGTGCACATGCAGATAACAACAAATGTTGCTCCAGATCACTTTCTCTTCCCCGTCTGTGACTCCACAGCTCTACCTCAGTGTTGCCCATCACTGACTGCCCATTCCTCTGATGTTAGCTGACTTATTTGAGCATCCCTGCTGGCTGAGGGTGCACTTTTGAATAAATGGTGCTTTTAAAGGGATACTAGTTATATGCATGAAAATGTGGTAATAGCTAGCTTGATTCCCATCTGGCATAATTTAGGAGTAAATCTATTGACGTCAATAGAATTGAAAGACTATAAACATAATTGAAGTCACATCCTATATTTTTAAGGTTAAGCCTAAAAAATACTGTAACTTGCTCTCCCCACCCCCCTTCCACCCTCCTTTCTTTTCTCTTTCAAGATCTGCCACAAATTTAAATGTCTTAATTGGGATTTCGTCTATTTCTGCCCAGTTTAATCAAGGATTTGTCAGTAGGGAATTTTACGAGATGCAGAGGCGAAGCCTTGCTGACCCCCTATCTTTAGAAAATCTCACTGGCTGCTGGTTCTGAAAAAAACAGAGGCAGCAGTTGTTCTTTTTTGCCTTGGTCAGTTGTGTCAAACCATGTATCTGTGGCTGAGTTTAGTTCAGAGCACAAACGTGAGGCAGAAATGGAAGCTTTTTGGCAAGCAAAGAACATGATTTTCAGCCCATTCATACAGAATGGTGTTAATTAATAGATTGTTTTCTGACAAATTGTTAATTGTGCCTGACTGTTTTCCATATGGCTAAGGAAATAAAAAAGCCAATGAGGACATGGTATTTGAAAATCCAGAAATTTTGGTATGAAACTGCTGGTATGATACCCATTTGCTTTACTTCTAAAATGGGTTATGTGAATATTAGCATATGACCATGTAATGAAATACAGTTTCCAATTCTCTTTTTGCAGTGTTACTCAACTGAATTACTTAAAATATACCAGTATATGTAGGATGTTTAAGTCAGTACAAACTACAAAAGAGATCTCAATGAAAAAGACAAATATTTATCTCTACCTTAGGAATAAAACTGAGAGAAATGATTTGTTAAATTTCCCAGTGACTTCAGGGCAAGTACATTTTTAACCCCAAGGGTGGAATTAGGCGTAGTTGCTTGGTAATATTCACATATGTTTGTCTTCTTGGAGTTTCCACTTTCTTGTAGGTGCAGAAGTAATAGCAGGTCTGTGATGTTCCTGTTATCCTCAGCTGGTTCATCCTGTAAATGGCTGGCACTTGCTGGCTGGGGTGATTTATTAGCCCACAGCAGGAAGAAACTTCCATTGATCAAATCAGTTGGTTCCTGAGATTGTGTGTCTCTTATGCCAAAAATAATTTCTCTTTGGATATGTGATAGGCTGTTACCAGGAAGTTTTTCATTTTATAAAATAATGTATTCCAGGCATAGTTCTTAAATCTGAAATTTTTTTTTCCCCATCCTGGCCCCAGGTGGATAACCTGTATCATGCAATCTGGTTATACTAACTTTGGAAATTAACTTTATTCCTTGTAATGTTCAGTTCTCAGTAGAATTTCCTGTGAGTAGTTAGAATTAGAACCAGATAAAGAGCATTAGCCTTCAAATTTGCATAGCTTATAGCACATAATTTGCTGATATTTGTAGGATTTGGGTCTGTAGATCGATGACCCTAATTGTGTATTTTTTAGCAATCTGGATGACATAACATGGCACAGCACTAAGTCCATTTGTCCTGTGTGGCTAATTTAAAACTCAGCATAGGTAACTGCCAAGTAGAATATTCTTTATTTGCCTTCCTTCTGTGGCTCTGTTGAATATTCACAGTTTCTATTAACACATGCTCTTCAATATTTGCTGATTTTTTTTGTCATACATAGTAGATTGATTAAAAGAGTTGTTGCCATAAACCCCTGGGCTGCGGTCTTGCAGGTCTTGTAATATAAACAGTATCACATCAGGGAAAGTGATGCCTCTTGAGAAGTGGCAGCTCCCATCCCGACCATAGGTGCAAACCTCATACCTTGAATACTTTTACTTTAGGGATATTTCTTCTACTACATGTTCTGAAATAAAGAGGTTTTATGAAAGCTGAGCTCTCATTTTTATTGTATGTTTCTAGCCACAGAGAAAAGCTTGAAACTATGGAATGTCAGCAAAGCAAAAAGGCTTGATGTATCAGCAAGAATTAAAAATGTATTTTAAATACCAAGCAAACCTCAGACGGATTTTCAAGCCCCACTTGACATCCCCAAGGGATCTTTGGCTGGCTAGAGTTGGTAATAGTGGTTTCCTATTAGAGCTGCCTTGTCAGTTATTTTTGCAACGTTAGGGATGTGTGTGTGTTTCTTCATGTACCAGAGAGTTAGTGGTGACAGCTGTCCAGCAAACCACAGGCTGGTAACAAACTGGAGTTATCCTCTAGATCTGAACTTTCTCTCCTGTGTTCTTCCCATTTGCCTGTTTGCTCTGTGACTATTGCTCTCCTGAAATTACTTTGGCAGGGTTAGAGTAATGACCACCTTGAAACTACAATTAGCTAAAACAAACAGATTTGAGTTTTCTATTAGTCTCCCAAAGCATGTAATGATACCTGAACTCACAATATCCCCATGACTACAGTGGCATGTGCTCCAGTACGGGCAACAAGTTCCTAATGGTGCGACTGGCCAAGGACTACAGTAGAGTAGCCGGGGATTTTTGTCAGGAACAGTTTTACAGAACAGGCTAGACAAAGCTTGGGTACAAAGTCTGTCCTCTCCTGAGCAGAGGTCATCATTCAAGTCATCTAGGATGTTCTTCGACGGTATTTTCCAACTAAAACAATTCTATGGTTCCATAATCCTCTTCCTATCAATCTAGGCTTTTATATTTCTGAACAAGTGATTGGCTTAAGCCTTCCTGGAAAGCAGAAAAACAGTATTTCCAACTTTTCAGTGGGGCAAGTGACACTTCTGGTTAGATACTATTTGTCTTCTTTACCGATCCCTCAGAAAACTAACAAATCCCAATTCAAACAGAGCTCTCTGAAAGGGCAAAGATTTTAAATTCAGTTTTGTCTTGGTTAAGTAGTGAAAGAAATTAAATTGGATGTTAAATGAAATAGCTGTTCATTTCCTACCTTTACTGGCACCCTGGGATCCACTAATGCCTAGATCCACCACAAAGATGATCTCCTAGCTCTCTGTACTTGTTGCCAAAGTCTAGTGAATTGAATACCTCTTTGGTGAGCAGGGGTCTCTTGGAGCTCAGCCGGATTTCTGGAAAAAAAATCATCCTGCCCATCAGAAAATTTTTGAGTTTGATAAATTAAAATTGAAATTACATGTTTAAGTTCCCTTTCCCCCCTGCAAAACAAACAAACCAAAACCAAACAAAAGCAGGTATGTTACTTGAGTATCTTAGGTGGCTTGTGAAAGTCTGTTGTGTTGGTGGAGATACAGATTTTCTAGCCATTAAAGAAAAAGTTATAAAAATGGTCTCACATAGTTGAATGGCTTTGAAAATGACAATCAGGTAGATAAATAAACCATAAAAAAGACAAATATAGGATTTTTTACTTAGGCATCTAAATAAGTAGATTTGGATTCCAAATTGTGACTAAATTTCACCAAATTTTTCAGTCATTTGTGGCTAATCCACTTTTTTTTTTTTTCAAAATTAAGCCAAATTGTAATTTTTGCTTTTTCAATAAGGCTTTCAAATATTCCTCAGCAAGTTCAAAATTCCAGTTGATGAATCACAGCATACCTATTTTAACAGTGTTTTTTGAAGATAATATGTTTTTGTGTCAGGCATGAAGTGAATTCACTCATTTGCTTGAGGTCATTAGTTGCATTGCAGTCTCTCAGTATTACTGCATATTGATCAATGACAGACTGAAATGACACAGTATTCTGGACTGTTCTTCAGACAACATAATAGCAATGAGAATGAAACATCTTGTTCTCTCCATATTGCTCCCCTACTATTTTTTCTTCCAGCACTTCTGATTTATTATGACCCTTGAGTAAAGTAATCAGATCTGTCAGTCTTCAAAAGGTACCAGTCATGATGGACCATTATTTCTGAGACTGAATATTATGAAAGACATTTTGATAGAGAAAGGCACAGAACATCTCCTGGGATAGATTTCTGTCATGGTAGTTTTAATGTAGACATCGATGATTACCTGTCCTTCACCAAACAAATACTGTAATAATTTCAAATGGCAATTTTTTTGTTTTCAGCCATCATTAAAAACTGCAAGCTGCTTTCAAATCAAAAGCCCACTTTCAGCATTCACATTTGATTGGATACTGTTGAAAACTGTTCTTGAGCTGATGTTTAGAAATTCACACACTTCTACTGAATTGAAAGATGAGATGTGTGTATCTTCTGAGGCAATGGGTATTATTACTAATTTTCCATATTGTGGTACCTATTCGATCAGAAGAGGTCATTTAATTGAAAGTTATAGACTCTTCAAAGACACTGAGTTGAAACTATAATGTCTGTACACAGATTCTGCTCCTGTACAGCTACCATTATGGTGCAGTGGTGGTGATGAGCTCCCTCAAAAAATGCTTCAGCTTGGTCTGAACAGAAAACTCTGCTCACAGCAAAACTAGCATATAGTAACCTGCAGAGCATAGCAGAGATCAGTGGTTGTTGTGGGTATCCTGGAACATACCTGTTTTCCCCACCACTGAGTCACAATATCCGTTCTTGAGCAGTTGTATAGGAGATGTGGTAGAGCTTCCAAAGCTCCCCGTCTGTTGCTGTGCCTCTAACAAAAAAACATTCACAGTTATGATCCCTTATTTTCTCTGGCTGACCCCGATGTGCAAAGTAGCCCCATGGACTGAAGTGGAAGATACACAACCGTGTCATGGTCCTTCTTAGTTTCTCCCAGGGCAAGCCTGGCTTACTGGAGGAAGGGGACCGCTCCATTTTAAAGGGGAGTAGAGTGTTTTTCCTCAGTAGTACATTATTGTGCTTTGGGGTCCAGTGATTATTTTGGAGACAACACAGCTGCTCACCTCTCCCAGAACTAAGCTGCATCTTAGAGGTACAGTTCCTCCCGATTTTATCTTTGTGATTTAACTTAAGGCAGTTGCTGTCAACAGATTTTGGTGATATGTTCATGAGAATGTTTCACAAAGCAAGTTTATAGCCACACAACAGATTCAAGGAGGTGTCTTCTAATAGCAGCTTCACTTTTATCCCGAATGTGTGGTGTGAGCATGCTGGGAGATAGATTGCTGTGTGAAACAGAGGTGCTGGTAGGTCAAACAGTTGCTGGTGGGTCATGGAGGTAGGTAGTTGTGATTCCCTCCACTTTTACAGAGGTTTTTTGGTTTTATAGAGCAGTTTTGTGCTCATCTCCACTCTTCAGGTTTTCCCTCCATTTGTTCAATCAATATAACTGATTAGAAAAGCCTGAGGTTAGTGGTCTTTCCTTCACTTTTCTCCTCCTTCCCCTGTGCCTCTTTTATAAGCAGTACTAAAAATGTGGCCTCTTCGAGACCACATTTGTTTGTTCCCAGTCAAGCATTTCTGAAGGTCAGTTGAACTTTAGCTGTCCACTGTCTCTTGATTAACCTCAGTGGCAGGTGGAGCTGGGCTTTTCTGACCTTCCTCTGTGTCTGACTTGCCTTCTGTCTCTGTCCTTGTGACTTAAAGGTTAGGCAGGTATGCCTTGCCACAGCCTTTGAGTGATGGAATGTCCTCTTTCCTTTCCCGCTCTTGCTGGCAGTTTCTGGGAAGCAATAAAAATGAAAAAAAAAAAAAAAAAGAAAGCAACACACATGTTTTTCTACAGAAATAATTTAGTTCAACACTATCTTTTCAGGAGTGGGCCTTTGCTATTTGCAAAGCCTTGCTATCATAAATTATCACTACTCTATTTTCAAACAGTGCACTCATGGTCTGAAGATTCTGCTATAGAAGAAAATATGTTTTACCCAGGAAACACCAGCATACTTCTTAAAACACAGTGGTCACCTTCTCTAAGATAAAAAGTAATCAGTGTCTTAACAAATGGTGTGGGGCATTTGCCATCTCCTTCTACACTGCCTGTTCGTTCTTCCCTGGAAAGAGTCCTGATATTATCAGAAATTTAGTCTCCTGTCTCACTACAAAAAAAGCTCTTACTTACGGATCTTCAGATCTCAGCTTCATGCATAGCAAAAGGATCATAGGTCATGGTAGAGATTTATAGAATAGATGTTTTACCATTTTGTCCCTTTTTGAGTCCCGTGGACTTGGATTACTGTGTATTTAGTTAACAAGTTTCTGTGGACCCCAAGAGAACACATCAGGATTTTAACATTTTCTCGTGGTTATGTAATATATTTTTACATAAGATAAAGTGACTAAAGTTCGTGTGATGCTGCATTTTTCACTGCCTTACGTTCCTTAGCTTTTGCAAGGAATCTACTGCAAAGGAAATGCAGAGCATTAGACTATCAAGTCAGAAGATCAAGAAAGTACATCTTATATGGCTCTAAAGGATTTAAGGTTCAAGATAACTGCAAATCATCCTGCAAACCTTTAAGCAGCAATAACTACTTTATATGACTACTTCATCTATATTGATGCAGCATCCATGCAACACACATGCATGAAAAACTGCATATGTACAGAATTACACAGAATTATACAACCAACCTTAACTCAGGGCAACCTAAATGATGGCGCTCTGATCCAAATCTGGACTTCTTCCATTTTTTTTTAATGGTGTTTTATAAGAATAATATAGGTTGGAATGGAATATTTGGGCTTCTAAGCAGAGTCAACTAGACCAGCTTGTTTAGGGCCTTGCCCACTCATGTTGTGATACCTCAAAGGGTGACTGTTTCAGTCACAGTCTGTCCCAGTATTTGACCACCGTGGCACACTGAAAAAGTTTCTCTGAATATCAAATCAGAATTCCCCTTCCTTCAATTTGTGGGCATTGAACACCATCCTCTCATGGTGCACCTCCAAGAAGAATTTGGCTCCATCTTCTCTGTAGCATGGGAGACATGCAGCCCTCCAGGCTTGTTTCCCAAGGGCCTGTGCTAAAATGAGGGTTACTAGAAAAACTCCAGCTGACTTCACCAAACTCTGGAAAAAACATTTACTTCAAAACTGGGATCAGACATACTTTTTTGCTGCAGAAGAGTTGTCAGATCACCTACCATTCCTGCGTGGGTGAGTCCTGAGCACTGAGGTGCTTCCCTTCTTTTAGAGGTATTTGGGTATGAGCCACAGCTGTTTGAAAATCTCATTAGTCCATAGAGTGAGGACATTGGCTTGAACATATTGCTGGGTTGATGTGGTGAAATGTGTTAATTTTGAGAAAAGTTGGCTTGTGTCCTTTCCTTCTAAAGGATAATTAGAAGGAGTTCAGACTTGAACAGACCTGTTCTGAGAATGAGTGTCTTGTCCATGCTCAGCAGTGCCTGTAACTGAGGCTGTCAGTGCATCCCTGGGCTCTGCTCAGGATAACAAAAGGCTTGGATCCACATGGTCCCTGCTATGGTTCCCACCTGACCTGTATGGCTCTGGCTGCTTGCACAGCAGTGGTACCATGGCCAAGTGTGTGCACCACTCACTTGCTGCTCACTGCTCACAGGAGGCAAATACTGTGCCTTTGGAGGATTTTCATGTGTGCATTGACTCTGATTCAGATCTGATAATGGTACAAACCACCTTTGAGCCATCACTGAGGTCACAGAGAAGAACAAAACCAGACGCATTTTCATTAGCTGGTTTTTTTCTTCCTTATTCTGAAATAATATGCACATAATTTCCTGTTTAAAACTACAAAGTTTGGCAGCAAAACACATCTCATCTGCGTGTGGTATGGGAGATGTTGATATCCCCCTGCCTACGGCTGTCACTTACACCCACTCCTGCATTGCAAATTGCCTCCCATCAAATGAGCTCACAGAAATACCAGCATTGTTGCATATGCTGGGGTTTGCAGGATGTATTTCTGCATCCCTGCTGTTAATCTTGCAAAAATCCTTTTCAGCCCCAGCTGTTATTTTCAGGAACTGACAAGTAGGTTTCTGTAAATTAATCAAATTTATTCTGAACATGGATGTAACCCTTCATCAAAAGACAATGGAAAGGCAAGAAATACATAGCAGAACATATCCCAGCCTGTGTCAAAGCTGGCTTGTCAGCATGGAGAGATTTTAAGTAAAAGGCGAGGGAAAATAGCAAGAAAATTCTTTCTTTGTTTCTCTTCCTGTGCTCTGTATAAGGGATAGTGTGGGTCTGGCATCTGGGAGGAGGTGATGGAAAAGGGGGTTAAACAAACCACTTACTATAAAACATAAACTTGCTACCTTCACAGTGGTCTCTGAAAAGACACATTTTGGACACGTGCTGCAGTGGAATCTGCTGGCAGTTTATAATTTGTTTACTAAACAAGGAATGTAATTGAAATATCCCTTTTGATTTAATGAAAATATAAACCAGCTCTTCAGAGTAGACCAAGGCCTCTAATTTAATTATCTGTGAGCCTCATAAATTAAAAGTATTCTTTCCTCCATTCCTGGCAGCCTGAAGTAGGTGAATAACTGAAATTCAAAGAAGAAACCTTTCAAGAAGGAGACCTGGCAGATGAAAGAGCAAAGGGCCAAACAGTTTGTAAAAGGATTTATCTCCACTGAGATGCCCATTGTTTTTATGAAAACTAATTATATGTGAAAATTGTTGAATGTTTGTGAGCTGTGATCCCCATTGAAGGGTCCCCATCGCTGCAGGGAAAACAATCTGGCTCCTCTGAAATACTGTTTGCTGTGTATCAGGGGAGTTATTCTTCAAGGGTACATTGTGAACAGTGGCCTTAAGCACGTGAGCAGTTGCCAGAAAACCAGCAGGAGCAGTCCTACAGGTAGCATTGAGCTTGTGTCAGCATTAGCAGTCAGTCCTTCACACTGCAGCTCTGGCCCTAAAGCGCAGCCTGGGGCAACGCTGCCCCACCTCTGCAAAGACATCCAGCTGGACCTTGGTGGGCTCTGCTGTGTCCCGACCCTGCACACACTGTCTGCATCAGAGCACGTTTGCTCCTGCAGCAGTCTCCATGTAGCTGCTTGAAATACAGCAGCTGTTCTTGCACACTTTTCGTCTGCCTCCACATTTACATCTGTTCCTGCCTTGTGTGTGACAGGAGCACTTGCCACCCCAGCAGAGGCTGTGTCCATATGGAAACACAGAACATTTAGGCTGACTTTGCAGAGGAAGGCTGTGGCTGAGAAAGTTGTGAACACAGGTCTCCTCTGGCGTCATCCCAGACCCAGCCATGATGTTGTTTGTTACACACCAAAAAATGAAGATTTCATCCCTGCTGTACATGGAATATTTTTTGAATTTGGAAAAGTAAACCAGAGAGGTGCATATGGTAAAAGTGGTGTTTCCACTTAATGGGGTGAGTAAATGAGGAGCAAAGAGGTTTGGAGTAGCAAAAAGGATTCTTCACTGCATTTGGGGTTTTTCCTTAGAGTATGTTCTCCCTTTTCAGGTTTATGCTTGAAGACTTTGATCTAGAGGCACAGTGTGCATAGGTAATAAAAAAAATCAAGTTTACTTCTGGTATAAACATTTACGGCTTCATTGACTTGAAGTGGAATTTCCTCTGGGAATATAAGCAGACAGACTTCTGCCAGTGACACAGGCAGAAGGAACTCTGATACCTGTTGCTTAGGGGTACTTGAACAGTGCTGAGAACACCAGCAAAATATTTGCTGGTGCATTTCCTTGTGGAGTACTGATGTTTCTTTTCTATAGTTCATCTAGATTTGATCTAACTATTTTGACTTTGAAAAAGAGTTGAGTTTGAAAAGCTTTTTAGAGTGGATGGTGATTTTATTTGTCTGCAACACAGATCAGTGCACTTTGAATTGTACATGTGCAAGTGGGAACTGGAGCGAAGAAACTATAGTGCAAGTTCCAGAATTCTGCAAATTCTAAGAAGCTGCCCCTAATCATGTTCTAAAACAGTGCCTCTAATATGCATATCAAATGATACTTAAATTTATACAAATTTATACAAAATATTTTGTGTTATCATTATGATATGTCAGATTTTAAAACCTTTAACACTTGAACAAATCCTTCACTTAGCTGCCCATGAGCAGTATGTTTTTGCTTTTGTTTTGTAATTTGCTATTATACTCATGCTTAGTATGACACTTGCTTGATCTGGATTAATTTCCCATGCTGATTTGTACTGAATGTGCCCTGTAGGCTAATGGTATATTTGCAGCTTCTCCTCTTCCTTTGTAAAATCTGCTGTTACTATTTACGGGACAGCGTGTTCTCTTTGACGCCTCCCAGAAGTGCCAACTGCCTGTTGAACAGCACAGCATCAGCTGTTACAGCCGGATCCAAACCCCAGCGAAATAAGGGAACAATAATGCAATTCCAGGTTTTTTAAGGAAAGGCAGTATCTTTTATTAGATCAGCTGTTACAGTTGGAAGAAAAACAGACAGGCTTTCAGGCACACAAATCCTTCTTCAGGTCTGAAACAGCAGCAGTATTGCTTACACCAGCATTCCTTATCAGTGAGGCAGCTATGGTCCCAGCAAGGCTTAAAAAATGTGTTTAAAAGTGTGTGTATTGCGTGGCCCTTCTCACTGGTCAGTGCTTCCTAGCAGGGCACAGGGAAACATCATTCTCCTCCTCTCCACTTCCCAGTACACACCCTGCAAACATCCTACAATGAGAGGTAATGTAAGGTCACTTATTCTTGAGAAAAAATCTTTAATACCACATGACAAAGCCACATCTTCTCCAGAGTCACCCTGCTATGGGCAAGGACTGGAGCAAGCTGTGAGTTTTGCTGTGCAGGTGCTAACCTCAGGTTCCACACTAAAAATTCTGTCTCTTAATGTTTACAGCTGTCCAGCAAATAGTTGTGGGACCAGCTGGCAAAATGAGTTTTATGCTCTTTCTCATGGTTGCTTTACAGGGAGCAGTGTTTGCCAAAGTTTCTGCAGTCACAGTTACTGACCAGCCACTTGATGGCAAAGCTTGTGATTGAAAATGCTACGTAGGCAGGATGGTTCTGCAGAAAAGCTGTGAGCAACTTCCCACAGTCTTTGGACTGCTTGTGGCCACAGAGTTAAAAAGTAAGAAGTAAGAGCCCTGTAGACTGCCTGCTTACTCCTCTAGATTTTGGATCTGAGTATCCTGCTTTTCATCCTATGAGAGATTTCATATTTATCTTCCTTTTCTGGAAATTTTCGAAAGTCTTTCTAGTTAAAGAACACAGGCAGGTGCTCCAAAATTAAATATTAACATTAACAATAACATTTATTTAATGTTAATTGTAACACTCGTTTCTATATTCCCACACTAGGAACTGGGGTGTGAACTGTAGTTAATAGCTGTGGCATTAAGAAGCCAAAAATGCTTTTTGCTTATGTGAATATACATGGGCTCTGAGAACTCTGGATTTTGCATTTTTTCTGGAGTGTATTAATAGGTGTTTAATTATTTGGCTTCTCTATTCAGCCCTGTTTGAAAATGAAAGGTCATGTTTCAAGAAACTGTAACAAGAAAATTGTAAATAAGAATTGACTCTTCTGAAGAAATTGAAAGGATGAACTGCTTATTACTTTAAGTTGGTTCTTGAATAGCAAATGGGCAAGTAATGCTGTAAACAGGAATATGATTATTGGAAAAGCTTAATTCAGAGGGAAAAATACATCTTGAAAATTATGCAAGCCAAAAATCTTAGTTTAAGATCTTCTTTAGGCATTGGTGTTCTGATCTGAAGTTATGTTATTACATCAGTCTTGAAAGCCCTTAAAATCTTAGAAATTTGCAGGACCCTGTCTTTGTATAAAATACGTGCGTTTCAAATGTGGTTCTCAATCTGAATCCCTCACATAAGGCACATCATACTTAAGGATCCGAATTCCCCTTCCTGGCTGCCACTCCCAGCCTGCCCAAACTTTGATCCCTTTTCCATGTTTCTCCACCCAATAATGTGCCCAGTGACACATGGCCATGTCAAATTGGTTGGCATCAACCATAAACCAGCATAGACAACTGCTTCTGTATCTCAGAGAAGGTTTTAATGGAGGAGTCACGTAGACAGATTCTTTGGTGAATCTCAGAATTTGTTTCATTCTCTTTATTACCCAGCCAAGATGTTTGAGTTTGAAAGCATGGTTGTGTTACTGTGGGCTGGGGTTTCTTTCTCTTTTTGTGCACCAAAAAGGAAAATGATCACTTTATCTGTGAAAGCACTTCATTCTTACTTGAAACTAAGGCCTTTTCGTATTCTCATCTATTTTAAGACACTTCTGTGCTGCCAGAGTAGAATAACTAGAAACCAGGATCCATGCTTGGTCCCCATAACAGTAACTGTGCAGTCATGTGGACTATCACACGTCTAACCTGCAAAATATAATTCCGCGTCTGGATTCTGCAGCCCATCAAGGGCTCTGATGTCTCAACCTTTAGACATCTTTGACAGATGGGTTTGAAATGTGGAGGCAGATCCATCACTGAGTCAGTGCTTGAGATCAGCCCCATGTTTAGGCTGGTTCTTTCCTAATGGGCACTTGTAAAACTGGAAGAATGGTATGAATGACGGAGAAGCAAAGAAAATGTGAACTGCTGAGGAAAAAAGATCTGCTCCCAAACCACTAGTTTTTACTAGTTGTCACTCTTTAATAGTGATGATGTTTCAGCTTATTTCACTCATGAAAATAAAACCAGCAGCAGTGTCCAGCACTCAGGTTAATGTGCCAGCTACACATGAATGGTGCACATTACAAGTATACATTTAACGTCCTTTCTTGCATACCACAGCTAAGCAACAGCCAGCTCCACCTCAGTGTTCTTCCAGCACTGCATTTATGGAGTAGCCTGTAGTAAGGGAAGGTTGGAAATGGCAGTGCTAATGGGAGCAGCAGATGACATTACTTTTTTCTCCATTTCCGCTGCATCTGACTATAAATCCCGATGTGAGAGGTCAAAAAGCCAAAGAAATTAAACAGTCTTGTGTTCATTTTCTCACCCAAGACTCGACATGCTCATATAGTCAGACTTTGCATGATGGTAGCTTTGTTTTCTGTTGTTTCAGAGAGACTTTTCTCTTTTTCAGGTGCCAGGAGACAATGAGAAGCGCTGGAAGCCAGTGTTAGTGGTTTTGACAGAGAAAGACCTCTTAATATATGAGAGCATGCCCCGGATGAAAGAAGCTTGGTTCAGCCCTCTGCATACCTACCCCCTGCTAGCCACCAGGTACCTGTGCCTTTTTATTATGACCACTTCAAGTGGGAACAGCTGAGTCAGCCAGGAACAGGTAGAACTGGTGCACAGCTATAGATCACACTTGCAATGTTGTGGTTTGAGAAGCAGGTTCTTCCATGGGCGGATATGCTGAACTTAACTCCCCTCTTCTCCATTTCAAGCTCTGGCTGAGGTTGATGGCCAGAAGTACACCAGGATTATGGACGTGACCACCTGGCCTGGATACAAAGGCAGGAGTGCTGTAAAAGCTGAGAGCTTGATCTCCTGAGATTTCTATCTCAGTGTGCAGACCTGAGGGCTTGGCAGAAGCACTCTGATTTCTAGCTGCTCCTCCAGGCTGAAACAAAGTGAAATTGGCCCTGAGTTGAACGTGCTGCTGTGGCAGGTCTGCACCACTGGTTTGGGGCTTTTGGAGGGTTGGACATGTAATGGAGATACTTCCAACACAGCTTCTCTTCCTGCTCTAACAAATGAATTTCTGGCACTTTTTTCACTTAAAATTGTAAACTTGGAAGACACGTTCTGAAATCTATGTTGAAAATAACCATTTTCATTATTTTGAAGGTACCCATCAACACTAATTTAGAGAGAGCTTTCCCATGGTTGTCTTTATGCAGTGGAAACTGTCTGTGCTTCTTGATGTGAATCTTAATCACGTTTCTCTGCCAGTATGGTCAAAGGGCTTGAGAAAGAGCTCTTGTTTTGGCCTTGCTACAGGCCTCTATTATACCATTTTCAATGAGGTCTCATTCAGAAGGGCTGGTTGCACATGGCCAAAAGCAGTGGTCTCTTACTGCACTCTCATTAGTTACTGTTCTCTGTCTCTTGGTTCTCTCCTTAAATGAACTGAGGCTTTGCTGCTAAGACATTATATTAAAAAAGTAAAATTGAATTCATTGAATTACACTGATGGTTGTTTGTCCCAGTCTGCCTACCCATGATGAGGCATTCAGACTTCCTAGGAATCCAGCTTCTCACTCATCCTTTGTTACCATACCATGAGGCAAGAGACACCAAATTTGCAGCTTGCAGCTTGCAGCCTGCTGCATGGTATGGTGGTGAATATTGGCAATTCCAGGTGACAAGTCCAAGTGAAGACTGGGTAGTATTGCAGCTAGAGGTTGTGTCCAGGGGTGTCACTAACCCTTACAGTTTGAGAAGCAAGAGCACCCCAGCAGAAGCTGATGCATTTCGTCCCCACCATTTTGGGGTTTCATTTGTGCATGGATCCAAGTCCTCCTTAAAGTGACTGGAGATCCTGCAGCGTGCTCTGTCCCTTCCTGCCCACATGTTGTCACGTGCAAAGACAGCTCTTTGGTGAGTATTGCCAGCCTTCGTCATGGGTGACCAGTTTACTGCATCCAGCAATCTACGTCCTCATCTTGGAGGGCCTGTAACTTGATTATTTTTCCTCAAGAGATCACTTTTAATAACAGACTGGGTTGCCTTGGGTGGGGGTAATCATCTCCCTGTCTGATGGGATACCTGCCTGAGTGGAGAAACATTAATCTTCAGGCTGGAGATGAATGATAAGTTGTGCCATGTGTCAGGCTGCTGAAGGGTCTTTAAAGGCTGGGAAAATGGTCTGTAAGAAAATCAGGATGTGGTTCAGAAAGGACAAGTGTAAAGTGCAGTGCTGGGGAATAATCAGCTGTGTTATTGTGGGGTGGAATATGAGTGACTCTTCTGGGAAGCACCTGGACAGTGTGGCAAAACTGCTTAAATCTAAGGTGTTATGTTTCTGAGATGGGAGAATAAAGACATTCATTTTGGGTTACAGCAGAAGTGTTGCATCTTGGGCAGATGTAGTAATCATACCTAACTAGAGACCATGAGTAAAGCCTCAGGTGATACACCACCTTCATGTGAGGCATTGAACTTCCAAAAGGATGCCAGTTAACTGTGGAAGTTCTAGAAGGAATCAACGCAAGTATATACAAGCACTATCAATAGGGGAATTCATAAGAAACCTCAGTTGTTTAATCTAGAGAATCCATGGAAAACATGTCAATAGTTTCCAGGTATGAAGATGAGACACAAGGAGGACAGAGGAGCATCTTCTCTAGGTCCCTCCTGGATTCAACAGGACATAGTTGACTACACTTGTGGCTGGGGAGGTTCAGAGTAGGTCCTGGGAAAAACTTGGTGTGCAGGTGAGGTACTGCATTAGATTCTCTAGGAAAGGTGTACAATCCTCTTCACTGGTGACTTTGAAGGGTGAGTGACACAGGAGTGTGTTGGCACAGTTAGCCTTGCTCTGCAGAGGGGGATTCACTGGGTGACCACCTGAGAACCATTCCAGCCCTGTTTCTGTGATTTCTTCCTAATATCACTGTGAATTTAACACTCAGGTAAAAAGGCAGCAGCTCTACAGAAGCTGGCATTCAGAATGTAGTCACAATGTGATAAATACATATAAATACATGAATCTTCAAGGTGAACAGGTTACATAAATGAACAGATTCCCTAAATCATTACACCCGCTGTTTTGGATGATTCTGATTAAAATCCTGCAGGGTCCTGCTTTCATGATCTGTCACACTGAGTACAGTTATACTAAAAAAAACAGAGAGAGTTTGCCATTGGTATTGACTGCTGTGTTCATTCTCGGTCACTGATTACCCTTCTCGTAACAAGGTTTTTAATCCCCTCTGTGCATTGATCAGTGCAATTTAGAACTTTTCACCTGGAAAGTTTGCAGAGCCCATGTTGTAATCTTGGCTGTTCCCATCTTTCAGATTTTTATGAGTCCGTGGAAAAACATTTTTGCTTAGCTAATGCATATTGGAAAAGCTGCTGAAACGGGGAAAACTTCAGTTCCAGATATTGTAGAGTCATGCTTAATCTACCCAAGACATAATGAGCAGAGAAAATTGGAAAGTGGTAGAAGGATTACAATCTTCTTACAGTCCTTTAACAGCAGAATTTCAACATGCCCTTTTTGTTTGTTGATAAGTTTGCCTTCAGCCTCTGGATGCTATTAAGACCTAAAAGTATTTTCCAGTCCATCTTTTCCAGCTTTGTGTAGAATATAAGTAATAGCTCAAATAAAACTGAGATCAGATTTAAGTTGTTCCTTTAAATCTCTGCACCGGGTGGCATAGAAGCTGGCACACAGCCCTGACTCCAAGGACCTTTCTGTCATAATCTCTGTTTCAGTGTTTCCTTATGCCTGAATAACAGTGCCTCCCTCTACCATGGGAATGGGGCTTAAGTAATTACATCTTATATGTTTGCTATCAAATTCTGTTATCTATCATAGCCAGATATGAAATGAAAGGGAATGAAAAAAGAGCAGCCCATGTTGGGCTCTGATTAAAGATCAGGTAAGTAGCTTTTGTGTACAGCTGAGGTCTGTAACCAGAACGTAATAAAGCAGTTTGATAGCTAATGACATGAAAAATTGGAGAAGGAGTTTGGGCACTGATTAGTTACCTGGGCTCATGGGCAAAGGGACAGGCAGGGAGCACTGGATTCCCTGAGAACCCTGAGAAGGTATATGAGGTGCTGTGCAAGTTCTCTGCTTGTCCTCCTGAGGCAGTGAGGGTGGCTGTGGCTCCCTCCATGCAGAGGAATTGAGAGCATGTGCACAGGTTTCCAAGGAAGACAGCCATTCCAGAGCAGGCTTCAAATGCTAAGTCAGGGTGACATAAGAAAAGTCAGATGATAGTAGCGTTCTAACCAGCAGGGCTGCAGAAGTGTTGATACACTTGTACCATGGTCTCTTCTGCAATAAATCTCAAATGAGCAGCTGAAGGCTTCCTTTGAATGTCAGTGCTGGTTTCACTGTCCTTTCTGAAGAGGCCCCTAGAGTTGGCTGCCACAGTACATTGTTGAAGCTCTTCCCATACCATTAGGATTAGGAGGTCCCAGTGCATCTAACCCTGCACCAGCACTTCATGTTGGACCATACCCGTCCTGCTGCAAAGAATAATGCCAAAAAGGTCCCCAAAGTGTAGAGAAACAAGGGAGAAATGAGAGAAGAATAGCAGTGTCTCCCTGGCTCCCTGGAGCATGCCAAGAGTGGTATGTGCAGGCGCTCCAGCTCCCTGCGGCTGTCGGGGGACACTCGGTGGGGACCAGCCTTCTCCTGCCCTCTTGCGGCTCTCCCTGTGCCAGGTGCTCAGTGATGGGTGTCAGGGGCGAGGGACAGCCTCCTGTGGGGTTTCTAAGGCTATTTTTTGCCTTTTAAAGTACTTTTGTGATCGTTAGGATAAAATACCTTCTATGTAAAATGAAGCATCTCACATGAATGCAACTTCATTAAAGCTTGGGAATCCTTTGATCTGTGCTCAAACACATCAGTACTGACAGCTGATACATAAATACTATCAAATGTTGCCCTGCATGTTTGTTTAGTTCATGTTTAAGTGCATGACTTTCCAAAGCACGATCTGGAGTTCTGTGATAGAAAAGGATTTTTAAATAGAGAGATTGCATTTTTAATAATGAGGGGATAATAAGAGAAGGCAGTCAAGAATAAATGTTCATATTGGATGTGTCCATATACTTTAATTTGTAAAGTACATCTTCATTCTACCCATATGCTGAAAAACCTACAATGTCAGTGATATGGATAAAGCAGGAAGGTATGGGGGGAGTGGGTGGCTGTAATGTGTGTTTTCAGAGGGATTAAAACATTGGAACCATCTGTTTGTCTTGAATTCAGTGTTGTAAGTATGAAAAAACAACTTTTTGCACAGCTGATGAGTACTGCATACAGGAGAAGGAATGATCCAAGGGAAAGCTGGAATAGTTTTCTTTTTAATGACAAACTTGATGTGATTTTCCAGGCTGCTTTCCCACAGCCTGGTAGCAGAAGGCAGCATGAGGGTGGTGGCCATGCCTGTGCCTGGGTGACTGGCTGGGGACAGGCAGCAAGCAAATGTCACTAGATATTTTAGTTCCTGCCGTAATTATCAAGATGCAACTTCCACTCAGAGTTTGCATGCTCTCACGCCAAATGAGAGGGACTTAAAGTTCTTGGGTTGTTTGCTTGCGACTCACTCCTCAACTGCAAAATTTGCCCCGAGTGCACTTAGGAGGCCCTGAGTATCAAAGCTGAGTGGGGCATTAACTCAGCCCTTCAGGGAGAAAAAAGCCCTGCTGTCCTGCCCAGACACAGGGCAGAACAGCTCTGACCAGGGTACTCTGCATTTTGCTTTCCAGGAGCACCTGGAACCATAAAATCAAGGGGGATGCTCAAAATCCAAAGGAAGCTCCATGAACCTGAGCACAAACAAATCTTGCAAACCTTCTAGCAGGGTATGAAAGGGGCACATTCCAAATGTCAGCACAGACCAAAAGGGAATTGAGGAAAATTTCAGATACCCTGTGATTACTGTTTCAGTAACTGAAAAGCTAAAGTTCTGCTTTCTTTGTTCTTTCTTTTCGGCCTTTTTTTTCCCCCTATGAAAACCTCCCTGTTTGATGTCATACTCCTACGGTGTCAGCTAACAGCCAACTATTCTTGCAGATGCAAAACAATAATTTGAGGGTAAATTAGCATTCAGTAGATGATTAGTATAATCTAATGTTTTATCCTTCAGCACAAGTGTTCTACTACCATGCTACATACTTCATAGTCTCATATGAAGTATATTGTTTGCCTATAGAAAGGGAAACAGGAGACAAAGGCAGAAATAAGCTTTTCAGAAGAACTTAATTTTGTGCTTGCCTCTGAGGGTTGGTCTCTGAAGCTCAAAGAGTGATGAGCTTCTCCGGATTATTCTTTTTCGATGAATCAGTATTGTGTCCCTGAGTGAATTCCATATTGACTGTCCACACTTCTGCAGGGAAAAAAACAACACTGAAGGGCAGTTTTAAAGAAGAATTAATAATTATGAGGCATTGATTTCCTCACTCAAAAATATTCCCTGCGATTTGTGTTTGCCCAGATGAACACACCTTTTCTGGTCACAGGAGATCAGCTGTTGATGCTGGGCAGAAAAATGTTAATTGCAGACAAATGTGAGAGAATTTCAGATTACAAGTCACTGCAGCATTTTGCATTTTACAGGTTTCTTATGGGAAAAGTTAGTATGAGACGGTACTTGGCATCTGCATAGTTTACATATGCATGTATATATTTTATCCAACAGTATTTATCATTGAGTTTGTCTGCAGATGTTTAAAGTTTAGGGCCAATCCTGCTACACAGTGAAAATTGGATTCAGCTGCCTCATCTGAGTGACCACTTGTATCTGTGAACCCAATGCCATCGTCACAGACCAGTCAGTGATTTCTCTCAGTTGCTCATCCAAAGAGATATCCTGTACAACTCATTAGAAAATTTTGGGACATCCATGTCATCACCTACATGTCCAGCTGCTTCCGTGCTCACTGCCTTGGACCTTCGCTCTCCTGAGTGAATACAGAGGAGATGGGAGTTCTCATGCTCCCAACCATGTGCATTGAGGAATGGGCAGAGCAGAGCTGTGCTCAGGTGGGAATTTTGGGGCAGTACACTGTGTAAGTGTTAGAATTCCCTGATGTGTTTTCAAATCCAATTGCAGGTTGGTTCATTCTGGCCCAGGAAAAGGCTCACCACAGTCAGGGATGGATTTGTCTTTTGCAACCCGTACCGGTACAAGGCAAGGAATTGAAACCCATCTGTTCAGGACAGAGACTAGTCGAGACCTCTCACTGTGGACAAGGAGTGTGGTGCAGGGCTGCCACAATTCTGCAGAACTCATCACGGAAATCACCACATGTGAGTGCTACCTGCAGCACCATGTCTACACACCCTTCTCGTGACACTCATGGCAGCTGGACCTCCTTCTGCTTAATGTGATTCTTGTAAAAAATGTGCATGGTTTAAAACACTGTCCCCTTGGTTTCTGAGACAGTCCCAGCTGGTGTGGTACCTGTGACCAGTGACATAGTCACTATCATGCTGACTTTTGGTTTTGTTTTCAGCATGTTTAGACAAAAGTCTATCATCAGCCATGCATGCCTTAATGTCCTGGAGGAATGATTGTCAGAGGTTTGTCTAGAAACACACAAAAAGAGCGTTTTTCTGAGATTCAACAGATTCTTGCAAGCCTGGCAGGAGTTTCTCCTGCAGAGGGAAAAGGCAGAGGAGAACTGGGACATTCACAAGTGTGAATTGGTCATTTATTCACCAAGCTTGAGAAGAGTAAAAAAAAGCCACAACAAACCAGTCCAATAGCCACATTTTGATGGGTAATTATTTCCCTCCCTGAACAACAGGGTGCCACTTCTCAGCACTTCTGTACATGCAAAATTGACTGGAATAAAAGTAATCACATTGCAGATTGCAATCTGATTACAGGTGCTCTGGAGTGATGCCCCATCTGGCCAGGTATTTGCTGGCCTGGGGTGGCTCTGGGGCTGTGAGGCTGTGCCTTTCTCCAGTTCCCCCAGGATTTGCAGTCCTTTCCCTGCTGGCCCTACAGCTGGCAGGGCTATTAATGTTGAGCCTCATGTCCACCCGTTGCCTAAAACTGTGAGAGCAGGAGCCAAAGCACAAATCTATGGATGACAAGGGGCAGTTCTGATTCCTTGAAGCAGCAGGTACAGCCCCGTACCTCAGCCCTGCTGAGCACAGGGACTCCTGCCCACAGGCTGCCTGGCCAGGTGCCTCACGGGGTGCTCAGGCTGCTCTGGGAGTGCCCCTGACATGGAAACCAACCGGGGTGCTCAGTGGGACACGTCCATCTCCTCAGCAGTGACATGGATGCCTTTCTTTCCAAAAGCAGGAGGAGAGCATCAGCCCCTGCTTTTATCATGGTGCTTTTATCTCAGTGCCAAGGACCTTCCTTGGTAGAATTCTTCACAGGAAAGTGATGGAATAGATAATTTGGGATGTGAACACCAAAACTGTTCTTTTTTTAATTTGGATCATGGCCTCTGTTTCTGAGCTGAGGGGTGGATGCAGACTTTCTGCTGCAGTAGCTATTATATACAATTAACTGGGCCCTTTTTCAATTACCACAGCACTAATGAGGACTCAGGAGTGCCTTCATCTCTGTCAAAATACTTTAGGGAAACCCTTTACAGCTTCTAATTTTCTCAAGCATTGTGCACCGCTTTTATTGATTTTGGCTGTGTCTGTCAAGGAAGAAGGAGGGTAGCTGTGACTTTGTCAAGGTTTGGAGGGAGGAAAACACCTGTCTAAGCCTTCTTAAACTTCAGTACATTGTTTGTTTGTCAGCATGTAGACGTTCACTGCAACATGAAGAATGAAGCAAGTAACTGAAAGGATGCCATCAGTCCTTCTGCTGCCGAGCACAGTTTTAGTCTGTTGTGCTTACACCATAACTTTGCTGGGACCTTGCACAACAGAAGGATTTCTGTTGTTTTTCCAAATCTGCAGGTTGATAATTAGAGTGTGTTTAACGCAGTTTTAGGAAGTTAGTTTTCCACAAGATACCATTGAGATCCAATGCCAAATGCAGATATCTGCAGCCAAAAGGAATTTGCTGCTTTTAAGAATGTTACAGACTAAAATTTGATTTCCTCCCCAGCTTGCACATACAAAAGCCAGGAGTGCCGCTTGACCATCCATTATGAACATGGATTCTCTCTTACAACTGAAACGCAAGATGGTGCCTTCTCCAAGAAAATTGCACAATATCCATACGAAAAACTGAAAATGTCCTCAGATGATGGGATAAGGATGCTTTACTTAGACTTTGGAGGAAAAGATGGAGAAATTGTAAGTATTAAATTTAGAAAAGGGGTATGTGTTATCATCTCTCTGGTGGTTGTACAGGCTCTGGGGGTGGAGAAGCACTAATTAAAGTTGGACTAGATGATCATTGTAGGTCCCTTCCAACTGAAATGCTTCATTCTGTTCTGTTCTATTCTAACAGTTGGCCAATGCCAGGTTTCAGTACCAGTGTAGAGATGCTGTGCTTTCTAGTACAGCATGACCATCTGGCTATAGAAGGAGATAAACTAAAAAGACAGTTAAAACCATAAAACTATGCAAAGAAGAATGAAAGATTTGTCCCATGTAAGAAAAAACTGTACCTCTGAATAGCCAGATATTAAAATTTTTGTATTTATCCGTTTCACTTTTTAAGTGATTGAGAGTGAAAGAACTTAAGAATGAGACTTTATTAATTCCAGTGTACACATAGGGACTTCATGTTATAACAAAAAGCTATGTTTTAGATATTTTTGAATGCATAGTTGCTGAAAAACTAAAAATTAAGGTTACAGATGTAGTGCAAACTGTTTAAGCCTCTAAGCTGTCACGATGCCTAAAAACAAGGCACATTTTCCAATGAGCAGTTCAGATATCATTCATTATGAGTGTAAACATGGTCTTTCCTCACAAATTTATTCAGCAGTTCCTGAGCATGCTGAGTGCTTAATTCTTCACATCATTTTTGTTAACATATATTCTGTAAATTGCTTACTGTCAGGCTTTTTGATATGAGCTCTCAATAAAGTTGATACATGACTGGTGGAAAGACAAATCTGTTTTGCTTTGTTTTGATGGGACACTGTTGTTGAACCTGCTGTCCACACTGACAAGCCTGTCATGATTAGCAACAAGTGGTGAGATCATCTGAACCACGACTGAGAAAAAGGACTCAGTACAGTCTCATGTTGGCTGTGAGAACAGAGGAGCAACTCTGCAGCACCAGCTGAAGGTGCTTCAGCTGTGAACAATGGCAGATCACTGGGCATCAGGCAGCAATCCCAGACCTGAAAAGATGGGAGGGATTGAGCCTCTTGGAAAACTGCTTGCAGCACCTGACTCAGTTTTCTACTGCTCACCCAGGTGGATGCAAGGCCAGAGGCACCAAGATTTCATCTGCTCTCAAGACGCTTATTACTTAGCTTTAATAACCTAAATATTTGCATCTGTATGCAAAAGAAAAACAATATGTTTTAGAGAATGGTTGCTATTAGTAGAAGCCTGTCCAATATACCAGACAGCAGTTCAATGAGTACTTCATAAATGATTCCTTCTTTGAGCTGTAATCTAATCTAATAATTCCCAATTTTCTTTTCTGTACTTTCAGCAATTGGACCTCCATTCCTGTCCAAAACCAATTGTTTTCATCATTCATTCCTTCCTGTCAGCAAAGATCACGAGACTGGGCTTGGTGGCATAAGTGGGATCCATCTGTTCCTTCAATGAGAGATGGAGCAACTATACTAATCTGCAGTACAGTCAACAGCAGGAACCCATCCGAGCCAGCAGCAGACACCAGCATGGGGTTCAGGACTGGACCTTGGTCATTTCTGCAGTTTTCCAAGGCCCAAGTTTCATTTTGATCAGCTAAAGAGATGGCATGACAAGATAGACAGGGGATTTAATTGTAAATAATGAGATTTTAAAATCCCATATGAGACAAGTGTGTAGTACCATACATGTAAATGTTTCAGAATCATAAATTGTGCCTATTTCAATGTACTTGTTTATATAGAATAAGTAAAGGGCTAAGCAGACAAGGACATGTGTTGGCTGTAATGCAAGCTCAAGGTTGGCTGAGGAAAAGTTCTCCAAACAAGATTGTCCCACCACCCAAAAGCAAAAGATTCTTTTGGTTGTAACCTGTGCACTACTTACAGAAGGTTTGTCTTTTGGAGCACTGTCAGAACCTGTTGCATGAATACCCAGCAGAGCATGCAAATACACACCTTGGAGTTGGACACTGAAGCAATATAGCTGTGGTCAGGGAATACCTGGAGAGCCAGATGATCATTGCAGTTTCAAATCAACAATAAAGATGTGTTATATGTACATTCCTAGTGATGGAGCCAAAGTAAGACCAGCTACAGCAGTGTAAGGAGAGCCAGCTGTCAGTGGGGTGGAGGTAGGAGTGTCCTGTGTTAATGAACACAGTATACATTTTTATAGTGACTTCCGAGAATAGCGTAAAGAGTTTCAGCTATCTGGGATCCCCAGCTCAGGTTAAAGTTACCTGAATCCATGCTGTAGTGTGATGGAAGCTTCTGCCAGCGTATTTCCATGGCAGTTTTCCAAGAGAAAGCCATGCTAAGCTTCCCCTCCTACTCCTACTGTGTCACCCCCTCTGCTCAGATGAGGCTGGTTGTGTGGTCTTCATAGAAGGATAAATGCAATGAAGGAGGAGGACTTGATTTCATGGGAGTTTTCAGAAAAGTTATTCAAGCAGCTCCACAACAGTGAGGAAAAAGGCACCAGGGCGGGAACGTGGGCTGCACTCCTTAACATGAAACTGCTCCTATGGGCATGACTTGGCAAGTCCAGATTTCTTGCTGGTGAAAACAGAGGACATTCACCTCTGTGCTCATAACGTACTAGTTCCTGTTTTGCACCACAACTTCTGCTTCAAGTCAAAGCATGCGATTCACTGAGTTTCAGCCTTGTTCACAGTTATGCTGGGCAGCACAAAGCAGGCAGGAATGCTGACCTTCATAACCAGAGAACATACAGCTTGCACCTGGAAGTAATAACTGGCATTATGTGATTGGGTAGGAATAAGAAGCAGAACAGGGATGGCACTTACATTGCTCTTCCTTTGTAAACAGAACTGCTTCATATAGGGAGTGGGGTTTTGTCTGCTTTTAGAGTTTTGCCCTAAATTCACACTTTGAAGGACAGGAAGTGCACAGGAAGTAATCAATCCGAAGTTCATGGATGTTCAGTTGTCATATTACAACATTCCTTTTATTCCTGAGAAAGCACATAAATTTCAGCTTAGCATCACTTGGCTGGCAAAGAAGAAAATTAAAAACAGTTTGGTTCCATGTTGTTTTTAGGAGAAGTTTGAAAGTTAAGCATGTCATGCTGTTTATTCACAGCATAAGAATTAGTTCATGGTGGTTTCCATAGGTATCTTAATCACCAAAACTAATTAAAAAATTAGGATGGTAGGTTGAATTCATAAATACAGAAAACAATAACTGAAAAACAGCTAAATGCTCCTTTGGAAGAGCAGCCCCACTCCCAGCACGTCTCCCCACTCACAAGCATGCCTGGGAGGGATTCACCTGGCTGTGAACTTTGTTTTTACTGTCATGGTACTTGCACTTAAAAATTAATTCCTCATGTAAATTCACAAGGTAAGAGGTAATGTTACATGACTTACCAGTAATTCCCAGGTGGACATTTCTCAGTGAGCTCTGCCGTTCACATAACTTTCTGTGGCAGTTACTTGGGTCCCCTTTGGCTTGGAGGCTTCTCAGAGAGCATCTGAGAAGCTGAGAGCAGTCGGTACGCTGGGGGATGGCCTTTGGGTAGGAACTCACATCAGGTAAACTGTTACAACAGTTGTGTAGGGTTTAAAACAGTGAAGGTTTTAAAAAGTGATCCAGAACACTTTTATCACTGTTCAAAAAAAAAATTTGGACACAGGCTCCTATAAAAGTTCCAGAGGTTAAAGTGAAAACTTGCATTCTGTGGGGTAGGTTAAATACATATGTAAACTATACTGCACTATTTCCTTACTCCTTTAACACTTGCAGATCACTGGAATGTTATACCTAACACGTACGTACATTGTAAATATTACAAATTCCTATATTAGTACCAACAATTAAATGATATAAAATGTAATCTAAGGTGCTGAGAACTATATGAAGTCTAAGTGAATAACTAAGCAGTTTGCAAAGAAAATTCATATTATATATATATTTATAGAAAAAATAATGATAATTACAGATGCTTTTTCTTCATCTTCAGATTTTGAACTGATTCATATTTGGATGGGATAGACAAATGAAATATGGACCTACTCCACATTTATAAGAGTATAGTGAATATTTATATTTTAGAGGAAAAGAATATATTTAATAAAGTCATTTATTGGATTTTTGTGAGATGAGCTTACTTTGTACCCAGACAAACTGTTTGGAAGGCTGTCCTTTGGTTTTGGGCTGGGGAAAAATACACTGAGGGGGAAAAAAACTTGAGTCCTTCTGTTAAGAATTCCATTACTTGAGAGAACTGTTCATTGCATTGATGAAGTGACTTTTAAAAAAACACTGAAAGCCCACAGGGAATGTTCCAGGGCATTCAGACTCCTTTGAAGTTGCAGTGCTTTCTCTGTTGCTTATACTGAACTAGGCAGTTGCAGAAGTCATTTAAAAAAAAAGGCAAGCAGAAGTTTCTCCTCAAACTTCTGCATTCAAGGACTGAGGCCAACATGTGCCTTGTTTCTCTTATGAACAGTTATGAGAAAAAAAGATGGTTTCCTTCCCTTTGACCTTAACTTAGGGGCCCAAAGAGAAAACCTAACTGGGAATTTAAGCCTGTTCTTTCAGTCTGACCTGAGGTATGACAGACCAGTCTCATGGAAATCCAAAAAAGGAGTATTCCAGAGTTTCACTCTTTTCACAAAATGCTGACTATAAATTAAACAGTCTGATCAGAAAGTTTGTATAGCAGCTTCAAAGTTAGAAAGATTTGGATACATATTGGAATATAAATGTTATTGGAAAATATGATACAAGGTGTCTGTTGAAAAAGGAAAATAAAGCTGATCTAATTGTGTTCAGGAAGCATACTGGTGTTTCCTAACAGTCCTGCTCTTTCAAAGGAACTAGCATCTCACTTAAGGTACTTTATAAATTAGAACACAACTCTTTATATGCTACCAAGTAAATCACTACCATGAACATCATTAGAACTGGTCTTTTGCAAATAATGAAACAAGTGTTTTCTCTCTGCAGAAAACAAATCCCAAGCAAGAACTGTGAATTTGGAAAAGGAAGTTTGTGAATTTGGACAAGCATTTGCATCCAAGCTAAGTTATGTGGTAGCCAGTGATACTCATCATGAAAATGCCATAATATTACAAGTAATTGCATCACCAAGTAATTGCAACCACATCAGTGTTGTGTTACCCCAATCCTGTGGGTAATATAAGCACATAACATGGATGGATTATGTGCTTATAATACATAATGTTACCATACTATGCTATGCAATATTATATTATGTGCTTATTCTATAGCTTGAATGGCTTATGGGTAAATCATAAATGTGTACTGGTGACTGTAACCCAGAGTATGCATAGGGCAGACTGGATTTTGGGTTCAGCAGCCACAAACAAGAGAATAATTTGAAGTTTGGAGGCAAAAGGTGATGTTATATTCTGCATCACGTAAGTTCCAGCACATCAGCTGAGTGGCAACTCTTGGAGTGGAGTTTTTGAACTACAACAAAGGTAAGATAATTTGGTGTAATGCTGTTACAGTAGACCAGCTCAAATTGTTTTGCATCTCTTTTTGTAGGTTATAAGTATGGACAAGGACAGTTATCACAGCTCAAATGAGGCACAGTGTTACTAAGCCATGATAATAAACCAGCTACCACTTACCCTAAAAAACCACCAAGATAAAGAATGAGACATAGGCAGCAGTGTATTCATTCAGCATTGGGAATCATGCAAACAAATACATCAAAATGCTTATGTTTCCCTAACTGCTTTCCTGCTTATTATTTCAGGTCAGCTTTGAGCCTACAGAATTAATCTCAACAATAACCACTGGGTTCTACTTGAAGTTGAAGAAAACCAGTTCAGGAGTAATTACTTTCCTGAAAGGTGTTTTCTTCACTCAGGGCACCTAGCGTCAAGGATATTATGAAATGTAGAGTTTCTGTAATTTTGCTTATTGACTTAGGCATAATTTATTATCTACAAAGTTTTTGTAATTACCAATATATAAACCTCTCAAAATTAAGTAGAAAATGCAACTTTCAGTGTCTTGCTTTAGTATCAGACAAAAGTATCAGCATTCAGGCTGAAGAGATAAGGCTGAAACTTAGAGCTTTTCATTCTTTCTGGGAAGTAGTGACTTTATTCACTATGTTACAGAAGATTAATGTCGCGATTAATTTCATGTTTTCTGTGTTTAATGCAAAGAAATGTGAGCCATATACAGTAATCATTACACTGGGGCAATTTCATGCATGCACTTTTTAAATTAAGTAACTTTTTAAGTTAAATTAAGAGCGTTAAGTATCTCTCTTCACTGCATTTCTATTTCACCAAACCAGTAAAACTAGGATGCTATGGATGTGTGGCATTCTGCAGACAAATGTAATCTGTCTCGTAAGCAGTTATGTTTGTCCTGGGCTAAGATGCACATGACACTCAGTAGAGCCCCCTGTCTACAACAACTACAACTACACAGCTCTCCTACTGCAGCTCAGAGTGCAGTTAAACCAACTACACACCCACCTAGAAAAGGTCTTGTAGAGTTGAGGAGAACAGTAAACACAGAAATAAAGGAACAGAAGAGTTAAACACAAGATCTTGTCAGATGAGAAAAACCTCCTTAGGATTTGGCTTTATATGAGATAGAATTAAGCAAAGAATAATGCTACAAAATCAAGGCGGCTTTTTAGAAAATGCGTAGATTTTACAGTATTAAGCCTAACCTCCTCATGGCTTAGTTCAATTACTTTCTCATAATATTATATTTCACTTATATTTTTATTGCTTAATCCATTTTCCTGCCAGGAGAATATATCAAAAAATAGCACTGCTTCTCTATCAATTTTAATCATGTTAGTTTATATGAAGAATAGGAAATCCTTATACTAAAAGTTGTAAAATATATTTGTTTAGGTAGGAACTTCTCATCTCAAGATAATACTAACTTGAATAATTACATTAGTACAAGCCAGGCACACGCCTGAGACTTAAGCAAACTGAGGCTGAATTTAGTGTTTGACTGTACTTGCAACACATGCAACAGGTAGAAATTCTTCTTTCCACTACATTTCAGTATAGCATGCCAGCTCTTTCCTGGCTCTCACCATCATCATTACCACTATCATGCTGATTTTCTCCTCCTCCAGTAAAAGAAATGTCAGACCTCTCTTAAGATTTTTTTCTAAGGAGTGTTACAAAGAACATGCAGGAAATTATACCAAAAATTCAACTTGTAAAGCAATGATCGTTTCTCTAATGAGACCTTGCATCAAGTTTCAAAAGACATTCTTTTTTTCCTTATACTACAACACAGAGATAATTGTGACTCAAATTCTAATTACATTTGCTTTCACCTGCAGAATAGAAACTGTTCTTAATTAGTGTACAAAATGTTAATGGTCAATGCTGTAAACAGCTGTTTATACAACAGCAAGCTGTAATAACTAGAATAGAGGTCTTCACACAAAGTAGCTTCGTTATAAAAATTGGGGGTTTTATTCACATAAAAAACATACATACTGGTTGAAAATCATACAAAGCTTATAAAACATATAAAACATCAAACCAAGTTGAGCTATATTCCTTTTAACAAACATAATAAATATACATATAAAATAAAACCTTTTTTCATCTGAATTAAAAAAAAAATTAAAATTTTCAGTATAAAAACATTTCAAATCTTGCTAGCGTGCTTGAAGAATGAGTCTATAATTACACTGACCCAAGTCCTTCCAGTGTGCAGATCTGTGTGTGTGCCATAGGCAATATAATGCTTTTCTTACAGTCCGAAGTGCTCTGTCTCTGCAGTTCCAAGGAAGGATGATGTGAATAGGATCCATACAGGACCACTACTTGCCAGTCTTCTCCAAAACCCATTCAATCACCTGGGCAAATAAATGAGAAAGCAATTTTCATAACTCCGAGTCAAAAAAATTACTCACACATCAATTCTTTCTTTATCACCATCTTTATCATCATCTGTGTGGTATTTACTAAACAGGATATAAAAGTAAACTATTCAAAAGGAGACAATAAAGATAATCAACTAAGAGGAAATAGCATTACCCTGGAATTGTATTTAATCTTACAGAATGCTTTGTGGAATTGAGCTACTTCTCTCCACACACTAGCAACAAGGTGCACATAATGCCAAATGTTTTTGTGCTTTTGGCACAAAAAATTCCTAATGCCATAGAAGAAAGAATAAAGGATAATTTGTGCACTGCTGTATCTACCACCTTTGTTACTGCTGCTTTCCAAACAGGGCAGTTGTTCAGACCACTGATTAGTCTTTGGCAATTATATTATTCATAAGGTAATTTCAAAATATTCTCCAATAAAGGAGCAGTGAGCATCTTAAGAGAATACCAATTTTAGGTCCTCTTTTGCCAACAGCAAACACATATAAAACTACCTACTTTCTCCCCAGACAAAGATGGTGGTAAGAAGCAGTGTATCAGCACAAGAGTCCAGTTCAACACCAAACATCACAACCCACATAGATTTTGAAATCTTATTTATAGGAAGCAATTCACAAGGGAACACAGTATGGAACACAGCAAATACTGCTCTCACAGAATAAATTCTGTGGGGATCTAGCGGCTTTCCTTGATAGTTTGGGTTTTATTACTTAACTATTCTTCCATTTAATTTATGATTTTTGAAAACTGTACTGTAATTATGCATGACACTTTTTTCCTTTTTTTTCTTCAATCATGGAGTCACTTCAGTGTATTTTTCAGAATCAGAGTTATTTACATTCTGGATGGATATTTACTTCCATCATTTACTGTGTGCTACTGTTCACATAATTCCCACTTTACACACAAATAAACTCACCTGATATCCCTTATGCTTAAAGTTATTCCCAAGCTTAAAACTACTAATTTTCATTGCTTCTTTTAAGAAATTTATTTCCTTTTATAGACCCCCTTATTACTTCCTAACCTTTGAAAAGAAATGTTACGTACTTCAACACAAGAAAAGAATTCCCTAATGATCCAGGCTTCCCTCTAATGAAGAAAAATCTCATCTCTCATTTTTTGTTTCAGTGATGTGGAAACATTTATTGCCTTCATTTCCATTTCCCATGTCATATTGGCAGCTATAACTAGAATACCACCCAAATCCTGAATATATGCAACTGAAAATTTTGCCATGGAACTAGTGATTGAGAGGTAGTTTCTGCGAGGTCAGAGTGAAATGAGAGCCACAGCCAAGGGACAGTGGGACTTCCTCACTGAAGTATTCTCATCTCTCAAAGCTGTGGATTAAACTCTCCTACAACCAAGTTGCCACAGCAACATTAGCCTTGACTAGTTACAAAAACAAACAAATGGTCTTACCTGTTTAGCATTGCTATTTGCTGTTTTCTTCATTTCATCCAGAAGTCCTCTAGAAGTTTTAAGATCCTAAACATGAAACAAAAAGCCACAGAAATCAGCACACTCTTGGGTTATAAGAGCCCTAATAACCAGGGTGGTGTTTTATCAGCTTGTTCTGAGCAATAGAAGAATTATTTGATTTTGCTTTTTTTTTATGAAAAAAGGAAGTAATTTAAATCTATTCCAAGGGCTTGCAGCTTTCCTTACAGCAGTCCAAACATAGTACTCAAGTGTGTGATTGAGCCTTCCTAACCTTCTGCCCATTTCCAGAATTTTTTTTCCTAAATGATATTCAAAGTTCTTACAGCCTTGATTGAAATCTTATTTCTATATAAACATGGAAATCAGCTGTGAGCTTAGATTGCAATACAGTGTTCTGACAAAGAACAGAGACGAGGACATCAGAAAAGAGAATCAGTGCAAGACAGGAAAAACCTAGAATGGCTTGTCTGTTTTGCAGTCCAATTAATTAGTCCAAACTAATCTACTCTTTTAAACAAAATAAGAACAGAACTTTTCCTAAAGAGAAAGAAAATTCATTTACTACTTGTCTCCAGGGGAAAATGATACCTATGATACTGTGCTTCTGAAGTATGCAGCACACAAAAGGATTTGAAGAAAGGGCTACCACAGACTTGGGGCTGCAAGACAGTTCAGAAGAACAAAATCCTGAGACACTCTAGATCAAAGGATCCTTTCCAAAGGACAGGATCACTGCAGTATTCTTCCTTTTGCTCTTCTCCTTGGTATGGAACAATGAACCCATCTGATCTGCTCTACTCATTCATACCTTTCTGATTTTGGATTAGGAGATCTTCTGTCAGGGCATATTTCAGTGAGATTTTCGGAGCACTTACAGAACAACTGCACGACTGTGTTCCAACTATTTAAGAAGCTGGTGCTTATCAGCAAGATGTTCGGTGTCTGTGTAAGCATTCAGCCCTGTTCAATTGCAACTTCATTTGGCCTAAATCACCTTTACTGAAGTTGACTAAACTGAGTTAGTTCAGCCCTAGACATGGGCTAAACACATGCAAATGAACAGAACAGCAGCTCAGATTGTGAGCAATAGCTTTTAAACACCCCGTGATATAACTTGATTTTGTATCCAGACCAAGTAACATGGTTTAAGCACTGACCCACAAAGCCTCGTAGACATTGTGAAAAGAATTCTCACCTCCTCCTAAAAATGAGGTTGATGCAATTCTACAGGTGCTGCCAAACCAGTATGTGTTAGACAGTTGTGCACATTTACAAGGACTTCCGTGAGCATGTCAGGGAACTAGAATTTCTGAGTCATTTCTGTAAGCTACTTACTGAGCCAACAGCCTTAGAACAAAGGAGAAACTGAGCTGTGACACAGCTACAACAGCTAAGGAAGCAACAGAGTAGAAGTATGACCTGACCTAACAGACCCATGCCTTAAGGCGTTACCTCACATAAGAGACTACAGCTTTATAAGATTTAAAAACAAATAAGCCACCACCAAAATATATAGTAAAACTATGTTCTGCATTTGACAAGTCCAAATGTTTATCCACACATTCTACATGCTGCTAACACATTGAGAAATATTATCTTAATCAAGTCTGAATATCCCACAGTCTATCTCAAGTTTTATTCAGAAATGGATTCACTTAACTAAAAACAAAGAACTGTAAGAGCGTTGTCTTCTAGTTACCTTTAAGTAGAACTTTGATATCTCAAATAGACGCTGGCTGCATGATGCAAAGCACTTGTGATCCTCTGCAATTCCATGTTTCTGAAGAGTCTTAGCAACCACCTCCTTCAGCATCTTGGAAACAGCAGAAACACACTCAAAAGTTCATCCCAATTACTGACATGACAAATTGTCCAATGGAAGCAAAAAACCCCCCAAAAACACTAAAATAGAAAATCTGATCTTTTTTTTTGCCTTTCTTTAATCCATTGTCCAAATGGCATCAACCCACTGAACAAATTTGAGCAGTTATTTAACAATCTATTTCCATTTCCTTCATCTAAAAAATTAAGGAAATGCTTACACGTCAAAGCGATGTAAAGGATCAGTGAATACTCACACGGAGCTTGGAAGATAGAAAAGAAATCTATTGGCTTGGTTTTTTTCTTCTCCAAAATAATATCTATAAAAAGGTAACTTTTTATTATACTGATATTTGATGCATCCATTTAAAAAAACTATAATTTAAATCAGACACTGAAGTCATACTGGAAGATTTCCTCTGACATTCTTTATATCAGAGATGTTTAAACTTTGCTGTAGGTCTGAATTAGTCACACTAATTTAAGCTTACTTGGGCAATCCCAACTTGTCATTAACAGTACATCAGCATTCTTGCAGTGTCTTCCCTGTACCCTGGGATTAATTTAAAATTACTACCACCAAACCAGCAACAGTTTTGTGTATTGTATTTTTAAAGTAGTTTTCCTAATATATACAGCTATTAAATATTATTGCACCAAAGTATTTAAATGCTATCTGAATTAACTGACTTCTACAACTACTGGAATATGTTTTTATTCTCAGAACAGTCTATTCTTCCACAATGGCTTCAACCCTTCCAGCATAGGTATTTCTTTGGTGCCCTTAGGTTATATATTAATCTTCTACATTTCATAACTCCTATTCACTGATACTCATTCCCACCTTTTTTATTCCTAGTTGTTATCTCTCTCAGCCTTTATTCCCTGGGCATGATAAAATACTCCTTTACATACTTTTTCATTCCTTGCTTCTGCAGCACTCTCCCCCGTGCCTTCAGGATTCACTTACACAAGTGAACAGAATGAAATTTAACAATAACAAAGAGAAATGAAGACATTTCACTTTGAGTTAAAAAATTTAAAAAACCATGTCCCATAGAAAAAAGTTAACTAGCTGCTCCTTCACTAAGCAAACAACATAGACCTTTACCCTTGTATGCTTCTGGGATCTGGATTCCTTCACTGGCTTTGAGGTCTCAGATTGGGCAGCATTTACACAATTTGCTGAGCCAGCCTTAGTGGCTACTTTGTGGGGCTGGCCAGGCTGTTTCAGTGGCATCACAGCCAAAGCAGCTGATCTTGTAGAGCTCTTCCTCGTTACTGCAACGGCACAGTGACTCCCGCTGCTACCGCTTGCCTGAGAGAGGAGGGAATCTGTACTCTCAGATTTGGTTAGCCTAGAATGAATTAAAAGAAATAATAAAAAAAAACCTTTCATATTTTTTACTGAATCTTTTGGTGCCCTTTTTTCTGCTATAGAGGCTGCTGCCTAAAAGAAATAAGTATAGTGCATTCTGGAAAGAGCAGACAGGAAGACAGGATTCTATTAGGTAACATCTTTTGTATTAGAAGAACACTCTACTGACTGGATTGGTCTCTGGTATGTATTGGTCTCTGATTAAAAAAATACAGAAACAAACTGAAGAAACCAGGTAACAAAGAAAATAGAATTCTTTGGAAGATGGGGTAGTTTTGCATATGGACCCTTCATCTAGACAGGCAAGAAGAACAGTATTTGCTGGCCTCCAGTCTTAGGATAAAAAAACTTCTTGAAACTAGCTAAATTCTTTTGGCCCTATAGGAATGTCAAAACTCATTTTTAAGTACAGGAAGCTGGGCATTATAATTCTATGGGAACATTGTAATCCTTGATGCTTCAACTGTAAGAGTGTTAGTAATTCCAAAAGGCTATAATTTATGAAGGGTTAGGTACAATCACATCTTCTTTTCTAACTACTCAGTAAGCTGCTAAAGATACGAATATTCCTAAAACCATACCTTATGAAAGGCTTAGTGTGATTAGATTGCAAAGGGTATCAGACTGGAAAGAAGGGAGAACTGAAGTATTACAGTAAAAAGTGAATTCACAAATAGTGTTCATAGCTGTTATTTTTCATTGATGCAAAGTTTGCATCTTCAGAGTGAGGACAAGGTACAAAGGGAAATCTTAAAAACTAAACTTTCAGAAAAGACTTTAATAAACAAGGCTGACAATAAGATTGAATTCCGGTAGGTCATCTTATGCCAGCAGTCCTTTGGATTAGAAATTCAATTATTCTGTTTGTACAGTACTTGGCTTTCTAAACCTCTAGTTGTTTATTTGTACTGCAGCAGCACTGACAGTTTCAGTCCTAGATGAGGCTATCTGTCATCTTTTCAAAGGCACTTGAGACTGAAAGATACAACCCCAGATCTCTTAAATAAAAGGTGCCTGTGCCACAGGGTTTTGATTAATCTAATGCTATCAATGAGAGGTCATACCTGAGGAAAAAAAATGAACCTAGAGAAGAGGATTAAACAGTCTAGATTAAAAAGTCTAGATAACTTCACTAAAACATTTTGAGATTAAAGAAAAGATGCAGTTCACAAGAGACTACTGAAATATTTCATGCTAAAGATTAATTTTATTCAGTGCATTACCTTTTCTTGGGATAAAAGCAATCCAAGTCTTTTGATCTGCGTTTTAGCCTTGATGTCTCTGTTTTGAATTCACTTTGTAAAGACTCTCCATCAGGGACACTTCCAGGCTCTGACAAGACTGCGGGAGATGGGAGAGGACTCAAGACAACTGGCACAGGGCAGCACTCTTTGGTGCAAGTAGTTTGAGTTTCATAGCGAATAAGACGAGTTTGAAGTTCAGCGTATCCCACATCTCTCTCTAAGGCTCTTCTGTTATCTAGACAATATCTAAAATTGAAATTGGGGAGAAACCTGTGAGAGAAATCTCTGCTTTATTACGATCAGAAAAACTTACTTTTGACAATCATGTGAACTGCAAAACTTTTTTTTTTGTTTGAACTGGTGCTGTTCTAAAAGATAATTTATAACAGCCCAGTAAGTTAACACATCCCTTATGGATTTAGCCGTATTTAAGTCCAACAAAGAAGCTGAATCACATACCATTTGCAAGTCTTGACCCTGTGGTCCTATAAATAAGATTTCCACAGACATTAGCAGAATTCTTTCCTTGAAAAAAAAAGTGTTTGCTAACTTCACCTCTGAAATACAACTTTTAGCCCTATCGGAGATAAACACTGATGTATGAGAGATTCCCATGTTTTAAATGCTAAAAATACAAAAGAGTGTCACTGAACAAGGACAAGTTTTCTACTGGCTACAATCAATAAGTGGTTTAATCAATCAAATCAACAGAACAAACAGTATTAAGTACAGTGGAGCTGAAAGGTAACAAATGAACAGTGCTAACTCAGTGAAACATACACATGAGATTAACACAATACAAAACCCATCTAAACTACCTTTTCCCTGGTGTAAATGATTTCCAAGATTCCTTGCAAGAGACCAGTGTTTCATTGCCCAGAAACTTACATTACCTCCACTGCAGGGAAAGGTAACTGTATTGCCCAGTATTATTTCACCCTTTTTGTTAGAAAGTATTCTGACTAGTGTGAGCTATCGCTCAGCCCACCCTCCAAACTGCTCAGCAATGCTTCCCACTCTTAGAACTCCAGACACATTCTCTACTTTTATCTCTTAACATGAAGTCATGTTAAATTGCTAGATCTGATTTTTCCACTTTCTTCAGAGTATTTTCATATTCAGGGAGAAATTCACTTTTCTAATAACTGACTGCTGAAACCATTTCTACAGTTGAGTAAGACTTTCCACTAGAAATAAATTCATTATCTGATCAGAGAGTAAGTTGTCTTAACTTAAAATTTCAAGGTATTTAATTTTCCTTATTTATATTCTTAGCCCCCTAAGTAGTCACATCCCCTATAAAGATAAAAAAATCTATTTATCTTTAGAAGTTAAATTGCCATTTTACTCACTCCTTTTATGGCAATTACTTTTTCTTTGCAACACAAGATTCAAGTGTCTGGCACATGTTCATTACACCAAAATTCAATTTAATCATAAATAGGAACAGCCTCACAAGTCCTGGTCTTCAAGGGGGACTTGAAGTACCCCAGTAACTGTTAGAGGGACAATACAGCAGGGTATAGGCAATACAGGAGGTTCCTGAAATGCATTGATAACTTCCTTCTCAGAGTGAGGTGAGGTGCTATGCTGGACCTTGTTCCCACCAAACAAGGAGGGCTGATGGGGAACACCACCACGCTCAGGAGTGACGCATCCCAACAAAGAAGGAGTCAGGCAAAAATACCAGGAGGCCCCTGTGTGGACGAACAAGGAGCTTCTGGACAAACACAAAACGGAAGCCTACAGAGGGTGGAAGCAAAGACATTTAGTCTGGGAGGAATGCAGAGAAATTATCTGAGCAGCAGGGATCAGGTTGGAAAGAAAGCTTTGATACAATTAAATCTGGCCAGGGACATCACAGACAACAAGAAAAGCTTCTCTGTCAACGGTAAAAGAAAGACTAGGGAAAATGTTGCTACGAGAAGAGGCAGCACAAGCTGTGCTGTGCCTAATCTGAAATTCCAGGTGCACTTTTTGCTGAGGTCAGGCAGGGCTACAAGATACTGCATAGCAACAGACAATGGCCAAGTAGTTTCCTCCCACACGTAAAACATGCATTTCTCGTATCTACCCAGTTGCCTCTCTGTGCCATTTATTACATATCTAGAAAGGCTAACAGGCTCAGGAGTTACCATCTGGAAAAGGGAAGAGGTAACTGAAGAGACAGAATGAGTCTTTCACTTTCCTAGAGAACATGGCTGAAATTACCAGATTCTAAACACAGGCTTAACCAAACTATTTGTAACATTGATAGGAAAAATACACCAGCAGCATCATTAGTCACATTCTGATAATATGAAAATGTGATTTTAGGAGGCAGCGGAAATTTGCACAAAGACTCAACTGCCTACTCTTGGTATCCACTGCGTTTCTTAATACGCACTGTGCTAAGACTGAAACTGTCCCTATGGAAGAGTTATGCTGAATTATTTACTCAATCATTTCTGTATGTCTTTTCCTCTTCTCCCCAATGTCAATATTTGTATTTTTCTAAACTATTTTTATGCAGCTACATTATATGACATTTGCCCATCTGAAACTTTGACAAATAACTCTTGCTGGCTGGCTGGGACTAAATACAGTCCTAACCATATTAATCCTTTTGAACATTCTTACCACTAACACTTGCCTGCTGGTATTGTTTCCACATTCCCTGAACACACAGGTGGGATCACAGCAGGTCTCAAACCTCGTGACTATTAGTTTGAAAGTGTCTACAGTTAAATATCGAAGTAGAAACTATGTATGTGCTTCATTCATCTGCTGCCCCAGGAACTTGATATGTACTAATGAATCCTATTTCTCTCTAAACTAAAATTTTCAGAGACATTGAGAATAGCTACAGCAGTACAACTTAGAAAAAAACTGAAATGTTTTTACATTAGCGTCAAAGCAGGAGTTCCAATTTAAACCAGTGACTAAAATAAAGGTAAGAAAGGGAGAGCTGGCATGTGCCAAGTTGTTCCAATGAAGGAAAAGTATATAAAAAAATTTCCATAATTAACACACATGTGTTGCCTGAAATATTTCTGATTACACCTAGACTAGAAACTAAAAATAACTCTGGAAAAAGAAGCCAGGAAACTTACTCAAGTCCATGATAATGGCATCCAGCTGCTTTTTCAAAAGGCAAACTTCTGAGTTTCCGAGGAGTAAGCTCTGGTGTCAAAAGAAACGAATTTTCACTGAAAGAAGAAAAATACAGATCTATTTTAACAAGTTACAGCCAAGGTAAATTATACTTCCAAAAATCAGAAACAAATGCCTTGATACAGGAAGACCAAATCAGCATGACTGCTTTGGCAAAGCCTGCAGGGTAAAGCATCACCATTTCCATTGATTTTACATCTGAGTTGCCAGCTGATTGCTTGTGGGTGGGAGTCAAGAAGCTGAGAAGGAAAATACCTCAGAACTACTGGATTCCGATTTTGTAAACTAGAGATAAGTATCACCTTGCAGGTTAGGGTTATATAATGTTGCAGTAGTTGATCTCGGATAGTAAAGGAATGTAGGAAGAAGGAGAATTATAGAATCATTAATGTTGGAAAAGACCTCTGAGATCACTAAGTCCAACCTTGGACTAAACACCACCGTGTCAACTAGGCCATGGATTCATACCGCTTGGGAATTTGTAGTGGCTGAAGATCACCAACTGGTAGCCCTTCTGGAGTGAAATACTTCAGTAATTCTTTAGCATCGAGCAATGTCAAGGACTCCCGCTGGCTATCTTTATGCCCCAGCAACTGCTCAGAGGAAGGTGCAAGCAGAGAAACTCTGAAAAAGACAAAAAAAACAAAAACAAAGACTAAGCTAAGCTATTTTTTTTTTCCTTTTCTTTAGTAATCGCATGGTATTAAAAAAAAAATAAAAATTAAATCAATGCTATTCTGGAACAATTAAACTACTGCCAAAGTAAAATGAACAAGCTTGGTCCTTGAGAACATTCATACAAATGTTAATGATAAAGTATATTTGATGCAAATTCTCTACCATTCTACTGAAAAAAGTAATTTCTTCCAGAATTTAGAGATTGGTTAGGAAATATAAGATTGGAAGAATATTATTTATCCCTTTTTTCCATTTATGGACCTGTAGGATCAAAAATTGGTTCCCATTAAAAAATAAAAACATACAATATGCAGCAAAAGAAACATAAAGCCACTACTGGATGCAACCCTCCACTCTTTTTTAGTGTCTTCAATCCAGTGTAGCAAAGTTCTCTCTTTTTACTGTTAGGCAATATGCTGTATGCTGATAGGGGATCATAAAGATAATCATTCATAATACAATGAAATAAGCACTAACTGACTATGAAACAGAAAGGTCCTTTAGGAAGCTTTTCAAAAGCTAATTAGAAGGAAGAACTTTACCTGTTTAAGAAGCAAAAGCCAATAATAATAACAACCACAAAAAAGCAGAGATCTAACGTGAGAATTCCTCACATGCAGAACTCCAATCTAAGCCACAGCCAACTATGTTACTTGAAAGAGACAAATGGGATAGAAATGATTAAGACCAGCAAAGACTATTAAACCTTATATAAAGTAGGAACTAAACTTAAATGAATAGTCCATATTAAGTGACACAAGGATCTACAGGTTTCACTTAAACAGCTCTGAAGGAAAAACAAAACAAAATATAAATTTCAAACATAAAACTAATAGGATCTTCAACTTTAAAGTTAATTGAGACATGACACTAAGTACTGGCTATCTAGGAAATATAAGGGGAATAGAAACACATTGTACCTGTTGACAAAAACTGCAAACTATCTCTATTCAGGACATGTTGGGAGAAAGAACAGCTTCTGGATGTTTTTCTGCCATGGCTACTATTTTCTAGAAGTGTCTTTTTGGTAATTTAGTTTTGGAACTATGCTATTTCAAACTAAATTTCACTTGCATTTTGTTAATAAATATCAAAACAATACTACTTTAAATACCAAGGGAATGCACCTTTGGAAATTGACAGACAATTAATTTTAGCCTGAAGTAATATTTTCTTCGAAAAATTATGAATATATTGGAAAACAGTTTACACAATGGCTATCAACATATGAAGTTCCTTCACAGTAATGTTCAATGGCCACTACAAAGAAAATCTTCAGTATTTCATTCTTACCTTATTTTTTGTTTGTTTTTTTCAAAGTTTTCCAAATTCTGAAGAACATGTCTTTCTGGCCACTCAAATGGATTTGTCTCCACTAAATCAGACTCTGCAAGCAATACATGTTGGATAACCCTTAATAAGCAATCTTAGTGTTTAAAAAATAAACATATATATACATACACACATTCCTTTATAGATAGCCCTTAATGCATATATTTAAAATTATGCAAATAAATGGAAAATCTTTCTGATGATGCTATTAGAAATGTTTTCTGCACAAGTTTTTTGTCAAGGCAAAAAGGGAAATAGTTAAGGTAAGGGTAATTTCAGTTTGCAAAAAAAACTAGAAGGCTACTTTACGTTCACTTTCATCTTTTCCTCTTTTGGTAAAAAGACTTTGCTCCTTTTAGTAAAAAATTGACGACCAGAAGGAAAAAAAATCAAGAGAATAAGCAGTGTATTTTCTAAATAACGATACTTACCACAAGTCAGAGTGCAAGATCTAGTTTTATTGGAAGCCGTCTGTAGAACAGGTTTAGGAAGACTAGTGTTGTACAGGTCCAAAAAACATTCTCTTGTTAGTTTTAATAAGATTTTGAACTCATTGGTAGAAATAACTGGAGGCTGCTTGGTCAACTCCTTTCTCTCTATAAAAAGAAAAAGTACTGAACCTGTTAAGTAACAAAGAACAACTGGACTCTGCTAAAAACCAACTAAACAAGAAAATCTCCACCCAAAATCAACAGCACAAGTAAGTTAACTTGACACCTATTATTGCACCCTTTAGCAAGATGGGGTGGTTTATTCCACAGGCAAGTGAAAAAACTTGGCAGTGAGAACAGCTGAAATCACATGTGAATGCCATTTTTAGTCCTTTAAATTCTGTGTATACGCATTTCTGAGTATATCCAGGTTTGAATCCCCAGAGACAAACATCTGGACTTGCTGAGCCTAAACGTGAAAAGCTCCAGTCTGCAGAACCTCCCACCCACCTATTTCTGCTGCTGTTGCAAGAGTGTGGCTTCAGTATAACTGATAGCCTGCGCTGGTCTCTTTGGTCAGAATATCAAGGGCCGGGTAATTCTGGTGTGATTGAGGATGATCAGTCAATCCCAACTGCTCCTATTCAGCCTTCATCCCACTGGAAACAGAGTTCCCACTTGAAACTAAAACATAAGCTAAGGTCTAAAGCAGCCCCAAGCTCAGGGTTGAAGGCAACAGAAATCTCAGAATGACTGCAAGTTGGCAGGGGGTGGAAGACAAGACTAATAGCAGAAATACTATTTTCTTTAAGCTGCTATTCTGTTAATGATAATACACTTAAACTATCTTCACAGAATGCCATATTCAATAGGGCAGCCAATCTCTCAGAAGCATTTCTTCTTTTAATTGAGTCTCTTTGAGCAATGGACTTAGTTGGCAAAAGTCAGGGCATTCAAATATACTTCTCTGCAAAGTCATGAAAATCTACAGAGGATGACCTTTTAGTTGCTATTATGAATGATTCTTCATGATGAATCTAACAAAGATCCAATGCATACTTTTCCTCTGCTGTTTAAAACTCTTGCAAGAAAGAGTAAAATTTAAAAAACTCTGAAAAAGCAAAAATACAATTCTTGGTTTTGTATAAGGCACAGCCAGCAGTAAAGGTTTTTTGGGAAATCATCACAGAATTACCAAAAAATTATTCTAAAACTATGCTCAAACGTTCAGAGAATTAGTGTAACAACCAACCACCAACCTTAAGTCAGTGTTCTCTTTTTCATTATCTGAAACACAATCATGGACAAAAGGTTCTTTTTAAACCTTCAATATTTCTTCACAAAGTCATCAACTCACTTCAGTTTTGCAAGGTGAGCCATCACATTCAGCTTGACATAAAGAGCTTTTAAATACTAGTTTGAGAATTACTAGTGTTACTTCCCTGTTACTTACTGAGATATTCCTTCAAGGCAAACACTTGGAGACGAGACAGTTTTGTTTCTCTCTCTACAATCTCCTCTCCACTAAAGCATGGCAGAGACTTGATAAAGTCAGCAATACAAAAGCCTGCACAGATTAAGAGAAGTTTTCATTAAGAATCTCTCATAGGACTTTAGGGTCATTACCTCTTAATAGAAAACATAAACATAGCGAACATACAAATTTCATGTTAAAAGGAAACAACCAGACTTTCAAATATGGCTAATCATTAAAAAAACCAAACAAATCAATTATAATTGAACACCAGGAAGATAACGTGGAAGAGATGCCTAGATGACTAGTATTTTTGAAATTCTGTGTAAAACCAATATAATGACAACTTGATTAACATGACTAACATTTAAAGAAGATAAAAAGATCCTAAGTTTGCTACCAAGAAAGAAGAGTTTTCTCCCAACATATGGTCAAGGACTTTCAGTTCTCTGACACTGTACTAATGAGATTTTAATTAGGATAAATGGCAAGTAGTCAGTCATATCACACACAGATTTATTTCGATAATAAGGAATTAAGCAGATAAGATGCAGGTCACTGAGCTCTTTTTCTTTGTCAGTCTTATTGGGATAAGTACAGGAATTAGTAGAGTTATCTAGAATGTGGACTTGTAACAGGACAACTACTCCAAGATAAATGTCTATGTACATGGTCTTACCTAGTGGAGCAGCTATGATACAAGTGCTAGCTCATACCCTGAACACTGCAGTAACATGGACATCTGCAAAGTAACTGAAGGTGACCATGAAACTCAATTTGACTGCTGGCATTGCAGTTTTTATTTGAAATCACAGTGAAATAGGATTTTCAGCAGATACTTATCTTGATTCTTGGCAGGGGCTGGTCAGTTTTTACACCAACAATACATACTGTTTAAACCTTAAGTGTTCACAAATTTGACTTGCATTAATATTACCTGGATGTCCCTTTACAATAAACAACTTTCAACTAATCCCAATTATATGAAATTACTATAACTTTACATACTTGGTTTAAAAAATATGGTAGCACTAAATTCCCTTAATAAATAAACTCTTATTATATTTTTATGGATTTGATAAAATATTTGTAATAGACACATTCATATAAAATGTATTCCTCCATGTTTTCTCCCTTTTAACACTGACTGAATAAAAGGAACCTATGAAATTGAGTAGCACTTGCCTATACACAGATATGCGTAAATAAATAAGCAATTACTCTTACTTGACTCTGTTTCTCCTGCTCTTGACTTCAGCTTTCCATTTACTGCAGCAAGAGTGGCCATACCATTGATCTGGCCAGCTGAATGAATCAAGGTTGCTTTACATCCTCCAGAGCCGTTGCCTTGTAGCAAGAAATAGTATCGGCAAGATTCTCCTTTCAGTTCAATTTCTGGAACTTAACAAACATTGGGACATAACTGTGAAACACCCTCAGGAAAACAGCTTTAAAACAAGCTATAATCCACCATCAAAATTCTTCTACTTGCCCTCTTTTGTGAGGAATCTGTTACATCCTTCGAGGTGACACAGTAACTACAGGGGATATTTGCCCCCTGTGAAGCTACAAACTGAAGAGCATGCAAAGTAAATGATCTACAGCAGCAAGGCTGAGCTGGACTACACTGCTGGCTTAAAGTCAGCACATAACCAGCACCCAGCTCCTGGGACTGTCAGGAAGGCCAGCTGTCTAATGCACACTACAAAGTACATCTGGAAACTCCAAACACCACCAAATTCTTTAGTCTAAGTAACAGGCAAGCCTTTAACTGGTAAAGTTACATCTCTACCATGCAACAATGAAGAGAAGTTTTTGTTCTGCTAGGTGAAAACAGACCCTTTTGCGTATGTGCATTGAAATAATGTAAATGTTCACTGGCTGAACATACAACTGCAGAAGAAAAGGAAGCACTGTACACTGTTCCCAAGGATGCTGCATTATTCATTAATAGAAGTTTCACTCCCTACTTTACCTTTGTGCATAGTCTAGGTGAGAGATAAAAAGATTTTATTTCTAAACACTGGCACACAGTTTGCAGTTTTGAAAGTAAATTAATGTGGGACTTGACAGTAACAATGAAAGGATTGGTAGATGCAGCAATTGAGAGAATGAATACTTCTTTATCTACTAAGTTTTAAAAGTCAAATCATTTAATTTCCTAAGATATTTGCAGTGCTGTCTCAATAATTAACACAACAGTAGCTTAACATTTATTAGCATTACAAATTTTTATTAGTAAAAAATACAAAACATTCCAGTGTTTCTTGAAAATTTTAAGCTGGAAGCAGAAGGGAGGAGAGGGGATACCCTGCTACTTCAACATACAAACTCAGGGAAAGAAAAAAGAATAATAAAGTAAAAAAGATTCCACAAGCGTTTTCACTATTGCCTTGTTCTGCTAAATCATTTGAAATCTTATCCTTTTCTGGTTTATCTTGGCATCTCAAAGCTGATTCCTCATGGGTAAGCTTTTATTTTGCACTTTAATCTCAGCATCTGAGAACTACCAATTCCAAGAATTACATTAAATGGCCATGTTCTTCCTCTTATTCTAAATTTTATTCAGGAGGCCTAATAAGAACCTATTGTGTGTTACTGATCATATTTTAGTTAATACTTGTACAAAACCCTTCCACTGGAGTGCAAGACAAAGATCTTGCAGATCCTGGGGATCTTGCACTCACTTGACTGTATCAGTAGTATCTCTCTAATAAACATAAATGCTGCTGCTGTGACCAGCTATATAATCCCACCCTCTCTACCATACCACCTCCAAACATGCAGAGATAATTTTAAATCCATAGACTTCCAGCATCCATTTCATAATTAAGCTTCTTGCCCTGTTATACAGCTCTTCCTAATTTCTCTCAATTTTTTCCTATCCCTAAAGCTGAAATAATATAAGCCTGCCAGCCATCCTCATCTGCACACTTGTTTACGAAAGCTGTCTTCAGCTGGCAACAAAAATAGTCAGTCTTCCTTAGAACCTATATGAATTATATATTAGACCATATATAAATAAAAAAATCATGACAGAAGGCAGAATCAAACACACTGTACTTTAAGCACAGCTATTGCCAAGCTGTTTTTAGCCTGATGTTTTCAAGTCCCTAGAAAACCCACAGCCACTGCTTGCACAAATGCCTCCAACTTGCAGGGCATGTTTACTGGTTGACTGAAAAACTTCCTCCAGCCTTGATCTGCACTGAGTCAGTTCTCTCACCTGAATCAAATGTCTAAGCACTGGTACAGTGCATAAGAGGAGTCAGCTGCCACAAATATAGCCCCATAAGGAAGAAGGAGCACATTCTCAATTGCTGGTTTAGCACAATGACTCTCAGGTGAATGAAGGCATCCAACATTTCTTTATGTTTCGTACTTTCCCAAGAAGAGATTGAAATTAAAGGAAGTGCACTGAAGAACCTCTGGAAATGCTTAAATGGGAAAGAAAGCATCTAAGTGAAGCATACTGGAGTTTCATTTGCAAAAGCAAGTCTCTATGCCTATGGACTTTACAATCACCTTAGAAAGATGTGTGGAATCTGGATCTTAGCTGACAGGACACAAAAATGGTTTAAAGGAGAAGCACTCTTTCCCCAAAGCTTGCCATGATGCTATTATCAATTTTTCCTAAAAGTTTGCATAGGTGAACTTGCATTCACCAAACCCTGTTGTGTCAGTGAAGATGACAATCACTGACTTAATTTCACAGAAGATAAAAAGAGAATCTCAAATGTACAGAAAAAACTCACCATATATATACACATACAGATATAGCCACAACAAAATATACATACCAGCAATGACCTTGGGTTTCCTGGCCATATATTCCTTCCATTTCTTGGTACTCAGCTGGGCAGGAGATGGGATCACTACACTGCTTACATTACATGGCAATGTAAATAAAGCTCCCACCTAAATAATGAGAGCAAATACAACACATGCAGTCTTACTGAAACCTATTTTACATCTCAGTCTTGAGCTACTGATTTGGCATCATTTCAAATGTACTTCAGTTGAAGAAAAGCATCTTAACACATTTGTAAACTTACATCAATTGAAATGGAACTGAATTTGACACAGAAGCTGTAAAAACTGTGTTTACTTTTTGGTCCAGTTGAGAGATCGTTAGCTACTGAATTTCTATTTTATACATAAAAAGGTATTTTCAACCTATTACAAGTCTTTCAATATTCTGGCTACAAACACTACTGTGGAATAGTATCCAGAATGAAAAGAGAATTCAAAGATAATCAATGGTATCAGTGACTCGGAACTTCTTTGAAAAAAATTTCATTTTTTTCCCTTCCTACATATTACCCTTTTCCATTAATCAGATACTAGGCTATGTTTACATCTCTATATAGATTCCAGGCCAATATGCACTAACAGAAAAAATGCACATATATTTGAATACTGAAGCAATAAAACAATGCTATTACAGCTGTTAGAAAAGCCTACATGTGCACAATATTGCCAGTAGCTGACAGAAAAAAATCCCTCTGAGAAACTGTTATCTTCAAAATATATCCCATTCAACATGTGCAGGCTAAAAAGTAACCTTTGACTGTAACATTTGACTGTTCTAGCTTCTTTAAAAAAACTAGCAGAAATGTAAGCCCTTAGATTGACCAGATGTTTGACACCCTTAAGTAAAATGAGAATTACCTGGGATTTTTACCAATATAAAACCATTCTAAAAAGATATTTTTGATACAGCACTAGAAAAAGGACCTTAATCTTTTCTGGCTAAGCATAATGGAGAATAGAGAGGCAGAAGAGAAAAAAGTTACTAAAAACCTAAATAACAAACTGAAAATGAAACATAAAGTTTGATAAAGAAATACCATCTCCACAGTAAATAAAATACATAAGTTACTGTACCAGCATTTTCATATTGCAGGTTTTCTTTTGATTGGCATCAATTTATTTTATAAACACTAAAACCTTTCCTAGACAAGAATGTATCATGTTTTCTGTAAAGGTGATATAAGATTTAGAAAAAAACATCTTCAAACTATTACTGTGGCTATGAATAGTCACGCTATCATTCCAAGGCAAAGAGGGAAAGTAGGATATTAAATATTCCACGAACTCTTTTTACCCAAAATCAGAATGTAGAAGCAGAATATGCACATATAAAAGAACAAAGCTTACACTTCAGAGTAGCTAGATATATTTTGCAGTCTGCACACATGCCTGCCTTTTGCTAAAAAATCAATAGTTCAATTATGATAGCACAGAAATTAACTGTCAGGATATGATTAAAAGTTGCAAAACTTTTTTAAGAGATTGAAACTTAGCAAAGGTAAAGAGAAAAATGTTCAGTGGGCAGGTAGCGCAGGCACCTCTAAAAGCCATATTTGCTTTAGAGCTAAACATTACAGAGACTTAAACAGAGACTAGGTTTAAAAATATTATTCCTGTATCTTTTATAGGTAATATACATGCTTCCATTGTTCTGCTATACTAAATAAAAAGAAGTTTTTACCTTCCCAGAGAGAAAAGAAACCTGGTCCAAAAGCAGCATAGATGTTTCCTTCTTTTTTGACAGACTCCTGAACAGAACAGTTTAAGGAACCTCATCTTCACAGAAAATTATGTATCTCTATTTCACAAATCAAGTTACCATCATATTTCAAGCACGAACTGCAAGTGTTTAATTTTTGATAAAACATACAAAACTCACCACGGATACTTATATATTCAAAATCATGGCAAGCTTATACATCCTAAGCCACTACTGTTACACCAAGACTGGTACCAGAAGTACATACATTTAAAAACAATAGTAATACACCTTCAGATCTCTGCAGCATACACACTCAAGAGAAAACTGCTCTTCTATACCTTGCCACAGATTTTGCCTCCGCACAATAAAAACATGACTGGTGGACAAATGTTCCTATATTGTGAAGCATGCTACATTCATTTATCAGTTAAAGGCTTGAGGTTTTTAAAACTTGCACAGAAAAAAACATTTCTCGCATACACATCAACAGACAAATGATATATGTGATAATATTAACAATACCTAGTCATTGTTAGTGTAATTTTAAGTTTCAAAATTAAAAAACCCAGTTTTGAAGAATCACTATGACTATTTTGGCAGGCTAGAATTGAATGAGACCTTCCTTGCAACACCCATCTATCTGTTGTTTGCACAGGCAGACCCTGATTGTTTTCTTTCTGCTATAGACTATTACAAATAGTAGTTTAGTTCCTTGAAAAAAGGATACAGCTCAAATTCCATATCTGATACAAAAATGGAAGGGAGATCAGAGAGCACAACCATCTGTAAATATTCCAGCGCAGGACCATAGTAATGAAAAACCTGAAAAGAGATCAAATCAGAAAGTCTGTAACACTACATATGATGTTACCTCAGTAGAACTTCTTCAAGTGATTTGCTGGGGGCATATGCCTTACAGATAACCCCTGAAAGAAGTGTAAGAGGCATAAAGGAGTAGACAAACATTTCACAACATCATATTAAACATAATTATATAAAAACAAAGGAAGGTATTTAATTCTGTTTAATACAGTTTACTTCCTAGAATGTCAACTATATGCATCAAATGAGTTCTAACTCTTACCCAAAGAAAAGTAAGATCTACCAGGAACAGACAAATGCAATCCAAAATGTACATATTTTAACAATGGAATACTAAACTCTTAACTGATACCAATTTTCATAAACACTCATTTTTATTTTCATCAACAGATAGGATTCTGGAGTTCCCATGAGTTATCTCCTTCCAGTGGAAAATATGAAACAGCAACAGTGTGAAACAAACAAACAAACAAACAAGCTTACTTTTAAAATTAAGTAGAAATGGTTAAATAAATACATAGTTCGTAATTGAGATATTTTAAGACTGAACAAAATCTAAACTTCTACTTGAAAAAAAATTGGTATTGTATTCCTAAGAACAAATAGATGAAATTTTAAGGAGCTGTTTTGAGAACATACATGACCAAAAGTATTCCTCAGTCTCATCCAATCATCACTTTTATGTTGAACTTTTCAGTTCTGACTAAGTTTCCCCAGTTACTAATTTTCTTCAGAAAAATAAAACAGAAGAATTCTAAAATTCAAAGAAAGATCAAGAATAATACTTGCTTCTGGCAAAGCATCAATATTCCTTGATTGCTGCTCTTTTTTAACAGCAAGGCAAGAACTTAAATGCGCAGAGCTGAATGTCTTTGCTGAAGCGCTTTTTATACAAAATTCTGGGAACTCAACTCCTGATCCAAACTGGAAAAAAGAAAAGACAATAAATGTATCAAAAAAAAGAGATAATTATTTCTCTTCAGCCAGTTAGATCCATTATTAACAATTAGTATTATATGTTTCCATCATATCTGTAAAATTAAGTAAAAATACTACACTTAGATAACCAACTACTAAAGCCAAAACCTTCATACTGAAAATGTAAATAATGTCTTTCTCAGTCATGAAGTTTTCAGTCTTTGCTGAAACATTAGATGTTCACTTGCAACAATGACTTACAGTTACATGAGAATGATCTGTGATAGACACGAAACAATCTGATTGTGAACAATAAGTTTTAAGACTAGTATTTCAGAAGAGACCATCTGGATTTAAAGTTCAGATCTTGATACACTGATCTTTCATTGATCTGTATCTCTTCATCATGCTAAAAAGCAAGTTGCTGCACCAGTCCAGCCAGACATGTTGCAGATTAGTTCTTTGAATTACATTGTCAAAACCAAATTTGGCTTAAAGCATAAAATGCACTGAATAGTACATCCTCTACATGAGATACACAGATACTTTAAAAATAACCAAAGCTGAAAAAAGTTATTTTACCTTTCTTTCCCATATCTGAATCTTTCCTCTCCAGAGTTCTTTTAAATCAATAATATTCATGATATCATCAGAAGATACGAAGTCTGCTGATAGATAGTCTGCAATCTTTTGCCAGCTACTGTAAAAATATGGAATTAATCTTAGTGAGTTTAGTATTACAAATTAACATGAAGTGCAGTTTGACTGAATTTACCTATTTCTCAATGAGCACAGAGATCAAGTTCACACGGAAGTCACTGCAGTAAGTTTATCATCCTCCATATACCTCAGAAATTAGTATGTAGTAGGCATATTGCTTTATCTGAACATTCAACTTTTTATTTTTCAACAGTTTTATTAACTTAGGATTAAGCTTAACCACACATTCTATGAAGCAAACTTGAATCTTTAGGTCACAGAAGAGAGGGGAAGTAGAGGAGACTTTGCCGAGTTATTCAGTATCCACACAATCATTCACTATATGGGGAGAAACCCCCAAACTACTGCAGTTTATATGTTAAGACATACCATGGCCTTTCTATGTCAATTAGAGGAGGACGGTAAGGAAATTACTGGACTTAATTTCAATTTGAATTAATAGTCTCGGTGACTCTTCACAATAATAGACTCTTCAGAAGCATACAGGAAGAAATTGAGCACTTATACTCCTTTTTCAAAAGGATAAATCATACACTCCACTTTTCCTCCCTGAAATGTAATACCAAAGGTAATTAAGGTAATATAAAATTTAAAGTAAAATCAGCAGAGATATGGATTCACTTAACAAAAAAAAAACAAACCTGGGAAACTACAATCAATTTACAAGTTATTATGTAGCATAGTACAACTTGAGAACACTAAATGTATGCACACTAAAGCCAAGAGGAAAATGTTTTACCTTTTCCTCCCACAGAAAACAAGAACTTCAGAGGACTTTTTTGCCTGCTCCTCTGATTAGGGAATGTATTTACATTGAAGCAGCAAGAGTAATTCCTGCCCTCATACAGTAATAGAAGACTATTCTATGTATTTTCAAAGTATACATATAAAGTACTCAAGATGCCATTTCTATTTTAAACCACTGACCTATGCTAACACAAAACAGGTGTGACCTTGTTTATGGCCCTAAATAAATAAATGCCATACCCTTTAGCATCATTTGCTGCAATAGTGATCTGTGCACAGTGCCATTCTCTCAGGTGTTTCAGGGCACCAATAGCAGGTAAACAGTCTTTTAACTTGGGTCCATCTCGTTCAGCAGCCTGCAGTATTACGTCAACCATTGCTCTACCTATAGAAACAGTTAAATATGACACAAAGAACCACGGTTCAGTAAATTATTCAGTCATTTGAGCATAGAAAAGTACTGATTATCACTGATTGCATTAAAAGGGGCTAAAATATCAGCTTCAAGTAACTTCAGCAAAATCTAAAACACTTTCCATGCATTTTAGCTCACCTCTTGCTTTTAGATGAACGCAAAATATTTTGTCATTCCCTTAGTGAAAGTGGTTCTACACCTTTCTCTTCACTCACTCAGCACTGACAGATGACAGTTATCTCCCATAATACTGTGCTACATCATTTTCCTCCCTTTAACAGTCTAAACTGCTATTTCTCATAGCAGTGAGAGGCCACACCTCGAGTGCTGTGTCCAGTTTTGGGTCCCCACAATTCAGGAAGGACATTGAGGTGCTGGACTGAGTCCAGAGAAGGGCAATGAAGCTGTTGGAAGGGTCTGGAGCAGAAGTCCTGTGAAAAGTGGCTCACGGAGCTGGGGTTCTTTAGCCTGAAGAAGAGATTCAGGGGAGACCTTATCACTGTCTGCAACTCCCTGAAAGGAGGTTGTAGCCAGGTGGGGGTTGGACTCTTCTCTCAGATAATTAGTGACAGGAGAAGAAGACACAGTCTTAAGCTGCACCGGGGGAGGCTTAGGTTGGACATTGAGCAGAATTTCTTCACAGAAAGGGTGATTAGATATTGGAATGGACTGTCCAGGAAGGTGGTGAATTCATCATCCCTGAAAGTGTTTAAGGATAGACTGGATGTGGCACTCAGAGCAATGGTCTAGTTGATATGGTGGTGTTCAGTCAAAGGTTGGCCTCGATCTCAGAGCTCTTTCTCAACCTTAATGATTCTATGATTCTCATTCTTCCAATATTCCTTTGCTATCCCAAATCAACTACTGCAAAATTATGTAACCCTAACGTGCAAGGTGATACTTATCTTCAGTTTACAAAATCGGAATCCAATCGTTCTGAAGTATTTTCCTTCTCAGCTTCTTGACTCCCACCCACAAGCAATCAGCTGGCAACTCAGATGTAAGTCTGATGTCAACATCTTCCTTTATTTTCATAAAAAACTTCCTGTTGAGTTTCATGTTGCTTACTATCTATTACTACTTGGATGCTATTTCAGGTGAAAAAAATAATAAAATAGATATCTACCTTAAGCTCTACTGAAACACCGCCTTCCAAAGAAACAAGTAGCGAACTAGGCTGTAAGCTGATCTGCAATGCCAACCATGCTCAAGTTCCTCTAATCACCTGCAAGAGCTGCATGAATTCAGCTAACAAACTAACATCCCTTGAACTTTTTCATTTGATTATGATTTTATCATGAGTTTTTAGAGTAATAACTAAGAAGATAAACTCCAATGAGATTACTTTTTTGAAGAGAGATTACCTGGGGCAGGTAGTTTATCAGCTAACTGATGCAGACTTTCAGCAGCTTCATCATAGATACTGCAAATAAGGAGCAACATGGTTGGAAACAAAATATAAACAAAGTCATTTAGAAACAAAAAGCTACAACTAATGAATACTACCTGATGCAAGAGTCTTGCATCTTTAACACTGCACAAACATATCTAGGCAACGAGAAATACTTATCTCCTCTTTTGCTGAGGCAGAAGTAGGCCTAATGACATCAAAATAATCTGCAGTAAAACTGGAAGTAGGATTCAAGGTGGATTAGCAAGAAATTTCCTTTTGCATATAATAAATGTCAGCTGTTAGGAAACTGTTCAGTTATCCTATAAAAATCATCTTTCAATAAAGATATTAATATGCATACTCAGTCCGAGACAGTGACTCCCGACTGTTACTGTCATCTTCCTCAAAATTTTGGATAGCTCCCAGGTATTCATCAAAGCTTGTTTGGAGAGAGTCTTCATTTTTCTGTGTGTCAACATTTATTTCCTCCCAGTCAGAACTGCAGAACTAACCAAACAAAAAGATTTTATTAAGCAAAAAGAATTTTGAACATCACATTTTTCACTTGCTTTACAGACAAGCAGACAGCTAAGAAACTTATATTCTGAAAAAAAGTGTCTTACCTGATAATAACCACATATAACATGACTTGCAAAATACCATTTCTTTGCACCTGGAATACCAGCCACTGAACATGCTGCAAAGAGATGAAACAATTATTTAAAATAACCGATCCACTACAATCTATCCTTCCTATTATAATGAACAACTCTGTTGAAAGACCCTCCATAAGTCATTTTCTGTGCCACAGTGACTTGAATTCTACTTTCCTTTAGCAGTGTAATTAAATTCTAAATATGTTAAGGTATAGATAAGTGTCTTGGCAAGTGTCCATTATTACTGACCCTCTGACTGTTAATAAGTAAGAAAATATTTTACTTTTTCTTTACTCTGGTAATATTGCTTTCTGTTTGCAGGATCTGTATCATACCTGAACTAAATCACACCCTTCAAAAATATGGTTTACCGAGCTCACAAAATGAGATCCTCTCTCAACATTTCTATGCAATAAAAAGCACAGAAGTCAAAAATGGCTTAGCATTCCCATCTTCATGATTTTTAACAGCTTACAGTGGTTTTCTCACATGAATTCCAATTATATGGCATGTGTGACAACATAAGCTTTTAACAGCGCAACAGTAGACATCCAAACCAAGCAAAGAACTAAGAAAGCATTTATTTAACGTAAGAAATTAAAACCAAAAAACTCCAGCCTGTAAAAGCACTGAAGTTTATCTTCAGAAATATACTTTAAGATGATAAAATGATGTGATAAATAGTCATGGATGAAGGTCCTGAATTGTTACCCAATAGGCAAATAATGCTTCCATTGAAAAAATTAGAAGACATTATAGGAGGAACAAAATATCATGCTTCCCACTGACCTGAGAAATAAGCCCTTGACTACTCTTCCTTGCTCAACTGGATTGAAATCTGTCAACTTTGCAAAACCCTTCCCTTTCATTTCTCAGGTCAAATCTATCTAATCAACTCGTAACACCTTAGCAGCCAAAATGTCATCAATTCTCCACAGAAAAAGGAGCAGCAGGAGCAGTCCCACCCCACTGCAAGTAGGTTTATTTTAATTTCTAACTTGTTTTCCCTAGATCATAAGACATGCCTAGGTCAGTCCTGGTAACGTTTACCTTACCATTCCTATATTTACCTGGAAATGTGCTCGCATTTATAGATGCATTACAGCTTTCTCTCAGGAGCTGATACATGTCTGCAGCAGTCCCGGCTGGAAAAAAAGAAAATCTTTTCTTAAAACTACAGAATTATGGAAGTTAAATCTTACTTTCCTGTAAAAAAAGCATAAACTTCTGTGTAATGTCAAGGTTTTGTTTGAATTTTTTTTTAAAGACAACTATCACCCGCAGATTTACAGGAGTTTTAAAAAGGCATCTTTTGCAAAATTCTCATTGAAGAGGCGCTCAGGAACCGCACTACAGTTACATGGCAGCACTGCCAGGAAGCACGAAAACCACGAAGCTTAGGCAGGTTAAATCATCAAAGACCTCAACCAGGGAAACCGACGGGGGGGGTTAAGGGGGCAGGATCCAGAGGGGATTTAGGAGTCAGGATCCAGGGAGGAGGTTAAGGAGGCAGGATCCAGAAGGGGTTAAAGGGTCAAGATCCGGAGGGGGTGGGGGGAAGGGAAGGAGAGTTAAGAAGGCCGGATCCAGAGGGGTGTTATGGTGTCAGGATCCAAAGCGCGGTGAAGGAGGCCGTATCCAGGAGGGCCCGCACGGACACCAGCGCAGCTCCCTCCCTTCCTCCCTCCCTCTCGGCCGTACCTGCTGCGGGCCCGCCCGCGGCCCTGCGCTCTCCCCAGCTCAGGAGCAGCACGTAGCGGTCCATGGCCGGCCGGGGCCGGGGCCGGGGATGGGGATGGGAGCGGGGCCAGGCCGAAGGTCCCGCGCTGCCGCCCCAGCACCGCCCCTCGCCGGGCCGCGCTTCCGCTTCCCTTGGGCGGCATGGCGAGCTACAGCAGGGCGGCACAGGTGAGCGGGCCCGGCGCCCAGACCCGGCCAGAGGGGCGGGCACGGGGGGCGGCACGGCCGAGGACATGCCCCGGGGCCGGGGGTGTCGGGGTGCCGGTGTCGAGGCCGGGGCCGGGGCCGGAGCCCGCAGTGGGCTTGGCCCCCGAGCAGTGCTGGGTCCGTGCCCTTCCCCTCTGGGCACTGAATGTCCCGCAGCGATGTTACGGTTCGGGTGGCCATAAAGGGAGCTCGCCCTTTTTGAAGCAAAGCCCTCAGGGTCGGCAGCCTGTCAGTGGTGTCACATGCATCGTGCTGCACCGGGTGTTTCGTGGTCCCTTTAAAGGTTATTTGAAGGGGGTGACGCTGAATATTGATATTTCTTCCAGTATCTTTCGGTGTAAAAGAAGTGTTCCTCCCTTCGTCCTTTTCACCTCTGGTCCGAAACTTGCTTAGGCCACTTTCCCTGCCAGGCACTGGAAGAACCTTTTGTTTCTTACAGCATCTTACCTGTTCTTGTAGCCATTTATGGCCTCAACTAAGCAGTCTGTCCTTGTAGCTTCAGCAAAAGTTCTTGCACTTATTTCTATTAACGCTTTCAGTGGTAGTTCGCTTACGCTTTCAGTGTTAGTTCCCTTATTAGTAACTTATCTTTATTCAGTGTTAGTACCTTATTAATACTTTATATCAATTACAGAAGCTAGATTATGGTAGTGTGAGCTTTTACCATGCTAAATATTGCCTCTCGTTCTCTTCAGCAATGGGCTACTTTTGCCAGGGCCTGGTACCTCCTGGATGCGAAGATGCAGCCCCCAGGAAAAATAGCGGCTGCGACTGCGCTCAGGCTTGAAGGCAGACATAAACCTATTTATCATGCACTGAGTGAGTGTTGCAGTGGATGGAAGCAAATTTGCTTTCTTTCACTTATATATTTATTCCAATTTAAGGTTTAAAATCAAGCCTGATACAAAAGGTTACATTTTTCAATTGTTTGTAAATTATAAATGTATTAGTTCTTTCGTGCTTTTTCCATCATACCCCTCTACAAGCCTGTGTTGTTTCTTTACCAGTATATGTCAAGCATGTTATGAATTTGTAATTTAAGTAGCTGAATTACAATGGATTGTGCTTTCATTTTTTTAAAAAATCTCAGCATATGTTTCATTGATTGTGTTGATTTTAGAGGTAAAGATTTAATCCTGGTGCACATAATGAGACACTGATACAATTCTTGATTAGGTGTTCTGAGTACTACCTTTCAGTAGGTGCACAGCACGACAGTCTTGGAGTGCTTCTTGATTCTGAATCAGGTACAGAAAAGTTGTGTCTTAATGAGGCAGTGGGCACAAACTGAAACACAGGAGGTTCCCTCTGAATGTCAGGAAAGGTGTTTTATTGTGGAAGTGACTGGAAGTGGTTGCCCAAGAAGTTGTGGACTCTCCATCCCTGGAGATTTTCAAAAGCTGGCCATGCTTTGAGCACCCAATTTGGATGATGTGACCTTGAGAGGTCCCTTCCTGCCTCAGACATTCAGTGATGATGAGGCTGGAACCTCCTTGATTCTCAAATGGGAGACATAATCATTGTTGAAAGATATGTTCTTGTTTAAATAAAACAATTATTTTGTTTTTCTGCAAATTAGAAGATTCAGATCAGTGAAGATGTATCTGTGATACTGTTCATCAGTTGTAATACTGTAGTGCTTGTCTCATGGGGATAAGCTGGTACATAAGCTGTTTTCTTAAATACCCATGCAGATTTTTCAAGAGATATTACTGAAACATAAAGGAAGCCTTGAAATTTGCTCATACATTTGAAATGCACATACTAAAATTATACTCAATCTGTTTCATAATAGAAGGTAGGATTTGTAGTGGTCTAAAGATGTTTTAAATACCAGAGTTCTGCTGTTGCAAATTTTGTGGTATCCACAAGATGTCACTGGAGACTTAAGGCTGAAAAACAAGGCAGGTGCTGAAAGGAAAAGTTTTTGATTTTCCTCTGGGAAAGATCTTTGACACTTCCATGTCCATGAAGTTATAAAGTCCTGGAAAGTAATTTCAAGGGTAACTTTATTTGGTTTAAAGTATTCTGTAAATCAGTACTAAATGCATTACACATGAGATTGACATTTCTAGGTAACTACTACTGAGACATTTGATATTCCCTGTGAGAATAAAGTATGCAGGAATTTGTGGTTGATGCATTTAACACTTCTTTTTTCTTTAACAACTCTTTTAGTGTCTTTGAGATAAAAATTTCTTAGACAGAATAACACTGTGGGCATGTGTTTGTTATTTTGTTTTAAATTTGATATCCAGATTGTTAATTTGGTGTCCATGCAAGTGGAAAACTGTTGGAAAAAATTTCTTTAGATGAGCTTATTCTGTCATTTTCCCAACAAAAAAGGCACAAAACCCAGTATCAAATTCCTGATGTTTATGTAGACATACAGTGTTTTTGTCAGCAGTGAAAGGCTGCAGCAGTGAAGATGTTTAAATTGCATTTGCACTTCAACTCTAATTGAAAGTAGAGCATTAAGAGAACACAAGATTAAAAAAATAGTAAAAAACTTAAGGTGTGAAACTTGCATTGATTATTTTTATGCTCCTATAAAAAATGCGTGCTCAATTTAAGCCTTGCTTTGTGCAGCTGTCTTGTTATCTGCTCAAAAATGTTATAATCAAGTGAGTCTCTTCAAATACTTATGCTCTAATTTGGTGATGCAAATGAGAGTGACCTCTGGACATCATTTTTCAGTTGATTGAATGTGTGGTTATAGCTTATAGAGCTGATCAAGATCATTACTTTTGAAAAGAAAAACTACATTTTTCTCATATTTTCAGTATATTTTTGAGATCGTATGGGTTTCATTAGCACTTTATTAGCATAGAAGATCTGTTAAAATATCTCTTTCTGGCAGAATGATAGATTATAGACAGCACTTAAAAAACTTCTGAAGTTAAAGTTGGTGATATAACTCTAAATATATGTGTATATGCTGTAACATTCACTTCTAACTGATTGATGAAGATGTGGGGATTTTTCCCAGTAGAGCTATTGGGAATTTTTAAGGGCTTTTCTCCCCTACTCATCTCCCAGCCAGTATTTTTGTTTCTTTTATATATTTAGCCTTAGAGTGTAATTATTTAGTAGAATTATTTTACTTATCCAAAATGTTCAGTCCTTCAGTAAATGTAGGTACTGTTTTTCTGAAATAAAATAAAACAAATATTTAGGATCATTTGGAACTAACCTTTTTTCTCATTTTTCTTTTATTTTTTTTTAATATAGGTGCATATGCAGCATAATATCTTGAGTAGAATAATACACTTGCATCCAGGCCAGATTTTCCGATTTTAGCTGAGTAATTGCCATGATTTAATTATCTGGTCTGGTGGTGTTTTACTTCTCACCTGCCTTCTAACCTGACAGTACTAATAAATATAGTAATTAAGGTTGGTATTTAAGTGCTGATGTGAATGGTGTGGCTGAAAAAGCTCAGATCTTTAGATTTAAGCTTTATGAAATGTGTATTTATGCACTACTACATATGTATCACACACATAATACTTACTATTTTGATTGATTTCCCATATGGTTCTCTTTATTATTTTCTACCTTGTAGATGACTGTGGAGATCATGTTGTCATAATAAATACAAGACATATTGCCTTCTCTGGTAACAAATGGGAACAGAAAGTATATTCTTCACATACTGGGTAAGATTTATAGTAAATAATTAAATGAGCTTGTGGTAAATTTAATGTCATATTTTCTTTACGGTCTTTTTGTAGCATATTGGTTCAAAAGGGAATTCCTACTCATATTTTTTGGAGTTTTTTGTTTGTTTGCATATGTTACAACATTGAAAATTATCCAAACCTTTTTCTTCCTTTTTTTTTCTTTTTTCTTTTTTTTTTAATTGACAGCATATGTTAGTAGGGCAGTAAAGTAATGCAGAAGTAGTCAGAGCAATTGACTAAAGAAATGTTTGGTGAACCAGGTTGTGTCTTGTGTGAACCTCTTGACCCAGTGATCTGGACTATTCTGTTTGCTGTGTAATAGAAGATATTTCTATTGGCACTACACATTTTCATTTATATGTGTATACTCATATTTTTTTATATATTTGCACACATATATATAAATAGTTGCCAACTTTAATTACTTTATCTTACCAGTACCTGTTTATTTAACAGTACATATTGAATCAGAGGATGAAAAAAAAAATTGGAAGAGCTAGTAAAAAATGAAATGCTCTCAAGATGTACTGATGTACAGTACATCATTGTATACAGTAGTATACAATATTTTATTCTGACAGACATAACTTGTTTACAGATGGGAGTGCCGTAATCAACTACAGATAGTGTGGCAATGATCAGTTCATTGCTCCTATTTTATACAATGACACTACTAGATAACAATCTCTAAGTGTCAAAATATATCCAGCTGGGAGATAAATCATGTTGAGAAAGTTAATTTTTCTGGTGTTAATGTTGCAATCCTGGAATTTATTTGCTGAATTACTGAGAAATATTTGTTCAGAGTTGATGGAAACTAATGAGTGGGTTTTTCTCCACTCCCCCTATGGCTTCTTAAAATTTTCACTAAAAACTTATGTGTAAGCTAAAGCACTTGCCTAAGTGTCTAAGTTGGTTTTGGGTAGGGGAGAAGAATGGTACAGTTAAAAATAATAATTCCATGCAGCCCAGTGAACATGTCTTGATGATGAGCTTATCTTTGTTCATTTAGGCTGATATCTGATAATGTAGCTAAATCAAAGTGAAAATCAGCTTTGCTACACTTCTGTGTAATTTCTGTAATTTTTTTTGCTCCACTCCATCATTCATTTAAAGCTTATGCATAAATCTCAATTAGTGCAGCTTCAGCATATCACATAGACTTTAGAAAGATGGGTCCATTGCAGTAAAAGTAAAATTTTATTACAGTAGATATGCCAAATCTTATTAAGATTTATTTAGAAGAGTAAGAAAATAATAAATACTATTCAAAATGTCTCTTATGTCAGCCACAGACTGGTAGTGAGTCTTGATCATCTGGAAATATTTCTGAGTTTTTCATCTTACTCTCATTGTAGCCTGTAGCTGTTGTGGTGTATTTAATAAGCAGTTTTAAAAACATCCATCTACTTGTGAAGCAGAAGTTTTTTAATACTGAAGTGAATGAGTAAGGAAGTACAAATGGTGTTAAACTTGGATAGTTGACAAAATAGAATCTTGTTTTTGGACCTCATGAGAAGTTGATTTTTTTGAGATCTTCTAATACCATTATGCTATTGTTCAAGATGTACTTGTGTTAATATCGTGCTTGAGCATGTAGAATTAAGCTTGTATGTTTGTTCTGTTTTCTAGTTATCCTGGTGGTTTCAGACAAGTGACAGCAACTCAGCTCCATTTGAAGGATCCAACTGCTGTAAGTGTTTCCACTTCTTCCCTTTCATTTGTGAACCTGGTTTGGTTTTCTTAATTAGGTCCCCTGAACAAATGGAATCAGCTGCATCTCTAAAGCTAAATTGCAAGCATTCTGCTAAGGGTTCTTAGAAGCTTGGCTTGTGGCACCATTTTTGTAAACAACATGTTTTCAGGGTTAGATTGTAAGTTGTGTATTTTCATCATTCTTTTGTGTTGCCCAAGCTGGTTTGTTTCACTGATTTTTCACTTATTTACTTGCTTTTAGTTTCAGCGGTCTGACCTTTCTCATAAGTGAACTGCCTCAAATTTGACTTAGCTAAATTGTACTTCAAACTTAACAACCCTACTGCGTTTTTAAGACCCAACAACTTAAAAATGTTAGAAAGTGCATCTGACTTTTTCCTTGTAAAATTCAACTATAGGATTTGTGAAATGATGCTATTTTTTAAAAATCTTTTCTGCAATGCTGTGTGTTCATGGTCTTTGAAAGAATTGGAAATGGTGATTACATTGAATGTAAGCCTCTTCACTAACTTTCTGTGTTAGACTATTATAAATTCTGAACATCAGTGTTTGTGTTTTTGTAGTGACTAAAAAAATGAAGAAGATACAAATATTTTGGTACGTTGACTTACACAGTTAAGAAGTTACTGAGGTTTTCAATGGTCAGCATTGGAGTACTGAATAAGTACCATTTTAGAACATGATATGAGGCCCACAGGGATTACCAATTTCATTTTGACTTTGAAATGCTTTTGTTTGGGCCACCTTATATATAAAATATAAAAGTACTTCTTACTTTTCCTAGAGAAATTTTATCTGTTGTAAAATTCCTGGGTTTTGTCAATGATTTATTATCAAATATTTAGAAATTGTGGTTTGTCCCAAGATTGCCTTATACAAGGCGTGCAAGTGCTCAATAAAAAAGTAATCTACCATATCAATTTGCCTGGTTTTTGTTTTTACTATTGCAGTTTCTTTAAATAAAGTGAAACTAAATCTTACAATTCAATATTATGCTTTGTCTAGAATTTTTTCAAAAGAACTAAAATGGTTTTGTGAACAATCTCTAAGATAGTTGTAATTCCTTTGGGAATTACTGGTAGTTCCATGTCCAAAATGGATTCTTTAACCAATTTCAGTTGAGCCTCAGGCAGATGCTGAGCACTAGGAGGCAGTGTAACACAACTGGTTTGCTAGGGCATGAGAATTGGATGTTCTATAAATTACCTTCTGGCACTCATTCTGAAATACCTCTTTTCTTGCCAGACTCATAGATGAATTTCTCTGCAAACAGAGGAGCATTAAATGCATTGCCAAAAACTAAGGCATGTTGAACAGAGGCTCAGCAAATGGTGATGTGGCTCAAGGCTTGGTCTAATTTAGCGAGAGACTATTTTTTTAACAGAATTGTGGAGAGTCCTCAGCAATTAACTCTTTCATTCTATTGAAGAGGAAGCATTCAGATGTCCCTCTCATAAAGATATCTCAGATGTGTTTTTGTCAGTAGTAGTGGATGGTAATTTGGCACAATATGCTCTCTGTGTGTAGCTGTTGAAGGTTTTGACTTGCAAGGCATTTATTTACTAGTTGAACTGTTTTGGTGTGAAATACTTTGCGATATGACAAAGATGGAAATTATGATGGTGTTTTATTAACAGGTTTTATTTTTGGAACTAGCTTTTAAAACCTGAAAAAGTAGTACTGTAAAGAGAATAATGCCTAGCCTAAGTAACTATGGATCTTGAAATCATGATCTAAATGATACATAGTTAATGTGGAGACTTCTATTCATTACTGTGTTTCACTTCTCTCTTTTAATCATGTTAAACTGACTCAATTCCTGTGAAACGAGTGTAATTAGGTAGGTTATAGGAAGCAGACTGTGTCTTCCTGTGGCATCACAGTCCTCGTTCTGTAAAGTGCTGCTTTCATCATGGAGGCTCCTGCTTTTTCGCTGTCCTGCCTATTGACACATGCTAGCTCATCCTGGTAGTGCTTCATTTGATGACTCAACACTGTTTTTGGAAATAGTGCTGTTACAGAAATTAAGGCAGTAAATAAATGGAAGAGACTACTTCCAAGGAAAAGGATGTTGTAATCTTGCATAGCGCTACACAGAGATTTTGCAATGGATATGACTTATTTTCAATTTATATGAGACTTCCAGAGTGTGTGTAGATAGTAGGACTGCAATACTGCTTAGTATTGTCTTTACTTACATATATCTGAATTCAAACATACAAATCCCCAAGATAAATATTTTTCTATTGCAGTTTCATTTCTAGTATACAGAAACTGGTTTTAGGAAAACATGGTTTACAGCTAATAGCTAATTAAAAAGGTTATAGTGAGTCATTTGGTGCAAAATGGTTACATGAGGGGCTGAAAGTCATAAGTACAGCTGTCAGTGTTTAGACAAGGTTGCTGTAGTATCATCCTTGATCGATTCTAGTTGCTTCATAAGGTAGCAACATGGGGATGAATGGTCATCTGATATTCCCATTTAATGGATGTTGGCCTCATATCTATCTTACAAACTTTGGAGGTTTCTATTCCTTGCAGATGGTAGGTAGTGCTTATGAGGGATTTGTGCAGAATTTGAATGTACATGTCCTTTTTTTCGTAGAGTCATAGGGGGGTTCAGGTTGAAGAGAACCTCAGGAAATCTCTAGTCCAATCTTCTACTCAAAGCAGTGTCAGCTATTAGGTCACATAAGGCTGCTGGAGACTTATCCCCACAGGTCTTGAAAGCCTTCCATGGCAATCATTGGTAATCCATGACTTTTTGTCTTTCTTGAAAAGAATAAAAAACCCCATCTCTCCAATCATAAGTATTTAATATCAAATGTATAATTTTTTATTACTTTTTTCCCCCACTGCTAAGTATCTTTTATGTTAGTATGGGGCAATGAATACAAAAAGAGGTCTGCATAGTTGATGTTTTTTATAGAGCTTAAAGTTCTGTGTTCATTGTGCCAAGGTTTTCAGCACTACAAAAAAAGTTGGTTTTATGGAAGGGTAAAAATTAGTGTGTTGACAAAAAAGATATGAAAAGTACATAGTCTAACACATTTTTGCCTTTAATATCTGTGAGTTCATTTGGGAGTCATGAGTGTCTGTGAGTCTGTTTAAAATGTATAGTGTTTTCAATTGTCTGCTCTTCTGGAGAATAGCAGGGAATAGCTCTGGTCTGTTGGCATTGGCTGGGCTACTTTAGGAAGTGCTTATTGGAAAAAATAATAGCTTCTTCACATTTCGGCCTTTTCTTTCTCTGACTTAGTCTAAATTCTTGGACCACCCATATGCAAGAGTATTAAATATATCCTTTAGGTGCACCATAACGCCTTGTTGCTATTGTTCAAAACAGCCACTGTTCTTCAGGTTAATATAATTCTAATATGCTGTATGGTAGGAATAATCCCTTAGGAGATTATTAGGCAGCATTAATTTCCGTTGAAGGTTGCTAAGAAAAATCTGATTGAAAGGTTTGGTGCATTTTCTTTGCCAAGAGAGTCTTTTGAAAAGGAATGAAACACATAAACCTTTTTATTTGAGATGCAGGTGTTTGGAATAAATAGAAATTTGAGGGTTTTCTTGATTGTTTTAATAAAATTCCTGAAGTTTTGTTTAGCTGGAAGGACACTGGTAGGTATGAGACCAGCACTTTCAAGGTTAGACTACTAAGTACTTGATACAGAAAGACTAAAAGATATGCTTTTAAATCTCAGATTTGAGAGGGAACAAAGATTACTTGAAAAAACTTTCTGGAAAAATCTTACGGCATTTCATTAAAATGCCTGCAAAATATGTGGGCAGATCTAATCTGTAGAACCAGATAGTAATCCTGTCAGGACAAAGTTTTCAAGCAATTTTTATTCTATTTCTAATTTGAAAGGTAAGCAAAATTTGGCTTTTTTTTTTGCTTTTTTTTTTTTTGGCTGCATCAGAAACTCACCCCCAAAAAAGGAAAAGAAGAAACTACACTTGGCTAGGAACAAATGCTCAGTGAGACGATTGACCGTTGCAGCAGTCAGAGGCTCTATTGGCTCTGACAGCGAAATAATAGGCAATAATTGTTCAGAATGAATGTTACCTGATAGGGGAGATTATTAGGTGAAGCAGGGTAGCTCTCTGGAACTGTGCTGGGAGGGAGCCTCGGGGGTCTCAATGTTCTGATTTGTTCAGCTGCTGGCACTGAGAGGAAGGGGCTTAAAATGTTCTCATTCTCCTTTTGAATGCCCTTTAGCAACTGCTTGCACGTATAGATTTGCCATTATATCTGCATAATAATGGTCTTTGGAAGAAAAGCTCAGACAGAAAACACAGTTAAATCTTGCTGTTGGTATTTGAGAGCCTGTTTTCTTTGCAGCAGTAAGGGATAGTTGATACAATAATACATACATACTAAAAGCCAGTTACTGCAACACTAGATGGAATAGTGTTTTCTTTTTTACTATGGAGTAATGTTTTTTAATTAAGTAGAGCGAAACTTCAAAGTCTGGATTAGTAGGCACACAGAACTTAGTTTGGCTTGGGGAAGAGAATATTGTTATGCAACATGTTATCTTGAAACCTCTAAGTGATCTGAATAATTCTTAGAGCTGACTTGTCTTTTGCTTCATAGTACACAAAAATAAGTGTTTTTGTAAGAAAAAGTCTTAATTCATTCCTTATTTGAATTTGCAAGGCAAGTTAGTATATTGATTTAAAGAAAACATTAAACTTCTACATTTTTAAGTACTGAACAGTAGTGGAAAGCCAAATGGCATACAGTGGAAGTTTAATTTGTCTGTGACCAAGTGATTCTTATGGCAGTATTGTTGCTTGTACAACTGTCAGAGGTAGGAAGATGAAGTTCTTTGTATGTTTTTGTAACGTGTGGTGAAAAGAACAATATTGTATACAGAACAAAAAACCATGAACCAGTAGAAGGAAGACATAGTATCAAATGGTATCTCCAAGTAAATGGTGTATCTCTTGAAATTCTTCTCGGTTTTTTTTGCTATTCCTTGTAATTAATCACTTCATTTTCTCTGGAGCACTGTGCCCTTCCCATGTTCTAGAGTTGCTTCCTGTTGATTATTGTGCTTAATTCAGATGTTAGGGTAGACTTTCTTCTGGAAATTCAGCCAATTATTTTGTGCTTCTAAGTACCAGGAGTGGTATTGCTCTGTTGATTTTCATCTTTAAAGTATGTTTTATCTGGCAAAGAATCTTTCTCAGAACTTGTTCTCCATCAGATGTAGTCTGCAAGTTGCACGTAAGCCAAAACTCGTTACAAAAATTGAAATGTTTAAGCCTCACGGTGTTTCAAATAAATATATTTTAATTTATTTGTACTCATAAAATGTAATAACATGCTGTAAGGGCCTGAAAGGGCAAGAGTTTTAATAGAACTGCCTTCAGATTCCTTCCCTTTTAATTAACCCTTTAAATTGAAAATTAAAAACATAATTTCAAGTAACTGTTTTATTTACTCATGTCTATGCCATGAGTATATAAATTAGCCAACTTGGACACAGAGTATTGCAATATTCAAGATGACAACTATAACTAGAGCCAATAGGAATTTTGCAGTGCAAAAGAAACTAGGGGAAACAGCATTTGTAGTATAAAAATTCACAAATATTAATGCTCTGTGGCTGTATACATCTGATGGTGGATGTCTTTACCTGATGAAGAAAGTGTCATGGTCTTTAGGAGTATTTATGAGGATATGGAATTTCACATGTTTCTGGTACTAAAGATAAAGGACAGGGGAGGAGGCAGTAGGAATCCAGAAACAACTGAATAAACTGTTAAACTGCGCTAATTAGTTTTAAACTGAGATCAAGGTTGCATTGAGATCTGTGGGTAGGTAGACCTCTTTGACAATCTGAAATCCCACAGAAATCACTGGGTTTTATAAATTTCATGAAAAATTAAAACTCTTGTTATTTCAATAGTTCAAAGTAAGCATAATCACATAGGAAACAGTAAGATTTGCCTTTTATTAGAAGTATATTACAAGCGTATAGAAAGATCTGGTTTTAATTCCTGAAAGAAACAACCTGTTCTGATGTTTGGTTTCAGGGAGCATTGAATCTGGGTTTGAGTTTTGCATAAGTTCAGTAGCAGATTTTTTCTTGGAATTCCATACTTTTTTATTTAGGGTTGGTATTTTTAGTTAAATTTGAACATGTTCAGGTAACAGGAGAGCCCTTGCATACTTAGCACCCTGTACATATTGCTGGTTGTATCTGCCCTTTTTGTTGCACAGCCTTATTCAAGGTGCCACTCCAGTTAAGCCTGTGCTTTACTGTCTTCATTGACTTCTCTTCATACCAGTTAGAGTGAAGTTCTGGCTCTAGGCAGAATTTTGGGAGTTGGATGTAAACTTGGTCTTTCCGGGAGTTGGGCTGGAATTTGTTTTGGCTCATAGAAGAGTCTTTGAGGCAGAAGTTGCAATGAAGGAAGCTGGTCATTTTCCAGAACTACCCTCTGTGTCATGGCTTCCTATATGGACTTCTGTTCTGTAGCTGGACTAAAAACCTTTCAGTAAATCAAAATCATGAACTGCATCAAAAGCAGAGTGGCCAGCAGCATGAAGGAGGTCATTCTCCCCTTCTACTCCACTCTTATGAGACCCCATCTGGGGTGCTATGCCCAGCTCTGGGACCCCCAGCACAGGGAAGACATGGACCTGTTGGAGCAGGTCCAGAGGAGGGCCATGGAGATGGTGACAGGGATGTAACACCTCTCCTATGAGGAAAGGTTGAGAGAGTTGGAGTTCTTCAGCCTAGAGAGGAGAGGGCTCTGGGGAGATCTTATTGTGACCTTTCAGTATATAAACAGAACTTATAAGAAAGATGGGGCAGACTTTTCATAGGGCCTATAGTGACAGGACAAGGGGGTGATGTTTTTAAACTGAAAGAGATTTAGATTTAGCTTGGACATAAAAAAGAAATTTTTTAATATGAGTGTGGTGAGAAAGCAAAAGGCTGTCTCAGGGAAGTTGTGGATGCCCCATCCCAGGAAGCGTTCAAGGTTAGGTTGGACTGGGGCTTTGACGAACCTGGTCTATGGGAAGAATTCCCTGCCCATTGCAGAGGCTTGGACTGGGTGACTTTAAAAGTCCCTTCCAACCCAAACTGTTCTATGGTTCCATGAGTTGCTTGGCAGTAACAAATGGTCTGTGCCTCATATGAGCATGATTTTTCTGTTACGGATCTTGCAGTTATGAATTCCTGCATCTGTGAGAAGGCAGGGAAAGGCAAACGAGTTCTTGAACTGCATGGAGATTGGCAGATGTACCACAGCATGCTTTGGATCATCCTTACTGCATTTAACATACTTACCTACAGAAACCATTAATAAATGTGCAATTATCCATTATCCAGTAGCATTCTTCAAGTCCTGTTTTTATGTTAGTCTGTCATATCCTGAGGTGGTCAGTACTGCAAGGACTGTCCACAGCATTGAAAGTATTTCTTCATTGTTAAAACCTGAGCATATAAAATCAGTCATTCTTTACAGAGTGATTTTTTTTTTTAATGGGCACATTTTTACAGGTGAACTGTTCTCTTTGTAATGTGACTTAAAAAAATCAAAACATTTACCAGTCAGAAGTATCTACAACTGGAATAGACCAGCTGTGCTACCTCACTAGTTCATTTCAACAGGTATCTGTGCCACATGCTACAGAGGAAGATCAAGAATCAGGCATGAAGATTGGTTGTTTGAAGAAGCAAAATATTTAACATAATGTTCATTAAAGTATTTTAGTCTCTCTTTTTGTTGGACTGAAATCATTAAATAACTAGCTCTGCATATCTGTAGGTCAAAGGATCACACATTGGACCATGTGTATGTACACTTTATTAGTCTAAGAAATTAACACTGGTTTATCACAATCTGAAGTTAAAAATAATTTTTAGATAAAGAAAACAATCCCCACAGTTAGGCAATGTGTTGTAAAGTCTCTAGATTTGTTTGTTTAGATCTGATCTTTCATTTACTATAAGGAAAAACGCTGGATAGAAAGGAAAATAAGTGTAAAAAAAATTAAAATTACTAATTAAAAATTAAAATTACTAAATATAATTACTAATTATAAAAGGGCTGTTCACTTGAGTTCCTATCAATGTATTTTCTTGTATTGTTATGGTGTCTCACTTGATTTTCAGTATTCAGTGAAGTAAACCAGTGAAGGTTCATTTTCTGTCTTCATCCTGCCTTTGTCTAAGCACATGGTATACTGGCCTAAATGTAGTTTGCTGTACAAGTGTGAACAGTTTTTATCCCTAAAAAGTATTAGTTTTCATCTTTTTTTTTAATAGATGCTCGTTAATTTTTATTAGGGAGGGTATCAACACTATAGAGTATTCTGCCTGACCTGATATATTCTTTCTGTCATCTTGATTTATTGTATTTGTCCACAGATCTGTGGTACTGGCTGTATAACACCTGAAAATCTGTCTTAACTGCATGATTCCAGCTGGCAACTCTGTGATTGTCTCCATAATTTCAATTGAATTCCTTTAGTTAATTTTATGAAAAGAAGCAACTTTGCTCAATGCACTTTCCAAAATGTCCAGATGCCTGGGAGGTTTGTTTGTGCTTAGTGCCCTGCATTTCATTGACATGAACTTCACATTGCACTGAGCATGCCTGGGTAGTTTCTGTTTGGAGATGGTTTATGTCCAGGTGGCTTGGAGCACACATTTTGCTTAAAGAATTGCACGTAGGTCTATCCCTAAATGCTTTGCTGTCCTTTGTAAGACCCTTTTTGTATCCTACAGTTGTGTGCCTTGTTTTGCATTTACAACTGTTCCCCTTCTGGGTGAATTCCATAACAATGTGTTTTGTATTTAAATTAGAGGCATCTATTATAGAGTCCAAGAGAAAACACTGTGGAATTTTGTTTACTTTTCAGTGAGCATCATTTAGTGTAGATGTGCAAATTCTCTTAGTTCCTGATGCTCAGAAGTGAGATTGTTCATCTGGAACTAATAGCAAGGGAATCAATTATAAATATATATATGTTCATTATGGAGAGTATTGGCGTGTCAGCTTTGCTTAAGATACAAAGCATAATTATAAAGCAGTTACAAACACAGTGAATTACAGTTAAACTAGTTGCTTGGAACACCTGGGAAACGTGTTAAACCTATTTTATTTTTTTCCTCAATAATGTGTGTATGTAAATGCACAATAATTATGGAGTTCCCACAAGCTCCTTGGTTCTTTTCAAAGTTGATTGATAATATGCAATCATCCACAGTGCTAAATATAGCTCTTAACTTCCTAAGATGAAATTTTCTATATGGCTGTAAGAGTAACTGTTTATATGATGGGGAGTAAGTATTTCTTCTTTTAAAACTAAGTCTAGAGCACCTGCTGACTGTGTTGCCAGAGCTCTTCAGCATAGAAGATGAATGAAAAGAGGTTCAGTGACTAATGGAATTGACAGAGGGAAACACAGTTTACCTTTTCCATATGATTTGTAAGCTGTCTGATTATTTGTTACTATGTTATCTTTCTTCAGATTGTTAAACTGACTGTTTATAGAATGCTTCCAAAAAACCTTCTGAGAAGAACTATGATGCAGAGACTACACCTGTTCCCAGAGGATGTGAGTAGTCATGCAGTTACATTTTCATTTGTGTGGGATTTGGAGGCGAAGAGGGAACGTTAGCAATAGCACTCGTGTCATAAGAAGGTAAATTAAAAAAAAGTTAAGCTTTTTTTTAATATATCTATATGTAGTTGAAATGTTGATGCTTTTTGCTTTATTATTTGAGGGGAAAATTGAGGGGAAAAACTTTGAGACGACATTAATATAGGTAAAGTAGAGAGCAGTTCTTTAATAAATATTTTCTGGTGTGTGGTGTATATAGGCACATGGTGTATGTAGGTGCAGACAGTGCATAAATGCACACCAGTTAGTTCACAAGGTATGTAGACGTGCACGCTGCATAGAAGTGCTTACTAATTTTATAACACTGCTTAATTACCATCACTAAATACTACATCCAACCCAAGAACTGTCCACCCTGGTGCCACCCGCAGAACCTCCCTTAGGTCCGCCCCTTGGCACGCCTCCCTAGAATTGAGTTGGGGGTCTCACACCATTTACTTCTTCACCATCATCCTCTTCACATCACATTCCCTCCTTGGAGCTTCTTCAAGGTCCCTGGGTCTTCCATCTTATTTTGACTGCAGTATGTATTGTTATTCTAGTCCTGATATATGAGTCCCAAACAAGATGTTCTGGTTGCTATCTTACTGTTAACACAGAAATCCAGGAATATAGCACAGAGGTAGCAATTACTGGTTGCTACATTAAATATGAGAAGCTATATAAAAATTTACAAATATATAACTATATATACATATATTTACAAATATATAAAGTCCTAAGGCATCAATTTCACAAAACTGTGAGATTCAAGAGGTGTGAGATTGTCTATGTATTTAGGTCAGACACTTAGCATGAAGAATACATTAATGTTGACAACTTTTGATCTGGCTCTGGGGAGAGTGGTGTTGTCTTTTAAACAATCACTTAGTTAAGACTGTTCTCACCTACCTCAGGTTATTCCAGAAGATATACAGAAGAACCTTCTACAAGAGATTCCTCAGCCGCGTGCAGTCCCCAAGAGGTTAGATGAATATACACCAGAAGAAATTGCCGCCTTTCCGAAGGTTTGGACTCCGTAAGTATCTTAGATTGTTTTTAAAGGACACTGTTAAATAACCTCTCACATTATTAGTAAGAAAAAAAGGTAATTTTCTCTTCATGTCATCTTTTTTTTGAGAGAGGAGATCATTAAAACAAAGAACAGTGATTGCTAAGTTTTTTTGTATTTCTGGCCTTTGCTTTAATGAGAAAAGTTTTACTTAAAATCATGTTTTCAACTCTTTACTTCATCAGAATGGGTTGAGTAAAAGACTAAATGACCCAGTTTGAGCTGTGTGTGCTTTGTAATGCATAATGCATAACTGTTAGCCATAGCCAAAGGAAACACCACACAGCTCTGTAAGTTTTCGAAAGCTGATTGAAAATCCGTTGTTCTTAGGCTCCTCATCCTAGATGATACCAAAATTAGGTCTTTGCATTGGTTCTCTGTAATCAAGGCACTGTGTTACAGTCTCTGTTGAAGAGAATAGAATCCAGTAAATGCTTTAAGCCTTCTTCAGGGCTGAAACAGGTGCACTGATTTTCACTTTTCCTAACCTGTATCAGTTATACAGATTGTGATGTTTGCTTTTATCCTCACTACTGGATGGAGTTGAAGATGATGATACGTTCTGGTTCCCATGAGATTTCAGTAGGTTAGCCCTGAAGAAATTTAGACTCTGCACCACTGACCAGAATTCTGCAGTACATTGGAGTAAAGCTGATAAGCCTCTCTTGTCATATGGCATGTTACACTCTTGTATAACTGTCTTTAATATTAAAACTTACAAAGATTCTCTCATGTGATAATCTAGCATCAGCTGGCTCTTAGTTTTAGCTAACTCATTGGGGGTATCTGTATTGTCAAAGGAAATGTGTTGTGCTGCCAGAGCTTTTGAAATGATGTGTTTCTTTGTCTCCACGCACTGCCATAGTCCTGGTTGAGTTCATCTCCTTAACATGGGCCACCTTAACTGTGTTGACTCATAGGTGTGTGTGGCAGAGGACAGGTAAACTTGATGCCATCTAATTTAGTCATTGCAGTCAAATTAAATTTCCTAACATCTTCGTCTTAACATTAAGAGGGCTACTTCAGCATGTTGATCCTTGAGGGAAGTCTACAGGTAAAAACACTTTTGAAGCTAGAATTCCCCTCCCATCTTTTCTTGAAACCATTCCCTCTGGAGGGATTCAAAGCGTGGGGAAAATAAGCATTTTATATTTCCCTCCTCTGCAGTCTAATCCAGACTCATTGCTGGTAACTGCTATCTGTATACAGTCTTTAACTCAATGCCAGTTGTGGAGGTTGGGAAGTGCTGCTGCCTTAGAAACTGCAGCTGCAGCAGGTTTGGAGGCTTCCAGCTCAGAGGATCATAGTGCTTATCCTGTGGGAGGGCTGAGGAGTGTGAGAAAATGCCAAAGAGAAGTGGAGCTAATGGGGGTCTGGGTGGGGTAGGGAAAAACAGAGGGGAATTTGGGAGAATCCTAATGCTCCGAGTGGAGAGACTGAGCCAGAAGTTTCCCTTCAGTCAACTACTCCATCTAGAGCCAATTTTGAAGACAGGAATGCATATCTAACACTGCTGCCATAACTTTGCTGTGCTGGCCTTTAGTCCAACCTTGTTTTCTGCTCTCAGGAACTGGTAAGACCTTGCAGAGAAGTAAGAGTGAAGATGGTTATCTACCGTCTCTCCATTAGCTGCAGGGCTTGTCACTGTTGTAATTTCAGGTTCTTGTCCTGGCTTGCAACCAGACCATTGTGGATCTCAGATATTAGTGTCAGATAGCTAAGTTTTAATTTAAACTTTAACTCACTTGTTTTAGCAGTTTTGATGTTGGGAAGAGTTTCCAATTTGAAATAATGGGAAAAATAATAACACTTTTCCTGTGTGAGGGAGTAAGTGTATTATCATGATTCTGCTGTGGGGGGAAAGGCTTAGCTGTGAAATAAATTTTCTCAATCTTTATCTTTTGGTAAAATAACTCTCTGATGTGGTAAGTAAAACAGAAGTCTGTAAAGGGGACTCAAGGTGAATTGTAGTGGTCACTGTTGCCAGTTGGAGTGTCTGAGAATAGATGGCTTTGCACCAAGCTCACTAAAAGAAAGGGTGTGTGAATATCTAGCTGTTATCTAGATCTGTGTTATGAGCCTTTTCAGTGTGTGAACCCATGGAACAAGTAGTGCGTGCATTATTCCTTTGGAAGACTATAGAAATTACAAAGATTTAAGTATTTACATATTCTTTTTAGAGGCGTGTAGTAAAAACATTCTTTTAAAAATTAGTCAAAAGAGGCGACATACTTGTTCAACAAACTAAAGAGAAGTTGGTTAAAATATCATTGTAAAAATCTGAAAATTTGAGATGTACTGAAAAACAATTCCCTGACATTAAGAAGAAATATGAAGGGAACATGAGTTGTTTTTTGAAAATCCAAGTATTGCAGAAACACACATGTATCTCAGAATGAAAAACTGACTCTCTGTTTGGGTTCCTCATCATTTTATTCTTTCCTGCCATAAGAATGCCTGGAGAGGTTTTAGAATCTCCAGCCATGGAGATGTTTCAAACTCACTGCATGGTTACTGAGCAACCTGATGTAATGTTGAAGTTGGTCCCACTCTGAGTGTGGTCCTTTTAGATGCAAATTATCCTATGGTTCTTTATATATTATGCAAGTAAACAGACACAAATGGTAAGATGGATTAATATTTTAATAAATTGTGTTAAACCCAGTGCACAGGTTGCGAGTAGTGTTATTGCTGTTTGACTTTTCCTTAGGATATTGTTTGTTATTCTGTACAAGGATCTTAGTTTTCTGTGTGATAACAAACACTTGATGCTAAAATGAGTAGCCTGTTCTTGTCCTCTGTGTCCTGCATTCTGTATTTGGGATAGAAAAAGCCTTGTTGTGAACTTGGGTCTGTGAGCTTCTGCAGAACCCATAGATAGCTTCCAGGCAGTAACAGTAGTCCTTACCATAAACCAGAAAATGAAGGATGCAGAAAAGCTATACATTCAATTCTTTTTCTTCAGGTGGTTTTAATAATTCTTCCTGCTTTATGTCACTTTTGTTTTTAATTATTATTTAACTTCCATGAAGTTCTGAGCCTGGTGACCACCCTGTTTAACAAAGGGTACAGGTTCAAAAGTCAACTAAATACCTCAGAGTGATTTAAAAAAAGGAGGTAGAGTGAAACAATGTTTGCGGTTCATCTTTCTACAGAAAAAAAATAGTTGATATTAGCCTTTTAAAATAGCTATATGTTTTAATGGAAAAGATCAATTGAAAAGCATAGCTTGATAAAAGGTACGTAAGGCTATGAATAGAGGTAAACACAATTATAACTAGAAAATTAATCTTTAAGGTTTTGCATTAAAACTTACATCCAAGAAATGTACCTCACTGTATGTAAAACAGCTATAAGATAGATAATAGGGGATGAATGTAGATAATCTTCATTTGGAATGTGAAGAGAATATGCTTAATGCTGCTGACGATCTTGTTGGGCTTTTTAGCTATATTTTATGTCTAAATGTCTTGCTATAGATGTGTTTTTAAAGGCTCTTTTGCTGGTAATTGGAGACTGACCCACCACAGAGAAATATTCAATATCCATGTGGAATGCTAAAACAGAGAAACAGTTTTTAAGGAAAGCACAGGTCTGGTGGGGAAACCTAGCAAATCCTTTGGTGTTGAATGGAGAGCCTTGCCATCACCCCTCCTTCCACCTCAGCAGAGTTTATGTCGAGACATAAGTGGGATCCTGCTCCATGAAAGTGTATAATTAAATGTCAGAATATTCCTAGTCAGAGAGACTTTCTTCGAGCATTCTTTCCTTTTCTCCTTAATTGGAATAAACCAACTTCCCAACTTGTGCAGAGGTTGCTACTTAGATCCTTCATGGAAAGGTCTGAAGTAAGTGTGGTGGAAAACCATGTAGATACAGGATAGTTAAATTCTGTCTTTTCCAGACACATTTCAGCAGGAAAAAGATCAAAAACTGGCTCCTTTGACAAAGTTTGATTTTATACCATGAATGAAAACTTCAAGTGTGTTTGAAGTTTCAGATTGTATGTCTTTTAAACGAGTTTTAAACAGAAATCATCACAGAATTTACCAGTCACATATGACTAAGCAAACAATGCTGTTCCATAAAAGCAAGGATACATCAGATTCATGGGTAAATTTTCCTGTTATATACCATTTTGAAGTTGTTTAACCGTCTGGATATATATATGTTTTGAGACAGTTTTAAAGGCAGGAAATTGTTTTTCGAAAAGTATTTAAATAAGAATGTTACCAGATATATGGAACAGCAGCTCTGTGTTGTTCCAGTGAGATGGATACATTCCTCAGAGTTTCCCTTAAGAAAGCAGAGCCGTCCGATTTGAAGGAGTGTGCTCAGGCTGCTGTTGCTGCATACTAAGCGCCTGTTCCACTGCCAGCCCTCCTGGGAACTCCCCTCAGGCCAGACAGCCCCTCGCTTGTCCTTCAGGGAAAAAGTTCTTGAACATTTCTGATGTTTTTAAAACTTGATGTATTGTAAACTCTGAAATTTGGTTTAAGAAAACCAAACACCTCTTTAGTGTTTATATTTCTGAGTAACTTGCCTGGTTTCCACCTCCATCTGTACATCCTGCTTTGGGTTGTGGTTGCAGAACCTGGTCTGGAGCCATAATTTAGTTTCAGCTGAGCAGCATGGGCTGGGCAGGGACCCAGTACGGACACTGTGTGTCATACCCATGCCGTGGCACAGAGATTCCTGATAATTCATCAGTGATGCTCCACAGCTTTGGAAGCGGAGTATCACGATGTTCTCAGAAAGAAAAGTTTGTAGGTGATGAAACCACAAGCATGTCGAATGCCTGTGAACTGCAGGTGCCTCTGATTATGTTGTTAGACATTGTATGCTAGAGATAACTTCTGCTCCCAGTTCCTCCCTGATTTTGTGTCCCTAAAGCCAGCCTTGCCAGACTCAGGCAACCAGAAGCCAACTGTCATGTTCCAGCAAACAAATTTGTGGGCATGGGTAAACAGGAGGGCTTTTGGATTAAGAGATCCTCTCAGCCACAGCTGCCCTTTCAGTTTATTTCCCTACAACAACTGCAGCAATAGTTGTCTTGCACAATTCTACAATTTCTAGTGTAAGTTCCTATTTTGAGTTATCCAAATTATTTCTCGGATGTAGTAACAGAGCTGGAGAAGGAAGCCAGGGATATGCTGGTTATGTGGCTGAAATGATGTTATAAACAGTGCTTTTATATGGGCAAGATACTGACAGGTCTTTTTATGAGTGTTTTTGTCTGTTAATTTCTTCAGATATCAACACCAAAAGGCACCTCACATTATATTGCATAGAGAAAATACGTTTGGAGTATTTCCAGTGATGTGCTGTGTTACAACTGTGTTATAACTCTAGTTATATGGAGAAATGAAGAGGAAAAGCCATAAAGATCTCCTCTAAAGATGGTGAGGTCTTGAGCCACTTTTAAAAGAACCATCTCAAGTTTATTTATTAGCCTTTAAAAAAACAGTACTAAAATACATATTTCTTCAGACTCTTTCTTAGTTGCTGCTTAGTTGTAGAATGTGTCTGCAGTTTTTTGGGTTTTGAATTGTGTTTGTGTCATGCCTCACATGGTAATCTTTGGTTCTTGGTTGTGGGGAGTAAGTACAACCCCTTCAAACCGAGTGCTCATCTTCTCCCACAGAGCAGGGCTGGCATGTGTCAGTGTTGAGGGAAGAGGTGGCCAACACAAACTTCTGTAAAAGACTGGAGCTGGTCTTTTTCCTAAAAACAAACTATAAACCAGAAAAAAGCTATCCTGCCAATACAACCCAGTTTTGTTCCAATGTACTTTTTGAGGAATCCCTCTGGAAATTCATTTTCTATGTCTTTTTTGGTCCTTGGCAGAAATTACATTTACTAACTAGATATCGTTAAGCCCCAATAAAATCGAGGAACTATCACTGGTAGCTTTTCTATTTTTTAATACTAAAGGCATAAAAATATCTCAGGATTTTGTGTAGCATTTTGTTTAGCAGGAAATTTGAAGGTAACCAAGTCTCACACTTAGACTACCAGAGCTGGAAAAAAAGCCACACAGAAACTTAAGAAGAAAATTTGTCTCGTCTGCATTGGATTTTACCACACGCAGCAACTGGACACTAATTGAGAAGAGTCTGGTAGCTTAATCTTAAAAATCCCACAAATTCATGTTTAGATTGTTCAGCCTATTGAATTTCTGGCTTTTCTCTGGCATCCCTGAAACACATTAGTGCTACTGGTTCCCCTACCCTTTACCTGGGGGCAGCTTACATTGTATCTAAAATGAGAGTTGAAGGTAAGAGATAATAAATGGGTAACTGGTCCCTTTTACAGGCTCCCAAAAAGAAAGTTCTAAAGCTACTTTCCCCTTTTCTTAAAATCTGTTGATGTCCCGTATGAGAATAGAAACTGAATTAAGGAAAATGGTTGTAAATGATACTGTTGAACTACTTGCCCAGATGAAATTAGAGTTAGATTATTTTTTAATTGCTCTTTTATAAATGTCTAGATTTCCTTTTTTCTCCTCCAGTGCTGACAGTAAGTCTGGAAAGTATTTCACCATTCCTTCACCCAGTTCTCTGTTTATTTGAAGAATAACGTAATTCTTTGTCCAAAGCCAAGTGTGCAGTGCTGTTCTTTCTTCAGTCCTACAGTTTTTAGCAGAATATATCACTTAAAGAGAAATCTTTCATTTGCAAAAAGCATCATCTTACCAAGATGAAGTTTACATGTACTTTGCCTTGATTTAATGTAAATCATTTTCCAGACAAAAGTCATATAATCCAGGTAAAAATCTGGGAAGTACAGTAATTTTTAAACAGCTTAGGTTACTTTTGCATCATTTGTTTTTACAGAAACTGGGTTGTAGCCCCTGTATTTTAAATTGTAATTAGCCATTCTTAATTTCATTAAGGGTACCTAAATGCATATTAACATTGGTTTAGGTAACTTGACTTAAGGACACTTTTTAAAAATTAAAACAAGTGCTACTTTTATGTAGAAAAGAAAAAGAAAATAAGCTGCAGCTGAGGACCACAAAAGATAAATCTTAAGTGTTTGTGCAGAAGAGGGTTAGTCACTATAACTATACTGTCAGAGTATTGTCTTTTCTTACTCTGTTACAGGGATTTATTCTTCAAGCAAAACTAGTTATACTTGTAGAAATGCTTTTAGCCAAGTAACAGTCTTCATAAGAATAACACCAACATTGAAAAGGTTCTTGTGCCCCAAGCAGAGCAAGTTCATGGTTTAGAATAGGCCACGGTGGTTATTGGAAATTTAATGATAGTTTAAATATCATTAGCTGTTTCACTGATTATTTTACCAGAGACATAGAACTGTCTTGGGATAGTAGGTACACCTTGAGTAGAAAAATGATTCATCTCCCCCACAGCTCCAAACTCTGTTGATGTGTAACCACATGATTTGGTTTTACAGAGAATGACAGCCATGTCTAATCCTTAGTTTTTGATTTACTAGTATGGTTAGTGAAAAAAATGAGATGTATTCAGAAATCCCCTTTAGCTATAGCGCACTTACCTAATACCTATTGACTTTGGCTCAACTTGCGAAGTGTACCTAAAAAAAATATATATCCTTTTTGTTTCAGAGTTTACAGTAAATTTTGGCTCTGTGTTGAAGTTTGTCTATGAAAAGGAGTCTCAAGATACTCAAAATGTCATGGTTTATTCGTAAATTAACCTTAAAACATGTGCCAGAGAGACCACAAATTTCATGCTGTGTGTATTGTGCATGAGTTTTCTACAAAAAAAAGTAATTTGGAACCTTTTGTTAGGAGAAAAGGGTAAAAACCACGTATTGCCCTTAATAAGCAGACATGAAAGACGAGCCATAGAACTATCCTGTGTAAGCAGACAACTGTCATCAGTTAACAATAATTCCACATTCCTGTGATTGTGATTTCCATAATTATGAAGAAGATTGACTGTGCCTGCTACCACGGAGTAATTGCATCAGAGTGGCTGAGGGCTAAATACTGAGTTGCATGATCAGTTCACAAAATCATTTTACTAATTGGTCTTCCCCTATCTGTCATCTGTTTGAAACTGTTGTTTATAAACTGTCCTAAATAAGACATTTATGAGCCAGTGGATATCACTGGTCAACTACTTAAAAAAAATTAGGGGTAGTTTAGGAGTATTCTAACACCAATTAAACTACATTTCTTCATATGTTTTTTTGTTTTTCAGCCAAGTGTGGAGACATTTTATCCTTTTTGTTTCTTAAAATACTTGAAATTTGTGTAAGAAAATCATAGAGAGCTTCTGTAAAACTACGCAGTTGTGCTGAAGACTCCTTCAGTTGTTTGAGAAACTCTCCACTGTTCATAAGGAAACAGCATGGGGGAAAGGGGGGGAAAAAAGCCAATGGAAAAAAAAGCTATCACAGAAGCCACAGACCTAAAACCCTCTGGCATGAGTTACTCTTTAAACATTTTGATAACTGCGAGTTAAGACGGATACTTTTTTGGGGTTGTTTTTGGTGGATTACCCATGCAAATAGGAATCGTACCAGACACTGAATTTTGCAGTAATACAGAGTGTTGTAAAGACTGAATAGAAGAGAAGGATATGCCTTTCCTACAGGATGTTTATTAATTTTTAGCAAAGTGGGAGCTAATCCATCTGAAGTGGTTTCTCTCATTCGTGGAAGCAGTAATGCCTTAACAGAATTCTAAGCCTACCCTTTTCAACTTTTGCTCTTATCTGTCAGTTTATTAGTGTGTAGCATTACTTAACCTCAAGGCACTGACCTCTTGCAGTGCGGAAGCAAGGGTAAATCCTTTGTGAATACTCACTGTTATGGCTGGCAAGATTGCAGAAAGTCCAAGGACCTCCAGCTCTCTGGGCCACGTTCTCCAGTGGTGAGATAATTGCCTACAGGTGAAGAGAAAACAGCAATTTGAGATCTTCAAAGCTTCTACACCAGGTGTGCATTGCTGAGTCAAGAGCAGGTATGGACAGGTCACTTGTTCTGCAGCACTGACAGTCCTATTCCTCAGCAGAGGCAGGTTTGAAACAATTAGTTAGCAGTCATTAATACAGGCTTGCAAGCACACAAATGATTATAGTTAACTCCATGATATTTGACTTCATGTGACTTGTTTTGAGAAGTATTAGACAATGCAACATAACAACAAAGCAGTGTGAGTAGGGATTGTTTATGGAGAGATGACTATGCAGGTTTTTTGAGCTTGAAAGAAGATAAGGCCATGTTATCAGGTACTATTTATCAGCAGCATGTGGTTGAAGAAACTAGGCAGCTGTGTAATTTCTTTTGGAAGAAGGAAGGGCAACATCTACCATAAATTATATTGTTATAGCCAATCTCAATACATTTAGAGGTTCTAAGAAACAGAGTAATTTGGGTTAAGATACGTAGTTTTGAAGAGGTATTCTGAGCTGTTAAAAATTAAGAGAATATTTTTATTGGATTGTAAAATAACTGCTTTACGTATAAAATAGACATTGTCATATATTACTCTAAAGCCTTAACCTTATTATTTCTTTGAGGTAAGTAATGATATTTTTCACCAGTCTGTTGTAACGACTGTTATAAGGTGTTCTCTTGCTTGCCTAGAAATACAGTGGTGTCCTATATGTTTTTGAAATCAAGTTAGTTGCAGTATAACACACACTGGTGATCACTTAGATTTGGCCTTCACAGAGTAACACAACACCCCCCCTTATTTTAGTTTTTCTGAGGCTGTTTTACCTCCACAAAGCATTGCTAGGCAAAGGGAGACATCATTGCTGGAATGTGCTGACAAGAATTTAATAAAGATGGAGCTGTGCAGCAAGTCTGTTCAGAGTTGATGGAAATAAATATTCACTCCAGGAGTTGAACGTTGAACACATTTAACTGTTGGAAAGCGTCCCTGTCCTGTCCACTTTGACAGGAAACATACCCTTGAAACAAGACACTTCACATCACACTGAAAAGAATATTGAGTATTCTTTGGAGTGGGGGGTCCCATCATAGTTGCAACTGTGCGAGTAGATCTTTCTGTACTGTTGGTTTCTGTTTGCCATCTGAGATATTCAAAGGCTGAGGTCATAGCTTCATGAGCATTTTTTCCAGCAAAAAGGCTGGGTTTTAAGTATCATCCTTCACTTTTCCCGCCTTTCCATTCTGCTTGTGTGGCAACAGAACGGAGAATCGAGGAACTGACCTAGATTAAAAGACTGCCTGTTTTATGCAGCTGCACAAAGTGGTGTATGTTAGAGTTGGTGGTGTTCGTTAGGGAAGCACATGTATATTCTCACCAAATTTCAGTGTTCATTAACATAGGTAGCCTAAGCTCCATTTCTGATAACTGGAATGAAACATTATTTAAAGTATTCTGGGGAAGTCCTGCGTTTTTTCAGTGACTTTAGAGCTGACTTGAAGAGACTTCGGTCCTTGGGCTAAAGCTTGCCATTGTAAATTCTGTCTTAAGTGTGTGTGCAGATTTCACAGTTATGGTTTTGTCTGAGAAGCAATTCTAACTGTATTGTTTTAGTACAGAAGACTCAGACTAATGAGCTGAGAAGGACCTCTGGAGATTATCTGGTCCAACCCCTTGGCTCAAGCAGAGTCCTGTTTGCCAGGACTGTCTCCAAGGATGGAGACTCCAGAATCTTTCTGTGCAGCCTGCTCCAGTGCTTGGTCATCTTTGTAGTAAAAAAATGTTTCCTGATGTTCAGACAGTACCTGCTTTGTTTCAGTTCGTGCCCACTGCCTCCAGTCCTGTCAGTGTGCTCCACTGAAAAGAAGCTGGTTCTGCCCTCTTCACAGTCTCCTTGCAGGGAGGATCACATCTCACATCAGTGAGATTCCCCAGAGCCTTCCTTTCTCTGGCTGAACAGTCACAGCTCTCTCAGCCTGACTATGTGAGGTGCTCCAGTCCCATAATCATCTTTGTGGCGCTTTGTTGGACTCCACAGTAGTTCCATGTCTCTCATATACTGGAGAGCACAGAACTGGACACAGCACTCCAGGTGAGGCCTTGCCAGCTCAGATTAACAAGGCAGGATCACCTCCCTCGACCAGCTGGCAATACTTTGCCTAATGTAGCCCAGAATACCATTGGCTTTCTTGGCAACAAGGGCACACTGCTGACTGACTCATGTTCAACTTTGTGTCCACCAGGACCTCTGAAACATTTGTAGGTGAGTGGTACCTGAAGCATTTGCATATCTGAATTATCCCCTCCAGTAATCTTTTGAGTATCTTTATATATCTGAATGGCTCTTATTTTGAGAAAGTCAACTTTGTGTTTCAGTGAGATCTCACAAAATGCTCTGAATTTTGAATCACTAAAAATAACCTGGATGTATAGGGTTTCTTCCCGCAGGTCTAGCACATTATTTCTGACACTTTAAGTAAGTGTTCCATTTGATCCTTGATTCTGCCAACATTTTGCATTTTCTGTGGGTCCAGCCTTGTGTTTCTTCGAAAGTGGGCATTTTATCCTTTTTATATGTAGTATACAGTTAGTCCATGATTTTTATTACATTCAAATAATAGGTATGAAATGACTATCCAGATTCACAAAGCCTTTTTGGCCACAAGGGTATGCTGCTGGCTTATGGACAGCTTGTTTTCCACCAGGACCCCCAGTAACTTTGAGGACCACTCAAACTGTTTTGTATTCCGTTGCAAAAACTGATCCTATGTACTGGTCATATGTGCAAGTTTATCTCTTCTGTAAGGTTCAGTGACTGTAGATAGTGAGCATTTTATATCAGCTGTGTTTCTCTTCTGATAGCTGTGAGTATGGATAAAAGTTGGGAGAATTTACAGGATCATAGAGTCATTAAGGTTGGAAGGGACCTCTGGAGACCATCCAGTCCAATCCTGCTGCCAAGGCAGGGTCACCCAGGGCAGGTGACACAGCAGTGCATCCAGGTGGGTTTTGAATGTCTTCAGAGAGGGAGACTTCGTGACCTCCCTTAGCAGCATTAAGAGATTTAAAAGATGTAATCAGAGCATAGGACCAGCTCTTCAGTTCCTTTTACTCAGTGGGTAAAGTATTTGTTAAAAGAGAAGCACTGAGAGGCCTGGTGTAATGAACAGGATGCTAATTTAATTTGCTGAGTATTTTGCCTAGAATTCACTGAACTGTGTCTTAATGCTTTTTATGTGGAGTATGAAAATGTTAGTGGGACAGATACTTTTTACGTGTTTTGGTGGGAGACATCTGCTGCACAGACTAATGTTGCATATTTTCATACCCATAATGCTTTGCCTTTCAGCATAGATTTCAGAGATGCTGGTTCCCACATTCTGCTACCTATTTCCCCTTGTCTTGGAGTCTGCTGTCAATATACAGCAAAGTTTTTTTACCCGCCAAGAATGTTACTTTAAAAAGAAAAAAGAGAAGCAGCTATATGAAGACTTGCCTTTGGGTGAATTTCTGAACTGTCTCTTCTAGGAGATACCATTTCCTTTGTTCCAAATGCATAAACTCAGGGCTTTGCTGAGGGAGAGCAAAAGCACTGCCATCAAAGAACACTCTTGCATGGATTTATGTTATTTATCAATGAGCAGTTATCAATTGGTGTTCACAAATAGTTCATAATTCTCTCTGAGTAGACAAGGTTTTTGTGGGTTCGCTTGTTGTCTGACAAAATGCCTATAACACTTTTGCCAAAGGCAGATTTTTTTAAGGCTTAGCTTTCCCAGTGCCAAGGACTCTTCAAAAGCAGTCCAAAAGCTGAATACTAGTGGCCATAAAAGCCTACTGTGGCAATAGAAAATGCTTTAAAAACTTTTGTATTTGTTCACACAAGTGTTTCAATGTATAAAATCCTGCCTTTAAGCTTCATTAACTTTGTAAGACTGCAAACTAAGAGTCCAGTGTTTCATGCATTTAACTTTTAAGACAATGGGCATTAAAGTTGAAATGCAGATTACAAGCAAGAAAGAAAAAAATGTATTTCCACCCAGAACAAAGTACTGTGAGACCTGTAGTTCTGTAACACTCCAGCATAACCCTAGATTGAAAGTTGTAAGTGAACTATTCACAGAAAAATGCAAAATCCTTTGAGCAACACACAAAAGGTTGAATTGGTATAAAAAAGAAGAGTAATAACTCTAAGCTGGAAGACAAGGATGTCTTTGCTGTGCTGCATTGCCTAAAAACTTTCAGCACTGTCCACCCATCTAGGATGGATGCAGTGATAAAACTTCTAAGTCACTGCTGATAGTTTTCTTAAAATCCTGCACTTTAACTACTCCACAGTTTGGTATAACAAAATACCTATTCTGGTGTGCAGGGGTGAGATCTAAATAAGAAAATGTGGAATGGCTGAGGGGTTGGAACTTGATGATCTTTAAGGTCCCTTCCAACCCAAACCATTCTGTGATTCTGTAAATATGTTTTAAGTACTGAAATCCAGGATTCTAGGCAATGTGACTTGACTTTTTGGTGCATACCAGCCATCAAACATTGAGTATGTTCAAGTCCAACATTAAACAAGTATGTAAACAACATATATGGTGCTTGCAGTAGTTCTGTCTTGCACAAAGGATACAACTGTAAATGTGAATACAGAATATGCCTTTTAAATGGAAAATGAAGGTTTGTGATTTATCACTTTATGGGCACTAGCTCTTCTTTATAGTTGTTCTGTAAAATTCATAAAATCATCAAATTTCATATGATACACTTGAAATAGCACAGATTGAATTCCAGAATTGCTTTCACGTAATAACCTGAAGGCTCATACAAGAATTGCATGAATGACTTCACTTTGCAATGCTATTTCTTGACAAAGTCTAGAACTGCAACATATGATTATTAGATTTCTGTATGGCATATCTGCAACCATGTAAACTCTCAGTCTTCAGAGTACGCTCACTGCTTCCATTGCTGTCTGCTTTTCATTTCCATTGATGAACAAAATTAATGATTAAATCTACCACCTTTGTAAACTTAACTTGGTTACTCTTGCGGTTTGCAGATTTTCCTGTATTCCAGAATTCTTCACTCAACTTCACAGCAGATTCCTTGGCCCTGTGTCGCTTTACATGTCTACAAAACCTTTATTTACCTCTCTTGTTCAGTCCTGAACAAGTTCACTCTACCTGCTGGGATTAATGGATGAGAAAACCAATGAGGAGGGTGGGTGCTGTATTTTCACCAGGCTGTGGGGGCATGGTGCTGCCAGGAGCAGCCCATCTGTACTGTGCACACACCCTGAGGTGTCCTGGGCACCTCAGAGACCATCACCCTGCATTGTGGGTTTTCTACAGAGCCCAGGACATGCAACTTCTCTCCAGGATGTGTTAGACAGGTAGATGTGCATCTAGTCTTCAAACTCAGCATCCTGAAAACCATGACCTGGTTCTGAACCATTTAGGTTCAGGGAGAATGTAGTTCCTACAGCCAGTGGATATGTGGCAGGCAGGGTGAGTGGCATGTGCCCAAATAGGAAATCATAGAGGATTACAAACAGCAGTCTCCTGCTGTCTGAATGTTTTTCATATCTTTCATCCAAGCAGAGGGGATTGCAGAACCTTTAAGATTCAAAGTAGGTTTTTTAAAAATCATTGGTTTTAGCTGTTCTAGCACTGTTGTGATGGACTGTGCTGTTAACTTAAAACTTGCCATCTTATGTGTGGATTATTCACGTTTTAAAGTGGAGACAAATTAATAAGAGTGTTTGAAGTCCTGCGAGACTGCAATTAGTTCAAGATGCTTTGTGTTTTGCTTGAGGAAGTAGGAGTGGCTCGTAAGAAGCACCTTGACCAACTAGTCCTGATGTCTGTAAATTCTTAGAGGTCTTAGAAAATTTCTTTAATTTGTTCTATTTTATTTTATCCAGAAAATATTTGTCAAAAACACTTCAGGCACCAGAACAAGGAGATAAAACTAGACCTGGTTGCTACTGCAGCCTTAAAGCAAAGTCACTATTGCCCATGCATTTCTCTTAAAACACTTTCTTTTTTCCAGACCTAAAGATTTTCGATGGAAGTAATACCATAAATGAAGAAGTGCCATCAGGAGTGTCTCTCCTCCTTGAAAGAAAAGTCTTCTAACATGGAAGCATCTGTGCATCTGAGTCAACCCTTCTATACTGAATGTTAGCAAACTCGATTTGGCAAGATTATAAAAATTACTGTATTTGAAACAGGTAAAAATAGGTATTATCTTGTTAATACCACCTGCACTCTGCATTGTATGATCTGGTATTTATTAGTGACATTTGGTTTGATACTGTTATTAGAGAACTGATAATTTTTTAATGAATATTTTTATCTCAAAGAAATACATTAATTACTGATATGAAGTATTGTATGCTAAAAGTTGAAAAAACTTGAATTCTGTGCAGCAACAGCAGGGAATGACCAGCCATGATTTTTCATCCTCAACCCTTGCCATAGGTTGATACAGTGTGCTTTAAGGAACAAAATGACAACTCCTATTTTTTAATAACCTTACTTTTTCTTCAGATTCTTGTTACATCTTCTCTGCACCTAAATCATTAGTGGGCTGAATTACAACAGCAAGGCTGACTCTCTGCTTTGGGTAGCTGCTGAATGGCATTAAATGTATTCCTAACATTGTTTCATTTTTTTTATATGGAGATATTACATGATTGTCAGTGGGGGATTCAGTATCCATAGGGTTTGCCTTGGAAAGTAAGCAGGCAGAGCCCCTGTCCAGCCTGGCATGGCTTTTGAAGGTCGCCCATCTGGGGCTGTGCAGCAGATTTTCTGAAGTGACCCTTCCTCACTAGGAGGAGGTTCTTCTAACAACCCAGCAAGTATTAATTTCACTAAAGAGCTGTTAAAATAACAAGCAGTAAAGGCAGATCACAGGGAGATACTCTTCTGTTTCTTCCCCTTAAGCACAAATCTGATTTTGATTCAAGTCACAGGAGCACACCTTATTTTCAAGAACATATTACAGAACAAAGCAGGAACATTTTTATTACGAAAACTAAATGAGGAAACTGAACTGCTGTGTGGAATGATGCAAAAAAAGTCTTAAAAATTACTTTGCTTTTGCAGGCTACTTCTCTGAAATTCCTTACTGCTTTTCTGTATGGAAAACCCTCAAGCCAAAGCTGTTGTGTAATAAAGGGAAGTACCTGTTGTTTTCTGTGTTGTATACGATGAAGACATGTTACCTGTGAAATCTGACAATGTTTGGTGAGGAGAATTTGAGTTTTCTACATTTGTTTTATACCGGCATCATATGGGAAGAAAACATTGGTTTATATAAATCATATTTCATTACATGAAATAGCGGTTTGGTAGGGGCATTTCTTTGCCATGCAGGTGGGCTTATACCAGGAAACATTCCTAGCCAGTGAATGTGCAGCTTTCATTTCTAAGCCAGTAACATTTTGTTAACTAGTGAAAGTATTTTTAAAAGGACTAGGTTGCAGTAAATGTTCTTTTCTGTCTAATGACGCAGTACACAGGGTTTATTGCTAAGAGCTGGGTGGCATCAGCTGTTCATCATGTGCTGAATACTCCAGTCAGCAGCTTCAGTTTCTTAGGTGGTCTGGAAAAAAATGAGACGCTCTTGGTTATTCAGAGACTGGATTTTCAAGGAAATTTTAACTGTCTGTGCCTTACTTTTTTTGGCAAACACAGAAATCTTGAATAACATTTTTATAATTTAGTAGTGCCCACCAGTTAGTTACTTTTTAAGACCAAGGTATGCTCAGCAAGTGACTATATGACCAATGATATCAGAAGCATTCTGGTCAGTGGGGTGTAAGTAAGTGACATTGTAGATAGAAAGTTTTGTAACAGGAGGCTTGAAGTCTTTCTGAGACAACACAGGCAGAATAGCTGAAGGCTGATTTTCCATCACTGACCTTCTTAGTCACCTCCACAGGACCTGCAGGTCAGCATGTCTCAGGGAAGACTCCAGATGGTGTCAGTACCACGTGTGGGTGAGAGTGTGCCAGCCACAGAGGGCAGAACACATTTGGGGTAAATTAACGAGGGTGTTCACAGCCAAGTGTCAGCAGGAAAATTAATCCTGTGACACAGGCATTACCTATATTTAGTTTTATTGTTTCTGAATGTCAGCTGTGTGTGCCAAGCTCCATCTGCACATGTGCACAGAGAGCACTTGGGACCTCAGTGTTCTGTAAACCAGGATTAAGCTGCTGAAGGATAAAGTCTATAAACTACATAATGGTTTTCTGCCGCCTTCTACTTTTAAGTGCAAGTGCAGGTAAGGAAATTGACATTCAGCTCACATTCCATCAACTTTTATCACTTTTCTCCAAGAAATTAGTGGGAGTCAGGGAGGAAAGAAAGAATGGTTAAAGAGAAACACAAAGCCTACAAAGGTATCCAGCCCCCAGCCAGAGCTTACCCTGGGATACACCAGGCTATCACACATGTTTAAATAGTGTGTATTACTAATGAGGTTGAATTCTAGGCGAGATAATTGGAGATTACACACTGAAGGTACCTGTTCATCATTTCTTCCTGGTGAGCTAAGTGAGCTGCTGGTGGTGGCCAGAAGTGAAACGTGACAGCTTGAGAGCTCGCTCTTTACTGAGCAGGGACAGACCACCCCCAGTCAGGCATGAGCAGGCAGACAGTCCTGGGATGTACAGGCAAGCCTCTCCACATCTGTATAAGGCTGAATTAAATTTGTTCCAAACCTATGCTTTCAACTTAAATGGCCTTTTGAGCTAAGTCTTGCTTTGATGCCCAGTCTCCAGTGCTGTTTAAAGCTTTTTATTGAGTAATTTTATAACTTTGTTTGTGGATAATGAATTGCTCTGTGCTCAAGTGGTTGGGCTGGCATTTTTCCTTCCTCTCCTCATTAGCTGATCGAAGTTGCCATCCCAATTACACCTGCCAGTCTTTTGACTTTGGCATGTCACTATGCGAAATCTTACATCCACAGATGGTACAACTACATCAGTTACTCTCTACATTTGTCCATATATAATTTTAAAAATAAGGCTAAATTAACATTTATACTAAGTCCCTACATCCTTTAAAATAAAACTGTTGCCCAAAAGTGTTGAAAAAAGGGAACATATTTCCTTCTCATTGCATTGTCCCCTAATGTAATGCAGTTGTTCCAAATTAAAAATCAAACAAATACAGAATTACTGTACAAAAGCTAGCCACTTTTATTTGCATACAAAACAGAAATGAAAGAGGTTCACAATAAATTATCAGTGTGCTCCCACAGAACATTCTTGTGTATTTATAGCATGTGAGTTAAAAAAACAATAGTCCATTAATGTAAGAATTCTTTGCAAAAGGGTAATAGGCCAGGTTCAAGGAAACTTAATTATGATTGTTCTCCAGTGAATTTAGTCAGGTTACTCTGCTAGTAAAGCAGTTAATCTAAAACCAACAGAACACAATCCACTAGGAAAAAATGGATAACAAAAATTAACTTTTCTGAATGGTTCTACATACACCAACTAGTTGGACACATGTATTTATACAGTTTGAATAGTGAAATATCTACAAGTGACCTTTTGTCATCATCTAGCACCAACCCACTAACAACTAAGCTTCTGGCATGCAAGGTAATTACCATTAACATAAGAGCCTGTAAACATCTTCTGTGACAGGTGAGGCACCTGGACAAAAGGCCAAACGCAGATGCACATAAAATGTTTCCCTTTCTTAAACAGTTCACTGAGAGGGTTATTTTCCATTTGCCCTTGTGCGTGCTGGAGTCTTGGCACTCCTTTTGGCTATCCTCCTTGCGAAGCGACTGATTCCTGGGGATCTCAATTCAACGGCTTCCATCTCTTCTTGAACAGGAGTAAACTCTGGTTGAGCAAGATGAGGTGATGGATAGGACTGGGAGTATGGGGATGGTAAGGGGTAGGACCCGTGAACTACGTACGGCTGTTGCTCACCATCATAAAGGTCCTCAGGGTCATAGATTTGGTAGGAGTTATGTGGCAACTGCACTACTGGGATGTCTTGATCAGTTGGCTCACCGTATCCACCTTAACCCACCACCACCAAGAGTATTCATATGGTTAACACAGGAGAAGGGGAGTAGAAAATTAAAGCATTCATTAGGAAATTGACATTTTATATATAGATATATTTCTATATCATGTGTGTGAGTATATATATATAATCTTTAAATACATATCTTTTATTCACATAAAGGAACAATGAAAACATTTAACAGAATTAATAAGCTGGAGCAATTGGAAACCCACCAACAGACAGCCAAGTTAGTTGGAAACCACCACCAGAATTTGTCATACTGTGCTCATTATACACTGCACACTCTGCCTGCTTTAGCTTATTCCAATTGTGGGCTAAAATACATGATTAAGAGGGAAAAATGGGTCAGGTAACAATTTTTAGCAGTGCCAGGAAGCCAAGTGCATGTACAGCAGCTGTAAGTTCATTAGTGGTAGTCAATATCGTTGCTGGAAAGCACAGAGCAGTTCAGCATCCATCTCTGACCTTCAGCCCAATGAGACCTGAACCAGAATGAGCCTTTCACCTTCTGGATTGGTAGCCATTGTAAGGGATTGGGCCTTAAAACAGGAAATGAACAACGGGGAGGGGAAGTGAGGAGAAAAGGATAGGAAGAGACGACAACAAAAACATTCAGGTAAGTAAAACATACAAATCAGCTTGGGCAGATTAAACCATAAACATCAAACAAATATGCTTTATATGTAACATTTGTAGTGACTAGTGCGTTACTAATAAATGTCAATTTTAGACTGGGTGACATAATTTTTGGTAATTGTGTTAACTTCCTCCCATGGCCTCTCCGTGCATAATGAGGGGAGAAAGTGGGATACAGAGAAGATGTAGAAAGAATCATTTTCTCCACATGGCTTCACTGGTTAATGATGGACACGTGCATCCCTGTGCCAGGTTACACTACTAGGGGTTTAGTAAGGGTCATGCTCTCATGCCACTCAGAGGCACACAGAAGGGGAAGTTCAGCAACACGTTCGAGAAGCTACAAGTGTAAATACTCTCCTGTCACAAACAGTAAGTGTGGGGGTTTGACATACAGACCGTTGAGATGGAGCAGGCTCATACAACTACACAAAGTACAGGACAAAACCCACTAGGCAGGATCTGTTTTACAGGCTGGGATCAGATGGTGGACTTCCTTTGGTCACTATGCTGGGGTCACGTTCTCTTTGTGCTGCAGTCCCACAAAGTACAGCGACACTGGACACGCAGGTTTTTAGGGAGTTACCACATTTTAGCACAAGGTTCACCGGTAGGCTCCATCTCACTTTGGCTGTTAGAAAATGCCACCCTCGCCTGTGCAGACGGCAGCAGCCCCGACTCTTGACTACTCACCTCCCATGCCATAACCAGCGCAGGAGGATGGGTCACAGTACCCTGGCGGACCAGAAGGGCCCTGTGAGCCCGGGGGTCCTGTGTGACCAGCGGGACCTCGTGGGCCTGGAGATCCTGGTGGCCCCGGGCTGCCAGTTCGACTTTCTCCTGGAGGTCCTGCATAGAAAGGGGAAATGAAACATCTGAGTAGTGTCTTTCATGAAAGCAGGGATTTAAGGCAACCTTTCCTGGCCTGGAAAACATGGCACTGAGTGTGCTACAAACACTTCCAGGAGACAGCTTGAGTGGAGGAGCTGGGCATCCTGGCTCTGACTCCCCTGGGCAAGCTGAGGGAAAGACTGCAGCCTCTGGCAAGGAAGATGAAGCAGCAGCCCAAGAGGAGACCTGCTCCTGATGCGCCTCCTCTCTGGCTGCTGTTTTGTCTTCCTTGCCAGAGACAGCTTTTAGCCAGAAATTTATACTAAAGCAAATGTTTCATCAAGACTTCCAGAAAGGCAGTTTTCATGGGGGAAGGACAGTCCTGGATGCCTGCGCAGCTCTTGATTTCCCCCAGTCCCTTTCCATACAGTTTCCGGGTAATGCTGTGCCTTGATACCGGTGCTCTCATAGCCAGAATACCCTCGTGAAGTCAATGCAATTTTACTCCTATTTCAGCAGGATGTGGATATCACCCTCTGCTTTCTCAGGTGCTAAATATAAGTCCCTGTGATTAATGTGCTTAATTACTATACATTTCTCTGTCAACTCCTACTTAGATATGACCTTGAATAAATTAAAAAATGCAATTAGTCCAGTTTACTTTTTTTCCCTTCCAGAACCCATATCTGAGAAAAATACTTAAAAAATTTTAAAAAGGTGGGTTTGGACAAGCAGTTTATCATAGTGAAAAAAAAGGAAAATTCTTGTGTGATTGACTAGACCATAATGTGGCACATCACAGCATCCTACTACATAATAAGAAGATTCACAGTTAAGGTGCCTGAACTGCTGAGTCTTCTGCTGCTTAAGCCTTAGAAGCGAAAGACAAAGCCAGTCTGAGCTGCTTTGCACTTGGGTCAGAGTGGTCTAATCCAGATGCTTCAAATGTAACTTTACCTGTAGATCCTGGTGGGCCTCGGGGTCCTTGTGTTCCAACACCTGGATTGCCTTTTTCTCCTTTCTCACCTGGTAAACCTAAGAAAATAGTATTTGGTCACATTTTGATCAAAACTGTGGGCAGTGTTTATTATTTAACCAGGATTATAGTTCCACATGTTACTTTTCAGCTAAAAACAGATGGCAGAGAGGAAAGGAGGTGAAAATTTGAAATTACTGAATTCTTTTTCCATTTCTTCCCTGACAGCCTTTCAAGGGAAATGTGTCATTCCCGGGGTCTTAAACATTCCTGCTGCCATGGTGGTTTCATTGAGGTGGTATGCAGAGGCATCGGCCAATTTCCAGGCTGCACTTCCTGGTGAAAAGCTGCCTCTGATCTATACCAAGGTGCAACTATTGTAAGTCAGAAGAATCCTCAGAGCCTCAAAGCTGTTTATAAATTACTGTGTGGCCCAGGAAATTCAAAATTTTAATGCTACAGTCAATTTTTCTTCAAATGTTCACCCACTAAAGAGTGGTTCAGCGCAAGATGGTTCTACACACACACAGCAAGAGTTGTAGGGGGCTACAGCAGAATCTTTCTAAAACACAAGAGTTTCATCACAGTCAAAATCTTCCCCCCACAAATAAAGCCCAATCCAAGTGTTTCCCAGTCATGAAACTCTAATGTTCCAACACAGTACACAACCAGTGAGTTGTGTTCCTGCACTTGCTCATGGCCCTAAATTTCTATCCTTGGGTCTGATCCATGGAGATCACAAATCTAGTAATTCAGAGAAGGCGCTGCCGCCTTCCAGCTTTCCATCTCCTTCTGCATTACCATTATGGCATCCTATAAAAACATTTTCTATATCCAGCCATCATAATAAGTGGTGTTGAACTATAGTAGGTGTCAAAACTATAAATTCCAGACCCTGAGTTTCCACTGGTGACTTGGAAACGCTCATAAAGTCTGTGTTTGATTTGGATAGTTCAAAGACACCAAATCCAAGCTGGTTTGTGGGACTTCCCCCCAATTTTCCAGACCTCCCTCACAGCACTGGTAATTGCTCTCTCTGCTTCACAGCTTCCCCAGTTTCAGAGTCAAAGCCAATATAGAGCACCTTCATCAACACAAGCCAGAAAGAAAACAGCTGCTGCCCTGGAAGGGGCAGTATCTACAATTTCAGCTAAACTCCTTCTTTCCCCTCTGCTCATCTAACTGCTACCTCTTAGGGCAAAGCAGCTGGAGAATACATCATTTTTGCACGGAATAACAGATCTTTTTTACCTTCATAAGCTAATTTCTGAAGAAGCAAATAAGTAAATACATAGTCTAAAGTGGGTAAAAAAAAATGTTAATTAAAACCCATCACTGGCACAGAATTGCTCCCGTCAAATTTATCAAATAAGGGTCTGCTGAACTACAGAGGATTCAGTATCTGATGGGGAGTTCTGGCTCTTCTATGGAACAGGAGGCTTCCAGGGCAACATACCCTGTGACCAAACCACCTTTCTCTTACTCCCACAAGGCTACTTGCCACTGTCCTGACATAGTTTAGTAGTCTCACTTTTATTTCCTTTGATTGCACAATTTTGGGGTGGGGTGTGTGTGTTTTTCCAGATACCTAAAATTTGCTTAGCCCTGGCTTGCTTCAAACATATGGAGAAATTCATCTGTTTCAACTCTGTACTTGTGCTGCAGGCCCTGTAACAAGGTAAATGTATTCCCATTTCTCTTACCACACAAGACCTGTAAGGAAAGGCTTGCCATTTGCAAAAGGCAAAGTCTATATGTGTGAATTGCTTTTTTTCATAAGAAGACTGGCCCATGACAACCATCTGGAATCTACACCGATGTTTATTACAAGGACCACTGCTTATCCTACTGTATGATAACATTACTCGGTGACCTCAAAGACAACAGCCACAATGTTTTCAATTCACAGCCTCCCATGCACTCAATTATTGTTCTTAACACACACAAACCCACGTAAAGGCACGTGATGATCACAGAATAATATGGCAGTAAGAAATGCTAAACATGGAACAAATCTACTCAGGCTAAGAATAAAATGTTCATTCTGGAACAAGTGATGAAGCTCTTGTGCAGGACAAACCTTTAAAATCACATGGATATCAAGATCTTAAGGACATACTGGGGGCCAAGACACAAGTCTGCCTCAGGTTTCTTTTAATCTAATTTCAGTAAAGTTTACCCAAGTTAAAAAGAACATAAACACTCAAGCAAAAATATCCTACTCCTCAGTCAAAGCTCTCATGAGTAAAAATCGAGCACTTCATGGGCTTCACTAATGGACTTACAGGCCTTTAAGGAACTCACAGACCTCTCGGCTTGCTCCTAATAAATGACAGAACATTCAAAATTTACTGAAGTCACCTTTGCTGTCATTACAGCACAGCTTCCAGAAAGCCAACCAGACAAGCCATCACTCTCCATGTAGGTACTGCAGTGGTTAACCACTCTCAGGGGTGAAAGCATGTGTTAAGGCTTGTCACTTGAGTTAGAGTGCCTTCAGATCCCAGGAACTGCTTTCCTATACATGCAATGGCCATACTTCAGCAATACCATCAGACATTCTCTGCCACCTCATGCTAACCACGTTTTCATGTCTTGTCCTCATCCAAAAAAAGCAATGGCTTCGGTTCAGCCCCGTGGAGATCACAAGCAACTGAAATCAATTATTTCCAATGCTCCACTAAAGATAAGTGTGATAGTATCAGTTATTAAAAACAAAACCAAGCTCAGGAATATGTTCTATAGCAACAAAAATTAAATTTCCATGGTTTCTGCACAAAAGGAAATCTCAGGTATTGCTTATCTAATTTTGTCTTTAAGAGAATACTGTTCTGTAAGGAGAACTGCAATTCTCCTGAGAGGAGAATATTGCAATCAAGAAAAATTAAACTGCTACGAAAAATGTCCACTTTTAAAGATGTTCAGCTGTGACCATAGTGTATAGTAACACAGGGTTCTGGGTTGTTTTTTTTGTTTTGTTTTTTTAACCCAGATGAAGCTAAAATTGGAAATAAAAATATTTAATTGACTCAAATGGCAAAAGTTCCATTTAATTCCACTGGAATTTTGCCATCACAGCTGTAAACATGTGTCTTTTGATAACACTAAATAAGGATCAAACTGTGCTTGAGAACAGTGACTTTCCCAGTGACAGCCTAGGTATTTATTGTACTTTAATTATAGTGGGACAGGTCAGTAGCCTTAAGTTTTATGTGTCACTTCAGGCCACATAAGAGCCAAAGTCCACCCAGTAGCAGAAGAACTGCACTTTCACAGCATCTAAAAGTCATCAATACCCCAGAATAGTTTTTACTAGGGCTTTTCCATTTTCCCTGAAAGTTGAGAAAACTACTACTGTATTATAAAAATAATTGAAAACAAAAAAGAAAAAAATGTGCAGAATCTTCTGGGTCTGGGTTTTTTTTGTATTATTTTGCAGAGTTTCAGCTAATTCCTGGGCACTCAAATGCCTTACACTAGTAACCATAAAAATCAAAAGATATTCAAACTAGTTGAAATAAAAATAGAAATCAGTGCTGTGAACTAAATAAAAGAGATGTTAAAATAGAAATTAAAGTAGAGATGAGTTGCTGTGAATGGTTAGTGTTTGGGGTTTTATGTATTTATGCAAATAAGTGAGTAAAATTCTAGTAATTTATCTGGGAATATATACTGTAGGGGCCTGGTAACACAATGTGGCCTCTCAGCTGGCAACTGACACAGAGGACGGAATCTGTCAAGGGAATGACTTGTCCTTTCTCCCTGAGGTGGTCTTTCTTGGGAGGACCAGCTCAGTAAGTTATTAGTGAGAGAGCATATCCAGGAATGGGACATCCTGGACCCGGAAGTTCAAATGGAGGTTTCTCATAGAACTCTAGATCACTCTCTCAATCCCAGTCTCTTTCCAAAACATCTGATTAACGCTTGGCAGAGTGACAAGGTAAACAAGGGAAAAGAAGCTATTGGCCAGGCAAGTTAGCAGGAAAGTTTCCTGATGTCTCTCACTGCTGACATTTTCCAGTAAAGCTCTCTCTGGGGCTTGATTTCTAACCAGTTCCACACACTGCTTTCCAAAGTGCCCCTCTCTTACAGGCTGGAATAGAATGGGTGGTGGGCAGGAGAGGTGAGCACACACCTTTTCTCTTCCCACTCTGCCAGCACCTTGCCACTGAGCTCAGAGCCAGTAACAAGTTCTTGCAGCAATCTCAGTAATTCCAGGGAGAAAAGCAACACTACTAAATAAGCAAACAGGTGTTACTTACTTCTAACGGCCATTATTTCTTAGTACACTCTGTAGCAGCGCATTTTCTGAACTTGAAAGTGGAGCCTGACTCTCAGAGTTGCTACTCTGGCACTGGTCTTGAACATTAAATTGACTTCATATACAACCAAAAGGCTGATGACATCAGTGAAAAGAAACATTGTTCATAAAGACTTCCAAGTGGCTGGCTGGAGATCATCAGGACAGAACTATACCTTGTGTTTGCCAAACAGGTTAAATGCAAACAGTGGTTCAGAACACAGCAAGGGATGTGGTCTTTCTCCATTCACCCTCCTCTCTGTATTTATTGGAAAATTAAAAACCCTTCCATCCAGAAGCAGAGCAATTTTAGGCTGCTACTTCCCTGTACGATATATAGTCAGGAATCAAGTGATAATTGGGAATGCACAAAAAACTTCCAATCAATACTCCACAAGCATGTATCTGATTAAAATAACTTTTAAATTTCATTTTTGCATCTTGGGGTTAGCTTAGAGCAATTCCTTAGAAACAGACTCTGAAATACCCCAAGGGTCTGTAGCAAAAGGTATCCTCCCACTAAATAAAGTGCTACTACATCAAATACACATCAGTCTAAAAATTCAGTTGCTTCTGAAGAAATTAAATCCTCAAGGACTAATAAATTATTCTATTCTTTTGCCTATTTCTGAAGGAGCTCCTTCCTCTTTCTTCCAGATTCTGTTCAAGGCTCCAGTCATATGAATATCCTAAAATCCATTTTCACTCCAAATAAACCAGCCAATTATTTTGTCTTTAAGTTTACACATGGATTCTTGATTCTTGAAACAATCTCATTTTAAGCTGTAAGTATTGTAAAGCACTCCCAATGTTTGGCATCATCTTTCATGAAAATCTGCAGAGAGCTCTGCCTGACTGTAGTTCTGAAGGATGCTCAGATTGAATTTGCTCTCCAAGTATGAAACTCCCCACACAAGCACTACCTGCCAAAATCAGTCCTTTCTAATATTAGTTATCTATACAGAGAGGAAAAGAGTAATACTCTCTTCAGTGTGTTTTTACCGTTTGTGCACACACTCTATTGCCAATGCTGCTTCCCGGACATTATCAGCAATGGCTTAACCCACATCATGTTTCATTTAAATGACAGTATCTAATCACTCTGTGGTTTCATAGTAGTACAATCTGCCTGTCTGGGCCCCAGCACAACAAATACAATGGAAGATGCTAGACATGTTTCCCTCTTTGTAGCCTGGCATTTTGGTTCCTCGATTCATGAAGTCCTAGTTTAAACAATCCATTCCCAAGGAGCCATTTAATACATGCTAATATTAGTGCAGGAGCAAGTACCCTGAAATCTGCATTCAGTCTCTCCAGGTCACCTTTTATAAAGTCCATTCCTCAGTTGCTTTCTCTTCCAATATTCTTTTCTACCTGTCTCATTCTTCCTTCTTTCTGAACAGTGTCTGGATTTTACTCAGCTGGAACAGGCAACAGCATGACTGAGGGGCCAGTACCTGAAACCTTGACTATTTTTTTCTCAAAAGGATAATTGGAATTACAGTCCTGAGGGAAAGACTCACAGGTTCACTCAAAGACTTTCTTTTCAAAAGAATGTTCTAACTATGGGCATCACGGCTACTGTGAATTGGAACTATTAAGCTCCTGAACTGAACTGTTCCTGAACTGAACAGCCTTCTTAGCAATTAATTTTTAAAATCCCAGATAGCAGATTTTGCAACAGCAACACCAATTCACTGCTTTTGAATATCACATTTGTCTCTTATTGGTCCTCTCTTCATGTGATGGTATTCAAAGTACTTTCATGATTACAGATCTACTCAGTATTACCTCTGTGAGGTTAGTGCTACTCTGGGGCACCAAAGATTGTCAGGGTTGCACAGTAAGAGAGTAAATCACACATGGAGCTTGTTTTTTTATGAGACAATCCTGGTGGAGGAAAGGAGAAGGGGATCTAGCCTACAAGTAAGAACAGAGAATTCTTGTAAACCTTAAGTGTATTACTTCTCTCACACCTCACCATTCCCTCTTCTTGATCCTCTCAACCCCTCATAAACTAGGCATATTTTCCCTTATCAATCTTGCTCCATTCAGATGATTGTGACTCAAGAAATTTCTAGACTGACACATTTCAAGTTATCAGAAAAGCTCAATCTTTCTCCAACATGCACTTGTCAGTTTTGCATTTGACTTTCTTCAGTAGCTCCTTTGCTTATACATTTAGAGATTTAGCTGACTTCAGGGTCCTACTAAGATGAAAGCATGATGTGATGGGGTGCGAACAATTAGATTCTGCCAGTCTTCAGCAGTTTAAATATTAAACCTCTGTCTGATCCTGCCAAATCACACTCAGCAAAGCCTGCATGACCTTCATGACAGAAAGTCTACAGAGCTTTCATTGTGGTCCGTGTTAACCTCACCAATCAACTCGTGAGAAAACCACTGCTTTCAGATTTAGTCAGGAGACAAAAGACATCAGAATATACTTGGAAAGAAAGGTATAATTTTGTATGTGCGAAGTATGAAGCTTACCTCTTTCTCCTGGTCTTCCTGGCTGACCAGGGCTTCCTGGAAACCCTTGCATGCCCGGTGACCCTTGTTCACCCTGTGGCCCTGGAGCTCCTGGCCGACCTGGCTCACCAGGAGGTCCTGCAATGGTTCGTGTTGAGACAGACTGGCTTGGAATCTGGTTCAGAATGGAGTTATATCTTGCCATATGACCTATCAGGAAAAAAATGTCATCATTTTCAAGTTGCAGTCAAAAATCTGGTTCAACAAAGTTTGAAAAGAGCACTGGCAGATTCTCAAGGCTGTGGTCTGTCATACTTTGATATTATGTGCATGAAGTTGTGCACTTGGTGGTGGTGAAACAGTGGGTTAGGTAGCACACAGAAAATGCAAAAACTATTGTGTGTAAATTTATTTCCTAACTTTAGTAAGGGTTTTGGGGTTTTTGTTTGGTTTGGGTTTTGGGTTTTTTTTTAATATTGTGTCTATAAAAATTTAAAATTGTTACAGAGAAGCTTCTGTATACTATAAAAGGTTGGAGACAATTCCAGATTTTTTTAGATGGCTGATGCTAATCAGCTCTACTTGGATATGAATCCAATTGACTGTAAATCTAGTTGGAATATAAATCCTGATTGTCTAGCCTAAAACAAACAGAACCCCTTAGATACTTAGAAAAGCATCCTATTTGTAAGTAATTGTGGCAGGAAAAGATCTGTTCTAGAGACAAGTATATGAACTATCAATGTACTTGCCTTGGATGAGCTGTTCACACACTTGACGAGCAACAGCACGAACCATTGCTTGGGACTGGAGGTCGCCCTGGGTAACAACAGCAGCAGTGTCATAAAACAGTTTGTTGCACCAGTTTTGTGCTGAAAGCACTTAGAGCAATGAAAGACATTTATTATTGCTGAGAAACTATATCCTCACAGGTGAGAAAAAAAGGCAAAAAAATTTGGGGATTTTGCTGGTTTCCATTACTGTTTTCAGCCAGTAAACTGAGGTCTGAGTAGATAACCCTAATGAGAGATCTGGAGACATGTTTAATGCCTTATACTGTTCACCTTCAAAATACTAATGTAGCTATATATAAGACCATATCTGGAAAAGAAGGAAAGTTTGCTTGATTGTAAAGAGAAAACTATTGTGCCTGTAAACACAAAGAAACATAAATTGTTGGAAAAAACTTTTTATGAGACAGAAGGTCAAAAAGGAGAAAAAAAAATGGCTAATGTGAACATGGACTTACCCGCTCACCCCTTTCACCCTTAGCTCCAGGAGGACCCTATGAAAAGATTCAACACAAACTTAATTCTTATTTAGTTCGGTTCAAAATTTTTAACACCTAAACATTTTCTCACTTGCAGATTCACAGAAAAGAGAGAAAAATGTAAATAATAAACAAGGCTTCACTGTTATGTGACAGGGACAAATACACTTCCATTTCAGTACTCAACAAAATGTTCACCTTTGGCAATTACATGGGAACAATTACCTTCTCATGTGTTTGTCACACACTGAATTCACTTGTTTAAAACAGCAGCAAGGGCAAGCATGCATTTCATGTGGCTGAAATTGGACTAATTAAAACAAAATAGCAATCTGGAATTTGTGGCATTTGCTGCACTGAGACTCTTCATCCACTATGAACAGAATCAGTAAAGGGATTAAAATGCACAGAAAATTACGTATGACATTGAAGATAATGTAGTACTGTAATGATGGTAAGGACTATTATGATTAGAACAAGTTGTCTAGGGCAGTTACAACTCCGCCAGTGGCAATTTTTGGGGCAGGCTACACATTTCTCGGGAAATCCTGAAGAAAGGAAAGGTCTGCATGAATAGGTAAGCAGCTGATACATGGTTAAAGCACAGCTGGTTCTATCCTGGGAAAGAAGAAACTCCTACAAAAACTGCAAGACTTTCTAAGGCCTCTTTTCTATTACTTCTATTACTTTTGAGAAAGACAGTTATTAAAGCTCAGGAATTTTTCACTCATCTCACTGTTCTTTCTGAACACAGCAGAGCTCTTACATGACTCGCAGGAATAGCTACACTCTAGGAAATTTGGTTCAATATCTGGAACATGTGTTGGACAGGAACTGAGTACTTGACATGTTACATATTGAAACTAATAAATTCCATAGTTCATCATGTCTCTTTAGTAGGTTTCATGATTACACTAAGAAACTATGCAGAACTGAGCATTAGGTTATTATCTTTGCTTATATATTATCAGTCAATTTCATTTCCACTTAACCAAATAAAAATGCTAGCATTGGCCCAAATCTCCAAACCAAACTGGATTTTGAAAAATATTTCTAGTCTACAAATAGAGTCAGAAATACACACTCTCCCATTCTGAGGTCTTTAAAAATTAAACAGAATGTTTACTGTGACATATGGGGGAAAAAAAATTGAGCAGGCTTTCTAATTAACCAAGTAGTCAAATGTGAAAATATGAATACACCATATTATCTGAACTGTTACAGAGAAAAAAGAGGTCCACTGTAAATATTGTCTTTTACGTAATTTATATACTCATTTCATACCTGTATTCTTTTCTTCCAGTCAAAGTGTTTTGTTCTGGGTTTTTAGAATAATAATAAAAAATAATATTTGAAAGAAAAACTTAATATTGGAGGTTCCTAATACTATTTTTAGGTATGGAGTATGTAATTTTCCACTCAATTAAACTGATGGTCAAATTTATAATAACAATCTAGAAAACGCCCTGGTTGTTAGTCACATATTTTGATGTGAACACAAAGTAACCACAAAAGACAGTTTTTCATTCATGCAATATTTTCACAGTTTGAAAATCAGAAAAATATTTTTTACATATTCAGGTTAATAAATGGTGTTATTTGAATTTCCTGAGAGCTGCTTGATGTGCAAATCAAAGAAAGGTGAAAGTAATCACACAAAGACTACAAATTCACATAGTTATGATTTCAACATCTGTGATTTAATCTTGTGTTTTGACCCTATAATCCCTATATTCCAAATATTGTATGCAAGATCAACAAATAAATTTAGTTACAAAGAATGAACAAAGAAAGATCAATATGATGTTTCATTTAGCCAGTAACTGCAAACAGTTCACAAGCTACAAAGATTGAGGAGTTCTGTCAAATAGTGAAGCCAGGATCAGAAATCAACTAATGCACAAGAGCAGATAAAGAAATATTAATTAATTTTACTCACAGGAGCTCCAACATCACCTTGTGGCCCCTGGCTTCCAGTAACACCTGGAACACCTGGAGCACCAGGTATGCCCTGCATGGAAAAAGGGAAAGAAAAGAGTGGTGATGACAGTCAACACCCATGAATCCTGATGAGAAAAAGTGCACAAAGCAGCCAGTACACAATCAGTTCTGCCAGTCAAAGACTGGAGATGCCGGGAGAGAGGACTGAGAAGTTCATGCTGCAGAAGAAAGAGCACCAAAAGCACAGCTCTGAGAAAAGCACTTGAGAAAAATAACTTGGGTTGCTTTCTGGAACACAAGCAAATTGCAGAACCACTAACTAAATCCTGTGATGTTAATACTGTGTTCAAGGGGCATGACTTGGAAGGTTCTTTGTGAAAACAACAGGATAGCTTGAAGAATACTCAGTACAATCAGCAGTTTCACCTAAGGTTTTACATCTATCCAGAAGGCATTAACTTTGCCCTAGCTGCGAAGGCTGAGACAGAATCTGAACGCAATTCAGCTTTGAAATCTGAATGTGGGCTCTGCTGTCTTCCTTGATTACTCTATGAGAGCACCTGCTCTCATCTCCAGACCAAGCAAAACTTGGCATTTCACTTCAACTAACAGTCCTAACTGGGATTTTTTACGAAGAGGAAGCCTTGTTTCAAATGTTGAGAACATGAATTCCCTCTAAATAGTGCAGTTACTTGCCTAAGAACAAGCTATCAATCTATTGACAGCATAACGCTCTCCCCTTCCCATGGGAGACATTTTTGTTCGAGCTAAGTAAGAGTGGAAAGAAATGACACTGGACAAGTGGCTCTCTGCCAACCGTGCACGTCATGAGAAAATTAACTTCCCTTGGCCTTGGTCTATCCACTGTAGCCCAGATAACAGTGTGACCTGTAAACCCCCCAGATCCTGCATTCTACAGCAATGAATTCCACGGGCAATACTCACCATTGGGCCAGGAGGTCCTTGTGGGCCTGTGGGTCCATCTTTGCCAGGAAGGCCCTATAAAAGAGAAATGAAGGCAATTTTATCAGCATCTTATACGTACTTCATGAATCTGTTCTGTTTCATCTAGATGACATTGGTTTTACTTTTTGTTCTTTGGTTTTGTTTTGCTTTGTTGATTTGCTTTTTGTGTGGAGTGGGGTTTTGTTGGGGCTTTTTTTGGTTCTTTTTAATTAATAACTGTTGGTAGTGGTTTCTTAGGAAAAAAAAATTCCCTTAATTGCCCTGGGGAAGGTTTATTTCTGACAAGGAGCTATAGTGTCACCGATATTTAAAAAAAATAAAAATCCAGCTAGTCTCACAGTACTTTTGACATAAGAAGCAGCAATGCAAAAGTCTTCATCCCAGCCATTTTCACCTCTGAACGAATTTCACTTAGAACAGTTGTGCAGGGAGATAAATGAGGGGTTTGCTGTCAAACCTCTCTACCACAAGGTCACGTTTCTACATCTGTTCTCTCTGGTTGCAACTATTCACAGTCTCACTGATGAAGTGCTGAAAGATGGCAACTGAGAGCCAAGCTCTCTGCCCAGCAGTACTGTACATATGTACTAGCTATCACTGAGGTCCTGATTCAGGAAGCAGCAGGAATGCTCATGTGGTTTACATTATGAACGTGCCTCAGAGCTTCCAGAAATGGGAGCCAAAAACTAAAGATAACTTGGAAACTGGAAAGCAAGCAAATCACAGGAAAAAAAGACACTGACCAGATGTAGAAGAAAATACACTATAAATAAAGTATTCTTGTAAATTAACTAATAAGCACACTCTGTGTCCATATGCTATAAAGCAAGGGTTTCTGACCAGCTTGGTGATAAGGCAATTCTTTAATTACTACGTAGCCTAAAAAGCAAAAATATGCTCTTGTCTCTGGTTCAAGACCAGTTTGAAAGGTGGTTTATGCTGGAAAGTCTTTGGTTTATTGCTGAAAGTTTTGAAAGTGTTTATGCTGACATATACAGTAAAGAACAGTCCAGGCCTCTATCTCAGAGAACTTCAGAAGAAAAATTCACAACCTTTTTGGTTTGTACTTTTTTCTGAATCTTTCTGTCACAGTTTTAGTAATGAATACAGCATGAACTACTAGTTTTATGTTTTTCATAATTCAGAAACTATTACTCAAATCTGCAATCATATGGCATAAAAAACTGGCTGGGGAATATTATCTGGAAAGCTTTTTTTAAATTCCACCAGAAGAGCATTTTGATGATATAATAAGCCACAGAGTCCACTCACATTATGTCATCTATGCATCCTTAGACTTGATAAGGAAATATTTCCTATTTCACTGTGTAGCCAAATGGTTCCTGAAGCTGCAAGGACCAAAGCAGCTGCTCTATCACAGTAAGAACTAAAGCAACTGTAACAGCTAAATGGCATTGAAATAAAGATCCTAGCAGTATCTTTATCACAGGAGTTTTAAGACATATACAGAAAAAGGCTGCAAGCCTAGCTCAAATACATTTGCAAAAGAAAGAGTGTTGAGTCCTCAAAACCAGTATTCCTAGAGGAAACAGAGACTGGTATAAGGAAGGAATTTTGAAATGCATTGAAAATTACATAATACAGTTTCTAATATTCTCTGGAAGAAGTACTTGGTTGTGAACAATGTCTCAAAAAATTCAACAATAGTTATTCAGATTTTTATAATAACATGGAAGTCCCTAAAGCAAATGCAAGCCAGCCTTCTTCTTGTAACAGTAAAACCTTCAGGAAGCCTGACACCTTCATATTTGCAAGCATGTTTCACTTTTTAAAGCAAAGATGTAGAACCTGCATTTATTTTTGACCGGTTCTAGAGCAGAGTAAAAACTGGTTGGACCCTTTTAAGGGCTTAATTTAATCCAGAGGACGGAAATTTAGAGCTTTCCACTGGCTTCTAGGATCTAGTGTGGATTCACACAAACTTCTAAAGGAAAATAATGCTGTATGTCCCTCCCTTCTCCCATCCCAGTCAAACAGTAGAATTAACAGTATGCTCAAAATTCAATTTTCTTGGAATATATTTCACAATTTCTTTATTCTGAGCAGTGTTCCTACTCTTGGCTGCTTAAGAATTAACTCCTGTACATTCTCCTAAGGTTTATTTCTCTTGGCAGCGTGTCTGTATTGCCCACAAAAAAACCACCTCCTACTGTATTTGCTAGATGTGAAAATTGCTATGTATAAATGAAGTCAAAATAAAGCCTGATTCTAGAAAGAGTATGGAGATACTCATTCTCTCATGCAGGTAAAAGACTAAAGATATTTGTGCTGCCAGCAGGCTTTGGAGACGATGTTACTCAGAGCAACTGACGGCCAGAATGGATCTGACACTCATTCTGAACTTGTGAACAGTGTAGAGAGATTAGTAAGTACCAGGAAATTGGCAGGAAGACTGGGACTGTATTTCTGCTGGCTCTTTCTCTCATTATTTTTGGTGTGTGTAATGTAGAAGAAAATAGAGCACTGTGAGAATTCACCAAGATGCATTCTGAGCAGTGAAGCCTTAAAGATATTATTTAATCTCCATTTATTGAATTCTCCTCTTTGCTTAACCATCTTTGTTCCAAGGGGGATGACTGGAAGAATTATGCAGTGCAACAGCACTTTCTCTCTATCCCATAAAGGATAGAAATGACTCTGTACAGAGCCACTGCATCTCCCCCATGGAGCTGCATGTCCAAGAGCAGGATGGTGCAGATGCTCATGTGTGGCCTCAGATGTAGATCTTGAAATCAGGATGTATGTTATTCTGGAAAGTTAGCTCAAATCAAAACATACTTTGCTACTGGTATGAAAAAAAAGTTACGAAGAAGCAGTGTAACTCAGATACAGTTTTTTTTTTAATAAGGGATTTTATTTGCCAAAATGCAAACGGCATCACGTGTAAAATCACCTGCAGTCAGTACTGCTGCTGACATTCTTATGAATGTCTGAGCCGGGAATTTGTTTAGGAAACTTTGGAGAGGTAATTTTTCCAAGAGGACTAGATACAGGCAAAAACTTAAGTGAAGCTACTGAGCCCAGGCTTGAGTTTCCTGCAGGGCCTTCTGAAAAACCTTGCAGCCTGGGACCCATGACTGTCTAACCCAGAAACAGTTCTAGAATGCGTCACGTGCAATTCACACTCTATCTTTCAACAATAAATGCTTGGGAAAGTTGGTGGAGAAATGCAATCTGCTGTTTTCAGTAAAACCTCTCTATGCTGCTAGCTACAAACATGGGGCAGCAAGAGAGGACACCAACTAACCACAGCTCTGGCCATAAAATAAAAATAAATAACTTTCTATTTTATAAAATCTTTTATTACAATCTTTTATAACTGCAAGAGGGTAAGAGGAGAGGGGACTGTTCCTCATGTGGAGTCTGAGATGTAGATTTAAACCAGTTACCAGACAGGTATAAAATATTATAAAGTATATTCAGAATGTTTGCTTTATTATCGGAAAATGCATTTTTTCCCTCTGATTCAAGCTTCACAGTATTTGTAGTACATCCTAATCTCTTTCTTAGGGAGGGCATGTCACTATGACAGTGATCTTTATATGAATTTACACAAGTGACAGGGAAGATATTCTATTTCTTGATGAGGTACTAAAACGTAAGAACAAGCAAGTAAACCAGTGACTAAAAAGCAGAAGTTCAAAAACACAAAAGAAGAAACTTTAGAGACTAAATGTTGAATTACATTAAGAAGGGGAAAAACAAACCTTTTTCTCAGCTTATTGCAAAAGTGAAACCAGAAAGTATGAACACTAGAAATCAAAATCAAAAAGGAAGGGAAAAGAACTATAAAAGTGAAATGATTTCAGCTACCAGCAACTGGAAGAAAAAAAAATCTTCATTCCAGGACTTAATGAGTCTAATATCACATTATACCCTGTTCAGCAAAGTTCTCAGCGATCTCCCAATAAATATCAGTCCCATGCTTATCTCTCATTAAAATCACTGTGATTTAGCCATCTGTTTAAGTACTTTACAGCACTGCTATCATTATAATTAAGATGTTTAAATGATCTATAAATACTAAAGAGGAAGTGATAACTAAGCTAAGAATAACACAGAAAATCTCAGTTCTAGTAGTGTAATAGTTGCAAAACAGTTTGGCATCTTGGCTAACAGAAGTAAGCCCAACAAAAGGAACATTATACAAAAAGGCAATTTACTTCTCAGGAATTTTCCATTCCCCTTTGCTGCTGCAGTTATGCCCTTCCAAATTAAGCCTTTCTCAAACACTGGGTCTTCAAAGAGACTGCGGTGAAATAATTGGATTGAATCTTCACCCATTAAAAGCAATTTTATGTTGTCATAACTTCATAGGAATCAAATGAGTTACAACACCATAAAATTAGTATAACATAATTATTTGTTGCCATAGAAATAATTATTGTAGGACAATGTTGCAAAAGGGTCGCACAGAGACAATAACAGACCTAATTTTATGAGCTCTAGGCTGTTTATCTAGCTCCTGTGATTAACAGCAGAAGAAAATGAACACACAAACAAAGCATTATTACCATGTCTATAAAAACTGGCAATTTATGTAATTGCCCTACCTTTTTATAGGCATCACTGGGGTATTCTACAGAATAGGCACCACATGACCTTTCCTGGCTGTATCAAAAGCCTTTGCTGCACTAGTCTTCCTTGGCTTTTCTCTGGAATATCATCTCTCTGCAACAACCTGCTGACTTCCTCATGCAGGAAAACTGGACCACTCCTGAACTGCTGGCTGACATAAAGGCCTGTCTGAGGGCAACCACTGCTAAATATAAATTTAGCTACAGAATAATATAAGAAAACAGAGTTCTCTTTTCCCTGAACTGCAGACTCCTCAATGTCCCCCATGATCAGGGATGTAGAGGGAGGAGACACATACCACTCACATGTACCATGTTTAGCATCAGGTCACCTCAACCTGTCCATGACAAACACCAGAGAGACCATGGCAAAAATCCAAATGTTCTTCAGGCTCCAGGTCTTTATTAATGTGGAGATGAAGAGATGACACCAAGCGTGGGGAATTTAGGGCGAAATAGTCCAATATTTAGGGGGAAATATTCCAATACAACCAAAAAGAAGCCAAAAAAACATGAAAAAAAATAGAAGAAGACATCACAGTACTATAAATGAGAGAAAAAGAATATATATACCTTCATATTTTACCACAGCCTAACTGAAAATTAGGTTCTTCATCCAATTAGTTTATTCATCTGACGATCATGTTGTGTAAATCTTTATCTTAGCAAAATGACTCTCTTTCCTTGATTTTTAGATAAAAAAATCATCCATCACCCAAATTTTACAGCAACTTCAGTGGAATTACTTTTAGACATAAAGATATGGCAATGTTTAAATTCATAATAGTGAGTTCAAACACACATTTTGCTACAGGGATAGGTTTTTTATAACAAGGTCTCAGGGTAATGCCAGAAAATCAAAGAAGGTCCAGATTTCTCTGAAGTTCAAGTTATATTAACATATCCAAAAAAAGGATCATGAATATGTAAATCTTGTTCAAATGAAACTGAAAAGTCAAATTGATAATGAATTTCTGCTGTAGACAGTAACCTAGTACTATGTTAACAATAAGTTTCCAGTGCCTGACTAATAATGAAACAAAAGACTCTGCAAGGAGAAAAGGAGGAGGACTTAAATGTTTAGCTATGCAAATGAATATGATTTTTTTTATTGGTTCCTAGACACACTGTAGGTACCTTCAGTTGCTTTACCAGGAGCAGAACAAGACTGACTAAATTTTGGTGTTGTTCTTTACCTTCACCTTTTCCTCATGTCAACAGTTTCTACAGGTATTGTTCTATATTAAATATTAAATTTCCTTGTAGTTGTGTCTGTTACTCATTAATTAGCTACAAAGCTAATCTATGTTATTGCATTGGACTGCATACTAATTATGTACCACGCAACAACCAGCTAATTTTAAACATATAAGCAAAGACACTAATTAGCAGTGCTGAACACAAGTGCCATGTATTCCTACCCAATGCATTAAGCACAGCCACTGTGCACAACTCCCATCACCAGCCTAGTAATTCTCAACCCTCATATAGCAGATGGAAGAACATTCACCCTCCCTCTGACTGCTGTGCTGACTGGCACAGAGATATGGTCTCCAGAGATGACATAAATGATAATAAATGAACCGTGCTGGGAACATTCCCATTACAGAATGGAAATAATACGCATGTAACACATATTCATTTTACCTTACCCTTTGACCTTGAGCTCCATCTCTTCCAGGTGAACCTGATGCTCCTGGGACACCCTAAACATTAAAAAAGGGAGAGCAAGTGATGGGTTCAAATTAATAGAATCCAACTGAAGAATTTCCAGTGAGACTGTCTGGCATACTTTTGGATAAATATTTTGGATAAATGGAACTAGGGAGTCCAATCATGGGTGGGGCCATAAAATAGATTCAGTAAAGACGACATGTTTGTGAAATGAGAGTTAGGTAAACAGACGTTGTTAAAATGCACAGGCTTTGAGTCCATAGAGACCTGATTTCAATATTAAAAAAAAAAAAAAGTAACCAGTTCCTCAGGCTCCAAATGAATTGGTCACTGCACACCAACATACCCCAGATTCCTTCTCTTTCTAAAGCTCTGTTCAAATCCACCCCAACAACACATTTCTCAGAAGTCTGGAATACGTGCCCTTAACTCACAGTGATGTCAATTCAACATTCAAACTTAGGATGTGACAGGCTAGACAATAACTTAAGGAATACCTGCAGGCCAGGAAAACCCAGATCTCCCTTCTCTCCCTTTTCACCTGGTGGCCCCTGCAAATTAAGAATCACACATAGTAAACCAAATATATGATTACTTGTCTATTTTTTTAATAGTTTCTTTCATTTTCTTTAGAAAAAAAACCAACAAAGCAACCAAAAATACCAGACTATTTTTCCTATTCATGAAAGCAAACAAACGGACTCTTACTTGCAAAACTGCAAATGAAGAATTTAAAAATATAGAAAATAAAACTCATTTAAAAAAATTTCATAGTTAACCTGAAAAGCTATAACCATCATGTTACATACACACACACACACACACAAGATACCAATTTTCTCTTCAAAGGGATCTATTTCACTTCAGGCCTCAGAAGTATTTCCTATAATGATGAAACCAAGGATTTTCTATGGAAACTAGACATGTTTCTATCTACCTATGTACATATGCATGACAAATACATACTTTTCTAGATAATAAACTAATAACTATTCTTATAATTGAAGTATTCTGTATTATTCTTTGATGACAGCATCCTCAAGAATATATAATTTTGGTAAATAATTATACTGTATAGCAGTATCATATAGACTGGATAAAAAGAAGAAAGTGCATTATAACAAATATTTTTTTTTAAATCCAGCAGAAATTTATATCTACTACTTCTCAAGGCTTGTGTGTACTCATCTACTGAGATATTTCTGAAACAAGGTAAGTGATGCTGGTTCGTTATTTTACCAACGTTTCCTTATGATGAAATTCTGTGACGTATTTCACAACAGCATTGCAAACTCCAGGCCTAATCACCTCCTCATTTTGCAATGTAATGAATATTATTGCTTAATTTTAGCAGAGGATGTTGTGTTCTTGCTTGGGTATACCTTTCAAGTTAGAACTGATCTGCAGTGAGCAACAGAAAAAGATAAAATAACATTTTGGTTTGGTGTCATGTTACAACTCCCACTGCATTTTTTTCACTTGTCTCCAGCTTTGGATGCCAGTACCCAGGTTATACTGAACCTGTGATCACATACTTTCAGCTGACCAAAAGTTCAGATCCAAATAAAAAACCAGAAATGTTGGCATTGAACCCACATTCACTACAAGTCAAAACCACATCTGTGATTTCACCTCAAATACTGAAATTCAGATTCTCATCACAACACCAAAAGCTATTGCAGTCTAGTCTAGGATATTTGCTGTTTAAAACATCACAGGAAAGAAGCCTATTGATTTTTTAAGTCTCACTGGAAGCCCTTGAATAGAAAGTCCACTGGGTCCTTGTGGTCCTGGAGGTCCTTGAGGTCCTGGAACACCAATTTCACCTCGAGGTCCATCTGGTCCCTAAAGTAGCACAGGACATAAGTTAAACTCTTATCATATGGACAAAGGCAGCTTCTGTTTGAAGAATTAAATACCAATAGACTCAAAAGCATCTGAAATATGAGTTAACGTGATTGAGCAGTTAGGGTTCAATTTAAAACTGCCTGGTTCCTTTATAAATACTAAGAAAAAAAAAAAGAAAAAGATGATTTATGCTCCGAAAGCAGCATTCTGAATTCTATATCTTTTATCAAGGAACAAACAGAACAGGCAATTGTTATGAAAAGAGCCACACCAAATGCCAATGGCATTTCACTATGCTTTTTCCTCAACAACATAAGAGACAATCTGGAATTCATTTCAAGGCTTACATGCAGCAGAGATAAACCAAGAACCTGTGCATCTATCAAATGTAGAGCACTGTACAAAGTACCTTTGGACCTGGATCACCACGATGACCTTTGGCACCTCTGACACCTGGACCACCCTGTGAAGTACAAGCACAGGACTCACTGAAAACCAAAAATCTCAAATAAAAATGAAATCCAGAGAAGCCCAAACAGTTCTTTCCTGTTTCTGAATCAGCGTTCAAGAATCAGTAAATATCCTGTCGATATCCCTCCACTGGGGTAATTAAACTGAGAACATACTGTATGGTCATACACAGGAACAGATTTAAACACAGATGTGAGTACTTTCTAAAGCCAAGAATGCACACCACATAAGCATCAAAAACACTGCAAGCTACAATACGGATGGAAATGTGTTCTCGGGTTCCCTTCCAGTTGCTGAAACCTCCTGCACATATGTCTGTTCTCACCAAAGTCTTATTGTTAAAGGCTGAATTTCTAAAAAGGCCAAGAGCATTCTGGCTTGTATCAAAAACAGTGTGGTCAGCAGGACCCAGGGCAGTGATTGTCCCCCTGCACTCGGCACCTGTGAGGCTGCACCTCGAATTCTGGATTCAGTTCTGGGCCACTCAATAAGCCACTCACTACAATAAGGACAGTGAGGTTTTGGAGCATGTCCAGAGAAGGGCAACATAGCTAGGGAAGGATCTGGAGCACAAGTCTTATGAGGAGCAGCTGAGGAAACTGGGGGTGTCCAGCCTTGTGGAAAGGAGGCTCAGGGGGCACCTCATCACTTTCTACAACTGCCTGAAAGAAGGTCATAGCCAGATGGGGGAGCAGTATCTTCTCCCACATAACAAGTGCTAGAACATGAGGAAATGGTCTCAAGTGGTATCAGAGGAGGTTTAGATTGGATATTAAAAGAAATTTCTTCATGGAAAGGGTTGTCACGAATTGGAACAGATTGCCCAGGGAAGTGGTGGAGTCACCATCCCCGGAGGTATTTAAAAGATGTGGAGATGTGGCACCTGGGGACATGTGGTTGAGTGGTGAACTTGGCACAGCTGTGTTAATGGTTGGACTCGATCATCTTAAAGGTCTTTTCCAACCTAAACAGTTCTGTGATTCTAACGACTCAGGAATATCTTTCAGCAAGGACAACTCCAGAATCTGCTAGACCTAGCATGCTTTAATTTAGAGCTATTCTTAGGTAAAATGCTCTTTTGGCCATTTTTCTCTTTTTTACTTTCTTCAGTAATGCATACATCTGTTCATCATTTATTAGCCAACTGTTGCCTTTTTTATTAGTATCATCTGAGACACTGGAGTAACATATCTATGGATGGCTGCCATGAATGTGTTTTCCAAAAACATGCCGTGTGTGCTTTGTGTTCTAGGACAGCATCAATATTTGGTTTTTCATTTTTTTTCACATCCATTTCCCTCTTCCCCTACTTGAGTATATTGCTTAATCTATTGGAATATGAGTTTACAGGTATTCTGCCCTTCTTTGTATCCAAAAATGATCTCATACAACTAGACATCATAACTGAACAGCATTCTAGAGAGGCTACAATAAGTAATTACAAAAATAACAGCAATTAAATTAAAGACACAAAAATAGAAAATGTGCTTATATGTAGTATTTATGAGATGTTAAATAGCAGTGCAAACAACAGAAATGTTTGGAAATACCACAGTACTCCTGCTCTTCAAAAAAAGTATGACATGGTCTTCATATACGTGATCACACAGCAGTTTTCCACTGCCCCTCTCAGCTTGCTCAGCCTTCTTGCTTCCATCCCACAGCCCTACGGCCATGACGATGACCCATAGCCAACTCCAACCCTAAAATCTCATCCCACGCTCTCCACAGAACCACGTTCCAACTGCCAGTTCCAAAATTCCAGATACTCATATTTCTGCATTCCAGCCCAGTAGCTCCCTCTGTCCTTTCTCCTGCCTCTGCCTTTCTCCTGAGATTACTCTCTCTGAGATTAAAAATTCCTCAGCACAGTAACTGCAACTTTTTAACATACAGAAATTCAGTTCTCACATTTTGTTCTCAGAAACAGACTGCATTTTTACTAAGAACATATACTTAAAACCAGCCTGATGCTGAGACATTAAATCACATGCTTTTAGATTCATGCTGAAGTTGGTACACTTATCCACATGTTGAAGTCAGTAACCCTTGCTGCACAAGTTCCAGAAAAGCTTTTATTTATGATGAAATCAGAAGAGCCCCCCTCCTTTTTCTCATAATCTTGTTTTGGTAGTTACTCCTCAGCACTCCTAAGCCTGTGTGACTAATTTCAAATTTTTCATTTCTTCTGCCACTACTTCTTCTAGCCAAAAATTCCTGTTATGCCTTTTACCCTTATTTTGAATAACTTTTTAGCAGCCAGTGCTTTTCCCCAGAAACAGCTCTTAATCAACTGTTATCAAGACACCTCCTTATTTCTTTTTAATAGTAAAAACCTAAAAACACTGTAAAAAAACACTGAAACCTTTTCCTTGGAATTAAACTTCTGCAATTCTCCAATATTTTTGTCTATTTCACCTTCTTCATTTCTGCAGCACTCCTTGTAAATGTGGGCATCAGTTCTGTCTGATACTTCATTTTTACTTTGTGTCAGGAACTTCAGACAGTAGGATCAAATTCTGGCAAATACGAAGGCATAAAAACAGTATCCCATAGTGAAAATCGCCAGATAATCTTAACTCTAAACAGCATTTTGTCTTACCCAAAATGACCTGTTTCCTAAAAGCCTAAAAAATCTCTCCAGAGTTACTATCCCAAACAAATTGAAGCCTTTTATTTGGAGTCTTTTTAGCCTAATGTCTAAAACTGACTACATGGTAGAATCCTGATCTCTTAAACAGAAAAATCCTTGGCTTAGAGAAAAGTCACATGACATTTTCATGACTTGGAGCACTATTGACCAGACATAGCACATGTGACTTTCTGACTTTTGGTTGGCACAGAGATGAACGCTGACTTTATTCTTTTGCTCTGCTTTTTCTTAGGCCTCGTACTTCTTTTTTTGCAGAGCTATGCCATCTAACTGTCTGGCAAAAAAGTATCACTTAGAACAGACTGAGTTCCAAAATCACTTATTTGCCTGCCTTGGCAGTGATTTTTCTGCTTGATTTTAAGCCTCCTCTTTCATGGCACTATGCTATTCAAAACACTGTTAGTCCTAAATGTAATATATAGACGTACATTATTTTACTGCTGGGTTAAGCTTTAGCAATTCCTGATTCATATATCTTTTGAACTATAGTAATACATATCCTTCCAGTCAAACAATTTTCAAATATTTTTCATTTTACTGTGAAATGTGGTCAAATTACTCAATTTACTCAAAGTGAATTATCTCACTGTCTTTTTCACAGAACACAAACTGGATGCTAAGATGCAGAAATTAAAACTTTAATCCATACTTGATTTATAACCTGTATTTAAATAGGAAAACAGAACAATTTCCGTTGTTCTTGACGTACTTCACACAGTAAATTTTCTCCTGAATTCCTTTTCAAGTTTTTGTACCAAGGCTTGAAGAACAACAGTTCTTGTAGAAAGACTAATCTCTGAGTTGGTAGTAGGATTAACATCTGCTAGGATCAACTACCTGAATGCCTTATATACAAGTTAATCTTGTTGTTAAACATGTATCTCATGTAATTTGTGTACTTTAGCATTTTCAGAAACATTTTCCTTTGCATTCTTCTCTTGCTCTTTCATTTCAAAACATGCTCTAAGAGGACACAGGACACACTATGAGCAGAGAAACACACAGTACAAACTTTTCAGAAGAGAGTCTCATCTAAAACTAACTAAGTAGGCGGCCCTAAGATGCCAATTGGAGTTAACAACCTTGTTGTAAAAGAAAAAACACATGTTCATTATACAAATATCCCAGTTAAGATTCTTGTTAAACCAAACCAATAACAGACCATTGCAAACAGAGCCTGCAACTTTTCTAAATTGATAAAAATCAGCCTTGGAATATGAGATTGAATCCTCAAAATTTAGTGACCTGTATCTCCTGTCTTATACGTTGCCTGAGTTTCCACAAGTCATTGAAGAGAAAGAAGATTTATTCTGTATTTCTAAGATACTACACTGAGATGGAAGGAAAATGGAATAACTGTAATCTAGAAGAGACTATCCAGTTCCACTGGTTACGCGAGGAAGTTGGATATACCCTTAACATTTACACAGTAAACACTTAATGAGTGCTATCAAAAGAACATCACAAAGTAAAGGTAGAAGTTGTGTCAGTGTGCTTTTCATCATTCACTGGCAAGCTGGAAAAAATTTTAATTCAGCTTTCACCAAAGGCAAGTCATTCCATCCCGTCTTCCCTTCAGGGCTTTGGGTACCTCTCTGCCTCTATGTGGTCTCAGAAGAACCTACACTTTCAGTCTGCTTTGCAACAGTATTGTATCTAGGTAGGGCTTTTAAGACAGAAAAGTCTTCTTTCATCACATACCACACAATTGTCATGCCCCAGGTCTTTAATTCATAAGAATACTGTAAACTGAGCATTTCAAAAGGTAAACTCCAAGCTACATTTAACACACATATATTACAGTAGACAGATAGCAGGTGATTAAAGATCTGAAAATAAATGGCACTAACCATGATGTATCTACTAATGCTATAGACAGGTAATGGGGTTCAAAGCCTGAAGAATACCCAACTGCTTCAGGTCTTGATTAAACCATTAAAAATTTGAGTGACTTAATGGATAGAAGGTCTTTTACAGCATAATACTTGGCATCTTTGCTATAAATTGATATAATTCTATCTCTTTACCAACACTTAGAACCCTAATTTAACCTTATTAGTTTTACAATGGCAATATATTGACATGTTTTAGAACAAATGTGGCCAGTGGACTATTTAGTACAGTTCACTAAAAATCTAAATAAAACCTTACCGGTGGTCCAGGAGGTCCAAGAGGACCCTTATTGGCTTCTGAACAGGAACAAGCATGTGGAAGTGCAGGGCAGTTTTCCTCATCTCTCTAAGGAAAGATCAAGATGGGAGAAGAATGAGGTCCAAAACTTCAGAAGTTAGGGATTTTATGAATCTAAGGCAAAGTATTGTGTAAATGCCTCAAAAGCACCTACTTGATTTAGAAACATGTATCTCATTGGCTTTCAATAAGACAAATAAGCCAAGCAGACTTGGGCTTTCTTTGAACACACTTAATCATTCATTTCCATTAAAACATTTGTCTCCATAAAGGGGAAAGTAAAAGGTAAATTCTACAGTTACTGAAAGAGGTTTCTTACCAAGCCAGGAAGCTCACAGCATTTGTCTCGATTGGCCCATGAGGTAGCACAAACAATGTCAAACATCTGTAACTGCAGCTGTTTCAAAACAAGGGTGATGGACAGAATGACTGTTAGGTGTAAGATCAGCACAGAATGGAGTCATCAGCAAGCAAAGCTATCTTGATATAAGCACTCAGATTAGACAGAGGAAAGGCCATTGACTTTGAGCAGTGAGCCACAAATACCTCACTTGAATGGTAAATCCGTTGCTTTTACCAAATGTTTGTTCTAACAAAGTCATCTGAAATACCAGACATGACACGAATTGAGCAAGCTGCTCAAGGTTAAATGCTGCCCAGATTTTTTGAATTATCCCCCATTCCTTGATTAAATTCCTGATTTTGCCCCAAATTGCCTCCCAATATGTTTTTTTAGGAAAGGAGGAATCCAGAGTCAGGCAAAAGAGAGCTTGGCTTCTCAAACTGAGTAATTCCTCTTAACCCACTGGTTTGCTGATCAGATTTTATATGGGACAAGGTCTCCTTTAGCCTATTACTTACAGTGGAGCTGAGACACAAATAGTATTTATAATTTTCTCCAATTTAATTTTACTTTAGAATATGCCCTCTCCTATCCATACTATCTCTCAGCAATGATAATGGTAATATATATATAATATTATATAATATATAAGATAATATATAATGATAGTTTAGTGAAAAGCTTACTCAATATGAGGAAACATTGGGCAGAAAAGAAAATTCCCATCACAGGTCTGGGAAGATGGTTTGGACAAGAATTTAATCTACAAGAACACACACATATGCTAAAAATAGTGACCACTAGATATTCAGAAACAATATATTAAATAGGACTCAATGGTAAAACCAATTGTCTCCTTTACAGCCTTGACTGAACAAAAAGGCCTAGAGAGATGAAGCTTCTGTTACTATTTCTATTCTTTTTCCATTCCTCATTTATGTGTATATTGAATGGGAGAGGGGAATGGAACAGAACATCCTATTAAATTAACCCCACATGTTAAAAAATTCGAGGAGCTGCTAGAGATAGAATTCTGCTTGGTTTTGCTCCCACTGTTATTTTCAGTGGCATTATTTTAAGACCAGAACAGAGGAATGAATTTAAAGATTTCTTAAAACTGCACTGCTTCTAAATCTATTAAAATCAACTACATATGGGCACCTTTGGTTTTGCCACATTATTTTTCTTATATAGGTCAATTACTGTATTTTGAATAAAAGCGTATTTTCACATAAATAGACATTCCTCTCACCACATCTGTAGCTTTGCTGTACTACAGATGCAGACACACACGAGCTGGCTCCATGCAAAACATCTCAAAGAGCAGAAGTGCAGCATGAGGGCAGCTTTTGGACCCTCAGTTTGGCTCCACAGAGATTCCCCCCTGAGCCCAGCAAATCTGTGTCCCTGGCTATGTCAAATGTAAGCTGGCTCCATGTAGAGCCACTTAGATGCCTCCCTCTTGGCCACACTCCCCTAAGATACCCTCTCCAGGAGGACTCATTTGTGGGGAAACCACCAACAAACTACTCCAAATGGAAAACAGCAATCCACAAAAAGGAACTGGAAACGGAGAGAAAGAACTTAAAGAAGACCTATCCTCGGATGGGAAAAGACCAGCCCAAATGAATTCCCGCCTGACGTTTCTGAAAATTTTTTAATGTTCTTATAGAATAGATAGATATCAATTGTATTAGAATAGTTAATATTACATTTCCATTTTTGGACTGTTCTCATTGGGTGTTTAACCCCTGTTCCCCCACTGGTCAGCGTTTGGTGCACTGCACCATTCCCTTTTATAGTTCACCACGCCTGCTTAATCCCTTGTTTGGCATGGTTGCCACTCCCTTTTACCTTGCTTGTCGTGCTCCACCCTAACTCCGCCCCGAACTCCGCCCTAGCTCCAGAACCCTCCATTCTGACCCTATATAAGTCCCGTGCTCCCTCAATAAACTGGCCGTTCCTGCTTCACCCTCATTCGGAGTGGCTCGTCCTTTTTACCCTTGCAGAACACGACACTCATTAGCTTGGGTACAGCAGTGAACATGCATGAACACACTGCTCTGAGACACAGAAGGACCCTGGGCATTTGCATGATACTGCACTTAAGCAAATAAGACATCCCAGAAAGGGGTGCAGCAACACCTCAGCTGGTTGTGCAGAAAGCAGCTTAGGTTCAGAAGTGAAGTCATATTGCCCTTTTTTGTTTCATAACCCAGTCCATCCCAAGCTATTCTGTTATCCTGAACAATGGAAGGCTGACAGCACTGGCTAAATTTATACAGTCCTACATAGGCATTTTCTCTGAATCTAGAGATCCATAGCAATAAAATATTTTGGTGTAAATTAATGAGCAAAGAGACATTTTCTGAATTGCTGTATTCACTAACCAAATGTTGAATGACTTAGTATTCTTATTTTAAAATATTATGTGGGTTGCTCTGACTCAAGCTAAATAATAAAGCTTTCTTTGCTTCTGTTAAACATTTATTTATATTTCTCTGTATTCATAGTGATTTTGCTCTCTAAATATCCAGGCCTCCAAGCAGAATCAATAGGATGGAAAAGTCTACCTGTTCTCATCTAACAAGGCTACAGCTCTGCCAAGATTTTTCAACAGCAGACCACATTAGACATCACATTTTTAACAGTACATATACACGGATGCAGAAAAGATCCTTTTAAAAGAGGACATAACATAACATTTGTGAATTGCAAATAATGTTTTAAAACTGGACTTTTCATTAAATCCCACTGATGGAATAAAAAACATTACTTGCTGCATGTCAAAGTCAGGTTTCATTGCTCTGGCTAGCTGGAATGTCTAATCCGGAATAGTCTCCTATTCAGGGATGTTAAAAGGGTTGGGTACCTTTAGAATAATCCCCTTTTTGTCTTAGAGATAGCTATTTCTGCTAGTTCATTTTTCTGATGACACCATATGCATCACTGAGAAAAAAACCACCAGTACAATTATATTCCCCCAAAATTGAAATGTTTGGCAACATTCATTTGATTGCACTGTATACATTTAATTAAAAAATAGACTAGAAACATTCCAACAATGTTAAACTGCTCCCTGTGAATACAGTTAGCAAAAAACCTCCACAACTTTATTTCACAATAACTGCCTTCTTGTTTTTATTTTATGTAATAACCATCTCTAAAACTAAGAGATCTACTGATCTACTACCTGCTGTGTAGAGAACCAATGTCCTGCCTCCTACTCGAGTTCTCTGATGTCCTTCAGTTTTTGGAGTAGGAAACCAACTCATTCATGCCTTAAATGTGACCATTCACACAAGTTCTACTCAGTATTAATAAACTGTCCAGAATGGAGACTTTAAAGAATGGTATTTGGGTGTTTTCTTGACTTGCTTGCAATTTGGTATACGTGGTAATACCCAAAGACGGCTGAACACTACTGTAAAGAATTTTCATCTTCAGCTACATATTTTTACTCTTACATGAGCTTTATAGTTCATTTGACCAAAATCAAATTTTTCAGTGAGTGGGCAGTCTGACTGTTCTTTTATAGATTCTTAGGTTCTAACAAAAGACACCATTTCTTTCCACTTCTTTACAAAGCCTTCTCTAATTCCAAGATTTCCTAAGTCTGCCCTTTTCTGTTTCTATTGGAATGTGACTACAAGGGTTTCTCTATGTAATTGTCTTTACAAGCTTCACATAATTATTACCCCTAAGTTTGAGACCTAAAAGCTCTTGGTTTTTTGTACAGAGATATATTATGAGGGCTTATATTTACTAAACAAGAGTATTTTCATATGGTAACAAGGAAATACATTTTTGAAACTTCATTACTATTCAAATCAAGCCTTGAGTTCAAGGTTCCCATTTTCTGCTAACCTCATTCTTGGGTCAAGAAAGTTCAAAGAAAATTAGCAAACAGCACTACACAACAAAAAAAAATTAATAACCCCAAACAAATCTTCTTTAAGACATCTGAAACAAAATGGAAAGACTTCTATTTGTTGCCATGCAAAAAGAATAATTACTGCTTCTGCCATGCAAAAAGAATAATTACTGCTTCTAGGAGAATAATTTCAGAGGAATGAAAGAGAACATAATCTTTTGGAGGAGATCTTTCACATTTTAAATTTTTTATATTATAAAAGAGCCAGATATGCTAAGATGGGAGCTTTTGGGGACCATCTGTGCCAAACCAGTTCAATTATTTAATGAAAGGACAGTGAGCGAGGGGGAAAACAGACAGTAAGAGGGAATAAGAGACATGGGGAATAATTATCACTCAGAACAAAGTGTCAACGATTCCAGGCAGTGGAGTTATATATTGTATTACTCTCTGGGTAGAAATCTGGAACACAAGTCATATCTGAATGTATCAACTATGTTTACCTATGTGTGTGAGAATAACATTTGAACAACGATGATCTTGTGATTTCATTTTTTACAATACTCAAAAATGAATTTTGCCCAAGTAACAGCTATTGCAGACTTTTGCAGAATTCCTGAAATGCTGTAACTTTACTATTTAAAAAATGAGTTCACTTGGCTTCAAATTAAAATGAACTGCAAAGGTCACATTTTAGGATATTTTAAATGTTTTAAAGAATTGTAATTGTTCCACTCACGGGTGCAGAGTTGTCTCTTGGTCCTCTGGATCTCACCATTCTCCCCAGCACTTCTATGCCATCAGAACTGATGTTCCCTGCTGCATTAATGGTCTTCTCGCTCACTTGCTTGCAGTCAATGATTATCTTGGCTGTAGTCTTGCTGATAACAACATGCAACTAAGCAAAACAGAAAATGTTTTAATATTCAAAGGAGCATATGGGATATATGTGTTCTTTTCTGGGGAAAGGGGGACATTTTTTTGAAATGAGCTCCTAACTCCATGTTTGCTAATGAAACTCATACAATAATTCATAGTAAATAACCTCTAGAGGTCCCTTCTAACCTGAATTAGTCTGTGAATCTAAACTGTTTAAGGAATTTATTTTTCTACTTACGGAATATCTGCATACAAATTGTCAACTTACCTAATTTATTCATTAAGAAAATAATTTATCCCCAATATTACTAACCTTATGAAAACTCCCATAAAATATCTTCCTTATTTCAGGACCTTCAAAAGTCACAGTTTGAAAATCTCCTTTGTAGTCGTAGTTAAAGAAAGTCAGAGTTTTACCCCCATCTGTGAGACAGAAATTAAGGGTTCTGTGTTAAAGAAAAGATTGAAAGATTCAATTTTGTATTTAACAAAGCAGCCCAAAGATGACAGCTCAAATGCCAGCAAACCACATTCATAAGCAATATAGTGACCTGGAAGTAACAAGTTATATCAGAGTGATGCTTTCCTGGTTTGACAGGAAGGATGGGCTAATATTTGTGAGTCTACCTCACCCATGTCTACCTGGTCCTACTCTGCCACTACTTCTCTGTGGGATTCAGACCAGAAAACACATCCTCAAGCTAGCTAAATGCCCAATTCCCACCTATTTCCAGGTAACATACTGGCAGCTATGAAGAACAGGTTTCAGAGCATCTTCATCCCTTCAATAGTAAATATGTAAACCTTCTAAATTATAAACCCTGTTTTACAGCCGTGGAAGTCAAATCAAGTAGAGATGAAGAGCCATCAGATGTTCATGACTCTAAGCCTGCTATCCACCAGGCTGCATTGCCTCTGCGTACACCGTTCTTGCATATAGACACTGACCACTGACATATATCAAGATAGACTCAATTAGAATCAGATTCAGAGCACTGGAAATTTTAAAAGCAAATTAGTACCTCACATCAAATTACATCTATTATGGCACCCTGGATTTCAGCATCATTCATCCCAGTTTAAAACACTTAACTCAAAATTTGCCTTTAACTCCAAATTAAACTCAGTTAAATTAAATCTAAAAACAAAGCATTAGAGACTACCACCTTCCAGATCTGGGTAGTTTTTCTTGCAAGCAGATTGAAACGTTGGCAATAATAAATCTAGACAAATAATGAATCATTCATACTGTTAAAGTCACTAATAAAACACAGAATACATACTATCTAAAATAACTCCAACCAATGGTTCATATCCTTCATTCAGAATCTCCCAAAGAGCAAACGGCTCCTCAGGTGTGTCAGGGAGAATACGGAAGAGAAATGTGATAGTGTAATCAGAAGGGAGACCTTCAGGATGCAAATACCTGTAAGAGAAATAATGTCTTTTAAACTGAAACAGCATTAAATCTGGTGACTTACTCATCAGACATTCTCCTGGCATGCTTTTTATTACTCTGTATATTTCTTTAGAAATCAAGACTGAGAAGTGATATGAATAAGTGTTTACAAACTCCATTTAACTTGATAACAACTAAAAGAATACTTATGAAGAAAGGCAAAGTTATTGTTCTCCTTGAAATTTACATAATTGTCCTTAATCATTAACACCTCTTTTAACGTGAAGATCAAATCAGAGGTCAGTTGGAAATAAAGCTAGAATTAATCACATTAAAACCTTTTAAATAACAGTAGCTACTCTCAAGACATTTGCAATTGTCTGATTTAACAGACAATGAAAATGGAAATTGCTTAGAAGGCCAATCTCAATAGACATGTCTTTTGTCATTAAACCATTACAAATGGATTAAAATTAGGAGTGATGGATTGTTACAGGAAGCTTTATAAAATATAGGGAAAGGAGTTTATACACGTCAAAGCCAATACATAAGAAAATGAAGTCAAAACAGATCATGTACAGAAATACAATCTGGTTTCCTAGAATTTTTGCAGAAGGGAGAAGAAGTTTATGATATAAAAGAAGTACGTTACTTTATGCCATTTCCATAAATTTGTTATTTAGTACTTCCAATTTAACTTAACCTTTTCTTGTCAAAGTGGGATATTTTGACAAGTGTCTGAGACAACTGACTATTTTAAAATGTTAATTAATCTAATTCCTTAAAATCATAGCAAAGGGATCTGAAAGAAGCCTGAAGAGGTTATTTAAATAATTTCTTTTCCCCAAATATGACACATTCTTTCTAAAGTGATTTTTGGAACATATAAGGTGTATAGATATAAATCATGCTGAAAAGGGAATTAAAAGTGATTTATAATCAATAATATTCTGTACAGTGTCAGTAGATGATCAAATGTGATGCTACACTGCTCACTTCCCATAGGGAAAAAGAGGGAACTCAATAGGTAGGAAAAAAAAGCCTCACAATGTGTTCATTGCACAAGAATGAGAGACAATTCAATAGGAAGGGTAGGTCAAACACAAGGTTTGGGGATTCAGAGCTCAAAAAGGAGAATAACTTTAATGGCACTCAGTGCATAAATGAAATGACAAAGCCAACTGGTATTATTCAGACATACCTGTAGATTACCAAGAGAAAGGTGTTCTCTGAACCATAAAAGGAGTGAAAGCCTATGAAGCAGTAAGACTGGGCTGGGGTGGCAGCTAGAGAATAGCATATAAATGCAGCAGACATGATTAGAAAGAAGCAAAAAGGTAAAAAGAAGTGAGAAATGCTAATCCCTTGACATCTCAGTCCATCTAGGCCCAGGAGGAAACAAAACATGGAGAATGTGAAACAGCCCCAAGAAGTATAGCTCCAATTCGGACACAACAGGATAATCACACAAAAAGACTAAGATTATATAGAATATAAACCTTGAGAGTAATTTCTCACTGTTTTTCTTTCTTACTTAGCTTATAGTTACATCTCCCCATGCGTATGCAGTCCAGCAGAGCCAGTGCTTTTTTCTGATGCTGCTTAATATGAAGTGGGGGACTGAACTGAGAGGAACCAAACCCAACACACACACTATTCACAGCAGAAACAAAGAGTTTCCATCACTTCCTCTCTAAGGAATGACTGCAAAAGTTCAATGGGAGGATTCCTCATTGCCTCCTCCATAACTCTCCCCTGATATGGTCCTTGTGACCCAAATCTGTCCTGTCTCCCAGCAAGGTACTAGATGTTGTTCACACAGACTCACTTCATCGTAAAGGGATAATCTTCCTTTGTAACAAGTGAAGGGAATAGACTGAAGTAAAAGTGACCAGGGACAACTAAAACAGGTTCTCATCCTGACACTCCCTCCAAAGACATTCTGAACTCCGTGAGCCTTCAACTTGTATTTCAGAGGCATCTTTCACAAGGTACTACATATGGGAATCTGCCCAGATGTGTCCCTGCATGAAACTGGTGGGTGCTACACTGGCACAAACCTGAAACTGGCTCATGTGGGAAACCCAAATACACAGTGCACTTACCTGCTTCTACCTACAATTGCTGGTTTTGAATGAAACTGGTTGAGGATTCAGGACACCAATCACTTTTCCTATTCATCAGTATAACACAGACATGCACTAGTGCCTCTGCTCTTCTGACTTAAAAATATTAGTCCCTGAAATGAATAATTGCCTGGGCTAGAAAAATATTTTCATGTGTTTTTTGAGTGTTTATAGCTTAATACATACTTGGTAGGCTGTGACACCAGGGCATCCTTGTGCAGTCTGTAACATGGGTAAACATTAAATGTACCAGGTTCCATTGAAACCCCTTCCACAGCTGAAAACTCCTTTTCCACCAAACCAAACATTTCCATCATTTTAAATCCTGAAAGGTATCAAAACATATATTTTATTAATTTAAATTAAGACTGCATTACTGCAAACAAAAGAAAAAAAAGACAAAGCCAATTGTATCATAGAGTTTCATTCACCTATTGTGAATTGTTTAATTCCTATTAGCTTGAAGGGAAATTTTCCTAATATTGAGAAAATCACACAATGAAGATAATTCCATAAATCAGAAACAAAAAGAAACAAAAAAAGATTGTACCTGCAAAATTATTGCCATCTTTAACTACCAATGGGCAGGCTGGAAAAGAAGAACAGATATATTTAAGGATACAAGAGATGTCCTACTGGGTCAGAACACTAATGCACTCAGCTTTGTACCCAGTATTGTATCCCCAACAGTGCAAAAGCAGATGCTGTTTAGGAAGGGCATGCAAACCTGTCCACCTGGCCACTCCTTTCAGCTGATACTCCTCAGGATCCACAAGGGTTGTAGCAAAGATATGAAGGGCTACATCCCTGTGTGTTCCATATAATACCCTTTTACAGATTTCTTGTCCATGAATTTGTCTAATCCTTTTCTATGAACTTGCCTTCAAAACCTCTTCAACAAATTCAAATTTGTTGGAAAAAAAGGCAACAAATGCCTGCTGCATTAAAACAAAAAACCAAAACAAAACAAAAAAGTATGTCTTATACGGGGTTTTAACCAAGTGTTCAATTATTACAGCTGGCATTCTCTTTACCTTTTCAAACTCCACAACAGCTTTCATGAGCAAAAGAGAGCAGAACTGCACACAGTCCTTAAGATGTGTGCACACATTTTAAATACTTGTAAGTCTGGTTTATATTTTTCTTTTGGCAGGGAAGAACATGCACTAATCTTTCTTAGAAAAGGTGCCCTGGAAAATCAGTAAGCCTAGAAGCAGCGTGTCAACCAAATATAGCACCCCAGGATACTCATATCTGAAAATCACTTTTAGAATACAAGTACAAGTCACCAATAAATGCTACTGTTTAGTATTCTCATGTTTAACATTCTCTCTACTACTGAAAGTAGAGTTTATGGTCAAAATCTCAGAACTGTTGGTTCACAAGCACCATTTTTTGTGCTTAGCAGCTCTGATAACTCACAGCCCTGTGCAGAAGAACCCCTTACAATCACAAATTATTCACATCAGCTCTGCACTGCCTACTTCTTGGCTTTTATACAACGAAATACATTGTGGGCACACACCTAAAAACATGTAAATTATTAACCTCTAACCATTAGGTGTTGCTCTAGAATGTCTTTCCCTTAATTTTCATAAAGAGACTGAAGTGTGGCTTTTTCACAGATTTCAGAGCTGGGGTATGTTTTATACTTTTCCTTAAGCTACAACTCATCTACTTGTTCTCATAATACAAACATGAATAATTGGCTCTCCATTGATAAATTAAACATGTGACTTGAATAATAATGAGTGTAGGTAACTGTACTCTTACAGAGGGTTAAAGTAGCCTAGAAAATAAAATACATTAACCTTTTACAATTCTGAACTGTTTCACATCTTAAATAAATTTTTGACAACCAGTGGCTGCATTCTGTATTTATAGCAAACAACCATTAATTATTTTGAAGTCACATCACCTTCATTTCCTTAATCTTTTATGTTAATAACATTAGAATATCAGCAGTAAATTACATTAAAAAGATCAAGAATACCTCATAATCAAAAATTATTAGTTATAAACCCCTCAGTGTTTAGCAGTTATTTTAGAAGCAAACATAAATCAAAATGGCTAACTTGCTGATGCAGTTTCACAAACAAAAGTGATGAGCTCATCTTCAATCTTTGTAAAGGCATCAAAGTCATCCACAAAGAAGACATGTCTTTCACTGGGCTTGCTGCCAATATTCACCAACTCTGAATAGTCGGCGTCAGCTACTCCAATAGCAAAGAAACTGAAACCTGTAAACCAAAAAGGAACATTCTTGTGAGTCATTCATTTAGAAAGTGGAGTAAAGTATGAACACAACTGTGTTTACACTGGCTGCTTTCCTAATTAAATACAAAGATGGACATTTTATTACTATGCTAAAGCATAAGAAAATTCACGTATGTAATCTAAAATAAAGCTAATACATTCTCTGTGAAATATTTCTTGTTGCTATTTATACTTAATTAGTTAAATAACTTTAAATCTTGAGCATTTTTCTTGAAGCTATGTAAGACTACTCAGCAGTTTAAAGTTTTAGTGTGTGGTTAAATGCTTTCCTACACAAAAATATCCAAGTATCAAGTATATAATAAATACAAAGCAAAGAAATTAATTTCCTGTAGGTCCTTTATAGATTTTTTTTCTGTCGTATATATTAAAATGTATATAACATTTCAAGTCACTGTTCCTTCATGAGCAAACACTGAAATAAATGCATTCTCCTTTCATCAGCAACTTAAGTGCACTGGCTGAACCTGTTCTATATATTCAGCATGAATATATTTCAAAATTTGAGCCTGACTTCAAAGATTTAAATGAAATGGAAATTGCATCCTATAGGTTTCAGAAGCAGCAAAGCAGCTAAAAGTTTTTCAACATTTTCCTTTCCCTAAAGATGAAGGACAAAAGAACTCTCCACATCAGGCTGAATCCAGTTAATGAACATACTGTTGTTGTATGGCTCAGTCCCAAATTACTCCAATCAAGCAATAGTGTCTTTAAGTTGACTGAAGCCCAGGGCTTTCAGCATAAAAAACCTTTGACAATAAATTACAACAATATCTTCATGTCTCATCCAAGATCAGCACTTCTTCCAGCCAGTTGCTGTCACAGATACAAGTCAGTACCTGCTCCAACCTATCTCGCCCCTCACTGCACACTCAAAAGGAAGATGGAGTGGGGAAGTCATTTGCCAAGGTGACACATCCCAGTCAGCAACTGAACCCCCATAGTATGTCATCTCCTCTCAAGGTCATTGCCAGTCTAATAGTTAATAATGCAACTGCAAGACTTACCTGAGAGCAGAACAATTTTTGTTTAGCTTAGATATAGTCCCCCATTTATTTACAAATACAGGATTTTCTTAACTGCTACTTCAAACAAGTTATGCAAACCCTACTATTTTGTGATATGCTTTATTTATGAAGGCACTACACTCAGCATCTAGCAACACAACAAGTAGGCAGCAAAGCTGGACAATCACACTGTGTTTCAGGGATCAGTGATATACACTGGGAACTTCACAGCTGTCAAAGCTAAAAGCACAAATGTGATTTCTTCTTAGATCACTTTACATTAATAGGATGATTTTTTTTCTCTTCCATCCTTTAGTTTTGTTCCATGTGACACACTGTGCCTTTTGGGTTTTGACACAAGCCTCTACTCCAATTAACACAGTTCTTAGATTCACAATGCGGCGTGGCTGCTTAAAGCTCTAAAATTGATGCTTTAAAAAAATTCCTAAAGGTAATTAGTGTAACACGAAGGCAGATCAGGAACAGCAAAAAAATACATGAAAGAATTTTCAGAGGACCTCTTGTACAGAAAAACAAACAGTTCAGTTTGCTCATAACCACAAGACTACACTTTATAGATGACAATCCAGATTCTCAGGGTCATATTCCCCAAATTCCTCATCCGTGGAGCAATTCCATTGACTACCACGTGATTTTAACACTGCCAAAATTAAAAATAATTCCAATAATCACCACATATGTCCAGAATCTAACCATATCCTAGTGTCATTCTACCTTTCTCAGAAATTCCTGTTTTCTTTAGACTTGAAAATCTTCCTGGAGGAAAAGTTACCCTTATCTTATGCCCACAAGTAAATAGATACAATTAATGAGAAAATAAAAACAAAGGAAATGTGAGTTGTTTTTAAAACTACACATTTTACCATCTAGTTGCATTTCTCTGGAGACTTTGTTCACATCATCCTGTGATCGCCCATCAGTGATGACAACCAAAACCTTTGGAATGCCCCTTCTCATGCCTGCCGCTCCAGTAAACAAGACTTCTCTTGCATGTTTAATGGCTTTGCCTGAAACACAAAAATTGACAACATTCTTTCACTGAATATAAATCCAATTTCTATTGGCTTCTCATATCATATGTTAGACATAAATAAAAAGAGAAATCTGCGGGGTCCAGGCTAGTCTATTAATTAGTGCATTCTGCAGTTATTAAAATCAAGATTTAGAAAAGTGTAATTTTGACCCTAACCTTTGAAAATTTGAAGGCTTCAGCCATCCATTTTTCAGTCCTGAAGGTGAAGATCAAGAATATTAAATGTGTGGGTGTCCTGGTTCAGCTGGGATAAAGTAAATTTTTTTCTTAGCTGTTGGTACAGTGCTATGTTTTGGATTCAGTGTGAGGATAATGTTGATAACGCACAGATGTTTTGGTTGCGGCTAAACAGTGCTTACCCTGAGTCAAGGCCTTTTCAGTGTCTCATGCTCTATCAGTGAGGAGCTGCACCAGAAGACTAGAGGAGAGCATGGCCATGATAGCTGACCTGAACTGGCCAAAGGGATATTTCATACCATAAAACATCATGCCTAGTATATAAACTAGGGGAGTTGGCCAGGAGGGGACGCCGCTGCTCAGATGGGCTGGGCATCGATCCACGGTCAGTGAGCAACTGTACTGTCATCAGTTGTTTTTCTTGGGTTTCATTTCACTCTCTCTTTTTGTTATTTTACTTTTCATTACCACTATTATCATTATATTTTACTTTATTTCAATTATTAAACTGTTCTTATCTCAGCCCACAGGTTTTACCCTTTTCTGATTCTTCCCACCCCACCAGGGATAGGGGCGAGTAGTGAGTGAGCGCTGTGTGTGGTATTCAGCTGCTGGCTGGGTTAGAGATAACAAAACCTTCCTCTTCTGGATTGTAGGGCACAGTCCTACAAAACTGAGAGTGCCATTGTAGTAAATGGAAAATGTGTTATTTTGATAATACTGACATTGGATGCAATGCAACAGCTGCAAGAAATTTCTGTGCAGTCTGAAAATAATAAAAATGTATGGTTTTCAACTAAAACAGATTTTAACCCTTTCAGCACTGATCTTTAATTTCTTCACATCAGAAAGCTATCCTAAGAGATTAATTAAAATGCAGCCTCATTCAGTGAACAGACATCTTCCCCCAACTCAGTCTTAAACATCCCACTGAGGCTTAACTGTCCTGGCTCATAACCAAACAGACCCTCCACTTGGTCCAGTTTTCTACACACTCTGCAAGCTTCGTCTCTCCCTCTTTTCTATTCACTTGCCAAGCTGACTTTGTATTACTCCCCATTTTACTTTCGACTATCCCCAAACTCATTTCCTTTTGCCCTGCTGCCTCTTCCCCTGCCTCCCTGATCCTGGCCATCACTGTTGGTCGGTGCGGTGAAGATGCAGCAGCAAGGGCTGAAGGGTGTAAACTACAGGTTGCAAAGACTTTCTACTTTCAGTGCTCAAACTTTCCTCTCCCACGAGGAGATACCACGTTTTTACTGGCTTTCTACTGATTAATTAAACCATTCAGCTAATGGGATAGAAATCCCGAAGAGAGAGGAGCAGGAGAAAATCTGCATCACAATCACGACTTTTCTCACCTGTTTTTGTATTTCCTCCTTTGTAGCCTATTCGCTGAATAGCTTCAAGAAGAGTCTCTTTTGTTTTGTATGCATTCAATTTAAATTCTGTCCTGGGATCGTCACTAAACTGAATTATTGCCACCTGTGCATACAGAAGATGTTCATTACAAAAGCACCACCCAGTGCATAAGCAAAAAGTGAGTGAATCTGAGCATTTAAAACAAGGATTTATCTTGTAACTTTGTTTCATCCTTCAATTGAAGCCAGATTTTTCTTCTCTTTAAGAAAGCTTTCACTGAATAAAGTTTAATTTTACTCTCTGCACCCTTGGCAACCATCTAACACTTTCTGGTTTCATTTCGCAGCAAACAGGATGAGGAAAGTAATACCTGCTTTGGCAAAGCACTCTCAATCAAGCCCTAAAGCAAAATCCTGGATACAGCTGCTCACACATGTACAGTTATACATACACAGAACTGGGGGAACTTTATCCAGTCTCCACAAATTAATAGCTGCACATATGTAACTTAAGCTAGGGAGCAAGGCTGAAGCAAGTAATAGAAAGATTCAAGAACATATTCTGAAATATTGCCTCTCTCAAATATGACGCTACAGGAGTTCAGATCCTGTATTTCAATACTATACACTAAACCATTATAGCTCACAAAGCATACATTGAATTTCATATTCTGTAGGTGGTGCCCCTGATTTAAAAGGAGCTACTATGCTTAAGCTTGAGCCTAAGTTTCTGAAGCACCATGAACTGTATCTGGGGAAATAGTTGTATAGTAAGAAACAGTATTCTGAAAACTAAGTATTCTTCAGGGTTTGTAAAAGTTAAAATACATTTCCCAATGCAACCCCAAACCACATATTACACAGGTAACACATAAAACAGTAATATATTTGCCAATAATTTGTTCTGAAGCAGATTCAAACATCTCTCTAAACAAATACATACATAGAACAATCATTGTAAATACTGTATTTTATTCCAAGCACTGTACATTTTGTAGAGTATGTGATTTTAAATAAAAGAACCTTTACTTTCCCCTACCAATGCCATTTTTAGCTTATTTAAAAATAAACACCATAGTGAGTACCAATACGAAAAAAAAAAGCACAACTTAATTGTCACTAGAATTGTTTAGAGGAGACAAACAATACTTAGACATCATGCTACTGAAATTCATTTCAAGAACTTTACCATATGGTGTGCATAAAAAGATATTGAAAAAAGATACTGTCCTTAAGCAGCTTGTGTTTTCACAAGATCTATGAAACGATGTCAGGATGTTTTGATTTCTCTTATTTTTAGTGCAAGTCTAAAAATACCCTGCCAAGTCCATGCACCCCCCTGCTCTCTACACGTTTAGTACCTGTGTTCCATCAGGACCAATCTTATCCAAAGCTCCAACAGTGCTATAGAGAAAGTTTATTATTTTATTGAAATTGTCATCTCCAATACTCCATGACCCATCCACCAGGAACGCCAAGTCAGCTTTGGCTGCTTTGCACACTGAGAAAGAAAAGCATGTATTTTGGAATTACAGCAATGCCTCAGCTTCTCAAGAAATCTCATAAATCATTTAGGAAAATGCAGCTGTCATGAAAAGCCCCTGTTTAATGTTAGTTATTAATGCTTTAGCAAATAGACCTGCTGGCACTGACTTCAGTGCAGGTATAGAACCAGCTGAGCTCTGCAAGGGGTGAATTTTCTGTGATCCTATCACAGAATACACTTCAAGGCCATCATGGTTCTTGAAAGTCTGGCTAACCATTTTTATTTTTATTTAGGTTTTTAAGTAAAGTCACACATGAACTTATACAGTGGCAGACTCCTAACATGACACAGTGAACAAGATTAGAAAATCTGAACAGTGGAAGTTCCCAGAGATGAACTAGTCCATTCAAAAAGTTACCCCAAGTTTTTTGGTATCTAATGCACTTCAACTCCACTGTGTAGGAGAAATGCAGGTTTCACCCATCTCATCTTATTCTAGCGTATACTTATGCAAAATGGCCTGCAAGTGCTGTACACTTGCTCACACAAGTTACTCGCTCTTTCATGGGAACTGCGAACCTTCAACACTCCAGAGAATCCAAGTCTACTGCTTGGGGTCAGGAGTAAACTGTCTCAAAGCAAAGTTATGTTTTTCAACATATTTCATCCTGAAGAAAAATATTCATGTACATCCAGAGAACAGGACAGGAAGAGACATACCTATATTTGTCATTTCTGTTGATTACTCCCTGGATAACAAAAAAACCTCATAATCTGCTGCTAGGCAGTTATAAATACATATGCAAGGTCTTTTTTTCCTGTGTTTATGGATTAAATTCTCAATTACTACACGTCAGTTTGGTCCACTGACTTCAAGCTGACGTATTTGATCCTCAGTCTTCAACAATAATGTTCCTTTCACAGAAATATTATGACACTGTACAAAACACTCCATGTTCAAATAATTATAGAAGGGAGTCTGCATTTAAAGAGAAGAGGCTGAATATGGCCAACACTTTTCACATCACTTAAAGTAAACATGCTGTTTTAGAAGTTCAATTACCTTAGGATGTCTGCATCAGTTGCAAAATATGTATGGTTTAGGAGGTTTGGAAAATGAAAGTCTTACATGTATTAACCCTCCTTTCAGCAAATTTCAGCACTACAAAAATGATGTCAGATTTTTGGCTCATTGCATTTAATCCAGCTGTCTTAACAGTGTTGCTGTAACAAATGCATTTTGAGATCTGCTCCCCACAGGCCTAAAATACTGTCAGAAGCAGAAAAACATTGCACCAACACCTTCAAATTACTATAAATTCACACATGCAGCACTTACCCTCTTTTGCAGGTGGGATTGTAGGTGGTGGAGGTGGTGTTGAAGGTGTTGTTGGTGGTTGAGTTGGAAATGGTACTGGAGAATAAAAGGAAGGAATGTTTAAGCATGCTTAAAAGCCCAATGTATGTTATCTATTATAAACACTCATTTTCTACTCATCTCCACATTTAAAATTCATTATCTCTAATCTACTAGTTATGCAATTGGAGATGAATATAGGTGAGTGTGTGCAAGTAATGCTTTCCTCTTCTGACCACCTGAAAAAGGATACTATTACAAAACAATTAATGGCTGCATTTCAGCATGAATGATGCAATGATACAACTGAACCTCTACTAGAACTGCCCCTTTTTTAGTTTCCCCAGTGTAGTAGGCCACGTCAAAGCCTTATTCTTGACCTAGAATCCATAATTCACTTCTAAAAAATTGTAAAAATTTAAAACCCCAATCAGGTATCAGTAACAGAAGGCAGGTCTTTACCCTGGAAGGCAGAAAATATTAGTCCTGCAATCCAAAATGCAAAAGCAAACCAGTGCTTGTACTCAGAGCAGATCAGTCTGCCCTGATCAAGATTTTTCTGAATTTGGTGAAGGACCTTGTTATGCTTCCAGCTAGAAGCACAGCTCCAGCCACAAATCTACAGGAGTGTGGCTTTATTGCCAGCAGCAACATCTATAATGTTACTATGCTGAGTTCCTGAAAACACACCTCACTCTTCTCCTGAAAATTAACTTTGGATGACAACCTTGAAGAGGGCAAGCTGAGTACCCAATCTTTCATTGACAACTTTGCTGAATGCAAGGGCTCTATTTAGTGCCTTTCAATACAAGTCAGATGAATTCTCAGAGATAACACACACATGCATTGACTCCCACAACTCTGTGATAAAAAGCTTCTGCTTTTGTTCAAGGGCATTTTCTGCATTTTTATTCAATGCATTTAGCATAAGAAGCCACAGGTGACAGAATATCAGTCCTTCAAGTAAGACTAAACTTGTTATTTGCTATAACACATAAGTTACATTTATAGAACAAGGGGCAGAGAGAACCTGAGAAAAGGCACTTATATGTGGGAGAGATTAAAGTCCATCTAAGTGGACTCCCACTGCAGCTGATGGGGGTTTTCTCATTGACTTCAGTAATATAAAGGGCTAAGACTGAAACACCTATTAATGAACTAAAGCCCAGAACCCCCATGTCCACAGCAACACAGGACCAGACCCGTTTAGAAAGGCTCACAATTGCTGTTAAGATGACTTGAAAGACTGCTCACAGCACCAGAGACGTACAAGTCACCCTGAAGATTTTCTTTCTTTGAAGAGTTTCCCCCTGAGATGATACAATAATTTGTTTGCATCACAAACCATCTGTCAAATGGACATGTAGGCCAAGGCATGTTCTTCCTCACACCTCCTGACTCCCTTAACTGCAGAGCACACTTAATGCATTCCCTGAAAAAGCTGGGGGAGCTTGGCTTGTTCCTCACTACTCTGAGAATGAGCCCTGGACAACTGAATAGTGGAGTCATGCACCTGGCCAAGTCTTTCCGGTGTGAAACCGTAAGTGTGGCAGGAAAAGAAGCAAAGTATAAGCATTACCTACCCCGAGAGAAAGGTAACAGCATTGTGGTGTATAGTAATACAGTATGAGAAGAAAGGTACCACTGAGACTGGAAACAGGCTCAAAGAATGATAATAGTGAAATATTCATTCTGTTAGTCCCATACTCTGTACTGCAGTATTTTGAACGCATAAGAGCAGGATATTGCCTTCATAAACAACTATAAGGTTTTTGTTTGGGTTTTTCTTTTGTCTGCTGTGATATTGAGAATAATAACAGAAAAGGTTGATTGGTTTGTTTTAAAATACTTAAGTAGATCTGGTATCAAGTCCCATTTAACTGTAAATTATTCAAATGTTGATAAAATGTTACTAAATAACAAGAGCTGCAGGACATAAAACCTTCTCTGTTTGTTTCACTTTTCTGTATTTTTTCCCCAAAGTCCCAGATATTCAGAGCATCCCATAGTGGGACATCTTATGAAGAAAGCTAAATCCTCCCTGTTTCATTCTTATTAAGAAGTGCAATGCAGTTGGTGAATGTGACTTCACAAGTAATTCACAGCAGTGGTTTTAGATCCTGCACCTCCGTGCAGGAGTCACAATGTAGCTGAAGGAAACTGTGCAGGAATAAGCACATCTGCAGGCAAAGGGCAGAAGACAGGAAGCAATGAAGCACTCTCACTGCTGGCTGCACTCTGCTCTGTTTTACTCACACGTTGTCTCCAGGATGTTTACAGCAGGGCCCTCGATCTCCTGAAGCTGTGTATGAACACTGATCTTATATTCAGTTCCAGGCATCAGCTCAAAGAAACAATGTCTAGGCGTCCCTCCCCCAAGATTTACTTCTTGCTTTTTTCCATCTGGAAATACAAAAAAGCCCATTAAATTTTTTTTTTACTGTTTTATGGAATAATGTAATTTAAATCCTAAATAAGGAGAATGACATTAGATGAAGGGCAGGCGCTTGACATAAATTAATAAACTACATGCTACCTTATTTTTAGAAATTCACCTCTGTGCAGAGGTTTCTGTAAAATTTCATTCTTTGTATTAAATAGGAGCTAAGGAATGTGTCAAACATCTTCAGGAAAAAAAGATGATTTTCACCCCACTGAAGTTAATAAAAACTACTAACACTGTCATCAATGGACTTTGGATCTGGTTCTAAATCATCAGTAAAATGAGGAATTGTATTATATCATTCTATGGCATCCTTTGCCAGTGCCTCTGGTTCTCAGAGTCTGTAATGTGCTCTTAATGTGCTTGTAATTACAAGAGAGACTGGACAAGGTATTGTATTCCAATTTCCACTAGTAACCACTTAACAAGATAGTTAGGGAATAGTATTTACAGGGTTCCAAAATTAATTCTGCTAAATTGTGAATTGGAAAACATATTTGCAATGGAAAAAGCCAATTGAAAATATAATAAGGCATTTTTTAACAATTAGAGAAAAGCTTCAGCACAATTGAAAATCTGCAGCAGAAAGAAGTGAAACACAAGCAACTGATCTCTCATTTTACAGTGAATATATAAGAAATGCCAAACAGTCATTCTGGAAAAAACACCTGATATTTATCAGATGTTACACTAATACAAAAACAATTGATCACTCCCTGAATGAGACACACATCCAACCTGACAATCAAATCCCGTCATGATAGACGTTAATAAGGAACATTTGTTCACACTCTAGCTCATTCTGCTCACATTTAGGTGCTCTCAGCTCAGTTAAAACAATTCTGGCAGTTCTATATGAAGAAAACAGAATACTGGCTAGCTCCCAGACAAGAGGGAAGTCTGTGTTGTCTTGTGCCCGCCAAGATCTCTTCTGTCTGAACAGCTTGTCTGTATTCCAGGCCTTCAAACAAACCTTATTGACATCCACTTGCCATTCCACAGAAAGGTCATTACATTTTTTGCCATCAAATCAGTATTGTTTTTCATGATACCTTTAATAAATGCCATTAAATGTTACTAACTGCACTTGTCTCAAGTTATCCAAGGTTTTGAATTATCACCATTCAAAATATCACTGATGTCCACTTGGGATAAGAGAGTGAGCCTGCACTAATAGTCACTAATAATGTCTTCTGGCTACATCTGAGAATATGTGAGATGGAAGAGAATGTGACAAAAGCATCAAGACAGCCTTGTGTGGCTACATAAAAATACGTCATGTTTGTCCAGATGAGTAACATTCTACATGTTATAATGAACAATCAACAGAATGAGAATAGACAAAACTGGATATTTTTCTGACCCTGAAAGCATAGTTTGGATTCAATTAGCACTTTCTTTACCCTTCTGCCCTCCTCTCCTGTCCATCCTAATCCTACAGACCTATTGTTGGTGGTTTATTTACAAACTTAGATGTATTCAGTTCATCCTTTATGCAGCTTCTGTTCCTCATACCAGTGAAAAACTCAGGTAATCGCCTATCTTCTACTGACAGATGAAAGTCCCTTCCATAAAAAGCCCAAATTATCAACATCTCTTTGATGTAAAAGGACAAGAATGCCACTTCTACTCCTGAAAGTTTCAGCATGCACACAACTCTCTTCTGTTCATCATTTCCAGTGTTTCAGGAGTCAGTCTACAGGTCCAACTGCACACAATTTCTTAGCTATGCAATTCAGTTCTCTGGATTGGGCTGTAGCTGCATCTTGAGTTACTCAGTAACTTACCCACAAGTGACTCTATAACTACCCTGTATGCAGTAGCATGTCTGTGGAGCTGCCACTGAGCGCACAGACTAGTCATGCGGACTTGATAGGAATCCAAATTTGTCACACCCAGGTACACTGAAAATTAAATATAAACAAATTATATTTATGCCTTTAATAGACATTAAAAAAGCACAAAATAACTACAATGAAACACATGTCAATTCATTTTTAACAAATAAATTCCATAACTGCTTAAAAAAGTCAAGAAAATCCAAAACAATTTAAAAAAAAAAGTGAACCTCTAAACCAAAAGTTTGGGACTTCAGTTGATTTAGTTAGGACTAAATAATGAACACTGCTAAAAAATTCAGTTACTAAAAACAAGTATAAAAGTATCATAATAGCAGCAGCATTTCTGTCAAAATCTAAATTCAAATTGAGCTTTAGATACATAAAGACCAAATAATGTTATCTATATGGAACCAGAAAAAAATAGACTAGGTAGACTTTTCATTAAGGAAACTTATATCTATTATTAGGCAAATATATTTTTGGCTGATAAATCATATTTACTTTATGACTCCTGTCTTGCTAATGTCTAGCAGATCACTTTAAAGTCTTGATAAAATCTCATAAAAAACAGACTTTCATTTCAGGAAAACGATTTGCACAAAACTGAGAAAGTCTTCCACATGACAATTTTTTCAGGGAGCTGCACAAAGCCATAGTTATAACGAAAAACAGCCTGTAGAGATCTGAACAGCATGAAATCATTCTTACAGGTTTTGGCTACGCCTGTTAGGGCATCACTGAAGCCTGTTGAGTATGAAGCAAATACTTTAACACTGTACTCCGTTCCACTGAAGAGATTTAGGATGAGAATCGTATTAATATCATCCCCTACAAAGGTCTCCAACGCAGGACCAGGAGCTGCAAAAAATGAAATAAATTAGAAAATCATTTGCCCATCCACTGAATTAGACACATCCAAAAGTAGTGCTCCTAAAGTTACTGCTATTTTTTTCCTTTTTAAAAATCATACACAAAAACAAAGACATTCTCCTCAATTGTTGCATGGATAGAAGACATAACACATAGGGGAAATTCAGGAGTGGGATTCATTAAGGCAGAGCTAGACATTAGCATCTGTTAAGGCCCTTTTGTTCTGCTTCAGCGACTTACTACTGCTCTAAATAGGCAGCCAAAGATCTCCTCAGTCTGATGGTGTGCCAGGACCAACAGGGGGGACAGCAGATGCCAGCCAGCAATATAGTCCCTCGGGGGTTCTATACAACAGCATCATTTAATACTGTGCAAAATTTATAATGAAAATAAAAAAGAATAAAACTTTCCCAAATCAGAACAGCAAACAGCTCCTTTGTCATCTCCCCAGGTTGTTCTGGATACACTTCAGAAGCCAGGCAGCAGTATTGTCCTTGGACAGTATTTCGGTCCCTTAATGGCCCCAAATTTGTGTTTTGCTCTCAATAGAGTATCCTCTTTTTCTAAAGAAATCTGACAGAGTTTTGTCCAGATACAATGTGCAGGTGGGCAAAGGATGCAGCACACAAAATGGGAAATGAAAAAATGTCAGGTGTTTGGGAAGAAACAAGAACTTTGTATTGTGAGGGGAAGGAAGCTGAATAATGTGAGAACGCAGAGAGAGAAAGAGGAAGAAAGCAAAGATAGTCTTTGAAATAAACAGTCACAGTAAAATGACATGAAAGACAGACAAGGAAGTGGGACCGATCAGCCTTAAGAGGAGAAGTCTAAGGGGGAATCTTACTGCTGCCTACACCTACCTTACAGGAGGTGGTAGAGAAGACAGAGACAGAATGGCTTTTAAGGCAAACAGGAAAATATAAGAGAAAACAGACAAAATTTGCAACATATAAATTTTTTATTAGATATTAGGAAAGAGACTTCCACATTGACAGTAGTCAAAAACTGGAAGAGATGCTTAGAGTAGTTTTAAAATCTCCAACCTCAGAGATACAACAAACTTGACTGGACAGAGTCCAGTGAAACCTGTTCCAAGCTGGCCCTGTTTTGTTCAGGGATTTGAACCACATGATCTCGAGAGATCCTCTCCAACCTGCATCATTCTGTGACTATGAACCTTTCATAGCCAAAACCCAAAACTTCTAAGTATATTGCACTTTCAAGGCTGTAACTGCAACTGGCAGATTTAAGGACAAAACTCAGTAAAAGGTGATGTCAAGACATTCCAGAGTCAGAAGCAACCACAAAAAGAAATCAGTTTAAAGACTCACTGTTGATTGGTTTGTAGACAACTCTGTAACCCATTGTTGTTGATGGTGGGGCATCCCAACTGATACGTAATCTGTTGTACCATTCATCTGAGACACGTAAATTTCTAGGAGCAGACAGGGGTACTAAAAGGAAATCAAACTGAGCTTTAACAAATTTATCTCATACAAGCACATACAGAAAAATCAAGACATGCAAATAAAAATAGTGTGACACCCAGTACTCTCATATTTACAGGTAAAATTACCAGGATGAAAACTTTAATAAAATTCATCTTTTGAAATACATCAATGGATTAATTACACACTTTGATGAACAAACAATGATTTTTGAAATTAACTCCAAGCTTTGCCAGTACGTTTTTCTAAAAAAAAATTATCTTACCTTTTTCTTAAAAATGTAAGATAATTTAGAGATAATTATATATTATATAATTTCTTCCAATACAAGTGCACTAAAATTTTTAATGTATAAGTCATGCTCTTTTGAACACTGAATCATGTCAAATGAAATCAAAGGAATTATTTACAAGTGATTTAAGTCTCTGCACAAATAGCCCTTCAATTTAGGCAGAAATTATGCCAATTAGGAGAATAATTCAGTAAGATTATACTATTATGACTAGCAGTGCACAATGAAATTATTTTTTACAATACCCAGTAGAAAGGAAACTAAAACTACATCTGAGTAATCTTCTGGTACTTGGTCAGAGCTCTAGAAATAAAGCCATCACTTTTATAAAAAGTTCTGCAGCCTTTCTAATGACCTTTAGGAAGTAATGATCTCACACAAAAGAAAGTCCAACAATACAATGGTTGGTTTGATACCATCTCAGCAGGCATTGTTTATCTTTTGCATTAGTTGACTTGTCCTTGGTGGGTTAGTTATCAAGGACTTACCAGCTTTATTACTGAAAAGATTTCTGCAAACTCACAGGATTTGAATATAACTTGTCAGTTAGAAGAAACCCATTGGTAATAATCAACTGAGATTAATATAAAGTTCGAGTCATTTAAGTCATGTAAAATAAGCCCACATTTATACTAAAATACATTGCTACAGCCAAGGAAAAAAGGCCACAAGAGCGAGCCTTTCTTCATGCATACCCTGGCCAAAGACAAGCAGAAAGTTTGTACTTACGAGTTTTGCCAGGGGCTGAGACACTGACTCCTTCTCCGTCAGAATAGATGGGAGTTATGGTAACTTTGTATTCTGTATCAGCCAGCAGAGGGTGAAGCAGAAGAGTGTTCTGTCTCCCAGGCACCATGACCTGAAGGGTCAGAAAAAGCAGAAACAATCAAGCTGAATGACTGCAACCAACCCCCTTTTTTATCTTACATCATCTCTGACACCTCATTCCACTAGCACTGGTATATAACTTGCATTTTCAAATGTTCTTAATGCTCTACAGTAAAGTAATATAATTACATTATCTACCTTGTTAACAGGTCTACTGTTATACTCAAACAAAATTAAAAGGAGAATGTGCCTACAGGATAACATGCTTCTATATTAAACCTACAAGCCACTACAGATCCATAAACCACTGGTACTATATGGATCGTTAGTACTTGAACTATTTTACTGTACAGAGAAACTGTGTTTATTCTACGACATTTCTAGATTTTCAAAGCTATGCTCATTAATAAAGGTTGATTGTTATGTTCATTGGAGACAGAAAAATCTTCTTTTCCTGGAAGGAATGTAAATCATTTCATAAGATTGGGAAGCGCTGAACTGAGAAAGCAGGAATAAAACATGTTTGTCTCAACTGCATCTAGTTTGGGAACAAGCAAATGAAGATAGATATTTAGGAGAGGAAGTAGAAGTACATCCCACAAATATGAGAGGATCTCAACCTGCTGCGAAACATGGAAGACCTGCAACCAGGCAACCTGCTAGAAGTAGAGAAGCTGCAGAAATTCCTCCAGGCAGTCTTTGGTGTTCAAGAGTAAATGTTTGAACCCTCTGAATTAAACACAGTTAAAGGTTTCCACATAAGCAGCTACTTCTAAAACTCTTCAATAAATTATTGTATTTAGCCAGAGCCTCAAAAACCAGTATCACAACAGTGGTGGTAGAGATGCCAAGCGAAGCCTTGTAATTGTTCAACTTGTCAGTAAAATTTTACTCTCAGAGAGCCTTCAAAGCCTGAGTGGGAGCCACCTGAGTGGGAGCACATGGAGAGGGGATGGTAAAGAAGAGAAACTAGTCCTGCGTTTCGTGCACAGAGACCTGTGCTCTGAAGTGATGCTGTTGGAAGCAACAGTGAATTCACAGTGAAGCATGAATCTATCCTCCAAGCCCGGAACTGCACATATTTGGCATGAAGTTGAGAGAACCTTAAGCCCTTTAAACTCTGGGGGAAAAATCAGAAACTAAGTCTATAGAAGTTTTTTGTTGTTCCAAAAAAGACTGGTGAGTGTGATGATGGCAAAGTTTTGAAGCACATACTCAGACAAGAAAAGTCTCACCAGCTTCAACACTTCAGGATACATTCAAATTACTTCTAATTTTGGCAAGTGATACAAAGAAGGAAATTTACCTACTACACCCAGGTGTTGAGACTTGGCAAAGAAGTGCTTCATTCTTTGATCAAAACTGGACTTAGACCATTTAAATATATGTGCATGGAAGAGTAACAGGTCCCTCTTCCATACATACACTCAAAACATACAAACCAAGTTTCTGAAAAAAACTCACCAAATAAAACCTATCAAAAAAAACCCAACTAACTTTTTTGGTTTTTTAGGCTAGAGAATGCAAACATTAAGAACTCTCTCCTTTTCACAAGTGTATATCAGAGACCTTCTACAGACCAATACAGTGTTCAGCAGTGAGAAGCATTTTTGGCTTCAAGGAAGAGAAAAAATGTGATCTTTCCAGTATGTACAGCACACCCATGAACAAACATGCAATTCAGGGCTTGACCCTTCTGTATTCTATTACATTTTCTAGTCCCTGATTTTCAGCCAATTGTATCAAGAATTATAAAGCTTATTAATATTTTATGGAAAGGGAGCAGTAACTGAAACTTATATTACTGAGATATGAGCCAAAAAAACTTAAGCATTCACCACAGAACCGTCACGCTATAGTACATTTAAGCCCAGATTCCAAAAAATCTCTGGGTTCTGCTTTAAAAATGTACTTAAACATATAAACAGTCCCCTAAAAATTGAACATCTGTGTTGTTTCATTGACATCTGTGTTGCATCTCTCAGGTGTTTTAAGCCACATGATAAAATACATTCCTTCCATTAATTTTAACTATAATCTTACATAATTCCTTATTCAGTAAAGTAGTTAGGAACATGACTAATTTCAAAGATGAAACATGGTTAATCTGTTTGCTGAATTGTGACCAAAGATAATAAGACTTAAGAGTGTACTAAAAATTAAATATTTTGTGGAATTAGAGCCAAAGATCTACCCAACTGTACAGTTTTTCACTCTCTTTAATGAGCTTTTGAATCAGCTCTAAAATCCTTCTGATAGCCACAATTTGAATGCTGTTCCTACAGTTTTCATTTCATTTCAAAATAATAGTCATTGAATACCGAAACAAAATGACATCTCTACCATCCAACTGAACTCAAGAGCTGAAACAGTAAATCTGAGACCTGAATTTCAGAAATTTTGGGTTATTCTCAGAAGAATGGCACAATTTGTGCCATTATGCTGTTCACATTTTCCACTGTATTCTATACTATCATACAGTCAAGGTAAATTCATAAATAATGTTTCTGAGTCCAAGGGGACAACACTACATTGAAAATTCATTTACAGATTATAGTTTAAAGTAAGTTTCCAGCAGGGTCTCATAAAACATGAATGAAACCAAAGTGTAAAAAGATGGATTCATATTTTTCTAGAAAAAAGATATTCAACTATCCCCTTTTAAAATGTTTTAGTCATATATTCTAATATAGGGCTAAAAATGTCCGCTGCTTGACATCGAAAAGAATAACCCACATTTTTGATACAACTGTTCTATGACAAGAAGCAAGTCACATGATATACACAGAGGGAGAATGATGTGTGGAGTATTTTTGCATTCTGAAATATTTTCTAAGAAAATAACACAGAAATATACAATTTAATCTTTTAAACGTATCTACATAGAGCCATCCCAAAATTTTGTAACGTATTTTTGTGGAAACCAAGCACTGCAATTCTGAGATTTTCCCAGTTTAAAAATAATTTAAAAAAAAAAAAAGGGCCTTGGCCTCAGTTTTCTGAAACAACCTCAAAAATTGTGAAACCTTAAAACAATATAGCTAGATATACTTTTTTGTTTGTTTGTTTATTTTCTATATGCTCAAAAGAGTACATGCCGTACTATTCATTCTTTCAAATATTTTCCCAAGTCTTGATGACCAGAAACTTTTCCTGTGTAGGACAACTGTAATTTTGATCATCACATGGTACTAGAAAACTAGCAAATAATTTTAGGCACTTAAGTTAAAAAGGGCTATCCTTATTGTGATGTGCTCAGGTTAATGAGAACTATGAAAACTCTGCATTTGAACTTTAGTAACAGGAGACACTTAGAGAAGGAGTAAAATTGCTGGGGGAAAACAAAAATTCCTCAAGATTGCCCTGTAATTTAAGTGTCATTTAAACAGAATCTCAAGACAGAAAAAAATCCTATGAGTAAAAAAGAAAATTAAAAATAATAATAAAAATAAAAACCCCAACTGGGATGAATTTAAAAAATAAAGGAAAAAAAAAAGACACCCAGCTAGTCTTTTACCTGTGACTTCATTGACCATTGGATTGACTGGGCCCTGCTCTCCCATTTGAGTGCTGGTGCCTGCAGCGCAGCAGGTGCTGTGTCATTACAACTTTGAAGTTCAATCTCACAGGAATACCAAACACAGGTCCTTTACTAATTGCAACAAAGGTGTCACATAAGAAGAGGTCACACCTTAGCCATTATTAAACAAGCTTATGAAGGCAATTGCAAAAGCCACACAGACCATTCTTACCGCTTCCTCAGAATGGTCGCCCCTTGCAGTGAGATAGGTCACTCTGAACTGCTGAGCACTGTGATCCAAAATGTCCCATGTCGCCCTCAGACTTGAAGTTGTTTCATCATCTATGACAAGGTTTCTGATTCCTGTTCGAAAAACTAAGTTCAAAAATACGTAATTAATATTTTCTCCACTCTATTTTATAGATTTAAAATACTTTAGATACTGTGCTAACTATCACCAAGCAGCTGCAAGCTCTGCTGAAGTCATGGTGGGTCAGCAGATCCACAGTGAGGCAAACTCATATACTTTAGTCATACTTGGCCTTAATAACATAAAAACTGTAAGCACATATTAAAATAATACTTATCCTATACTGCCATTAACATATATTATCCCATCTGCTTTGTTTATCTTACTTGGCTTATGGAGCTTTAGAATAATCAAAACAAGAATGCTACAGAAGAGAAATAAACCAGAAACATTGTTCTTTAAAGGTCAGTCTAATTCCAGGGAAAAGAAACAGAGCACTCAAAACTAAACAAAATCCTGAAGGGTTTCCAAGCTCATATTTATAAAGGGAAGGATAAATTCTGAATGTTCCAGATCAGTCTCTGCACTCCGATGTAATATTGCTGGTGTCATTCAGAGCCCCTGTGCTGTGTAATGGGTCGGCTCCTCATCCACAGGGGGCAGGTGAGGGGAGCTGCCCACGCACAGAAGGGTGGTGCAGGACCATGACAGCGTGACCCCTGGCCATCAGGAACTGGGGTTACCAGCTCCTCAGCTCTCTGTCCCCAGCCCCAGCAGTGCCTGTGGGAGCCTCAGTGCTGTGCATTCAGCATTTGAACTGCTGACATTTGTTCTGCTTACCTGCCGTGGTGGGCTCGGAGGTTGTGGCACTGGGAGTAGTCACTGTGGAAGGTATTGTGGTAGAACTTGCAACTGGAAAACAGTACTCAGCTCACTAACAAGTCAGCAAAACATGCAAGTCACGTTCTTGTATTTCTAACTATGACAATGAAACTGTGTGTTCGCACCTACAAGTATTCCACATGCTTCAGGCATTTCAGAGACAAGGGAATTATTCATTTTGTTTACTTTCGGTCCATATATTTGCAGGATTAGCACTTAGTTCTACTGATAAGACATAATTATAAACTGTGCAATCAAATAAGAATGCATATATTTTCCCAGATTTCTGGTGGAACTATGCATAATGACTTCCACTTTGTCCATTTGTTAAGGCTGTCAGATTAATTAAATGGAAAGATTTTTCAGGGTGCTTTATTTCTGTGCAAGGGAAAAGCAGAAAGTACACTCAGCAGCACTGGGCAACATCAGCACCATTTCGATGGGTAAGGGCCTCTTGTTTAACAGAAGGTTCAATTTTAAGTCTGCAATGAAGTTAATAAAAATCAAACACATTTTTGAATTTACACGTAAGAAATATAGTTGTTTACTTAACCAAGTCATTACCCGGGAAAAGAGACTAGAATAACTTTGCTGAAATACTGGCCATTGTTTTGATTATAAACTATAAAACACACTTTGCATGGTAGTCTAGTTTTATCTTTGCTACTGCCACGTCAGTGTCACAGGATGCCTGTGTGAGCTTTTCCGGACTATTATTTCAGCCAAGAGAGTGTATAAATAAATCACCACGAGTGAGTATAAATTACATAAATAAGAAGAGCTTATAGTGAAAATGCCAAGCATCTTAAATGAAATTCTGGTAAATTATTTACTTTGAAACAGTTAACACACATCCAAAATCTGATATATCTTCTCATAAGGAACCCTGTCCAAAGATTAAATACTGAAACGCAGGATGGAAGAGTATCTACCCAGATCCAAAGGTTATTAATACCACAGCTCAGACAGGGAGCCAAATCACTGTTTTGAATCAAAGCCATCTACCACATCATATTAAACAAGAAAAGCAAAAAATACAGTCAGCACAGCCCTGGTGCTAAACCACTACATTCCTCAATATTATAGCTACTCAAAGATGAACCATATTTTATATATAAGCATCAAATCTAATTCACTTCAACATCTTTAAAAATTACAATCAAAGGTTTGTCTTACATGTAGCTCCAAGAACAGCAACAACTTCACTTTCAGTTTCATCATCAAAAACTGCCAGCAAAGAAACTTCATATTCTGTGTCGGGCAACAACCCCTCTATAACATGACTGTCTGCATCTCCATTTAGAACAACCTAAGGAACACAGCAAGATTAAAGAAAATCAGTGCTGCAATTGTTTAATTTACATGAATTGACTAAAACGAAAGAAGGAAAATGGTTTGTCCTTTAAAATAAATTATATCTATACTCAGATCTGCCCAAAAAATTTATGAGCTATATTGAAATAAAAAGTATCACAGAGTACATCTGGAAAAAAACCAAAATCACTTAAGAATATTTAAAATATATATTCTCATTCAGTCACCCGCAATTAACTAATTGATAAAGTCAAACATATGGGTTTTTTTCTTGAAAGATCACTACAATTCAAAGCATTCATCAGTTAAAGCAACATAACAGGGTAGATTAACTTTCATTCACATTTCTACCATTCAAGTACTGGTATGAGAGCAGCTTCATAGCCTTACAAAATGCTGTTTCTGTTACAGAACTGTAGGTTCAGTTATAGTTCCACTCTTCTGAACGCAACTTGAAAGAATATCCGCTGCAGACTTGGGGATTAGGAGAGATGTGCTGATGAGAAGCTTCCTATATGGTATGAAGTTTTAAATAGGAATTGTTCTTATTCTACCTATGACAGCAGCAGGAGATTCACATGTGCAATGTTAACTGTAAGCAGAAGGTCTCACTTCAGCCTTTTCCGTGTTTCATTTATTTAGTGAAAGATATCAATAGATGGGGAGGAGCTGGAGCAAAAAGGGACTATAAAGCAGAGTGCTTTAGGAGTCTGAGCAGTAATTCTAGTGAAATGGACTGACCAGTTTTGGGAATAGTTTTTAGGTTATGCAGACATATTACAATAAAACAGCTCTTTTTCTAGGTTAACACTGACAAGTTTTTAAAGGTCATCACTGTATACACAACATCAAAGTTAGACTTATAATGGAAATTAAACTATAGATATGTGCTGTGTAAAATCTACCATGGTGGTTAGCAGAAACAGTGAATCACCTCATTCTTCTAACTACCACAGGAGATTTCCGCAGTTGGTCCTGGGGAAAGGGGACCCACAACACAATCACAGACCTTTTGAACTCAAATACAGAAAACAAGAGAAGGAAAGAGATGAGTTGGGGCCACGCCTTCTTCAGTTACCAAGTAATGAATCAGGCCTCCCCTGCTGCACACTTTCTGGCCCAGATTATCTCAGGAAAATTTCAGGAACAAGCTTTGAGTGAAACTAGCTGTATACTAAGTAGATACAAGCAATGCCTTTCTCTTCAGTTCCCCAGAGCCTCTAGATGTGAATCGAGTCATTATAAATTAGCTATACATCGCTACTGTCTCAGATATGACTTCTGCATCACCCTCCACTCCCTGCTAATGCAGCCTGCAAAAACCCATCACAAAGTGCTGAATTTACAACTGGGCAGGACCGAAGAACAGAAACATGCACAGGAGCATAACAGCATTTCTCCTGTAACCTAGAAATAAAAGGTCACTCTTCAATATATTTTGGCTTTTTAATGCTAATATGCCACTGAACCCTTCTCACCCATCGGCAGTGTGGGTGAAGTGAGCTGAGAGGTGTGCAATTCACCACCACCCCTGACCCCACTCAGCTAATTGGCAAGTTGGGTCTTGGGAGAAAGACAGAGGGAGTGCATGTTGTTTCTCTGCATGACTGATCAGTTAGCTGGGAAAGAAGCTTAAAGAGGCAACAGCCTGGAGGTACTGTGCTATCCTAGGCCTGACCCCATTAGAGAGGTCATGCAAGGAGAACAAGAAAGCAGCTCGGCCATTTTTAGTATTTTAACATGCTAAAATATGTTAAAATATTTTTGTACATTTTGAATATTAAGAACTGCTAGCCTCCAGCAGTTCTTAGTGAATAAAATGATAAGGTGGAACCTTAACAGCTCAAATATTTCTTGATAATTTATTCTCACACTCAGAGAACACAGGTACCTCGACTGTCACTTTAAAAAAGCATGTGACATAAAGGGTTTCACTGGCAGAAACTCAATGGAACTTAAATAGACACAAATCAGTTCACCAACAGCAGAAGAAAGTGCTAGGGAATGACCTATGTCCACTCACTCATTTGCCAACTCCTTCTTTTGCCTTTTCAATCCTCTAATTTCTTTCTTGTTTGCATGAATACCTCTCACTAGGTGAAAGGGAGGAAAGAATCAGGCTAAGCTAAATTGAAAGAAAAAAGTGACACATAATCTAAGCTAAAATGACGGCTTTCTGCCCTAAGGGATGACAAAATACTGCATGAAACTAAGGGCCAGGTGGAAAATGTCATCTTTCCCCACGAGTTCTGTACCCAGATAAACAGTTTGCAGATGTGGCCTCTTTGCACAGTGCTGATGCCAAGAGAGAAAGATGCATGAGAGTCATTAAAGACTGAGCAGTACAACAGAAGCCAAAATGATGAGTAAATAAAGAAGGAAAGGGAAAGAGGAAACAAGACAGACTGTGAAAATTTGGGAAAGTGAGAGAAAGTGTCTATCTTTTTCTACATGGAAGAAGATAACAAAAAAAGAAAAGCTAAAGGGATGAAAAATCACTTAAAAATTCTGATGAAAAGGGCACTATGGACAAGACACATAAGGGCTTAAAGCAAAAAAATATAGCATGAGGGGGGGAAGGAGACAGAACCACAAAGAGGAATAAAGGGACAATATAATAAATCTACTGTGTGTAAACTTTTTCCTTTGTAACATTACATAATTTTACTGTGGCCAGTACTACTCTGGCTCGGCTTCTGTCATCATTTTTACAGCAAAATGAAGAACATGAGCCTCTAAAAACTGAAGCGACATCAAACAACAATGTTATGGCAGTTGGCTCATTACAGATTAGACTGATTATTCACAGAAGTTCTCTTCTTTCTTCACTTCTTCAAAACAAAACTGGAATCTTGGTTTGATTTTTGTTTCAAGAGTGTTGAAGTGGGGCAGATCTCTCTATAAGTCAACTGGCCATATTTCGATGGCAAAAGTTGTAGCATAGTTGTTCTCAGAATGAAATTCTCTCTTCCTTTTCACCCCCTCAGAAAGTCAGGGCAACTTACCTCTTCGGATTCCCCCCCATCCAAAGGAATCCATGCCAATCTGTAAAAAGCAATATCTGATGAAGTGGGCTTCCAGCTGACCCTAAAACTATCTGTCGATGCTTCATCAATTTCCAAATGCTGGGGAGCTGGAACTCTTTCTGCAAGATATTATACAAATAATATTATACAAAATATCATACAATATTATACAAAAGTAAGAGTAAATTATTCTCTGAGTCTTCCGTGGATGGCAAAGTCAGGCACATACATGCAGTCTGTTAAAAAGAATATAACATGGGAGGTAGACAACAAAGGCACTCTGAATTCTTTGCACACTTATTTGTACTTAGGAAAGTGGGTTTGTAGTTTGGGAAGGGGAGTAGACACTTTATCTGTTCTAACTGGACAAGCATCCTTGTCCTCTCTCCACTGAAGGAACTGCATGCAACCCTCAGTTCACCTCCTTTGCTCAGAGCTCTGTGCTCCACGCTCTCTGTCTCTACCTCAAAGCAAAGTCCCAATCTCTGCCCTTTCCAAACTCTGTATTTTCATTTGCACTTTGCATATGAATATCAACCTCTTGTTGTAGGCGTGTATGTTCTTCCTTCCTCTTTCACTTCTTCTCTTTCCTCCCTCTCTTTCTCTGCCCATTGTTATGTTGGAAAGCATTAATATGTGCAATCAACCATTTTTTTAATGCAGAACTATAAGAAATGAAACTATAACTGTGCTAAACAAGCTACAGGAACCTTAAATGCCTTATGTTTTCTCCTTTTGATGTAGTTCCTCTGTATGTATAGAAGGTTATACCCTTTAGTGCCTAAATAGTTCACCAGTTAAACATATGATTCAAAACTCACGAAACTTCAGCTGGAGACACAAATGCCATCACATTGAGTAATACTTCAGAATGCTGTAGAGATGTTTTCATGATGTCAAGAGATTACTCATGTGAGTAAAGAGGCAATTGGCTCCATAATAAGGGAGCAAAGAAGCCAAAAACACCAATGAAAATAACAGAAAGCATTCCATATAGCTGAATTCACAGCCAGAGACACTTACTGCAACCAATCTTACTTTCCAGTAACGTAAGAGAGCATAAAATTTCTTCTTGGAAAGCCTTCAAAAGCTCGGCAGTACTTACTTGTGGTAAAGCTGCCAGTGAGTGGTTCAGATTGTCCTTCATCATACAGGGAGAAAAGAGCTACAGTATACTCTGTAAGGGGTGCCAAACTTTTCAGAGTATGGGTTGAAACACGACCAACTTCCACCTAGAGAAAGCATAATTTGCAGTAGATATTGATCATACAATACATTATCACTGTCCAAAATTCGCTGTGTAATTATGATACAGAAAGACAATGTCATGTAATCAGAAATTCTGTGAAACTGAACAAATATAAAAACTCAGGGCCTTAAGAGCTGGCAAAATCAATTAAAATAGACAAACTATGGAAAAGGAAACTTTTGCTTATGGCAAACCATAGGAAAGGAGAATTCTGCCTTTGTAAGCCTAACTCTCTAGCTAGCTCTGGCACTGAGCATTCAGGAACCCAGAAGTGGGAGGGACTTTTTGAGCTGTTAAATCCAATCCCTTATCATGGGACAATCACTGCGTAAACCATTACATTTAACATTTGCCAAGAGACAAGATGACAGTTTCACCTGGTCTCTGTCCAGGCTGCAGTCAACTCACTTTGCCAGGGACAGAAAGCTCAAAGCTGTATAAGCAGCTTATCAGTCCAACTATTCAGTGTCACATTAGCTCAGCACCGCAGGGGAATTACTACCAGTGCAGAGCAGACAAAAAAAATGCCACCTGCTCTTTGAACAGACATAAAGGAAAAGTGAGCTGAACATCCACTCGCATTATAAAGCATACTATCACGAGGCTGAGATGTTCAGATACCTCTGTGACGAGTACAGTTAGGCATCTCATCTAAATTAAGGGTAATCAATATAAAGAGGTTGGATGATTTCCAATTTAAATTTTAAGGGACCTAGCAGAAAGAAAAGACACAAAACACTGCACAGGTATGCTCGCTTCTAAAGATGAGAACATTTTCTTCAGGTTCAATACAAATATTCCATCTTATATGGATGAAAGGCCAGATATATCCCAGAAGAAACATCATCACAGATAACTATTAAGATTTTTTTTTTTTGAGGGCTAAGTTATCAATGACAATTTATTTTGTAAGGGATCTGGACTGTTTTAATAATCAAACCCACTTACTGCAATTATTTTTTTAAATATTTTTTCTCTATTTTTTCAGATTTCTCCATTAATATTTTTTTATTAATCATTCCATCCCATTTTTCATTCTGTCATAGAATTCATGCTGCTAAAAGGTATTATAAAGCACTTTCAGTAACAAGGCATAATTAAATATTGCATAAGTAACTATTAAATGCAAGATCCTAAGTTAGAACAACTTGGTATCATCTCAGCACTCTGTTCAAACCAAATCCTGTTTCTAGGAAGAAAGTTTTCAATATGTAATTAAATATAAATAAATCTTAAGAAAATATGGTGAAGCCTTCAGTCTTTTTGAATTAGCTTGAGTCCATGACATATGATATATCAAAAGGCTTCTTATCTGAACTAAATCAAGAATAAATATTTGCATACCATACATTTAATCAAGATCCTGCTCGTACAGATCATTTTTCACTTGAGTAGTTTCCTTCAGTTTATGTGCACCAGCAAAAGACTGTTTTGATATGTAAGAAGTTCTGTCCCCCACAAATATATATATCCAATACTAACAAACTCTTTTTTGCACCAAGTTTCAGAATTCTTTAGCAAATATTTGCTTTGTTACAGCTTGCAAAGTAGCTTTTGTTTATAAACATTACCCTTAATAATTACAGAAATTTAGGGAGGTTTGAGATTGGTTAAGGGAAAAGAGGTGCTAATAATTTACCTCATTGGTTTCTGTTCCATCTGTTTTAACATACATGATGCGATAGCCCTTTACATTTTTGGAAGCAGGATCCCACGTCAGCTTAGCACTACTGTGTCCAACGTCAGAAAATCTCAAGTTTGCTGGTGGACTTAGAGGCACTTGAAAAGAAGAGACAAAACCATGAAAGTGATTCCAGGTTTCAGCTGTGAAAATGTTCATGTCTTGAAAATACATAAATAATACATTCTCCATTCAAAAACTTATATCACCAATATTTCCACTAAAAGACCTACATCAATGGTCCTACAAAGTACTTAAAGGCCAACAAAATGGCTTAGCTCTTTACTGGACCAGAACTTTCAGTTCTGCTAGATGCATCTCAACTAATACTGAAAAAGAAAGAAATTACTCTATTTTTCATTCCAGATATCATAGCATGGCCTAGCCTACACAGTGCTTGAAATAAATTTGTGTTTGTGAATTAATTTAATTCAACAAGATCTTTATCCTATACACATTTGTTTTTCAGATGTATCCCAGCAAAAATATTTCATGACTGTAGTATTTTGGCAAAAGACTTTCTGAATTCTAAAAGTCCCTGACATAGGGGTAAGTTTGTCCAAAAAGCATGACTAGCTCAGAAGATTTCCAAACATGCTATTTTTTTGCCTTTGTTTAACTTTTTCTCTTTTATTATAGAAATAACCTGTTTCCTAACAACAACCCCAGTTAAAGCCATATTTACACACTATATATTCCTTGACTGTCACAAGCTGAAGGAAAATGAGGTCATGCATGAGAGAGTCTCAGATTTCATCCACTTTTCTGTCACACCACAGAAAGCAATTTGTGCTGTCTGTTACTCTCAGCAGTAGGTTCTGTATTAGCTCAACATCTGCTACTTTCCTCTGAACTGTGAAACCTTTCCCTATCAATCCTGCCTTCACAAACATGCTCCTCTCCAATCCATGTGGACAGATAAATATCAGCACTTCAGAAGCTTTTTCCCTCACACAAGAGCACATGGGAAAAAGCAAGGATTTTAAAACCCTCATGTATTATGTAGGATCTTTAGCCATATATCGATGCAGAATCTGCAACCAGCTCCTGCAGACAGGAGCAGTCAAGTCAGCTTGGCTCTGAGAATCGAGAAGATGGGAACACTTTGGAAATTTATTAAATGAGTTTGCCACACATTCTGGCATTCAATCCATTCCTCTGAGTCTAGTGAAGGGAGTATCACGTGCTGGCTTTCCTTTCTACTTTCTGTCCGTCGTGGAATGCATTTCACTCCACCATCCAGGTCATACAACAAAATCCTTCAGTCTCAGCTCTTTCCTTTTGGAACCAACCTCCTGACAACTGCTCTCAACCAGACAGGCAGTCCTGATGCCAGACTTACGTGATATTTACAGTGAGTCTTGGATGAATCCTGGCCGCAAAATGAAACTACACCCCAGAATGATCTCGATGATCACATCTCTGTTTGGCATGGAGAGAGATTTAGCTACAGTAACCAAGATGACACAGTGTGTAGAGTATTACTTACTAAATACAGATTATCAGATACTACACAAAATAATATAGCAAATTTGGCAGATCACTCTTCAGGCAGATATACGCTCCAGGAAGGGAATACTAGGAAGGTTATTCATTAGGTGTAAGCCAGAAATAATGACTGAATGAAGAAAAAAAAAGCAGCTTAAATCAGAATATGGACAGGGAAGATATTACTGTTGAACACTAACAATGTGGGACAGGTGTCATCACCAAGAGTTTTCTACCTCCCAGACGGCCCTACTGCCTGATCCATCAAAGCCTCTTAGCAGAGGGCTTATTTGAGTAGCTGTATATGAAATAATCAATTTTCTTTAAAAAAAATTTAAAGACCAGAGATGGCTGCATTGCGCCACCCTAAAAATAAATGAAGGTTGCAGAGTAGTTAGGGTTTCTTTCTTATTCTGGTCTAGTAGCAGCAGCAATAATGATGGGCTGACTAACCTATGTTACCAGTTTCTCTGATGAGACAGTGGCCATGAAATCTCAGTTTGTGCCAAAGTATCTAGAATTTGTTTGTGATCTTCCATCCAATGTGTTAGTCAGGCAAAATGCTGTGCAGTCTCAAAGATCACGTGGCATGAAGTGAATTCAGACTGGCACAGTCATAAGCTACACAAACTACTGTTTAGGAGAAATGAAAACCAGATATTGGGCAGATATTGACCAAAGCCAGGGATGGTGTTACAAGCATGGCAGGGGGTGTGTGAGACAAGGAGAGGGAGAAAGGGGTAGAGGGAGAAAGAACCAAAGATTTGATTTTCAAAGTGTTGGGAACTTCTACACTCATTTCAAGTCAAAAAACATGCCCAGGTTGCAGCAGTTTGCTGTTGGCACTTGTCTATCTACAAATGTCCTCCTAGAAAAGACCCAGAGAGCACCATTCCTAGAGCTCCTTCCATTATTTCTGACTGACTGTAAAAGCAACTGCTCTGGGCCTTCCTTTTCTTAGCATTCACATGCCTGAATTTCCCTCACCTATTAAATGCAAGTCACTTTCACAGTGATGGCAGGAGCACAGAACAAGAGGATGCACTGACTCCCCTGCTGGGAGCAATAGAGATGTCACTGAACACAGTCCCAGAAATATCCCAGCAGCAGCACAATCTCTTATTTTCAAAACCTTTGCCTTCCAAATGCTGAGGCTATTTAGAGCTGACATACAGTTTGCAGAGGACAAAATTTAGTTGGCAAAATTCTTGCTGCTTATTAAAAACACACCATCTATCATGAGTGCACAGGCACTTTCCAACCCCTCGTTTACCAGATGTTAGGCAGCAGAGAAATCTTCTCTTTGCTTCTTTTCTGTCTGAACTACTACTGAGCCAGAGGAATGACTTTCTCCATCTGAACAGGCTCCCCCACACACCTGGTTCTCTAGCTACGTGAGGCTAAATGGAGCAGTCTCAATTTAGAGCTATGTGCTGACCTTCATTCATCTTCAGCAAGTTCACAAAAACTGTCAGTAATTCCACCAAGATCAGCATGGGCATCCATAGTCCCACCACCACCAAGAGAGATTAATTCACAATCCTGGGGCAAAACCAAGCTGTTTTCTAGAAATCCTCAGCCTCTGTAAATTAAGCATTCACTCTGAGAAACTAAAGTACAGTTAAGAGCTTGCCCAATGGACTATACAAATCAGATTTTAAAATCAGATGCTTGCTCTAGTGTGTTCAAAGATTACTTTGAAGTTCTATTAACACTGAAGTGAATATAGATATGTGCTACATACATGTAGTTTCTTGTCCTGTAAGGGGATCACTGGCTTCTTCTCCGAACATGGCATAAACTGTGACAGTATATTCTGTATTTGGCAACAGTCCATCCAGTTCAAGATCTGTTGAGGCCTCCCCAATTTTTATCTAAGAATACCATGAATAGAAAAGACAAATTATTTCTGAAATAGTTAATAATGGGGAAGAATACTAATTATACACTTGAAATTAGGTATGTGATCAAATGTTCTACTGAGCACTTGTCTGATACTATGTCTGCAGTACTTTGCTCAAGATTTGGGGATACTGCAAAATGATCAAAACTGTCAAAAAGCCAATACACATGTAAGAGGACTTTAAAAGTGACTAGCCATAATAGCAATAACAAAATATTCCTCTCCAGAACAATGAGCTACTATGGTCTTTTCATCCCAGCTACACTTTGTGTCATCTTCGGTCACAAATGTAAAAATCCCATGAAATCACTGAAGGAGCTGATTTCCATTCGCATTGAGGCTCCAATTTACTGCTATTTAAGGCGTGTATCATTTTCCTCCTCCACCTCTCACAGACAGCCACATTAACATGAACTGACTATGTATTTCTTTGGGGTAAAGTTTAGGCCTCCTTTACCGGCTAGTTCTCAGGGAGGCCCTATTTCTAACAGAATAAAGTGCTCACAGCCACTCACTTAGCAGACAGCACAAGTCTATGCCAGCTTTCAGTAGCTTCCTGCACTCTCCACAAGTTCACATGCCCCTGCATGCTCTTTCTAGTGTTTTTGTTTGAACACAGATGTTGTATATAACCTTAATTATACATATAGAAACTTGAGCGTAAAAACTCCTAAATCCTAAGCCAGAAGTTCCATTGAAACTATGCTAGCAACTTTTAAGTCTGCTGGTTTTACTACCTTAATGACAAAAGACTAGGCTTTACCCTGTCCCACCTTCTTTTCCTTCTAAAAAAATGTGTTCTACAATCACTTTTGATGGAAGGCATTATTTTTAAATTTAAAAATAAAGGTTGAACAGAACTAAAAACCAATGATGGTCAGACCTATAAATGGTATTTACATTTAAAGGACCTGATGAGAACAAAGGCTAAAGTTTGTATTGTTCAGATAGCACACTTAGAAAATATGTTAGTTTTACTTCTTTTCTTCCTTTGAGCGCTAGTTTTATACAATGATACACTATGACCTCATACATTTCAAGAGTCACTTAAATTCAGTTGAAGTTGTTGCATTTTTATGACAACGACATATAAAAATAACAAACTGGCACTTCAGACTGTAAAGCATACAGTACTTAATGTAGTCATGACAAAAAAAACCACAAAGTATTTGCTGCCAAAGTTGGAGGTTAAAGGACATGTTTATTCTTTAAAAGACCGATTTTTTTAATAACTGCCATTCAAATGAAAGCACAGTACATCACCTCCTTCTCATCTGCTGCCAATCCTTCTGTGAGGGGAGCATACAGGATCATGTAACCTGTGGCACCCGCCACTCCATTCCACTTCACTCTCATGCTGCTTTGCGACACATCGTACAACTGCAGATCCGATGCCATTGGCAAGGCAACTACAGTGGAACAAGAGAGAGGCGCTTCAGTTGTCTCACTTGAACAACCAGCTATTATTCAAACAGTTTGTTTTATGCCAGTAAACACCAAGGAATATAGCTATCCCCACACATGGAAGTACTGTCTGTATGCTACAGCTATGAAGAGATGATTGGCACATAAAAGATGGCAGAATCAGAGAAACAAGGAAATTATGACCTAAGCCAATTCTAATGCCAGGAGAGAGTTACACCCTACAAAGCATTTCAGCTCTTTGTCCTAAATGGCTTTGAATACTTCAAGTAGGAGCATTTCTCTTCTCTGAGCACCAAATTGCTGCTCTGTTCTGATCTCAGCCCTCCTTCTCCCTGATCTGCAGGAGGATGACCACTCACTACTGAAGAACAGGCACAGTTGTTATTAGGACCCAGTAGCATTTTTAAGGGATGGCTCCTTCTGCGAATAGTTCCCAAGTCAGAGTACAGGTGTGACAGCCATGAGGTACAACACTCTGGAGAAAACCCTGGATGCGCACACCGAGCATGTCAAAATATTTTGACTCTAAACTGTTGCATTTTTAAGGTTTGGATTGTCCAAACTGGCTCCCAGGCCTATGTCAGCGGGATTATGCAAATATGGGCAAGGTCATCCATTGCAAATTGTAGTGAATAATAACGTGGCAAGTGAGAGCAGGCTGAGTGAAATTCAAACAATATTAGAAGGCTTACTTGTGAATTTAAGGCACTGAACATAACACCAATCTGGATTCCTGAATATTTCTTCACATTTCTGTAACTTTTTAGAGTAGCATTTTGCACTTCCCTGATTGTCCCCACTTTTTTCCTCTCACAAAATAACATCCAAAGGTCCCTTCACTGCTGTGACACCATTTACAGATCCCACCAAAATATCCAGTCACTGGAGAGATATGAGGCAACTCTGGCTTCTGCTTTGGAGCTTCTACACTGGAATAATCCCTAAAATGACTGAAAGGGTCTGAAAAAAAACAGAAGGCTATTGCTAACTGATATCAAACCTTTAATATTAGGAACTCAGACTGTAATAGGCTGGATGTTAAGCCTCTACAAAGCTCTGCTTTGCATATTTCTGAAGAATCTGATCTGCAAACAAAGATTCAGACAACGAATTCTAATTACAATCACAGACCTTCTCTAATCTCCTTGTCCAAACAAAAACAACACCCTGTCTAGCTGATAGTTTATCAGTTTAGTTTTAGGAACAGTTTATCTCTTACACTGCGTTCAACAAGCTCTAACAGAGCTCTTAACTTCCCATGTACAAACCCATGCCAGCCTATTACTTTCCTGTTCACTGAGGCCATTCACTCAGTCTGTTACTGAAGTTTGTAAATGGTGACAAAACTTCCACCCTGGTCTCTCTTTAGGTTTCCACTTCCAGGTTATCCATTTACACTTGAAACCTTTTATAACCCACCTCCATCCTATTTAAAGCCTTGCTCTTGTGCTGATTTATATTCCCACCATTCCTCTCATTACAGACAGAAACTACCCATGAATATTTTCAAATGTGCTTCAGTCTCCTTGCTCAGAGCTCCATTCAGACCTGACACCTACAGCAAGAAACTACATGTTGAGACATCCTGAAGGCACTTTGTACCACACTGTCTCATTCCTACTCAAACTGCTCCAGAATGAGAAAGACAATATCTGTCACCTGTCCTTTTCCTTATTTGGTTCTAAAAATCTACAAGAAAAATATCCTCTAACTTGTGACTTTTATCTCTCCATAGGAACTGGTAGATACTCTGGAAACATATACATAAAAGAATTAACAAAGAGGTGACTGCAAATTAAACATGGTATTTTCTACTGGAATTGTCAGCTGAGGAGTTCAGAATTTCAAATATAAATATCTAGTAGATAACGCGGTTCTGCATCTTGGACACTTACCAGAGTAACCTAACATTCAGGTAGCAGGGACAAATTAAACCTACTGAAAACAACTGGAATAAACTAAGCCAGGTAAAAATGTATTTGCAGCAAAATTAAAACATGAAGGTATTTCATATTTGTTAGAAGTGGCCATTAAAGTCACAAAACATTCTAATTATCTGTACATTATGTTTATTGCATACGTCTGTTTTGTTTCACAGACCTGTAAATACTTTCAGTGTTCTGTATGAACAAATGCAATTGGTGACTATTTTAATCTGTCAGTATTTCACACAAAGGCAGGAATGTAAACTACAATTTTCCATAAGTCTCCATTAGGATAGTAAAAAATACTTTGAAATTGCAGATATTTTAGCATATGGAGTGATTAATACTTGCACATGTCAGACTATTACTTCCAACACACTATCAAAGACAGATGTGTAAAATGCTTGACGCTGCATGACCTTGGGGTGTGATCTGATCAGATCTCAGAAAGCCAGCAGGGTTGGGCTCTGTCAGAACTTGAGTGGGTGACTTCAAAGGAATACCAGGTGCAGTACAAAACAATCCTGTTGGCTCAGTATGTGACCGTTCCCTCTGCCTCAATAAATTAAACAGGTCCTAACACTGTGCTATGGGGTGTGAGATGGCTGGAGATGACATTTTGGGAGACTGAGACCAATAGAGAAGTCTCAAATAATTTTATATTATTCTGTTTTCTTTTCAGATTGGGAAGATTAGCACTGACACAGAATCAAAGAACCATTTAGGATGAAAGGCACCCCTGGAAATCACCTGGTCTAACTTCTCTGTTCAGTCAGCTAAAGCAGGTTGCTCAGAACCTTGTCCAGTTGGGTTTTAAGTATCTCCAGATATGCAGACTCCACAGCCTCTCTGGACAACCTGTTGCAGTGTTTGACCACCATGACAATAAAACTGTCTTCTCCTGTTCAGATTCAATTTCATGGGTTTTTAATTTGTGCCTATTGGGTCTTGTCCTATTAATGGGCACCACTGAGAAGCGTCTGGCTCACTCTTCTTCATTTCCTCCCATCAGGGATTTTTACACATCACCTCAGCCTTCTCCAGACTGAACAGTCCAGCTGCCTCAGACTCTTGTCTTATGAAAGATGTGCCAATCCCTGAATCATTGCGGCCTCTCACTGGAGTCACTACAGCAAGTCCACGTCCCTCTTACACAGGGGAACCCAGCACAAGACCAGGTAACCAGGTGTGGTCTCTTCAGTGCTGAGCAGAGGGAAAAAATCACCTCCCTTCATCTGCTGGCAATCATTTTCTACTGAGGTTCCTGGCCTCCTTTGTGACCAGGGCGTTTTGCTGGTTCACAGTCCGCTTGTTGTTGACCATGACAGCCAGGTATTTCTCTGCAGAGCTGCCTTTCAGTTGGTCACTCCTCAGTCTGTACTGACACGTGGGGCTGTTGCTCCCCAGGGGCACAACGTTGCTCTTCCCTTTGTTGAACTGCATAAGGGTAAACGTGTTTTCCTCTTCACATTGCTTGCCAGATTCAGCTCCAAGTTGGCCTTGGCTTTCCTAAACTTATCCCTGCAGGATCAGAAAGCAACTCTATACTTCTCCCGGGTCATCTCCCTGTTGTGCCATCTCTTTTACACTTCCTTTGATGTCTGAGATCTGTTAGGAGTTTCTTGATTATCCATGTTGACCTCCAGTCACCTTTGCTTGATCACCTGCTTGTCAGTAGGGACCTTTCTTGACCTTGCAGGATGCAATTTTCAGGTATCAAGCTGCTCTTCTGGATCCCTCTTCTTTGCAGGGCCATATCCCTTCAGATCCCTCCCAGCATGTCTCTGAAGACACTGAAGACTGCTATTCTAAAATCCAGAACTGTGGTCCTGCTTTTTGAACCCCCGCCTCAGAATCCTGAATTCCACCATCGCATGGTCATTACAGCCAAGATCAAGACTACCTGTGACTCTAACATCCTCCTTCCCACACCAGTTTTAACTTGTTTCTAAGTATCAGCTACAGCAGAGCACCCTCCCTGCTGGCTCCCTGACCACTTTTGTCAGGAAGCTGTTGGCAAAGCACTGCCGAAACCTTCTAGAGTGCTTTAGCCCCACTGTGCTGATCTTCCAGCAGATATAACCTACTGATATATCACATCTGGACTTCCAGTCTCCTAGTCTGAACTATAAAATTCCTCTTTACTTCCATTCCTAATATCTGTTATATTGACTAAAAAAGTAACTGCATTTTGCATATAGATACATAAAACTGTAAATGTATTAAGTCTTAAAATATCCCAGGTCACCATTTTACAGACAGAAGATACTTGAATCATTGAGAAAGAAACTTACAGAAATCTTTGAAAATCTTTGGCACTAGTGGGAATCACATGCAGGTATTTCTAGTCCCACCTAATCCTCCCCTCATGAAATCATCTTCGGCCACAAATCTACTTTATAAAGTTTGGCTCAACACCCAAAGCCTAGGAATGTTCTAATTTAGGGCTCAATACAATCAACTTCAAAGTTCAGCCCAGAGATAAAACCTTTCTCAGTGTTTAAATATCTACAGAGAATTTGGACTTAGGAACGTAGCCATGAATTAATTCAAACTAAAATTAATTTAAGGCAAATGTTCTAAAACAAGCTAAATTGAAGAAGACTCCCTTCTGTACTTCTTTTTCAAAAAGACTAATGCTTACACAGTTTGATTAAATGCAGACAGTCAGCTCTGCAACAACTGTGCTGAAGATACTTACGTGTAGTTTCCGTTCCGCGGAGGCCCTCACTAGCAGCATTTGAGTAAATAGCAAATACAGCTATCTGGTATTCAGTTAAAGACATCAGGTTTTTCAGGACTGTTGTTGATACGCTTCCATCTACCACAACCTGTTTAAAAGAAAATTTAACTAAATATCCATAAAGCAAACTAACTATATTACCATCAAATCAGTCAATCCCTCTTCCAGGCATTTTTTACACTGGCATCCACGAATCAACGTATTAAAGTTCAGTTCATGATGTGTTTATGTACAGTAAAGTGTCTGAAAAAACTGCCATGACATAAATAGTCAAAATGTTTAGCTGTCAAAATGATATAAGTAGCCATTTAGAACTAAGGAACAGCTTAAATAAATAAAGTGCATGGGGTACAGTTTAAAAGGATATATGTGACACTTTTGGATATAGCATCATTATAAATATTCTTTCAGTACTATATATGTACATACACAGTACTTCAAATTGATATTAATACATACCCATGCTAAACAGGTTTCTAGAAGAAAGGAAAAAAGGAAACAAAATACAACCTTAGCTAAATCCCATTGCAGTTTTGTCATTCCATTCAAGCTTACAAGTTGCCAGCTAAAGCCAAGAACTTGTTCCACTTCATTTTTTTCCCACCTCCAAAACGGTTAAGTCCTATTCAAATAAATATCTCTCCCCAAATTTTCAATGACCACTTGTAAATGTCACAAAAATGTATATTCATATCATCTTCCTTTTATGAATAATTTTTTCCTAGAACCAAACATCTGGCTTGCCACCAACTCCAGCCTCTTCTGTTCTTGTAAACAGACTGGTGCAAGAGGAGTCTACAGAACTGGTTCAGGTAACCATATGTGTAAAAAAAAATTTAGGCAGTTCACCACCCCAAAAGTGCTTATTGTTACACTTTATGCCTTTACTTTACTTTGTATGATAAAAAAGCAGCCTGGCTAGTACCTAGCCTTCGTCAGCATCCAGTCTGACCAACCTCCTATCTGTAGAGGGCTTCAGAGCCCACACAGGGAATTTCAGGGGATATTTAAAATAAGACCATAGATTTTCTGTTTGGTTAGTTGTTGCTGTTGCATTAAAAATTTCTGGGAAGTTTTTCCCCCTATTACCTCTTCTGGTGGTCCTCCTCGAGTGGGATAGTACACAACCCTGTACTTTTCCACTTTGCCTGGCGCATGGGTCCAGCTAACCCGGAATCCTCTGGCTGTTACCTCTGATGTGACCAAATCTGAAGGAACCCCAAGTGAAGCAATTGTTCCTAGGTTAGAGACAACACAATTTTTTTAATTCCCTTCTGCATAATAATTATTTGGTTTGTTGTATTTGATGAAGCTCTAAAGATCATTCCTCATCAGAAAACTCAAATAATTGGCTACTGCACACTTATTTAGATTATTTTCAATGGAAACACAGAAGTGATAGTTGAGCACTGCACAAGGAGTTTCACTGGGACTAAGCCTCCCTGGTCTTCCAAAAACCTTTGTAAGAAAAAGGCAAAAATACAAAACTAAGCCTTTCTGTCCTTCCTCAGATCACTCCATCAAGACCCTTCTTTCTGGTTTGTTGGTTTTTTTCAGGTTGCTTTCCTCCCAGTCATGAAAAGCATACAAGTACATATGTGATCTCCTGTGCTCCTATGAGGGCTGGAAACTGATATGTTTTCTGTCAGCCGACTGAAGAGATGCAGTGAACAGTCATCTTCTCTGGCAATCATTCCTTTCCACAAAGATGTCTCATCTCTCTGTGTTTTTTTCATCCTCTCCCTCTCAATTTCCCTAGTGACTACTCCCTCTACAAAACACAGCTAATATTATTTCAGTTTCCATGCAAATGAAGGTGGAAAAAGATGGAATGAAGCCTTACTAACACTCAGTTCCTCATAGCATGGGTAGCAATATCCGTGAAAGACAGCTTTCCTTACTGATATATGTTGCTAGCTTGTTGAAAAATCACTCAGCATTTCTGTGATATTAAGGAAGCAGAAATGAAGAAACACAAACAAAATCTACTGAAACCTTTCAGAAAGAATTTTCTCAGGACTGCTTCTCTGGCAAATTACAACAATTTTTCATAGCCATTTCTTTTGTTCAGAGAAGCAAAAAAAACCGCAATAAGCAGAGGCTTTTTCATAAAAGAATAATTTTCTTCACCCCAATCTTTTCTTGTGTGCTGAAATTTTTTTGTGTTAGAAAAGAAAGAGAAAAAAATCTGTCATTAGGAAGGGACAAAGTGATCTAAATAGTTGAAACGTTTGAAAACTTATGAGACAATAGAAGTAAGTTAGGAGATGGAAAGCACAGCACAAATATAACAATTCCATGTGCAGCTGTTAAACTAATTCATCCCCATATCTGTATATTATAAAAAGAATTTCCTTACCCACCACTTGGAAACAGTTACAGCAGAATGAATGCATATTTCCGTATTTTTTGGTACTACCATATACCATAATATTTACCACTATCAGAGAGCAAAAGATCAGATATATCAAAGCAGAAATAAAACATATCTAGGAAGATAACTTCCCTGACAACGTACTTTCTTGCAAGCAAAAGAATATACTGCATATATTCCGCCAGAAGCCAGCCTAGAACTGCAGGTATTTGAAAAGGGATTTGCAGCTTTAAGTTCATCATAAGCTACAATACATTTTGTTTCTTATTCACCTTTGATTTCCTTTTCCTGTTCCTCTACTCGTGAGCACACTGTTCTGGTAAGACCTTCAACAATGGTATGCATGAAGTTAAAGTCAGCCACGTTGTAGACGTGTGTGCTGTCAGGTTCAGAGGCAATCTCTTTGAGTTCATTTATATCTGCATTCTTTACACCTTTTATCAGAAAGAAAAATAAAGCAAATACTTTCAATTAAAAAGAACAAATCTTGTATAAACAGAGATTGATAAAAAATTACGAATATCCAATTCTTTTTGTCTAAATGACCAACTACAGATTTCTCTGCTGTTAAGATGTTAATACAAAGCTTTTATTTCTGCCAGAATAAGTGGAATCTTTCCAGCTGTCTCCTGCTAATGTAGTATCCATGAATACTGCTAAATTCCAATTACAGCAGCAATGAATTGGAGAACATATTAAAAAAATATATAAATTAATGACAATACTTACTGGATACAGACAGAAAAGAACAACTTTTTAAATCAGAGAGCAACAGATACAAATACACCAGAGTATAACAGGACACAACATGTGGATATGACAGAATACAGACCAATAGCAAACAGCTCGATGCCAGCATCTCGGAGGTTTTTAGCAGGAGGGATAACGTCATCTTGGGACTTCCCATCAGTGATCAGTATCCCAATTTTAGATACTCCGGGTCTTGCACCTGCTTCAGGCTTAAAGCTGTTTTCCAAAATATAAGTCAAGGCAAGACCTAAAAAAGAAAATATTTTAAAAGACTTTTAAGAAGGGAAAATGTCCATTAACTTTGCTCATAGCCCATTGTTTGCTGTTCCACGCAACTTAAAAATTCTGAGAAACGTTTTGATGAAGAATAAATACAAAAGAAGAATTTATTTGCTGAAAGATAAAAATCAACAAGGAGCCTAAACTACAGAAAAGATGACGTTAATTTTTAGCAGCCTGTTATCAATCACTGTATTTTAAACTGGCTATGGAAACCTAAACTGATCTTCCTGCAAATGTATTATCTTTTTTTTGCTTATTCTACCAGGGTAGGACAGGAAGTTCCCTCTCCTTCTACATACATTGCTTGCATGAAAGCACATGCTCTGGATAGCTTAGTAAATCCCCACACTACAGACAATCTTACTTCTGTTTATTTGTTTGTTTTTTCTGACTTACAAGCTGAAGAAAAGCTTTATTTAAGCTTAGGGAGAATCTGATTTTAATAAAGGCCAATTATTTAAAGGGAAAGAAGAACAACTCCAGGACAAACTTACACATCACAATGAGATCCTATCTGAAAATTCTCTCAAGTCTCCTACAGCAAAGGTTCCTAACTCATGTCCTTCTAACATCCATATAAAATAATCATGATAATTTACTACTTCCTACCACACAGTAATCTCATTCCTAGAATCATACCAGAGTCCTTCTGTCCTTTGTCCCACTGTAATCACTCCTTCTACTGACATAAAGGCTGTTGCACGTTCTTTCTCCCCTTCACTACCCACTGGGAAAAAAAAAAAAAAAAAAAGGAAGGCAGCAATTTGCTTAAAGCCATGTCTGGGTCTTTGGGTATATCATTCTCCTGGCAAGACAGCCAACATTACTAACGGCTGCTTTGATGACACTGGAATTGTATTCAGAGACTGTATTTTTTCCCAGGTTGTCAGGCATCCCCCCTTTATCCAACACTAAGTGTCTCTGGGGCTTCAGTGCTCTAACTACTCAAAGGTCAGTGGAAATCTAAAAGCCCCAGGTGGTCATTTGAAAAGTTACTATTGCCAGTTGTCAGATATTAAAACAACATTCTTTCCTTCTCCAGAATAAAGCTCTGTGCATGAGCATTATGAATGGATTTTGCATTTTCTTCCCAACAGGTAAAAGATTTTACTTCCAGCACAGAGAGTTCACGTACACTTTGTTTTATGAGACCCTCTCCTGATTCCCAGTAAAGCCAATGGACAAGCACTTAGAAAAGACTTAACTGATGTTGGATTAACAGCCAAAGACTTAACAGCCACTAGCAAGCTGCAAAATCCCTGTCCTTTTTACCATTCCTAATAAGCACTAACACTTCTTAGTCTGTGCAGCAGAATGTGTTTTTAATAAAAGGAAAAAACAAAACATCCACTGTACCTGTTAATGTGTTCCCTCCCTTATATGGTAGATTACGGACTGCATCCAAAACAGCATCCTTTGTGCCATAAGCATTCAAATGCCATTCAATTCGGGGATCACCACTGTATTGTGCAAGACCTAAAGAACCAGAAATCAAGGTAATTCACTGGACAACAGAGCGGGTTTTTTTGGAGTATCTACACTTTATGAAGTATCCACAATACCATAAGTAGCTCTGCTACTATACTAGAAAAACTGCATCGGTTGACAACAAAACACTAGCGTGAAGTTTTTCTGGGTGACAACTCCTAAATTAAGAAAAGCCATCCACTGGCATATTCTGCCTCTGAAAATTCAACTGCAAGAGTTTGAAGTCAGAGACTTTTCACCATTTTTATTTTTTCCACTGACATTGCATTAGCATTTTCCTAGGTTGAGGATCACTTATATATGTGAGGAATTAATACTACAAATATTCTAGCAGCATTACTCTTATGATAGAAGTGCTTGTTCCAGATGAGAATAAATCTTGCACAAAAAAGTAGCACTAGGCTGTTAAGTATCCCGAAATGAAAACGTTTTTATATTGCCAAGAAATAATAGGAAAAAACTATGGCACCTTACCTACTCTTGTTTTCTCAGATCCCACATTGAAAGCAGAAACCAGGTTTTCCAGGAACAGTCGAACGAGCCTGAAATTGAATCTGCCAATACTCCAAGAACCATCTACTAGTATCACAATATCTGCAATTGCTGGAGTTTTACAGGTAAACAGGCTTCCTGTAAATTATTAAAACAATATTATTAACTCAACAATAAAAATGTAACTCAATAAATATATGCCTTCTTCCTCCCACTACGCTTAACAATTAAAGCTTTCTTCCATGGTCAAAGTGAGAAATAAGCAAAATTAATAAATGTGTTTGTACTCAATTTAATAACAGGCTGGCCATTATCTACTTCTGTTCTTTCATTAAGGTGCTCAAAATTACTGTTGGGAAACCCATGAACATAAATCCTCTTTTAAAAATACAATACTCGAGAAAGAAAAAAATTAACTGCCATATAACACAACCAAAACCAGCAGTTCATTTTCCTTCCCAAAGTACGTATACAATTTCAGTCCCAGTACACAGCTCATGACACTTAGCCTTAGGCACAGACAATGCAGAGAGAGCTACTTAGAGAAGGAGACATCCAAAACAGTTATCAAGGCCCCTTTTATGGTCAACATAGAAAAACAGGTGTTTCCATACATCTCAACAGCTCTGTAGAAAAGCTTCCACTGTAGACTTGGAAAGTTAGAAGTGAACCTCACCCCTGGGAGTCTAGAGCAAAACTGAAGGTCAATTGAATATGCTGTATTAAACCTCAGTAGGAGGAACTCAGTACAGCAGAGGTAAAATGCAAAGACTTCAGATTCAAATTCACAGTCTATGAGAATGAGCACCATGAAGCTTTAGTCTTACAGATATATGGAAAACACAAAAATACAAGAGTATTAAAAAAAATACCAACAGAAAAGATCTGATGAGAATTAGGAGAGATGCATGTTAATGGTCTCTAAGGTTTAACAAACCAATGCGGAAATCAGAGGAAATGGAAGTAGAGATTTAGACACAAATTGCATGGTAAGCCAACTTAGAATACCAAACAGAACTGCCAGTTTGACAGGAAGAGAAGTAAGAGAACAGAAAAGGTTTCCACAACCTCAGAATTGCCATATATGTGGTTGTGAAAGTAAGGTTGCTGAAACCATGGATTCACAGGGAAGGAAAGGAAAAGAATGATGTTACACAGGTATAACAAGAGCTTATATTTGAAGCACAAATACAGCAAACTCCCCATCAGACTGACTACAGAATAAAGATAGAATTAGGAAAGCCAAAACAAAGCAGGTTAGTAGAAAAGTTAGGATGCATCATGAACCATTTAGGGATGAAAATCATGTTCCTGAATATAGTAAAAGACCACACATTAGTGAAATAAGCTGCAGGCCAACTTTTATCATCATTTTTGTCAGGATCCACTTCATAAATTAGTTCACAAAGAATACCAAGACCTAACATGATATTAACAGGAACCACGAAGTACACTGCTAGAAATAAACTGATCTTGAGCAGAGATGTTCAGCAAATAAAAGAAGTAATTCAGTAAGAAATAATCCTAAAGGTGCTTGCATTAGCTCACAGGAAGCTCTCCTGTTACAGAGAGGGAATAAACCATATGGTTAGCAACTTAAAATTTTAACACCATATTATAAGTGACAATCTTTTCATTAAATACAAAATGATAGTCTCACAAGCAAAAAAAAGAATCTGACGTGCAGAAGGTCTTCAACTGGTAACAATTAACAGTTAGATTCATACTGCAGTGTAAATCCACTGAGCATTAAACTCAACCCATAAAGTTACAGTTAATGTCTTAAACGTGTACTACAAATGTTTTCAGAAGAACAGGGAACATTTCCTACGTGCAGCTAGCAGTGCAAAATAAGTTCGAAATACATGACAAAAATTCCACTTACAAAGATGCCAAAACAAATATTTTATTTTAGTTTTTACAGTACAAGACAACGCTATTTGAATTGGCAATACATTTTAATGTATCAACACTGGGGAACATTTAGTAATCGTCAGAAAAATGATCTTAAATTAGAAGATAAATCCAAAGGAGGTCCAAGTCTTTATGTCACTGAAGTCAACAGGAAAACTTCCCTTGATTTCAGTGGGACTGGAATTTGTTTTGTGATTTAATAGGAACCTACTGGTCATGGCAAAATTAATGTTTTAAATATATTTGCCAAATAAACTTCCTGTTAATCAGCCTGCATTACTTGCAGTATTTGCCTTCCATTAACACGGAGTTCAATTGTGCCATTCTCCCACTGGCCATGAGTAGCATCACCAGCTTCAAAAGAACTGATGGCAAAGTAAAATGCTGCTCAACACCAAGAAGAATGAAAGCACTGGACCCCTGAATCACATCCATGCAGCTGTGCTATAGCACAGATGTACCTTTTGAGTATTATTCCAGCAGATTAATCATATAGCCCAATGAGGATAACAGCATTTGTGTGGCTGTACTTTCCTGCTCTACTTCTAAAATCTTATGCTGTGTATGAAATCCAGGTATTACTCTTGGTCTTAATCATTTCATATCAGCAAGTTTTGCCTATAAGGCTTCTTTAATCCTGTAGTGAAGGCTTTGTGAATAAAACCTTTGTTTTTTCTAAATCCATTCAGCTAAGCAAAATCCAAAGAATAAAGAAAACAATACCGATATTCCTTTCAATATTTTATTTCCACATCATCAGATCAGTGCAAATAGTATAATTCAATTATTTTTTTTGTTAAAGAAACATGTGTGGTTTGATCCAAGATTGTACTGCAAGGCCATAGTGTGAAAATTTGATTCCTTCTTCGTAGGTAGGAGATACTTGTTGAATCTTTTCTGCATAAAACATTTAGGGTTTGTTACTTCTGTACACCCACTATTTGCTTATGTTTTCTCCTTGTTGTACTTAAAAGAATTGTAGAAAGTTCCCTAAAATGGAATAAACAACAGTGAGATATTAAACAGAATAACACGCTGATAGAAATCTTTACAACCTGATAGGCATAAAAACACCATGACATCCTAGTTTATAAAGTCAGTCTAAAAAAGTGTGGCAAATAATTTCTGCACCCCCACTGGGACTAGCCAGTTTCTATTACTAGTTCTTGCACATGTCTTTTTCAATAATCTTTCCATATAACCACACATGGTCATGAATTCCTGGAGAGTTTGAGAATAACTTTGAACATTTCAACTATCTACACATAGCTTTAATAGGTAATTTTCCCAACAACATTTCTTGAAGAAGGATGATAGGATATCATCATTTGGAACAAAGCTTTCAACACTTAGTGCTTCAGTCCACTACAAGTTTCAATAGTGTGAGTCAGGTTGTGCTTATTTCCCTTTTACTTGGTGATCAAGAAACGAGTAGTGAGAGAGAAGGTCACACTTTCCTCTGAGTTATACAATACTCACCACTTCCAAGAGCAGGACAGTAGGCAAGAGACCAGTTACCCAATTTTGTGTAATGCTTCCTAATGTTATTCAGAAAACATTATTGTACTTCAAGTGCTGCATTTCACAACAAACAATAACAGAGCCTGTGGGTTTTAGATAAGTAAATACAGCAGAATTGCACATATCATAAAGTTAGAATAAGAGTTTATGTATTTTACACTGGCAACTCTCTTCGGTGCATCCACCTACAATTGGTGGAGAATTTTTATGGAGAGTAAGTAAAAAATTAATGGACTTTCTATAACAAATTTACAATCTTCCTAGCATTACTTGGCAGAAGGAACTTACCACTCTGCCAGGAAGCTAATTGAGGAGGAAGGGATTTGGTCTGTCCATTTCTCCTTGTCATGGATGAAGGAATAGGCTCAAAAATTCACCTTCAAAGGTACCAGCATACAACTAAAGGCTACCGTCATGTTTTAGGGCAAGGTATTTGCATAAACCTGCTTCAGTATTGCCAAAAATCATATCATCATCAAGAATTTTTGTTCCTTTGTTTCAAGGAAATTTTTCAAATAGCCAGAATTGAACGAGCTTTGCATCTACCAAATGAAGGTTCCCACTTTTAATTCCTTGTGTCCCAGACACTAAAGGTGATGCTTTTGCTTGCACTTTCAATATGCAACTGCTACAGCACTATCAAGACCATGTCAAAATCTGGCTGAGCGTGAAGCCAATGATGGCAATGCGGAAAAAGAGATCCAGATAGAATTTCCTGGGTTAGAGGGAGAGTTATTGGAACCTGCAAAACATGACCCTTGAGATGTCCTGTTGAGGGGAATGGAGTGCAGAGTGAGGCCTGGGAAGGGGCTCTGGCAGTGCAGGGGCTGCACAGAACACAGCAGGGTCTGCAAGCTTCTGGCAACACAGAGTACATCTCCACGGCTGCATTTTCTGCCCATGGCTGTTCCTACACACACACAATTCAGTGAGCAAGTGAGCAATGGTAAAAAACAAAAGTTCGACAAAAAAACTTGCAAGCCTTACTTAGACAAATACAAAACTCTAATTTTTAAAGTAGAGTAGTGGCTTTTTGACCCTTGAAGTTAATACAACTATTCTTTCAAAGTTCCTTGAAAGTCAAAGGGAGAAGCAGCAAACACAGGCACTGGCAGACTCAGTGCCTTAGACAAACCAGTTCAAGTTGTATATAGTCATAATATGTTCTGTAGAAACACACTTGATATTTTGCCTCCCCTTGGTATGAAATTCTGTTCTCATTTTCAAGAGCCAAAACACACACTTCTTCTGCTAGAAGAAGTTAAGAGTATTAAGTATAATTCTTTCTGAGACTGCAATATGTCGTTTCCTTTCTTACCCACTGTCACTCTGGAAAAGTCAAATAATAGATGTGGAAGGAGAGGCAGAAAGTTCAAGTAGAGGTCAGTAATAATACAGTATGAATAGAAGACTCATTCATGGGATAACACAGCACAAAAGGCAAGAAGTCTTGGTGACAGAAGCAAGTGAAAAATACCTTGTGAATAAAGCATGAATAACAGAGAACAGAGTTCTCTGCAGTGATTGACAGCACCACAGTTGAGCAGAAGCACCACTAAGGACAAGGGCAGTGTAAATCTACTGGGAAAAAATGTCACTTCTTTTTAAAAAAAGGGTTAAAAAAATACAGGGACGTGAGGCAGTGTTCAGCTCCAAAATTCAGCAACTCACTAGTCCACGCTTCTGACATTGATATTACTGCACTGTGCTGGTGATATCATCATTGCACTTAGACCTCAATTTAACACATCCCATATGTCAGGCCATGGACCAGACAAATGCATACAGCATAACTGCCGTTCTTTGAACTAGATCCAACCATAGCTTGAATTTGAAGGACTCAAATGCTGGAACATCATTTGGTTGAAAGAGTAGCCCAACAAGGTTAGAAGCTTGTCCATGCTGCCTAGGAAAAATAAAATAAAATAAAGCAGCCAGCCCTTTCCCATGGACCTTATTCTGTTCCAGGAAACTCATATAGCCCAACTTGTATGCCTACAAATTTATTATTTGAGGGAGTTGGAATACTAAGATTTACTGAATCTGTTGTGTCAAATCATGTCGCATTTGACTCTGAAAGCTGTAGTTCAATAATTTTACTTCTTTCAAAAAGTACACAGCAGTAACTAAATACTATTTAAAGCATACCTTCTGAATTTAAAGCAACAAAACCAATGAAAGCAGTAGCTGATAACACATTAATTACCTACATATAATGGTGATAATTCTCAAGTGTGAGAGAAGGAAGCGTGCAGACATTTTCTATGCACCTTTCCAGGCACACTCAATGACAGTTGCACTTCTGAAGTAAGTAATCACTAGTTTAGAAAAACTTTCAGAACTTTGTTCCTAAATCTGAAATTTTTAATTTACTTGAGAGACAAAATAAATATAAATGGTAACTATGAAAGAAAGTGCTGATCTTTTATTGCAGATCATTGTTGACTGATAGCACTGAAGCACCCAATGCCAGCAGCAGCTTACCAAATAGAACACTAAACACTCTTGGTCTTTGTACCTAGATAGAAAAATATGTTTTAAAATACCTCTGCACTTAAATTGAGAGCTTAAAACATTTGTTTTAATTTCTCTTTCAAAGGGCAACATGTCACCAGAGAAAGCTGGTCTTTCCTGATACTGTAGTTCAACATGGCAAGATGCTGTGTCCATCTATCCATGACTTGCACTGAAGGCGATCTGCAACCCTCCTGTAAAGTATACGAAATCTAAGAAACTCTTCTGCAGATTAATCAGTGATCATTCTCTACTTCTCTTTCCTCTCAGTTCTGCAACTCACTGCATGAATGTTTTAAATAAAACAGCTGTCTCAAAGTCTAAATTACTTTTCAAGATGGAAAACTGTAATTTTTTATTAATTTGGTCATACTTCTCCACTATCCCTATGTAACAAATATGCCAGGATTTAAAAAGGCTTATTTCTCCCTTTGCTTTAGTGAAGTATGAAATCCTTGACACAGTTTCCTCTAGCTATCTAGAAGACAGTTAATCAGGGCACTTCAGACAAAACTATCCTCAACATTAATTAAGGTGTATGTACAAATCCCTCTAAACCATGATAAAGAGCTGGTCTGTGTCTGAGCTTGTAACACAATAGGTAAAGTAATGGCAAAGAGCCTGCTGAGAGAACAAGATGCATACCTATGAGAGTCATTAACACAGAACTAATTGAAAACTAGTTGAAGCAAACTGCTACAGCACTGTGAAATTACAGTGCCTTGTTACAGATCTCAGTACATATCATGTTTTGGCCAGTGTGTCTAGAAACAAAAAGGATGGTGCAATACAGTTATAGTGCAGAAGACTTCCAAATTCAAGGCCCTATATCATCTTCAAGCAGATCTTGAAATAATATTTTCATAATGTAACCAGTGCATATGCATAAATGCAAATATGCGGTGATCTTTAAAAGCATCCCTAATTTGGGATGTCATGTGTCAATCCACAAAAACTCAGGATGAAATTCATGCCCTCTTAAGTGTAGCTATTCTTCCATTCTCTAATTAGCAGAGATGTCTGAGTGAACATGTTACCCTGAGAAATCTCCAGCTCCCAGAATCACAGGGTACTGGAGGTGGGAAGGGAGCTCTCGAGTCTAGTCAAACTGCCCTGACCAAAGCAGAGACCACAACAGCAGATTGCTTCGGGCCAGTCAGGTTAAAGAGTCTCCACAACTTGAGTAACCCATTCTGTTGTTTTACCATCCTCATAGTAAACAAAGTGCTTTCTTTGATTCAGTAGGATTTACAGTTATTTTAGCATGCACTGGCTCTTGTCCTTTGACTGGACACCACTGAGAAGAATCTTTGCCTTCTTTATTTATTCCAGTGTGCATTTTTACACATTGGAAAGGTATCTTTTACCTGCTGTCCTCCAAGCTGAATACTCCACCTATCTCAGCCTCTCTTCTTATGAAAGATGCTCCAAGCCCTTAATCATCTTCATGGCCCTCCAATGGTCTCACTTCAGTAAGTCCATGTCTTTCTTCTTCCGGGGAGCCAGTCCAGCACTGGACACAGAACTCCACATGTGGCTTCACCAGGGCTGAGCCAAGGGCAAAAATCACCTCTCTCAATCTGCTGACAACTTTCTCCCTAATGTAGCCCAGGAGGCTGTTTGCCCTCCTTACAGCAAGGGCCCATTGCTGGTTCATGGCCAACTGGATGTCCACCAAGACCCCCAGAGCCTTTTCTGCAAAGCTGCACTCCAGCTAGTCCGCCACCAGCATGTCCTGGTGCCTGGGGATATTCCTCCCCAGATGCAGGACTCTGTATTTCCCCTTTGTCCTAGTTCAGCAGGAGGGACCAGTTAACACTGTGTAGGGGTGATTAAAGCTGTGTATTCTACACCCTCTATTCATTCCCCAAGAACAATGGACCATTTGCAGCAGTGGCCCNTATATATATATATATATGTGTTGTGGTTAAGAACTGTTATCTTTTCCTTTACATATATTTTTTCTAATTAAAGTTCCGTTCTCTAATTTAAAGAAGAGGGATTATTTATTGGCCAGCATAGATATCTTAGTTCTCCTCTGAACTAAGACACCCTTGCTGATCTGCCACAGTTTGACACCACCTCTCTGCTCCCTGTATTGAGTTAAATTTGGAAACTGAGTTTGAAAGATTTTGAGGGTATGGGGAGAAGATATGAGAAGTATTTCACAGGCCACAGGATCTACCATCCCTGTGCACATAATTTACAGTTTTCCTGTCCTTTATCACATTAGAAGGATCAGTGCAAAAGACCAGAAAATTTACCCCACATTTTTAACTACATAAACACATCAAACCCAAGCAAAGACCCTTCTGAGACTAGCATTTAGTTCTGAAACAGCTGTCTGCACCACTATGTAGCCCTAATTCTAACTTTCCTGCATGCAAGGAAGCTAAATATGCTCAAGCATCAAGCTGGTGCTTCACAGAGGCTCGTTTGAGCATTCCAGAGGAGCAGAACACATGAGTACCAAGGCTCTGCTTGCCAGGGAATAATGAGCCAAAGACACACACACCCCAAACCCAGCAGTCAGATAAGGAAACAGGACTCTGTCATTACATGCAGACAGACTCGTACGATCAGTACAGCCAAACAGACAGGTGAGAACACTTTTGAGGTAGGAAACGTGGTCCCACTAGTCAGGTAAGTTCTCTTTCAGGCTACTACCTAGTACCTTTTAACCAAGGGACATATCTCAGCTGTAACACCAAGGCTTACTCAGCACACAGGGCACCTGGCCAAGGGTCCTGACCATAAGACAGCCCAGAATCAGTCCTGCATCAACACAGCCAGAAGGGGCATGAAGACCTGAGACTATGCAGTGAGGGTGAAAATGACCCTGAAAACACCTCTCTTCAGTACAAGCCCATGCTTGATGATGAACAGCCACGAGATGAATGAGACAGAGTATGAAAAAAGTGCCCCTGCCCCCACCTCAAAGGAGTAACAGTAAGGAACAGCTGTGAAAGGGAACTTGTAAAGCAGACAACTGAAAGCAAAACATTTGGCACCTTACAGCTGCTTTCAAGATAAGGCAGTCCCTGAAAAGAGATACCAAAACTTTAACCTTTATCTCCCAGAGCATAAAGCAACAAAGCTTCTTCAACAGGATATGCAAATCCATGATGAGTTTGCCAATGAATATTATCAATCCTTTATGATTAGAGCTTTCTTAAAAGAGATTCTTGGTCTTGCACATCTGTTCAGCCTGAAGAAAGAAGGCTGAGGGGAGATCTTATTGCACTCTACAACTTCCTCATGAGGGGAAGAGGAGGCACTGATCTCTGTGGTGACAGGACCTGAGGGAGTGGCCTGAAGTTGTGTCAGGGGAGGTTTAGATTGGATATCAGAAAAAGGTTCTTCACCCACAGGGTGTTTGGGCACCAAAACAGACTCTGCAGGGCAGTGATCACATCACCAAGCCTGACAGGCATTTGGACAATGCCATCAGGCACATGGTGTGACTCTTGGGGATGGTCCTGTGCAGGGCCAGAAGCTGGACTTGAGGATCTTTCTGGGTCCCTTCCAACTCTGCATATTCTGTGATTCTGTTTATTAAAGTATCTGTCTGCTACCACCTCCTCAAGGCTTTTTCTTTTTCCAGTTCTTCCTTCAAGGTTGCCATACAAATTTAAAAAACTGGCCAGATTTCCAACGTGTCAGCTTCAGTTTCAAAGATGAGGTAGTGTCTTTTATCAAAGAGAATCACCAGTCATGATATACTGAGATGTTTGCCTAGAACATACATAGTCCTGAGCAAGCCTACAGACTTCTAATTATGAGAATTCATACTGCCAGATGATGAAGAACTGTTAAGGAATGTCTCAGCAGGGTAGTAATGAAAGTGTTTCAATAATGAAGCATGTCAACATGGACTCTGAATTTGACTTAAGGGAACATCTCTTGCTGCCAGCAGAATCCAGCCATGCCAGCACACTGTGCTTTGGATGGATGCTCAAGAGCTAATGACTTGATGAAATGAAAAGCAGTTTCAAGATAATGAAAGACCATTCATTCACCTGAGCTTCTATTAATCCATCATTCAAGAATGTAAACAGCAGTCTCCCACTTCAACTAAGAATAGATGGCACAGAAAAAGGTCAGTGCCTTAAGAAAAGCTACCACAGCAAAAAGAGCCCAAACGGGTTTTCAGTTGGTAATGGTTCAGCGTTGCCAAATATTATACAGATTTACTGCTCAGAGATACAAGGGGACACATAACTCAAGGGTTATGAACCTGAGGATAAGCATCTTTTAACTCAACAGTTGTGAACCTGAGTAGTTCGGATATCAGGAGGTGGATCACTTTATGACAAAAATGAAACTTGCATTTCAGTCCAAGATAGGCTGGCTCTTTTTTCTGCTATAGAGCTATAAGGTTGCTCCCTTTTTCCAAACTACAGATACTCTAGATAACTATGCCAACACTGTGTCTACTCTTCAATGAAGCAAATGCATTAAAGGAGAGCTCCTAAAGAGGGACAGGGAGGGACACTGCATATAACAAAAAGGCAATCTGTCCAATCTCCAGTTTCTGCCTGGCCTGGAACACTTACGAGAGGTAATACACAACCACAACCATTCATATACTGACAACCATATACAACCATAACATACTGACAGAAGAAAAGCAGTTCTTCCTACAGAAAGGAGGAGCCAGGAGATAAGTAAGTGGAATCCCTGGTTAACAGTGGAAATTGGCCATCATTTCTAATACCAACCTTTCTATTTTCAGAACAAAGCAAGGGCTTGTCATCTGGCATATACAGATTGAAGAAGACAACTAGCAATCTCCAAACTAATACTAACTCTCAAACTAGGCTAAGGTAAATAAATAAAATTTAACACAATTTTACACATATTCAGAATAGACAAGGCAGTTACAAAATATGTAAGAGATCCTTCCTATGTTGAAATCACCTTTTTACTCCCAATCTCTTTCTGTTCTTCTCTTTTCCCTGACCTCACTTCAATCAGGGATTTTTTCTGTTAGGATCAAAGTGCACAACTCAAAGCAAACCCTTTCCCAATTCCAGCATTTATAGCAACTTTCAGGTCTTCAGTTTCAAGCTTGCTTTCTCTCAAAAGTATATTTTTCTCTTATTCAGATTATTTCAACACACTTGCAATAAACTAATGGCTATTTAGTTTGGCTAGATGGCAGATGTAAATACTGCAATCTCTAAATGTAGCTTGCTTGGTTTTCTCCAGAGCAACTACCAAATGACAGCAAGGGAAAAGCACATAACAATTCTGTCCATGTCAGTGCTGATACTTCCCACCAGGTTTTTCAGTCGTGGGAGGCATGAAGGAGTCTTCCAAATTATCCTGGCCAGGTCCATTGAAGTATTGCCATTGCAGAATGAAATCCAAGTCACAAGTCAAAGAACACAAAAACTATTTCCTTCAGAGAAATTCTTATGATGAATTCCTGGAATAAGCATTGATCACCCACAGCACTATGAGCTAAACTTTCTGGACAGTGAAGGGAAGTTTACCCTAGAGTTTCCTTGCAACAGAGCCCTCATTTAAGCCCTCCAGTGACTAGCAAGGAATTTCTAATATACAAAGCTCTGCACGGCAGCTCACAGGTTTATAAACTAGCCTGCCAATTTAATGGATGTTTCTCATCAAATTCTACCTTTTGAGACGTACAGAAACCAACATGGCTTGGATGCAGCACCCTAAATTCATATATCAAACAAAGCAATGGTACATGCTGAAAAGTCTGCTTCATCTTCTGTTTTTAACAGATACTTGCATCACCTGAAGATGATGCCCATGAGGAGTCACACAGAAGAATGCAAAGCCAGCATAACATTTGACACAAGTTAAAAAACACTCATTGTAAAAAAAAACATGCTCTGTCAAACTAACATGGATGGAGGCCAGCTGCCAGGATTGCTGGGCAGGTGCTTAGGTGCTGCTTTCACTAGCGATAGCTGAGAGAGGAGGCATCATGGATTCTCAGCTTGAGCTACGGTTGAGCAGAGCAAAGCCAAGTGAGTCCAAAGCCCAAGAGACAGAGTTTGAAACTAAAATTAAGACCTGCAAAATTATTTCTGGGCTAAGCAGCTTCAGAGTGGTCAGAAGAGCATGGTGAGAGGAGCATAATTATAAATGCTTGCCAAAGGCTTGCGGTGGTCCAAAATGCTCCAAGAATGCTGCAGCATTGCCCAAGCATTCCCCAGTCTTCTCATGGGGATCTGAGGCCACCCCCCTTAAAGAAGAATAGAGAACATATTTATTTCTATAGTCATATTACTTTTAATTGATTAGTAAATGCTAGAACAAGCAGCTATACACCACACATATAAGAGCTACTCACAGTCAGGTCACAGGACTGTATGCCACACAGTGCTCAAAGGCAAATGTGCGTCCTGTTTCATACATGACAAGGTAATGCATCGACATACCCCTTACAGACACTGCTAAGATGAAATACTCAAGCCTCAGTACTATGCATATACATGTTTTAGGGAAATGTAGACAGTAGTCTATCATTTAGACAAATGCAATCAATAGTTCTAAACTTCACTATAATTTCTTATGTAAACTTCAATTTACAAATGTCCAAAAAGGGAACCCATCACACAAAAGTATTCCACAATGTTTAAAGAACTTAACATATCTCCAAAGCAGGGAATGCTTTTGTTCCTATTGTGCAGCATCAATAAAGTGATGCTAAAGACTAATGGCCAGGGTTATGTCTACACTTTGTAATGGAGGATAAGGTGGAAGACCTTGAACTAGCTAGTTCTCAGCAGGCTGGTACATTCGCCAAAGAGAGTGCTGGACTGAACAACAGAGCTGCACTGCTGAGTTCTGAAGTAAACTTGGTCACATCCAGCTCAAGCAACCCCTTGATTGCACTGCCCTGGAACAGAAGAAAACAAAAGACAAGCAGAAACCTTCTGTTTCCCTCTTGTGAAAGTCCAGCATAGACCCAGAAACCAAACAGTGATTACTTGGTCTCATCCTGACGGTATCTTCCAAGAGAAGTAACACATTTTTATTATTTCTACTCACATTTTCATAACTTGTAATTACTTCATAACATGGTCTGTTGGAGGTTACTGCTTAGGGGGTAACAAGACATAGGATACAGGCATGAGTATCTGGGGATTGTACAAGGTCTAATATGAGATGTTCAGGGGAGGAACTAAAAGCATTGAATGACAGGGATCAAGGTAGTTTGGGGAAGAACATGCATGGAAAAATAGGAAGATAAAGGGATTGAGAGGGCCAGCGGCTGGTTAGTAGTACTTGCTTGGCCAAGCTCTGTGCTTGATCACCCCAGACCTATTGGGACTACATGCTTAGTCTTGCTAGTGGTTGGAGATGGGGCAACCCTGCACATTTCTGTTGGGCTGAAGGGTTCAGTGGCCCCCAGTGCAAGACAAAAAATAGATAGCATTGAAAGTGGAAGAGCCAAGTACTTTCCAATAGATTTCACTTTTATCCTCAGATTGCAGAATCAGAAAAATGTGCAAGATCTGAGGAGACAAGGACTGTTTAGGAAGAACAGAATTGCACAGTGTCAAAATGCCCCCACAGCATAGTTACAATTTCTTTCTTCTGCTGCTGATAATCAAGAGCTAAAGTGCTCTCCAGAAAGCTCAAGGAAACATGGCTAATATGTCAAGTTATAGGTTGTGTAATGACATGGTTAATGAATGCCATAGCCAAGAAGTTCAGCAAGCAATAAAAATAATAGGAAAACGTCATGACTAAAATCAACATTTGCAGATACACTAGCCAGGATGAAGTGAGTAAAACTATGAAACACTGCCAATGGAGCAGAAGTTCAGAAGGTATTCATTCCTGTAGCTTAGTCAAATACCTCATAGCACTCATTTCACACTGTCTAGTAATACTTACTGAAGCATCTGACATTAACTAAACAGACAAGTTAATAAATTAGATAGCGGCTTCTCCTGAATAGTATCTTAATATACCTCCCTCTGGATTTCTTCTACTCTGCTTAAGTAGTGCCATTCAACAACTACAAAATGAATGCCAAAATCTATTTGCATCAAAGACGATAGGAGTGTTGGATGAAGAAAGCAAATCAGTGCCTTTTTTAGGCTTACTGAACCTCTCATTTCTATCGCCATCCAAAAACTGATTCAACCACACTGCAAGAGTTATTATAACAGAAACCTCAGAAACTACAGATACCATGGCATTTTGAGGAATGATACGCCTTTTGCATTATCTGATAGGTGTATAGCACTGGAAGAAAACTACATTATGGAAAAAAAAATTCAGAAGCATTAACATTGAAAGATTGTAGAAATAATGCAAACAATAACATCACTAAAAATGTATAATATAGTATGAAGACCAAAATCAAAATCTATCCCACTCTGAAGCAAAGTAACTTTGGATATGTCTACACAGATTTTACAGGGAGATGAGGACTTCACCTATTTTCTACACATAGACTAGGAATCTAAAAGTTATGATCACAACAAAAACTACAAAAGACCGAGCACCAAAGAGACATTATTTCTGCAAGATTCAGAACATTGGCAGATCATACTCACCTGAAAGAAACTGCAGGCATACTTATTCCTACTTAGCAGATAAGTGCCACATGTGTCTTTCCAGGTGACTTTCCAGGACACTTTATGATACTAAATGCTGAAACTGCTAAAAACTTGAAATTTAGTACAATATAACAAAAATCTCTTCCCTGCGCAGCACTGAGTAGTGAAGAGGAGAGTGGAACCAGAGGGAACTCTGACTGAACGAACAGCCATTCTTCATGATATTTGTAACTTTTATGTGTATATATATCTGCATCATCATCATAATAGCATTACATTCACTAAAGGTCACTAATAATATGTAATTCTTTTAAAGGAAATATTTGTTTATCTTTACAGGTAATTTTTATCTCTTCCTCAAAAAATGTTAAATTAATATACAAATGCAGGAATCTTGATCAAGACACCTGAAGTCACTACTCATCGTTTTCAAGATTAGTTCAGGTTATATTACCTACATACAAATAGTGTAACCTGGCCTCTGCACCTTGCTACTATACTTTGTGTCAGCCAAGGGATGGCATTACTCCCAGGCTTTTTTACTCAGCCACAATCACTATATTTCTATAGGAATCAGTGAAAAAAACCCACACCTGCCCCTAATGGACTTGTTCCAGGGTTGAAACACAATTTTCCTTTGGGAAGGTTGAACAAACCACCACGTTCTGTGCTGTGCAGTGAAGATCCCTGACCTCCCTAACAAGTGATACTTACTATATTACTATATGATTATATTTCATGTGTTTTACAATGAGAAAGTAACTATAACATTGTGATACATAAATCACAATCTTTCATGGGGGCTTATTTCTCATTGTTTTAATAGTCTGCAGTGTGTAAAAGGTTCATTTTGACAACACTTGATTCAGAAGAAAAATCTGGTCCATGCATGCTCTGTGCTGTCCTAAACCATCTTGATTTGAGATTTGCATAAGGGAATTTCCAAACAGGATAGGTTAAAGACTCTGTAAAAGCTTTACTTTAATAAACCACTAATAGAGCACCTCTGTTATTTTTTGTGATCAAGTTTGGCAGGAGGGAGGCTGTAGGGGTGACCTTTGTGAGAAATGGTCAAGTGTCCAGTAGTCAAGGACAGCCAGTGGTACCTCCAGAAAAACATATTTAAGACAGAAAATTCGAGGCAAAGAGAGAAGGAAGAAGGAAAAAAGAGTGGGAAACAGCAGAGGGAACCCCAAGGTTGGAGGAAGGAGTGCTCTGTGGCAGAGCAGACATTCCCTGCAGCCTGTGGATGACATAAACTGGAGAAGAAAGGCCAGGAATGGCAGAGAAAGACCACTACATCCTGATTATAACCCCACAACACTTGGACCACTTGTTGCCTCTCTGAAGGGACTTGGAGTGAGTATAACTTGCAGTGATAACAAGGGAGGAGGAGAAGAGTCTGGGAGGAGGTCAAGCTGAGCCTGGGAAAATGGCGAGGAAAGCTGCCGTTTCAACATTTGCCTTTTTTGTTTCCCACTACCCTCACTACCAATTTTTTTAACTTCCAATAAATTAAGTAAATCTTCCCCCACTTGCCTGTTCCCCTGCCGTGGTAATCAGTAAGCTGCCTCCCTGTCTTTATCTCAACCCATGAACTTTTTCATTCCTATCCTTCCCCAGTCCTGCTGGGGAAAGGAGTGAGTAAGCAGCTAGGTGGGATTTTTGGCTGCTAGCCTAGGATAAGCCACCACACCTCTCAAATAAAACTCCCAAAATCAAGTCAACAAGCAAGAAGATAAAACTGGCCCTCAGGGTTTTGTTGCTGTTATTGAAATGGGTAGCCAAACCCAGCTCAGATACATGGAGAAATGCTCTGCAGAAAAAGATATACCCACATATTTGCCTCAGGATATAGTCAAAACACTGTGATTCTCCCCTCCCTGAAGGGATTTGATTAGAGAATCACTCAGAGAAGCTCTCTGAGAAACTGTAAAACATCTGAGAAGGCACAGAATGTATTAACCCCTGGCGCTGTACAGAAAGGAGCTTTGTACATGAGGGAGTTGGAGAAGTGCCAGGGTACAAGTACTCAAATATCAGTGCGTGCTGAAAGAAGCTGCATCTGTGAGCTTTTTCTCAACAGAGAGAAAGAGAAAAGGCTTCTGACATTATTAATGAGTGTACACAGCAGTGATAAATCACTAAGCTGAAAAATGACACGTTCTGAAAAATATAGAAAGGAGATTTAAGACTTGGAAGTGGTTGTGCAGAAGAACTACAGAAAATTTCTGGAAATCAAATATAAAGTGAGCATTTGATGGATAAATGCTAGACATTAAGCCTGGATTAATTTGGCACCATGACATTACTGGATACACACTGGAGGTTTGCTTGCGATAAGAGCATAGTACTTAGAGCAGGAAAGAAAGGAGTAAATCTTTTCAAACTACTTGAATGGGTAGGACAAAATAGATGTAAAATTTTATTCTAGCTTACTGAAGCTGCTGGAAAAGTTACTAGCAAGCCCTACATGCCACTGACAGGGTTCCATAAAGACAGACAAAATCCTGATACCATCTTCTGTCTTCAAGGTCAGAAGAAGGAGGTAAATTTGGGAGTTCAGGAGAAAGGCATCCACACCTCCCAGCATGCTAGAACCTCAGATGAAAACTGCATAATCAGTTCATCAAGCCAAGGATGAAATTAAGAGTGAGATGTTTTGAAACCATCTACAGTCATTAATACAGACACCCATCTTGCTTTTCTTAGCAAAAAGCTGGCTTCTAGGAACAGAAGGGTTATGGTGAAATCTTCTATTTGAAATTGAAAGAGAAATTTCGGGGCTTTATTTTGCAACCCTGAAGAAAGTATATTAGCTAAGTATTTATAAACAACAAGTTTGTCCTATTATGTGTCTCTTGTGTCTTTCAGGAAAATCCACAGCATACATGAGTTATTTTGAGAATACATGAGAATTTTCTCAGACAATTCTCCACATGCAGGAGAAAGACTTTTGCCCTCTAAGGCTTGCAAAGACACTCTAGTTTCTTCTTATATAAACATCCTTCTGTAACAAGTGGAGCAAATGTTCACAGAAGACACCTCCTTACATCAAAACTTAACAGTAATAAATGAAGAAATAGGCTTTTGCTGCTCTTTCACTCAAGAGCAGAAGCCACAATCACTGACAACAGCAATCTGGACAATGGTTGTTTTCCATTTGTTTTAAGGGCAAAGATTGCTCTTGTTTACAAGTAAGATATTATTCTACTTAACTCAACTTGGCCACCGTCATAAAAGAGATAAGTTTATACAAATACATTTAATAACAGTAAGTGGACACACAACGCCAAGCTGATTGGGAGTGTTGATCTGTTGGAGGGGTAGGAAGGCTCTGCAGTGGGATCTGGATAGGCTGGATCAATGGGCAAGGACAATGGTACAAGGTTCAACAAAGCCAAGTGTCACGTCCTGCACTTGGGTCACAACAGCCCCCCACAGTGCTACAGGCTGGGGGAACAGTGGCTGGAAAGCTGCCTGACAAAAAAGGATGTGTGGGTGCTGGTCAACAGCAGCCGAACATGAGCCAGCTCAGGTGTCCAGGTGGCCAAGAAAGCCAAGGGCATCCTGGCTTATATCAGAAATAGTGTGGCCAACAGGAGTAGGGAAGTGATTGTCCCCTGTACTTGGCAGAGATGAGGCTGCACCTCAAATCCTGGGTTCAGTTCTGGGCCCCTCACTACAAAAAGGACATTGAGGTGCTTGAGTGTGTCCAGAGAATGGCAGTGAAGTTGGTGAAGGGTCTGGAGCACAGGTCCTATGAGGAGCAACTGAGGGAGTTGGGGCTGTTCAGCCTGGAGGCTTAGAATGGACCTTATCACTGTCTACAACTACCTGAAAGAAAGCTGCACGAGGTAGGGCTCAGCCTGTTCTATCAGATTACAAGTGACAGGACAAGGGGAAATGGGCTCAAGTTGCACTAGGGTTGGATATTCTGAAAAAATTCTTCAGGAAAGAGAGGTTCAGCTTTGGAATAGGCTTCCCAGGAAGTGATGCAGACACCATCCCTGAAAGCATTCAAAAAACAAGTGAACATGGCACTGAGTAAGATGGTTTAGTGGGCATGCTGGTATTAGATCAAAGGTTGGACTTCATGAACTTGCAGATCTTTTCCAACCTTGATGATGTTATGATTCTAATTTTTTTGTGTGTGTGTGCTGTTAGCTTCCAAGGACTTACCAACCAGATTATGGATATAAATACAGCCACAGAATGTATCAGAGTTGCTATTAAATCCATCAAGTTTAGCCATACTCTAAATTGTTATGAAACCAATTAATTGCTAGCCTGAATTCATTTGGTCATACTCAATTTCCTGTCAAACATCTGCAGAGGATCAAGTTATTACTCATGGGTTTGCCATAAAACTGGGCACCTACTTCTTTAATCCACTTCTTTCACAGACTCTTCCTTGTTTCTTTGATCCAATTTCAATTTGAGGTGGAACAGTCTTTATACATTAAACTAGGAAAGGTTTCATACCATTACTCTGAGTATCAGTTCTGAATTCATTTCTACCCCAGCTACACATTTTTTGCTGATGCTGTTATTTTTGCACAATATTTTTGCTTGGAATCTCACGCTACTCCCACTGAAGTCATTCAGTTGGAATCTCCATCACTTTGAATAATCATTATACTGCGCAAAGGGAAGAAATATGCAATAGCTAGACTGTAAGAAAAGGGTCTATTACTTTACAATAAAATATAACTGGGTTGGGAATAGGGCTAAACAAAATCAAGAATTCATAAAAACTAGCATAATATTATTTTCTTTTCGGTCAGGTTTGACAATCAAGAAGTTTGTACATTTTGCCTTTGTTTCAAATCTGTACCCCAGTCTTCTAGTAAAACCTGCTACAGTAAGTGTAAGGCAATATCTTTTCACAAATGTTGGATGGAGATATATTTTGCTCTGATACAAACTGCCCTGATACAACAGAATTTCAGATGAGTAAAAAGTTGTTCACAAAGCAGGGAAGAAGTAAACAAGAATCCTAAACAGGAAGAGACGGCAGATACAATCTCCCGTTGCCAATTGTATTTTTGCCCTTACTCCACAAAAAAGCATAAATGCTATCCCACAGTCTGACAGACACTTTCCTCTGTCTGCATTTAATCAACATTTTCCTATTACAGGCCAAATTTTCCCTTCTTCAACTTTTATCACTTGTCCTTCATTAAGAAAGCAAATCACATTTTCCTTCTTTAGTTCTCTCATTTCTTCCAACTCAGTTTTTCTCCAGACATGATGTAGGAAAGATCACCTATTCACTACCCCATCACATACTAGCAGGTATGACTTGTGTCTTTAAGTGTTGCAAACACTAGCTAACATTTTCCCCATGTACCCAATGGAATTCAAGGGTACTTTGGCGTGAGAAATGCTGTATGGAAACAAACTTGTATAGTGTCAATAAAGAAAACATGACACAAGTATGTGCGGTAAGAATAAAAACCCACTGAAGTGAGAAAAATTTGCATGGGCTTCAAGGAGCTTTGGGTGAGGCCTTTGGATTGCTGGAGACTGAGCCAAAAGGGAAGGGGGAACTATCCAGTTTATTCACAGAGAGACTATTTAAGGTCATACCCAAACTCTTCTCATCTGTGCATGTTCTGTACATCATAAATAATCACTGAAGGGAATAATTACTGTTGGGGTTACTTCATAGAGAACATGCTATGTGAATTTTAGAATAACAGGAAATAGAGCTGTATAATAAGCATGAACTAGGTTTTCATCCATACTAGTCAAACTTCTCATGGCAAACAATATCACATTTCACGAGCTCTTTGCAACTAGACAAAATTAACTCCCTTTTTTCCCCTTCCTCAAAACATTTCAAATGTTTTCATATATATAACCTGCATTAGAACAGAGTTATCAAGTTATTATGTGCCTAGTTATTACAATAGTATCCATTGATTTTAGGTGGAATCAATAATGCAAGTTTGTCTTACAGCCAGGATGATATGAAGTCATTATACACACATGCACGATTCTTTCACTGCTCAAAGTGCACCCAGGGGAAGTACAGGCAAAAGGATTTTTTAATAATTTTTGTCTATTCATGGTGGTATTTAGTACTTACTTTATAAACTGGTAAAGCAAAACACAGAACTAAAAGCAAACCTCTGTTGTAGCAACTCTCCGATATTCCTGAAAATACTGGTTTTTCCCTTCTGTTTAATTTAACCCTGGGAACCAGATTTAAAACACTGACTTACAGAAAATCTCTACAAAGGCCAAGTTAAATAAAGAGGCTGATTATTTTAAGAATATCCCATAAGTCATATGTGTTATGATCTGACCTTCTGGAGCTGGTTTACTCGCATTTGTTTTTTCTGGATCCTTCACCTTGGGTTTATTTGTTTCTTTTCTTCTCTCTATATCTTTAACTGAAAAGTAAGGGGGGGAAAAATAATCAATGAATCTAGAAACAATGCAGTTAGAAGCATGTCATTTTCTTCCTCCAGATAAAGCAGTTGCACATAACTTCTTAAGATACATTCAGGTAACAAGTGACTGTTTCTGGGTTTTCCCTCCCTCCCTCCCTTTGGGTTTTTTGTATTTATGGAACTTTCCCCATTCTATCATCATTAAAGTTCTCAAAAGTGACTCTCCTCACACAGGAGAGTCCAATAGTGACATCAGCACCTAAGCCCATGCAGACAAGCTCCCACACTGGAAATATAGTCCAGAAAATTTGCAAACCTAGCTGGGGAATGTCCAGCATTGCAGAGTTCCACTCCAAGTCAGTCAACACAAAAGCACGTAAGCCAGCTGTTACACTATCCTCTTTACAGAATCAGCTTAGATCCCATGCCCAAATCTGTGTTCAGGGCACCAAATACTCCTGTGAGTCCAAAGCTGCTCCAAAACTGAGACTTCAACAGTTTCCTGTCCCACAAGAGGGTGGGATACCTCCCTTACTATGTCCCAGATATCTCACAACAGCCAAGCAGAACCCAGTTTGGTTAGCAATTCCTAATATTACATTAGTAGCCACTATTGCTCTACTACTAGTCTGAAAGGTTCTGGCAAAATCATTGCTGAAGTCATGCATTAGGAAAAAAAACCCAAAACAACCCCTTCCAGAACTTCCTTAGAATGCTAATTTCTATCCACCCTCCAGCTGCCTACAATGGCCAGGAAGAGCTTAAAACAATGAGTCTGAGAATATCTATCATAGCAAATAAAATTCTACTCCAATTAAACTCTTCAGTTTATGTAGAATTCATTTATGACTGACATTTATCCAAGCAGGCACTGAGCTTTAGCCAGGACCAAAGTCTCTCTGCACTACATCATTCAAAAAAAAAAAAAAAAAACCCACTGTGAGGGGGCAAAAGAAGGTTATCTGTCTTCTGGTTGTGTAAGAGAGACAGTACAAGCACTCTGTTGTACATTAGTGGAGCCAAAACAAAATGGATTTCACTAATTTACCCAATAGTATAGGGAATATCTGAATCAACCGGGAGTGCTCCAAGTTCCAATTCAAATTAGAACCACAACACTAAGGTCTTAGCAAGATAACAAGCCATCATTAAACATCTGAATGTGATCTTCTCGGTGTGATAACCCTCTGCAGAACCTACAGTCTTTGTACTCCAGAGGTGAGAATAACACCTCTTCTTACTAGCACAGTATGTGTACCTGTGCATCACCTCTGCCTTTAGCAAACAACTGTAAAACTGATTCAGAAGCCAATTTGGTGTCCACAAGCTTGCTGAGGAGTCAGCTTTTGCCAAGGTAGATCTTGGTTTTTAGCTGAGTTACAGACATCAAGTCTTAGTCAGAAGTTTGGGTTTAACCCCTAACTGAACAAAACCCTGACTAAAACAGGAGAGGTGAAATAACCAGTAAAACAATAGTCAGAAAGGGTGCTGTTGCTTCACCTTCTAAGAGCATTCCTTTGAGAAAAGGCTAAAAACTAAGGAGATGTTTGATGGCCTCCTCTAATGCTAGTGTTACTGAGGGGCAAGTCTCCAGAGAAATAAAAGGCTGAAAATGCTCAAAGGAGACAAGCTGGTCACATTCTGACAGATTTCTGGATTTGGGAACTGTCAAAATTCTAACCACATAGGAAGAAGAGACAAGAAGATACCAGTTTTACTCAAATATTTACATGGACAAAAATTTTATCAAGGGGCATGTTTTTACATATGCAGTTTCAAAGGAAGAAAAAATACACATTCATCTTAATTAAGTACTATGTACTAGAATAAGAATGTATACCTGGCTATATAAAGAAAAATGCTCTTTTAACAATCAAATTTTATTATAGGCTTGAGAATTCTTTGCACATAAGTTATAACTCATCAGTGTTAAAACCATGCTTCCAATGGACTAAACCAGACTATATTCTCAAAGCTTTTTATGTCTGACCTTTTTCATCTCGAGAATTAGTGACCACATGTCAGAAAAGGGGAGGGGAAACCTTATAATACAGGATAGCAAAAAAGAAATATTTGTATATATGCTGTGTCTCGTTTTACTCATGAAAGGCATCATAATGTTAAATGAAACTACAGCCTTATTAAGTATGACGTGTTTTCACCTGTAGCAAAGAGAGCATGCTAAATAGAACACAATCTCCATATTCTTAAATAAAGCTGCCAGCTCTACTTTTCCTAAAGAGTAAAGGTCATTTAAAAAACAGCCACACCTAGTATTATAAAATTTGCTGTAGCTTTTGGAGCGTTTCTCTTTAATGCTAAAGTAATCTGTGGTGTTGTGGGTTTCCTAACTAGGACAGAACTTAGGATAGTAAACACACAGCTGTAGAGATGAAACGCTAGGAGGACTCTGACATACACCACATGAACACTCAGCATATTTTATCTTGTGCTGGTTTGAAGAGAAAGGCGGTTTAGCAGTGACAGTGAGAAATGTTCAGCGTCCAGGGAATTCAGTAGGCTTTCAACTGTACTACACTGTCACATTTTTGTCTTTAAGAACCAAATTCCAAATTCATGTTTAACATGCAGATCAAGATAAATCAGCTGAGACATATATATCTCACTATGATATAGACATTAAGAGCATGTCTTGGTCAGATGAAAAAATAAATTTGTAAACATATTTGACAGCTGAATATGAGTAAGAGTTCAGCCTTTCAAAGTACTGAATTAGCACCTAGTTGCCAATTTCCAGAGCAGTAACAATATTTTAATAAAAATGAAATTTTTCAAGTATCAGAATATAGCACTTCCCTTCTTTTCCCCTCACTGAAGAACTTTCCATGAGATACCATCTAATTTCCTAATGGAATGAGGAAGAAAGGGATACCAATCCAATGGAAACAAAGATAGCCCAATGCAAGAATCTCCTATGCAATCAATTCAGGCCTCCAGCTGTATTTATACTGGTTAAAATTTGTGCCTTTTCATTATCCTTCCAACCACAGAAGAAACTTTTTTTCCATCATCTCCCTTTGTGTAGGACTTGTTACCATTTCAAAATTTATACTAAACGTCAGATAAATTCTGCATGTCAGGCATAAAGAGACACATACTTCTGAACTGGCCTTGTGCTGGCTTGCTCTCCTTGTCTTCACTGAATGCAATGATCTGAAGGGCATAGTTTTGATCTGGAATAAGACCTTGAATAATTGCTTTGGTTGCAGTGTTTTGAAGAATTAACTGATTCGTTTTTCCACCTGTAACAGAAAAGACAAAAAAAAAACACCTAAAAAAATCCCACAAATGCATAATTTTGCTTGTCTCTCTTATAGAAGAGCAGATGTAACAACCTAAAAATACCTCAAGCTCTGCCATGACTCAAGCAATCCCAGTTTTGGGACTACCTCTACAGCCAGGCCAGAGGACATCCCAAAAAGCTAGAAGTCTAATCAATTTTCTTAAATGAAAACACTCTAAGATCAATCAATCAGCCTTGTATTTGTATTTCCAACTTACAAAACAGCCAGAATGTCCAGCAAAATCATTAATTAAGAAAAGTCATTAATTAATTAAAGAAAAGAAACATTTTACAAAAACCTGGCAAGTTAGTTAACATCATAGCCCCAGGCTTTTGCACTGCTCTGTCATCTTAAGTCAGTTTCTTCAGGCAAGAAAATTCTCATGTGTAAATACAAATATTAAACATTTATTTGTATACATATATATATTATATACAAATAGGTATTTTAGCTATATGTTAAAACTGTTTCTATGTCTAAATGCAAATTTAAATGTACAGAAGTAGGACCTCTATAATCCTATACAGCCACTTTTTGTCTGCCATTTCAACTTTTCATTCAAAAAATTTTCAAAGGCTGTTTGTTGGGGTTTTTTAATATTTTTTATATTTTCTGGAGCATTCACTATGGGATAAGAGCCAGGGAGATCCACCTCAAAACTTCAACTAAATCAGGGTTCCAGTGCTTTCCCTTGAACACTCCCTAGTCTTCCTTACACCCCACTGGAAGAAAGGTAAAGACATGATCAGTGACAATTCCCAAAGACTACATATGAACCATAATTAGCATTCACTCACTTCCACCACCTTAAGCTTTCTATTCACATTTTCTACACCTGTGACCACCTTCTAGTGAAATGGATCTCTCTCTGTTGTCCAGGTGGTCAACTCCATTATCCAGAGCTTGCTCATAGTTTCTTTCTCCTGATGGATGACAGTAGCCTCTGAAAAGTTTTAAGCCTTAGGAAGACAGTCTTTTCACCTTAAAAGAGAACATACAGACTTTTACCTGAACTCGGTGTGACAAGAAGCTTATATCCAGTGAATTGCCCTTTGGGGGCTTTCCAAGAGATCTGTACACTGTCAGGACTCACTACATTATATCTTAGTCTTGTTGGTGGGGACACTGCAAGTTTGGAAAGAAAACAACATTTTAAATTCAAATAAAATTAACCACCAATTTTAAACAAACAAAAATAAACACATAGGAAGACAACACAAAATTTTAATGATAAAGGATGCAAGTTATTCAAAATGTCACATACATCAGTTTATTAGTTTGTAAAAAGATATCCCCAGGTGCACTACTTCCCTCAGACAGACCTTTTATTTATCTCTTTACAGAAACAAACTTAAAACCTAACAGTAAGGGACAGAAAGACAAACAATGTTAGATGTTAAGACTCTAGTTTAGCAGGCAAAGCTGGTAATAAAAATGCTCTTTGTTAATATATGGGAATTAAAATTGCTCCCCTTGCTTACACTGGCAATATGTACGACCTGGACTCCTTTACCTCTCATTACTGTGGGTGTTTACCCACATTTAATGTCACTCAGGGCCAAATTTTCAAATCCTCATGAAGAGAGAATAACCAAGAGAAAAGATAAGCATGCACAGGGCAGAGGGAACATCAGCTGCTCAATTTGCAAACCTGGCTTAAGCAGCACAATGACTTGCAGCTGCAAACTCTGCTTCAGTCTTATCAAGACCAGCAGGCAGGCACAGGCAAGTCAAGATTTAGACAGAGGCAATCCGGATGGTAAGCAAATCTGTTTTTTGTTTGTATTGTGCCATCACCTAGGTTTCAAACTGAAGCAGCAGGTGAAATGTATAGAAGCATGAAATGATTGAGAAAGAGGTGATTTATCAGTGAAGCAACCCACACAAGAACAAATGGAAAAACCGCCCCTCGTTGTTACTGTAGTATCAGCAACTTTGTGTCTCAGCACATAAATTAGTTTTTCATGGCCTTTCATCCCTCTACTCAGTCAAGCTCCACTGATGCTGGCAAACACTCTACATAACATTTCTGCTCTACTTCAGGGAGGCGCTTCCCTCCTTCACTGAACAGCAGAGCTGCTAGCAGTGCAGCCTGTGGTATTCAAGGCTGTCCATAATAGGGAAATCTTCATACACTTGAGTAGGGTTTGGCTCACAGAGAACAAACTGATCTACAGGGAAAGGCAGCCAGGGAAGCTACACAGAGGTTGAAATACAGAAAGGGCTAGAAAATCTTAACACCTCCATCAACTTTACTCCTCCTTTCCCCACTGCCTCCACAGCCCCCTGGACTTTCTCCTTCATTTTTCAAACCCTTTGTGTCCCTGCCACTACCACCCTTAAGGTTTCTGTTAGTGAGCCTAAGAAAAAATGGAAATCTGAAGTGGGGAAGTAGCACTTTCTTTTCCCTGGGGCTAAGAGAGCTCTTAATTGACTAGACTCAAGCCTTCAGTTTGTTGGTCCATTAGATATATTAAACCAACAGTTCTCTTGATACTTCTGAGATTTAAAGATACAGCACATGGAGCATCTGACTCAAGAGGCAGAATGTGCTGGCCAACAGTCTCTGGCCTCTCCATTTGACCTGCTACAGCCAATGGAGCTCTGGCACTTGCAGCAGCCAAAGACTTGTCCTGAACTGATTACTTTTTCCTACATGCTATTTTTTCCAACAGCTCAGGGGAAGAAAGAAGGAAAGAGACAGGCTGTAGTTTTTTTTGAGATTTGGGGGTGTGTGTTTTTTCATGTCATCTACCATTAAATACATTTTGGATCTTAGAAGTAAAAATCTGGAGATTTAAGACAAGAGATGTATTCCCTGGCATCAGCCTCTCATTCCATAAGTGGTAGTTTTGTCAGACCAAAGGCAGGTTGTGCAGTTCTCTGTCTCAAGGGACTGAACACCAGAACATAGAGAAGAGAGTACACAAGTACCAGGAACATCTGTAACACCTCCACACTCTCAAAGTCTTTAGAGAACAAGCTCAAGAAAAGAGGCAAGGGGACAGAAACAGCAGGCAGCACACCAAGCCCACACACTCAAAACTGTTCTGATTCACAGCACTGGGCTTACACCCAACCTGTGCAATCCTCAGTTGCTGGACACAGTCTTGTCAGACCTTGCCTTCAGTCTGCCTGTCACCTCTCTGAAGTTTAGACAAATAGAGGCTGTGAGCAAAAGTGCAGGAATTGCTGCAAATACAAGATTTCTTTGAAAATTTGGCCCGCATATTGCAAAATGTTTTGGTGGGCAGGTTTCTGCAAGAACATTCAGCATGCTATAATTGTTAAAAAAAAAAACCCCAAAAATGACACAGACTATAGCAAAGTTTTTAAAGCCAAGCAGACTGCAATTATGGATTACAGCTTTTAATTCATTCTCAAGATTCATTGTCTCTTTGAGCTATACATAAATCACAATAAATTTGGGCGGAATGAACCAAGAGTGACAAATCATAGCTAGAAGTTTATAAATCTGCAATTCCTTTTAGTATTTATTTAGTCTCAGGAATAGCAAATAAACTTTTAAACAATGACTGTATATAAGTGTGAAAATGCTGCAGATTTAACTAGGATTAAGTGGTAAATTTGTATGGGGATTAAGAGGCAGAGCAGAGAGCAACAAGATAACACCAAGGATTGACACAAAAAACAACTATGTTTTAGAATTTCAGAGTTCATTTTCTCTGCCATCTTCTTCCTTCACATCCTACTTTCAGCATGACAGTTTATGAAAGCACCTTCTAACAAAGAAGCATAGTTCTGGCCTAATTGCTATTAGCCATCACCAAACCAGGTAAACTTTTTGAGACCCTAAAAAAACAATCACAGATCTTACAAGCAAAGAAGGACACAATCACCAAAAGGTTTTTTGTTTACTACAGAGTTACAATGTGAAAGACTAAGAAAGTTGTGCCAGAATAGTCTTTACATAACTGGTCAATTTTCACTGGGTACTTTTGGTATCAAAAGTTGCAGTGCAGGGGAAGGGACATTCCCATACAACAATTAACCATAAGAAAGAAAATAATTATTCACTAGACAGATAATCAGCTGGGTCTTAGTTGTGCAAAGACTAATGTTCTGGCATAGAGAAGTACATATAGCTAAGGAAGTTAAAAATCTAACACTTGAACAGACAACAAAATATTGATGGGAATTACTACACATTCACCAACCTTAAGAGGATATCTTTATTTCTTTGGACCTTTATTGTCTGTGGAACAAAATCTCACTTCTTGCAGAAAGGGAAAAAAATTAATCCAAGCTGAGTCAGTTAGCTGATAAAAATCAGTAGCTAGATCTTATTAAGTGGTTTTACAGGAATGCAAAAGAGAAGGGCTGTCAGCAACATTAGAGCAGTCACCCAAAAGAAAACTGGCAAGTTCAAGGATTTGGTTTATACCACCAGATAAATTACCACTCCAAACACATAACTCTTGTGGACAACTAGGGAAAGAATGTTTTCAACTATTCAGTATCTTAATGAAAAGGAAAAATACCATAGATCACCTATGTACAGTTCTCCAAGACATCCAGTAGTCTAAGATTGGATACTAACTAAACCTGTGGCTTCCAAGTCACCTTTGTCATAAGAATTGAACAAGTTAATATGCACTGCAATTACTTAGCAATTATAGTAGTAACACATGGAAGTTATTGCTACACAAAGAAAAGTTTCTATCTTTAAATACATTGCTCTCAAACCACGTTACTTTATGAATAAATGAAAAGTTCTAAAGTATTTTTCTTGCCCAGCACTATTTTCATGTACTATATAAGAACATAAGTAGGCAAAAGTTGTTATTTATACATTATACTGAATGGGGAAGAAACAGCAGTGCTGAAAAAAAAATTGTTGAGTAAAAACCGAATAGCTCTATGTAGTTTATAAGGCATTCAGGCAATAAATGAGACAGAACCACGTAGCTCAGCTGAAGGAATAATAAGTTGTAGCTTCAAGCATGTTGGCTTCAGTCTCCCAAACATGGTCTCCTTTCCAAGAAGTCACATTACACACCTTTACCTGAGCACCTTTGCCAAAGGAAGGAAACACAAGCTGGAACTAATACCAGCTCTTCCTACACCTTGGCAGAGTGTACAGTTTCTTAAAACACAAATATACTGTGAGTGCTGTATTAAATTTCAAATAGTTAGCCAGCTGCATAAATAGCTTATTGCAAGGAGTGGCAACCTTGAGAAAAGAAAGGATTTGAGAAACATCTTACTACTTTAAGTGTAACAAGTATTTTTTTTCTGTAAACATGGAATAGAGACTTCACATCACTTCATTCAATAAAATGACAGTCATATTGTGCCAAGGCATTAGTCCACTCAGCTTAGTATCACATGCTGATAGCATTCCACAGCTGATGCTTGCTGAAAGAGTGTAAGAACAAGGGAAGTATTGTTCTTTACTCATCAAATACACCAACTCTAGCTTCTGCTAGTGTGATTACTGTGGAAAAAATCCTCTCTGCCCTTCATTCTATGTATTAATAGTTGGAGAAGTTCTTCCCTTACATATAACTGACTATATCAAAGTTTAAATAATAACAAAAAAAAAGCGCAGAAGAATATAGTTTTCCAAGATCAAGGAATTTTGCAAAACTTTCTGGAGATGCATCTCAACCCTCAATCCTGTTTTGTAAATCTTAACCATATGTATTAGGAAATACAGAGAAAGGACTAACCATATGCTTTGCTTTATTGACTCATTAAAACACAAACATTCTGAACCTCATTTCTGACCAGAATTGATGCGTTGAACATTGGGAACATATATTTCTTCATTCACCTCACATCACCAGCATCAAATATTGCAGCTAACACGTGTCCCTAAGTTCTGGGAGGGGCCTGTAAAGTGCTCACAAATTCCCAAACATCCAAGATGGCATGTTTCCCCAGCACTGGAGTGCCACGCAGACCAGACAACACTACTTGCATTTATCAGAACTTTGAAAGCCTCAGGTAGCCAATAGTCTCCAAATGCACTCATGAATAATGCATTATACAAAACACTTTAAAAGAGTCCCAGGATCAAATTCTGTTCCCAGCTATGCCCATGCAGTCTCATATCAAAAGGATTTCATAAATATAAAGCTGAGAGAAACATCTTTCTTTAGAAATCACAAAAAACTCATTGGCGTTCTTCCTCCCTCTTTCCCAAAGCAATAGAATAAACTTTCTCTACAAGTCAAGGACTGTCAATACAATCCAACAAGTGTGTAAGCCTAACAATCCCAGCAGTCTCCTCACAAAGGAGAAATTTTTAAAAAGCTGCAGAAGTAGTCTGTGACACTTAACAGATCTGTGCAATATGGAATGATACATGTTACAACACCTACTGTTCCAACAAAGAAGAAAAATATTCCATACAAGCTTAATATCACAACTGATCCTTCAAACTTATTTGATTACATGGAGCACAGTCATAGCAGTTTCTGGTCAGTACTCTCATATACATAAGAATAAAAAATGTTGTGTATAATTCACTTCAACAGACACAAATCTGCCCAAATATTTACTCTATTTGAAATAGTACATTCAAAGAGCACACGTGAACATGTAATTCGACTCCCCCCTGCCCCCCAAAATCAGCAGCAAAACTCCTGTTTCATTTCAGTAGTACTGGATCACATAGTACTAAGAGGAAAGTAACACTTTCATTTGGAATAAGAATTCTATTTCTGCACATCAGAGTGAAGAGCTCCACCTTTTTATTTATGACTTACCTTGGCCCTGGGCATCACTGATGAAAAAAGTTGTGACAGCTAGAAAAGCCAAGAGGGAACAGCTCCGTATCTCATACCGACAAAGCATCTTCTTCCCCTCAATATACACAGTATCAGCAGGTCTGAAAACACATAGACCAGAAAGACTTACTAAACCTGCAAAGATAAAGCATCTACTTCAATAAAAATTGTAGGCAAAATTTGGATTCCATTAAAAAAAATAGAAATTTATCACAGACATCAGTGGAGCTAAAATTTCCTGGCAGCAATTTTATAATCATAGCATATTTTACCTAAAAGGGACTAAGAACTGTATGTGGGCTACTCAACAGTTCTGAAAACTTGGCCCACATAAAAAGAAACACTATATTCGTTCCTAAGCATACACGAGTATTGGAAATAGAGTATTCTATGCATAACAAGGTGCAACATGTATCTCTATAAAATCCAGTGTTGTAAGCACCCTATCAAGATGCCTGTGACAAAGAATTCTGAAGCTTGTCAAAAAAGACAGAACTTTGTTCTAAAGGAACACAAGTCTTCTCACTGTTTTCTACAGCCTACTCTTTTTCACCTTTTTCTACCTTACTCAATGTATTCTGTGCACTCAGTTGTACTGCTTGCACTTACAGTAGGTAATATGGTCAAAACCACTTAACCTAATCAGTTAGGAACATCAACACTTTAGAATGCAACAGCATATGAATGCTCAGTGTAACCCCAGGTGAACCAGCTGGGTTACAGGAAGCAATTCTGGAGCCAAAGAACAAGTTCCGGAAGGGGTAAGATTAAAAATAGTACCAATTTCATCATCTGAACCCGGTCTTTAACACTTCCAAGTACAAGTTTTTCAAGATATACAGAAGTACCTCTCAAGATACATCAACAGGTTCCTAACATCCTACAATTATCTATCACCCAACTTTACTGCACTAGTTTTAGTCAATTTTCTGGGCCAAGTAGAATATTTTTTGCTGCCCTCTCCTGTCAGAATTCGACAGGAGAATCAAACTAAGATAATTAATAGAATTCTTGCTGTCAACGAAACAGCATTTGAAGGTTTACTTGCGTAAATTTTGGTTGATGTATTCTGTGTTGCAGGCTCCTCCAATTTACCTCCTGTGTAATTTTCCCTAATATTTCCAACATACTGTTGTTGTATTTGCCTTCCATGTTTTCCTGGACTTCTGAGGAAGGCACAAAGCAAGTGGTTCAACCAATAACTACCATAAAAAGCAGACAGAAGTACCTCAACCATTATTAAACAGATAAGATGGTAAGACCTACATTTCCTTCTCTCTTCAAGTATTTACAATCTGCCATAGTTATTCCAGGACTTGGCAAATTCCTGTCATGAATGCTTGATACAACTACTTGAAATATATAGAGGGTTTATACATTGTAAATTCCATCTTATCAAAGTTTGAGCCAAATTGCCAACAAATTTCACATTACTTAAACACATATTTTGAATTCCATCTCTTACAGTATGTATCTCTCAAGACAGAGGCTAGATCCAGTAACAAAGATGTGCACCAGAAATTTATGTATTGGTATGCCCAGTTCTTAGGGGACATCCTACAGATAGAATTCAGAAGCCTGAAAGTGCCCGGGCTTCCCACTACATGAACCAGAGTCAGACACCCAAGGACCACAGTCAGCAGACAGCTGCCTAGTGACAGGCAATAGGAAGAATGAAGAGAGTCTTAAAACAGTCTGAAATCCACTCTTTGTGTATCTCACAGTGGGTATTGATTCTTTATCCCTCACTCAGGAATACAACCTGGATCAAGTAACTACAGACTTCAAAGAACAGAGAACAACTCGTTCTTCCATGCAGTCACCACTAATGATGTGTGGATTTCTTTCCATGTAATAACCCAGACATTAAAATATCCACTTGCAAAGTGGTTCAATTTCCCATCTGCTAGATTTAATTTAAGAGCTATAAATACTACCTGACCAGTAAGCCTGTGTAGAAACATTCTCTGCTGCTGCTTTCAGAGAAGAGCCATTGTGCAGAGAAATGAGATTTACTGGGATAGACAGAACTGGTGCTGGATCAACTAGGCACAAGTTCACCTTTGCAATGATCCGCACGTCAAGGTTCGCCCAACCAGGAAAGGCAACCACCCGTCTGTAGCCACCTGGTGGCTGACATCGACTGGGACTAAAGAGAAATATCCTATTCCTCCTGCTTTTTATGTATTTCACCTTTTAGTATTGAGTATTTGGTAAATGATTTATCTGCCAGAATAGCGCTGGGAGCAGATATCGAATCCTCCCAAGCCAAGAGCCCTGCCACGACGTGAGCCCCGCACGGCAGGCTCGCAGCTCTTGCCCCAGCTGGGCTCCAGGACGCCTGCCTGGCAACAGGGCACCTTCTCCTGGGAGAACAACCTGCCCTCGAGAGGTCCCACCTGGGACAGACGCCGCGCACGCCTCTCCGTGCTGCCCTGGCTGCGGAAGCGCACCCAGCCCAGGGGAGGAGGCTGAGCCGCCTCCACACAGTCCTGGCTCCCCTCCCCAGGACGGGCAAGTTAGTCCGAGGTTTTTTCTGCTCTCGGTGTCTCGTTACGGAGCGGCCCGGGAACAGGCACAGGCTCCTCGGGTCCACGTCCTGCAGAACCAAAGGCACAGCGCGACCCTGCCCGGCCCGCTCCCGACTGCTCTTCGGGGCGCTGCCCACCACCAGCACCCACCCGTGTGAAACCGAGTGTCCCCCGCCCCGGGTGAAGGGAGGGACACCGGGGAACGCGTTGTCTCCGCCGAGCTGGGGCGAGGAGCGCACCCCGTGAGACCGGGGGGACGGGAGCGGGCTGGCTGGCCTGTGCACCAGCGCTGGGATAACACCCGCCGGGCACTGGGATAACACACATTCTCCCCCCCCGGGCACTGGGATAACACGCATCCTCCCCCTCCCGGGGCACCGGGATAACATCCCCCCCGGGCGCCGGGGCGGAGCGACCTGTCGGGACGCGCAGCGGCAGGGATGGAGGGAGGATGGACCGGCGGCGGGACGCGGGCATCAGCAAGACCCTTCGTCACATCGCCAGTGAGACTGGCTGGGGTTTTTTTAACTATTATTATTTTCAAAAGTAAAGCCTTTGCAGGAGTTTCGAAGGGGCTTCCCCGTCCCAGCCCAGGCTCGCCACTTCCCACCCCTCCATCTCCTCCTCCTTCGCCCCACTCTCCCCCCGGGGCTCCGCTCCCTCCGCCGCGGGGGTGGCCGGGCAGGTGGGCGGGAAGGGCTCTCGCCCCTGCCCCAGGCCCGAGGGAGACNAGGGAGACGAAGCGGAGCTCACACCGACCTGTGCGGGCATCGGCCGCTCCTTCTCAGGCGGGGCTGCGGGAGAGCCGCTTCCCTCCCCGCTGTCCGCTCCGCATCTGATAAGGCGAAAGGGTAGCGAAAGGAGGGCGGGCAATTATAGGGCAGAAGGTGGAAAGGAGCGCGGGGGGAGAGGCAGGAGCGATGCCTGAGATCCCACCCTCCGCCCCCGAGCCCGACCCGCGGCGGGGGCGCGGCCAGGTGTGCGACAGAGGAGGGGAGGGGAGGGGAGCGGAGGAGGAGAGAGGCAGGGCTGGGGACGCGGGCAGCATGACACGGGCAGGTGCTGGGCTGGCCAGTGTCCTTGGTCTTCTGGGGTTTTTACCTGTTATCTCATTTTCCTCTCTCCAAAGACCTTCATTCAGTTTGTTTAGAAATGATTTAGAAGGTGCCTGACGACTCCGCAGTACGGCTTGGAATGCAAGTATCCCCCCACGCCATCTATTGAAATGTGTGGATTAGTGATTCATCGGGGAAATATTTATATTAAAGTGTTCCAGCACTTGTCTGGCTTAGTAAAAACCTTGATTAAAAGTGTTGTAGTACATATGTACATTTTTTGCTGTATGCATAGACACTGCAGTGGTACATGGAATTGCAGGATCTATATTCCTATAGAAATGAGTTACCCTGTGGCATACCCTACTGAATTTACAATTAAGGCTATGACTCACAAAGTTTGTAAGTCCTGAGAATTTGCGAGGTGAATGAAAATATTCATTACAACATGCCTGGTCATCTGTATAAAATTACAAATGAAATCACTGAAGGACTGCAGTTAAGAAACAGAGATGATACAGAGATGTGCATCCTTTTTTAATATAAATACAAGCCCCTTCTAGGGAAGGAAAAGGCAGTAAATCTCAGAGAGATGACTTTGAACAGCTCTGCAAGGCAGGACCTTCTGTTGCTGAGTAGGATTCCCGATCCTGCAGGCTCTTGTCCAAATTCATAGTGCACAGATACCTTTCCACTGAAACTGCAGAAGTGTTTGAGCTTCAAAGAAACTCTTTAAGTCCAGTTGTTTTCTATAGTGAAGCATTCCTAGATCTAAAAAGCATCTACCAGATTCATAGATCCTGTCATCTGCAGTTATTCTGCTGCACCGCCAGCTGTGTGCAATGACCAACACTCATGCCAGTCAAGAAGAGTAGCTTGCAAGATAACAATTCCTCTGCAGCAAGAAAATGTTCAGCTCATTAATACTAAATGTGATATAGTTTGTACCTTTCAGTCCCTAATTTATGTATTTAGCTAAACTGTAATTTCCAGAAAACCAGGAAATGGGTAGAATCATAAAATCATAGAATCATATGTAGAATCATAGAATCATATGTAGAATCATAGAATATGTTGAGTTGGAAGGGACCCATCAGGATCACTGAGTCCAACTCTTAGCCCTGTGTAGGACACCCCAAGAATCACCATGTGCCTGACAGCCTTGTCCAAACACTTCTTAAACTCAGACAGGCTTGGTGCTATGACCACTTCCCGGGGGAGCCTGTTCCAGCACCCTCTGGGTAAAGAACCTTTTTCTAATATCCAACCTAAACTTCAAATGACTCGGCTTCATGTAATTTTCTCAAGTTCTGTCACTGGTTACGACAGATAAGAGATCAGCACTTGACCCTCTCTTTCCCCTCAGCAGGATGTTGAGGTCTGCAGTGACGTTTCCCCTCAGTTTCCTCCAGATTGAACAAACCAAGTGACTTCAGCTGATCCTTATAAGGCTTTGCCCTCCAGATCCATCACCATCCTCATTACCCTCCTTTGGACACTCTGTAATACCTTAATGTATTTTTTATATTGTGATGCCCCAAACTGAAGACAATATTCAAGGTGAGGCCGCAGCAGTGCAGAGCAGAGCAGGACAGTCACCTCCCTCGACTGGTTGGCGATGCTTTGCCTGTTGCTCCCCAGGACATGGTTGGCCCTCCTGGCTGCCAGGGCACTGCTGACTCCGATTTGCCATTGACCAGGAATTCCAGATCCCTTTTTTCAGCTCTGCGCTCCAGCCTCTCATCCCCCAGTCTATACACACAGTCAAGGTTGTCCTGTCCCTGGTGCAGAATCACTTGTCCTTGTTGAACTTCATATGGTTGGTGATTGTCCAGTCCTCTAACTTATCAAGGTCCCTCTGCAGGGCCTCCCTGCCCTCAAGCAAGTTGACAGCTCCTCCCAAATTAGTGTTGTTGTCAAACTTAGTATTTCTTTGAGTCCTGCATCCAGGTTGTTAATGAAGATGTTGAAGAGCACTGGGCAAACGATGGAGTGACTGGGTGCCATCCTCATGTCATCCCATTCACTGTATCTCTTTGTGCTCGATCCATGAGCCACTTGCTCACCCTTCACTTAGCACAGTTATCCAGCTGTGTGCTGGACATTTTGCCCCGAAGGATACTGTGAGAGACAGTATCCAAACCTTTGCTCAGCTCCAAAAAGATTATATCTACTGGCTTCCCTTGAGGAATCAGTCTATTTTCAATGCCCTTGAAGACTCGGTAAATGTAGAGGTAAATCCATAACTGCTTGCTAGCTTATGTATTTCAGGGTAGGACATGGAGCAGCCAGCCAAAGGGAGAGTCTGGCTCCCTCTCTTTATCTTTTAATTTTTTTTCCCCTCTCTCCTCACAGATTTTTAATGTGGTATCCAAAGTCCATGAGCACCATCCTGTGGCTGCAGCTAGTCAGAGTACTGCAACAATAGTAAAAGGTCTTGAGGATCCCAGGGTAAATAGATTCTGTAGCTCTCTATAGCCTTCAAATGACCTTACAATTTTTAATCACCTGTTTGCACCAGAAAAGAAATTAGCATTTTAAGTTTATGTAAAGTGTGTGCTTTCAAGATTAATTTGTCTAATTTTATTAATGTCAGTTTATTTTCCTGATTTACAATGTTTTGAATTGGGCTCATGAGTTTACCTTCCTCTATTTTGAATCAGCCAAGCCTCAGTGATTTCAAAAGAACAACAACAACTTACAGGCACCACATTTTAAAAGTATTCACATCAGCAACATATGGACCATCTTTTGCTTGGCTAGTATACATTCCACAAAAATTTCTATAAAAAGGATTACATGGCAATCATATTGAAAATACAGCTGGGAACAATTCCACTAATCCTACACAAGAGCAGAATTAGTGCAGGCTCCTGACCACAGACTGAGCTGGCTGAATGGCACGGTTGAAACAAGTAGTGGACCACTGACAGCAGTACTTGGGCAAACTGAACAGAAAGCAAAATAAGGGATGTTTTTGGCGGCTGTGGGGCAGAATTGCACTGTAATTATCAATCTTTATATTTTTTTAATATCTTCTGCTTTTTAGGATATACTTAAAATATTTTTCTGACTTTTTGATATACTAAGGAATGCAATATATACCATTTTTCACAAGGCTTGGGAAATGGGAATATCAGTTTTGGGGGATATTTGCAAATTATAAATAATTAAAAAGTAATTGGATCTTGTATTCTTTCATTAAAATGTATTTAAAACTGACTAGTGTTTTTAACTCTAAAATACCTTACAAAAATATGTACATTCTTAAATTCCTTTTCTCCCCCATCATCCAAAAACTCCAGTCACATTCAAAGATTTTGATGATGGAACATCTATTTGAATGACTCAAAGTAGTCCCTAGGCAAAAAAAAAATTCATAGATTTTTTTATTTAATTTTTTTGCAATTAAAAGAATGAACACAAAGACAGAGGTAATACTTGAGGTGAACCATAACTTTTCAGTTGTTGTACATTTTGTAAATGTTATTAAATATAATGGAACATAAAATGCTTCTTGAAAAGCGGTTTGCCAGGATCAGTCTGTCAACACTTGTAGTAATTAGGTGATCTATGAAGTCATACACTGAGAGAGCAGAGAATAACTTAGAACTGTATTCCACCCAAATTAAAAGTAGAGAAAAACTATTTTAATTGTGATACACCTTCTCTAACATATTAGCCATGCATGCTTACTTTTTAATTTTTCTCATTAAAGACACATTCACTGTTATTTTGTGATAGGAATATGCAGTGAAATTACTTCTGAAAATGGTAGCTATTTTTTTGTGAAATATTTTTTTCAAGTGGCTTTCTTTGTGCTACAACTATTTCTCTGATATCAACCCCACAAGTGTGACTTTTTACATCTCTATTTTTAATCAGTAACTGTCAGAGTAGTCCACCTTTGCTTCATTATTGGTTGACATGTTTGATGAGTAATTTTCATTTCCCTGGTACTTTTTGGATTTCAGTGCTGTCAGCACTTTAGTGAGCTGCTAAGTTTATTCATCTGAAGCTTATTACACATAATGAGGTAAGTGAAAGGTATGCATAAGAAACCACTTCGATGCCATGACCACTGAAGTGTAACTGTTCATGTTTAGGGTTGATCCTGCTCCTCCAAATGTGCAGGAAAGGGAGCAAAACTGGGTAAAGGGAGAATAGGGAGATGGAAAGAAAACCCCAAATATTACTCAGACATGTATTTTTCTGGTCTCTTCTCAGTATGAGGGTTCCAGAAGGTAATGGAAAGAATAACCTAGTTAGTGTTTCATAAAGTTAGCTTTTCACTCTGTAGTCAAATTAGTTCTCATTAGAGTTGTGAGGTGAGATTGATCTATCCAGTGTTTACACTTCAATATCTGAGCTGGTTTCTGAGTCCTTTTCTGGCCAGTGCTGAGGAACAAATATGGTTGTATGAGCCTGGCAACAGGGCCAGGAGCTACTTTCCTCCTTAGCCTCTGACAAGTGCAGCTTATCCAGATCCATTTAGGGAGGGAGTTCAGCCACGTGTTAGAGTCTGTGAGCGGCAGAGAGCCTGAGTTCACCTTGCTGAGAAACTGAAAGTGCTAATGCCTTCCCCACAGCCTCCTCACAGCTGCAGTGAAGGAGCAGAGCATTGGAGAAGTGATGGCATCCTCTCTGATGTGCTCACAGGGCAGGAGCCTCTCTTGCCTCACTGGACTAGGAGGGTTTGTGTGTGCTCCCTCTCCCCCAAATGCAAGGACAAGGAGGAGCTTCCTGGCCTGCTGCTGGGCAGAGTTCTGGACCTGTGAACATTACATGGGACCTCAGAATCTTTGGAAGGGACCTCTGGAGAACATCTAGTCCAACCCCACCCTGTTCAAGGAGGGTGAGCATGTTGGCCAGGGCCATGTCAAGTTGAGTTATGAGTATCTCGAAGAATGGAGACTCTCTACGGAAGACCTACTCCAGTGTTTGACCACTTCCACAATGAAGAAAAAAAAACCCTACCAAAACACAAATGTTTCCTTGTGCTCAGATGGATTTTAATGTGTTTCAATTTGTATCTGTTGGTTTTCGCCCTGTTGCTTGGTACAATGAGAACAGTCTGGCTCTCCTGTCATTCTCTCCCATCAGCTACTTATTTATCCCTGAGCCTTCTCTTTATGAAAGATGCTTCAAGCCCTTAATCATCTTCATGGTCTTTCATTGGACTGACTTCAGTACTTGACCAAGCAGCCAGGTGTAGTCTTGCCAGGATTGAGTAGAGGGGAAATCTCACCTCCCTCATGCTGCTGGCAGTGCTCTCCCCCATGCAGGCCGTGAGGCTGTGTGCCTTCTTTGGGACACCTTGCTGGCTCATGAGCAGCTGGGCATCCACCACCCCAGGCCCTTTCCTGCAAAGTCAGTCAATGAGCAACGTCTACTGGTGTCTGTGATTATTCCTCCCTAAGGGCAGGAGTTTGCACATCCTTTTGCTCAACTTTATGAGGTTTCTATTTTGCCATTTCTCCAGCCTGCTGAGGGTGCTCTGAATGGTATGAGAACCTTCTTATGCATCAGCCACCACTCTCAGGTTTTTTGCTATCTGCAAACTTGTTCAAGGTGCATCCTCCACCATTGACTAGTCCAGTAACAAAGAGTCAAAACAGTGTTGAGTCCAATATCAACCCCAGGGCACATCTCAAGTAACTGATCAGTAGCTGGATTGCATGCTACTGATCAGAATCCCTTGAGCCCAGAACTTCAGCCTGTTTTCAGTTTATGTCACTGTCCACTTGTCTAGCCCATGCCTCATCAGTGTGTTTATGAGGAAGTTATGGGGAAAAACATTACTAAAGTTAAGATAAACACATTGCTGGGAAAATGAAAAATCTGTGATCATTGCTCCCATTTGCTCCCAAGGCTATATGATGAGATGTCATCAACCATCCTGAGAGAGCACTGAATTTGGTTGGCAGGTCCTGGGACACTGCCAGCATAGAGATAAGGTGCCCAGAGTAAAGACCAGACTTTTTGATGTTTGGATCTGCCAGCACCTGGAAATAGGTAGGTACAAATACAGGTACAAAGCCAGGCAAAAGATTTCACAGGATTATACTGCAGTGCAGATTAAGTTGCAGCCCACCAATGGTACAGTGTAACACAGTGAGGGAAGGATTCCCCCATTTTTTACTGAATAAGCAGAAGAGCTACAAATTCTGGCTGCCTGTGCAAAAAGTAATTTTCTTTGTAATGAAATCCTGGCTGAAGTGAATATTTAAACCCAGTAAGTGCTGGAAGCAATTCCATGGTGGTCTCTCTAATAAATACCATGAGTAACAAATGCAAGAGATGTCTGGAACAAGGAAGAATTCTCTTCCAAATGGCACATATCTTAAACTATTACCTAAAAGAAGCAGAGCTTCTTGCCTATCTCCTACTGAGCTTCTGCTCTGAGCTCCTACCCTACACACCCTCTAACACTATAATTACACACCTCTGCTCTGCCTCAATCTACTTTAAGCGCTTTTCTAGTAGAAGTTTGACATGAGGAGCAAGATTTATTAAGTGCAGTCCACTGATCTGTTTTTCCATCTTGTAGATTATTGGAAAACTGAGTTTTCTGTGTCTAATTTGCAATTTTTAGAAAAGCATGTCTGTTCATAAGACTCTGAAAAATAATTGAGTTGTCTCCTAGAATAACATGACGTGACAACACAGAGGATTTTTTTATGCGGCTGAATAAACACCCAAACAACTCTCTCCTTTACGATAGTACTTCATATTGCTTACAAATTTTATTCTTCTAAACTGTTTCCTTTTTTTGCAGTTTTAAACAGCCTAGTTCTCTTTGCTGCATTTGTTTTAAGGTTTTGAAATGGCTGACAAGACTCAGAGGTGGGTACTTTGTTCCTCTACACATTTTTAAGTATTACAATTGGAAGTTTCAGGAATAGACTTAGTTTTCCAACATTTATTTAAGCATATGTTAAACATAAAAAGTTAGCTTTCCATGGATAAAATATTGAATTGGCCTTAGCAGAAATTTTATGAAGGAGAAATAGTACTGTATTTGCCAAAGGCAAAAAGATCTTTGTAAAAATTTTTTGGAAAAAAATCATAGCACGTGTTTCAGAGTAATTTTACATAGAAAGTGAATAGAGAAAATCAAGAGAGATATTAATATTTTTATGTGATGCAATCTCAATAAAATTACCCCTACTCAAATACTCACTAAAGAAATTCAGTATGCGTTCCATGCTTATGCCTCAGGGGCACTTAATTGTCAGTACTTCTTCCAATAAATATCAATAGTAAAAATCAGTGTACTGGAAATCTCACTTTATCAGGTACGAGAAGAAGAATGTAGAGCAGTTTGAAACATTTTTTATTTTTGTTTTCAGCTGTGAAGCAATAACAGAGGGGGGCAGTCTTGGACAAACATCTTTTCTGTGTATTCACAAAGCTCTATCTTTCGAGCTTCTGAAGATCCAAATTCAAGTACTGTGTCTGCTAAAACACAACACTTTGATCTACATTGTAAGTCTGGAAATTATCAGGTGTAAAGACCTGTATTACTTCTGCTTCTGTGCAGAAGGGTTCCACTCATCCAAAGCCAACTCACATGAAAACCCTCCATGGGGAAAAAGGTGCTGCCATGGGATGGGCTGTGGTGCTGCTCAGGGTTACTGAGAAAGTCATGGAGTGGTACCTGCAATGCAAGAGTGTGACTGTTGTCAACGAGCTGTCCCTAAGACTGAGGTGGTCATTTGGTTTCCCAAGAATTGCTGTGATATAGAGAAGAAGAAGGCTGTTCTGGTTCTGCTCTGCATCTGTTGCAGAATTAACTCTGTGTTGCATATGCACCCAGGATGTGATTGGACACTTCCCACTGAACATGATTTAAGTACCTTAAAAGTAAAGACAAAAGTAATGGGAAATTACACAGGAGGAAAACAAGTGTATGTGCTAGCCTTAAACAAATAGCTGGCAGTAATTATGCTCCAAAGTGATTGATCTGATGACTTAAAGAATTATAGGGTATTGTGACAAAGAATGAGAAAGCGGAAAAAACGAGAGGCAGTAGTCTACAACCACAAACAGCAGATAACATCTCAGAAGCTTTTGGGTTAGCCTTTTTTTTTTTCCTTCCCTCACTCTCAACACTCAGTTGCTGTATTTTATGCTGTTGTAGAACTCTTTGCAGCATCTGGATTTTGCCCTGAACATCATCTCAATCCATTTTCTTCACAAAACTCTCAGGTAAAAATACGACATTTGGCAACACTCCCTCCATGACTCTACACCATCTTTTAGTAGTTGTTTGTTAAACTGAAATGACTGACTTCTCACTTCAGGCTTCTTGACTAAGTACTATAATCCCCATGCTACTGCCTTTTTTGCTGTTTCCTTTAGATTATTTATGTTTGGACCCTATTACAATCTTTAATTTACTGGTAGCAACCTTCATAAATGCTAGTTTAAATGTTTTCATAATGTTGGCACTGGCCACAGCAATGTTCTTTGTCTTGCAATGCACAGAAAAAGCTTTGTCTGTGGCCTGTTTAAATTAACACCATACTTAAGATCAGACAGGTTGCAACAAAGCTCTGATGAAAATGTCTTGTTTCTTACACAGTGTTTCTTACAGCGTAATCTGCAGAGATAATGATGGAATAGAACATGTTCTTCACAATCTTTCAGAATCAAAATCTCTGTTCTGAGGTTTGCAGTCTTGGAAGAACAACCAAAACATCTACTTTAGGCCACTGGGCCTTTCACTGTGTTGTTGTTGGTAATAATAAAAATAGCAGTTAATCATAAATCTATAATTGTTATTATTGTCCAGCACGTGGAAAGGAGTTTCTACTGTTTGGTCCATCAGCCAATCTGTCCCTTCAAATAGAAAGAGAATTAGTCCTTAGAATCTGGAATCTCTGAATGCTTTTGCACTGAAAAGTGAGCGTGTGAGTCCCTGTCGTAACAGACCGTATGTTCATAATGCTTTTGCATATGGTGCTTTGTTAGAGCTAATATTAGCCTGTGTAAGACACTGAGTATACAGACAATTAGACAGCAGTTCAACTACATCAAGATGCATCACAATCCTATGTTATCCTGTTTGATTCTTTTTTCCTGAAGGGAAAGCTGAAGGACTAACTTGCCTTCCTGTCGCCCATATAGGACAGGTAGCTCTCCATGAGGGAGTCAGACTATTCTTTGGCTGATATTAATCTTTGGAAGGTTCCCCCTCTTGTCTTCCCTGTACTCTGTCACTATTCAGGCTGCCAACCTGGGAAGTCTGGGAAGCTGAACAGAAGGGGAGTGTGGTTTTGGACAACGAGCCTTCCTCAGTAAAATAATTCAGCATTGGACCTAAAATATGCAAACTGTAGGGGTCTACAATAGAGACTTAAACAGTGCACTGATAAAAGCAACCTGGTTGGAATTTCATTGTGTTCCATGAAAATCAAGAGCAAAATTCACTGATAGGGATAAGGGAGAATAGGATCAGCTTATTTCAAAGTGAGCTATATGCGTCTTTGAAATTCTATCTTCAGGCTCAGCTCTCACACACAGGAGCTCTCCTTGAGGAGTTCTCCACCAGGTGATGCAGAACCAGGTGTCTTTCCATTAGCTGCTTTTGTACTGTATCAGAGAAATGTACAGTCATACAAGTAAATTCAGATTGCTCTGTACGTTCTGTTCATTTTCAAAAATTTCCTCATAAAACTTATAAAATATTTCATAACATATAAAATTTTCTCAGCAGAGGAACACTGTAATAATGCAGTGCTGTGGCTTGTTTCTGGGTTCACAGGTGAGAGCCTAGTGTGCCCCACTGAGAGGGGCCCATTAAAAACAATGCATGTCTCGGTGCTTTAGTGGTGCTGAATCACTATAGGGTGTATCTGCATGTATTGGCACAAGAAGCATCCACTCGTTTTTGCTGACCTCTTTTTTCCCCTAGAGCAATTTAGAGAACCATCGTAGTCAGATCTGTGCTTCTTACGTTGAGTAGAATTTTCTTCTAAACCAAGGCTGCATCTGGTGGTCAATTCCAGTTCAGATTTACAAACCGACTTCCTAAATATCGGTTGTCTTATCTTTCTGCTGTTAAAATCAGCCTGACAGTAAGAAGTCAGATTGTAATTTTAATATTACAGTCAGGTGACATTTTTGTACATGTGATGGAATTATTCTTGAATTTTAAGTGGGTAAATAAAACAGAAGCTCACCATAAATATTTGTAATCATTATTGTAATTTTTCTAAATGCATTCTCAAAGAGTTTTCAACACTATTTGTTAAAATAACGTTAATTTTCTTCACTTGTTTAGTGAGTGTGTAAAATGTATTGGACTTACTGATTAATGTCAGTAACAAAATTAGAATTATTAATGAAGGTAAAATGAAACACCTGAACTCTTCATAATTTGCAGTCTTTTTGCAAGAGTGAAACCCACTTTTTACAGTCGTCACAGTTCAAAAGATGTTAGCCTGTCATATTTACTCACAAATTCCCCCTTATGTTATTGTACTGAAAAAATTGTATGAGCTGCAGCAACACATTATTTAGCTATGAAGCTTTTCCTTTGAAAGGGCTTCCCGGTGCTTGCTTTTAGCGACAGGCAGGAATGTGCCGGACAAACCGAGCCCAGAACTGAACATGCTGCTGAGGGTGTTTTGTACAACTGGCTTCTCTACAAACCACAGGCTGTTTTTGTGGCTTTGCTTGGGTAAACACGGCTCTGGCTGAGCGGGGTGGTTGCGCAAGGCAGTGGAGGTTTGGCCTCCACATCCTCCCACACTGTACAGCGCCCGGGGACCAGGGCCTGATCCAGCCCTCGGCCAGCTCTGCTGGCAGCCCGTGGAGTTTGGCCCTGAGGCTGGTTCACCAGGACAGGCTGGGAGGAAGTGGAGGGTGGGAGGAAGGGGAGCGTGGAGAGGAGCTTGAAGAGCTGAGGAGCTCGCAGGGTGACTGCACATGACAGGTACCTGGCGCTCTGGCGACAAGAGTCTGTCAAAACTAAACACTAAAACACCAAAAGGTTGCAAATAACAAATTTATGGCCACAGAAGATTCAAACTGCATAAGAGGAAATACTTCTCTACAACCACGGAGCCTGTGGGCTGCAGTCAATATAGGGGACTGCTGTCTTTTGCACTGAGGGTCGTGTGCCTTGCTTCCCCTCTGAAGGGTTGTCCTGCACACTGCACACTGGCCAAGGTCTTAGGAGGCTGAGTTTCATCTCTGCTCCTCTGCAGGCTTCCTTGATGGCCTTAGGACATCCAGGTCATCCATGTGGATTTTAGGTTGGATCCAGGAGGTCATCTGGTGAGATGGTGGATGTGGGAATGGAGGACCCTGAGGCTGTGTTATAAAGCCACGAAGAACATGAACATGATAAACATGATAAGCCAGCTAGTAAGGCTACAGTCACAACACATTAGGTAACTGCTGGTGAAATCTTCAATGCTGATGGCTCTCTAAACACCTAAGTGGGCTAACAGGTATTTTAAAACGAATTTATTTTTATGTCTGCACCTAAATTCTCTATAAATTTCACTTTGAGTTCCACGTTAGTTTTTGTACACTGTCTCTTCCCCCTTCTGGTACAGGGGGTGAGCAGAAGCTCCCCTTGTACCAAGGGCTGAGATGTCAAAAACTGAGATGGGACTGACTGTGGTGTAATGAACACAGTAGGAAGAGCCAGCACTGAAGTGTATGGGTGGTATATAAATACCTCAGGACACCCAAGAGTTACAACATCCATCATATTGCAAGCAGTGGAATAAAACTTGGGTTTGTGTGGAAATACTCAGCTGCTTCTGCCTCTGTTCTCATCTGCTGTGACTGCAGTAGCTGCTCCTCCTTCTTATGATCCCATTTCCCTAGTGGGAGCAGTTGTTTCCTTGCTGTTTCTCCTTGTGTGAAATTAATACTTTTCAGGACAGCTTAAAAACAGTAACACCCAAAAAGGAGGAAAGTCTGCTGAAACATGCAGAAAGTAATTATATATGATCATTTATATATGCAGATTAAGTTCAGATGACAAATGCCTCTGATCCCCTTGACTTGTAATAGACAATTCAGAAACAAAGCCATCTTTGAGTGAGAGGCCACTTTGCATCTTGATGAAAAGCACAAGAGGAAAGGAAAATGAGACACATTTCTTGGGACATTTAATAATAGCACAACATCACAGTCAGTTCTGCAGAGTACAAATGTGCAGCAACTTCTCAGAGAATTGGCTGGATAGTCAGGATGTTCTTTTCCATCAACAGTGCTGATTGAATATACAGCTGGGTAACTCTGAAAAATTATCAGCAGTGAGACAATTGAATTAGCTGGTGTTAAGTGGTGGTTATTAGGGATGTCATTCAGTTGTTCATACATAGATGTCTAATGCAGTTTGAAGTATCTTACAGTACTTAGGACATCCTCTGGGACTTAGTTTATAGATGTGATTTTGAGGGGTCATGGGCTTCCCTAAAGGTCCTCTCTGCTATATAAGAATGTCTCAAATGCCCTAAAAGCATCTTCGATGGCACTTGACATTTATATGTATGCCACAGAACCAAGCCCCTGGTTTCTGAGTTCAGATTCCAATTAGATAACCAGAAGTAAATGCCATCGCCCTGCTGTGATGTTTTTTCAGACTATCTACAGTTCTGGGAAAAGAGCATTAACCCACGTTTCAAAGGTCATCTTTGCAATCACAAGCCCATTGTTAGAAGTTAATCATGATAACTACTGGAAAAGGGTATCATCAAAGAGCCTTTAAAATGTGGACAATTTGATCCTAATCGTAAAGTTTTTATTCCTGTGTTACATGACTTCCTGAAGCTCTGCACATTAAGGCAGCATTGTCTGTTTTTTGCAAAAGAAATACTAATCAGTGAGGGGTAAGATAAATGTTTTTTGTGCCTTCATCTTCCAAATTACAATTTCGGAACCCAAAGAGATGATTTTTTTATTTTCTAACTAGGTAGAAGATAAGGTCAAGGGGATTTAAATTTAAATGGTCTCTGGAATTGAATACTGATGCTGCTATTAGGAAGGTGAATCAATAACCGACAGAAAATAAAACTCTTAGGAGAATGAACAATAATACAATCATGTAGAGTGGATAATGAAACAAAATTTAAAAAGCGTTAACACACATTTTAGCATGAAAATCAAAAATTTAAGAGGGTTACTCAGCACCCTTTCATAAATGCATCTTCTAAGTGTATTTTGTAATAGAGAATTTGCCTGATGGAGTGTAATAGAAAATGAAATATTGAATTTTTTATTATTTAACAGGATCTTGTTTATTCTGGCAAGACAAACTAAGCACACACACTTCCCAACTGTAGTAACAACCAAAAGGATGCAGTAAGACATCTTCAAACAGGAGTTGAGCTGAAAACATTTCTAAAACAAAACAGGCAACAGGAAAATATAACATTAAGATCTTAAATACTTTAATATTTCTTCCTTTTCAAGTTAATCCATAAAAGCTAGTACATTCCATCTGCAATTTTTAAATGAGTTTTTAAAAAATTTTATCGTGTTTCCAGAAATACTTTGAAGGCTGTTAGGGCACTTTGACAACAGAAATTAAATGGATTCCTGATACTGCAACCTACTAAGCACTTCCTCTGAGTGTAATCACTTAATATTTCCCAGGCTTTGCTCAACATCATGCTTAATTAAACTTTTGCTAATAAACATGAAGAGCTGTTTAGCCCCTTTGATGGGCTCCATTGACAAAACAGTTGTTCAGTCAAGCATTCATGTGTATTTATTTTTAGGCGATACATGCAATGTGTTTACATATATGCATAAATATTTTACAAAAAGAAGATATGAAAAAAATTTATTAATTAATACTTCATAAGGTAAATTAAAATTGTTTTTTAAAAGATATGTTTTGTTTGGATAGTTTGTTATATTTGAACATGAGATATTTCACAAACATGTATCTTTAGTATGTTCCTATGTAGTGCATTTTATGCTTAACCGTGCTTGAATACAAAAACATTAATTACAATTTTGTTCTTATTGAGAAGACAGGCTTAAGAATATAATTTGTAAATTTACTCATACAAGTACAACATTTTTATTCTCAGTCATATGGCACTGTCCCATCCCTGGCAGTTTTCAAGGCCAGGGTGAGGCACCGAGCAACCTGGTCTAGTGGAAGGTGTCCCTGCCCACAGCACGGGTCCTGGTCGATGGCAAGTTGAATATGAGTCAGCAATGCCCTGGCAGCCAGGAGGGCCAACCATGTCCTGGGGGGCATCAGGCAAAGCATCAAGAGCCAGTCGAGGGAAGGGATTGTCCTGCTCTGCTCTGCACTGCTGCGGCCTCACCTTGAATATTGTGGGCAGTTTTGGCACCACAAGGTAAGAAAGAAATTAAGCTCTTAGAGAGCATCCAAAGGAGGGCAACAAAGATGGTGAAGGGCCTTGAGGGGAAGCCATATGAGGAACAGCTGAGGGCACTTGGTCTGTTCAGCTGGAGAAGAGGAGACTGAGGGGAGACCTCACTCCAGTTACAACTTACATGTGAGGAAAAGAGGAGGGGCAGGCACTGATCTCTTCTCTGTGTGACCAGTGACAGGACCTGAGGGAATGGGCAAAGTTGTGTCAGGGGAGGTTTAGGTTGGATATTAGTAAAAGGTTCTTCACTCAGATGATGGTTGACTACTGGAACAGCTCCCCAGGGCAGTGGTCACAGCACCAAGCCTGACAGAGTGCAAGAAGTATTTGGACAATACTCTCAGGCACATGGTGTGACCCTTGGGGATGGTGCTGTGCAGGGCCAGGAGCTGGACTCGATGATCCTTCTGGGTCCCTTCCAACTCTGCATATTCTGTGATTCTGTGAACTAGATAATCTTTAAGGTCCCTTCCCAAACTATTCTTTGATTCCTTGACAGAACCTCTCCATACTACACCCTATAACTGCACTTGCACAATGGACACTCGGCTGGTGTCTACTATTTCACTTCCACTTTAAAATCATCAACAAGGATTTTAATACAAGCTACCTTGATTTTTTTTTCTTTTTTAAAAAAGGTTTGTACATACTATGTGATTTACAACTACATACTAATAGGCATAATACTGAGGGGTTTGCTCAGGTAATACTTTCCCAGGGAGGCTTAGAGGAGTTTTTCCTGAGAAGTGAAGGTAAGACACAAGTATTCCCTCAGTCATGCTTGGGTACAAACAGAAAAGTATGATTTCTGATCATCACACATTCCACTGGAAGGACAAGGAGGGGAAAGGAGCATTTCCTCAGGAGCATTTCTTATTTGGGTAGGTGGAGAAATTAATTGTTTTTCTGTTTAATAGAAGAAACTCTAAAACCAGAAAAGGAAAACAAGAAAATGTAATTATTGAAGTTTCCAATCATTTACATTTAGCAGTGTAGACCTGAGCTTATGTGGTTCTAAGCCCAGCTATGGTTGGGATGCTATGCTCCACCTGGCACGTGACAGTGGGAAGTCTCTGGTAGCTTATCGAGAATGTAAAAAGAAAATACCACTCTCTGGAGGTCCCTCATCTTTTCTGTCATAATCTGAGAAAGCCATGAAAGCTATGGCTCATACTGTGTTATGAATCATACGCAGGTTTGTTAAGAGCAGATGCGGTGGCATTTTTTTATCTCAAATAAATTGTATTCCATCATTATGATAACTGTCTTATTTTGTTCTCTTACCTCAAGGCTTTGTTTACATGGGAGTTAACAACTGATAGTAAAGCAGTGGCCAGTTCACCTATTTTTCTGAAATCTTAGGCTTGATAAATAAGCATTGCTAATTTATGAAAGGCTAGTGATGGTTACAGTGGTAAAGAGACACTTAAAAACAGAATAGTAAAAATACAAATAAATCAGTGACATCAAGACCCTCCAGAACCAATTTTTGAGCTGGAAGCAGAAAGTAAGACCATTACTCACTATGTGGCAAAAGAAGTACATTAGCAAGAAAGAAAATTAAGTATATCTATAAATCACTGGTAAAAGCAAATCGGCCTTGTGGGCATGGGCTGTCCTTTAGACCAGTGTTGCCCCGTTTGGCCTGCTTGGGTGCATGCACGGGAAGCAGCAGCAGGAGCAATAGGAGCACTTCTCGGGGGAGGAGGTGTTCAGCTGCTCAGATATGATGTAAACGGCTCTTTGAAGTGGTCAGTATACCAACAGCTGTCTCTGTACCATGGTCTAGTGATCATTTTATAGAGCACCTCTAGATCAGAGCTCCTTAGGAACAGAAGCAGGAAATTGCACATAAAAAGAGACTTTTCCTCTGCAAATCACTGCAAATTCTGGAAAGAAATTCTTATTATTTGACAAGGCCATACAAAAAAGAGCAGGCAATTATTGTAGTCCAAGCTCAGTGAGAGCTATTTTGACACAGGATAGGAAACCTATGGGTGTACGGCAGCATTTTTGTGTAAGAGCCATTACAATGACTTGTGATTCCTAGAGGACAGTGTCTGCCTCAAACATGCGCTCTCAAAGCTAAACATTTAAGTGTGTGTTTATGAAATTTGATCTTCAACAGTACTGGAAATGGCCAATATGTGAATGGATACCTAATTTTTCTAGAGAACATTGAGTTTGACAGTTATAGCTATTCCCTTCAGAATATTTCTGAATTGCCTGAGGAATTGCAAGTAAAAAGACTAAGTAACAATACATGAAACACTGTCTTTATAGTATAAATGAATTGTATCACTGACTCCTGTGACATCCTTTGACATTCTTAATTTTTCTCTCACATTAATGGCTCCTTCTAAAAATTAACATATAAATATTTATTTATGTAGAAGTTGGTAGAGAAATTTAATGGTTTAAAATCACTCAGCCTCTCTGGAACATTAATGATATTTTTTATCAGCCCTGTGTGTATACAAAGGGACTTATTGCATTGGCAGTTGTTATTTCTGGTTTTATAAGTAACACATATAAGTGAAAAATATAAGCCACATCACTCACCAGATAAAGAAAGACATTTTGAAAGGGTGATTTATGAAAACCTTTTATTGTAAAAGGTTAGAAGTTCTCTCACTTTGTTTGAAGAGTGGTGTGGTCTAGCTGTACTTATACATGTGACATACACATGCTTTTTTACTTACACAAATGGTCTAGTTCTAATTATATGCAGGGAAGAAAATACTCATAATTCCTACAATTGATTCCTCGGTCTGTCTTACATTAGGCAAATATTTTTGCAAAATATATTTTCTCATTTTTCCTCCCTCTAAAATTAGAATACTACTTATTTAGCAAAATTAATATTTAAAATTATTATTTAATTCCAGTATTACCTGAAATTATTAGAGTATTACTTCATAATTCAATCATTTTCTCTCTATCCTTAAGGAAAAGGAAATCTCCATGCATCATAGCTGTCTGCAGAAGAAGAAATAAGTCAGTTCTTCTTCTTCTTCCTAATCCTCTGACTATTCTCTTTGGCTATATCTATGTTAGTAATACAATCAGTACGGGGATTGTTCTCTGGTCCTAAGGCCAAGAGGCACCACGAAGCCTGCACTGTGTGCCCTAACTGGGATTTCGTGTTATTCTCTGAACTGCAGTGGGGCAATTTTCTTAGAGATCCAGACCATGCTAAGGGGATGTGCTAAGCATTAAACCACTAATTGTGGGACAGCATTTGATGTATCCCTAGCTCTCTGTAGTTATTAGTGAGCATATACCCAGAAAACAAAGAAAAACACCAAGAGAAGCAGTCCTGCTTCATGACTTCTTCCTCCCCAACATCTTCCTGGAGGTAATCTCATAGAAGAGGGTATAGTAGGACAGACCCACTGGTATTTCAGATGTTGCCATGACACCAATATGTCTTTTTTCTGAAAATTTTATTTTCAGCTTCTATGGAGACCTAAAATGCAGAGAAATAAATTCTGGTACACCTGAAGTGATTTATTGCATCATTTCATGAATGAAATGCCTTTCATGGGACTAGTTGTGGAAACAGTTATGTTCAATACTATACATATGATATTTGATCTTGACAAAGGTAATTAAAATAATGTATCTTGTAGAAAATATAACAGAATAAAAATATGGGAAATATTGCCCTGATTTAATGCTCCAGTTAGCTTAACTGCTACTTGAATTTAATTAAATATTATATTGCTTGAAGATGTTTCATAAATTATTTGCAAATGTACATGTGCAGAGAAGTGGCACTAATCTGTATTATTAAGGCTTAAAGATTTACTAGAATATCTCACAAGATCTATAGAAACCAAAAATGCAATCACATAAGAGACTAAGTCATACAAAAATGCCTATCTTTTAAATGAAGCTATTACTGCTGTGTCAGGGTATTTTCCCTTTCTGGTTTCCTGGTGCAGTCCACACTGTGATATTCATGCATGCCTTGAAAGGCCTCACTTCTCTGAATAATCTTACATTTCCCCTGGCACTTTGCAGGAAGAAAGGTGCTCCGTTATATTCAAAATTCTGTGCCCACTGAAGTGCATGAGAATTTGACACTGACTCCTTTGGGATGTCTCAGAGCATATGCAGCACTGTGTGCAGATAAACTGCAACTTAATTGGAAATGATACATTACACAGCTTAATTGATTACTTTACATCCTTTTTTTCAAAAATACAAAATTTCATTGCAGACATAATTTGAATATCTTTGTCACATTGAAGAGGGAAAGAATTAATTAAAATCCAGATTGCCAATCAAGTTGAGAACACAATATGGAAATCCCCATTAAAATCAGGCAAGAAGCAATGCTCAAATTGTGATAGAGGCTAATGTATTTTGCAAATCAAGATGCCATCTTCAATCTGTAACTTAGTGAAATGCACAGATTTTTCCCTGCCCCCATTCCCACTCTTTTTTCTCTAGTCTAAAGTGCACTCTGTAATGCATTATTAAGCCCAATTCTGACCCAGTTTCTTAATTATCTGTAAGCTACAGAGAACTTGTAGCAGAATATTAACTAAGGCAAGAAATGTAATACAGAAGAATCCACAATGGCATTAGAGCGAATCATTAGCATTTTGCTAAGAAAATCCTTCACATTTTCATCTTTAACTTAACCTAACATGCAGAATGTATATTTTAAAGTGGTAAAAAGTATATACCATGCAAGCCCCCAAAACAACCCCTGAGGAGAAAAAAAAAAAGCAGCATTTCTGGATTCACAAAATCAAAAAACTTGTAGCACACTGAAACATTTCTGGAACTATTTTTTGCAACCATTCTGAGTGGATACCATCGACAGTTGTTACAATCTCATATAACATTATGTGCCCAACTGTTTATTTTAGATGAACTGTAGAATATAACCTGGTGTGAGTTATCCATACATACCAAAATTTGGGGCAGTAAAATCAGCATAAACATCTGTCATAGTAGAGGACAGTTTGAACAAACCCTCCAAACAGTCTTGTGCCTGGCCAGTATCAAATTAGCAGGTGCAGTTTCATACCTCCCTGCACTGCTGTGTACTAGTGGGATATAAGAAGTTTTCATGGTGACAAATCGACCACAGGTCTACTGTATCAGAAATAACACAGGGACTTTTACCTATAAAGCTGTGGGCATATGTGATTTTGAAGACTTGCTGTATCATCCCTGATGTAGAAGTGTTCAAGTGAGTGAAAAACATACTGAAAAAGCAATTTATTTAGTGAGAAGATTTTTTAATACAAAACATATTTCAAAATTATTTGAGGAAAAAATACTTTCCCCACCCCATAAGTGAACGATTTGTGGTATGCACCTATAGAAAGTCAAGCTTTAAGTGCAAAATACAGACAGCAGAGAAAGTCTGAAAAATATATTTATAATTCTGTGGAGAAGAATGTGTTTATTCTATTCAAAGATCAAAGAAAACCCATGCAGTCACCTTATCATTGAGCTGAGGAATGACCTAACTCCCCAGAATATGGAATTTGTATATATGTTTTTTAAAAAATATTTGTTTCATTAATTCATCAATGAAGAAACCTTACTGTTTGAAAAAGAGTAAGAGTCAGTTAAATACAATGTTTTATTAGTAATAGCATCAAATGCAGCTCAAGTGGCAAGTTGGTTCTTTGCAAAACATCAGATGATTGGAAAGTGCTAACAAGCTTAATGTACATTCAAGTACGTTGCTTCAATTTGAAGTGTACATTCCCTACTGGATCATCTGGATGTATCTTTCCTAATGCTAATACCATAAATTTCCCACTGCAACCTGACAAATATTCTTCTTCTGGGAATAAAGGTGTCCAAAGTTTCTTTAAAGAGAGGAACAGCAAGGCTGAGGCATCTTTCATTTACAGATATGAAATAAACATCAAAATCAGTATCTTATACTCAAGCACCTAAACCAGTGCGTAGGCATTGAAACCAAAAGACAATTTTTCAAAGGCAGATTTTGCAAAAGTACCATATTTTTCCATTTTCTTTTTAGACTAACCTGTGTATTCAGTCAGGCCCAAACATTCAGGCCAGAGTATCATCTACAGAGCACAGACACCTTTTCTTCATGCATTTTAAGTTCATTTGTGTTTGATGGCAATCAAGTCAGCATTTAGTCAGCTGTCCCTTGGCCCAAGGAGAGAGCATCTGCAACTGCACATGCTGCAGGGACAAAGCTGGGCACCAGGATGATGATTTCCAATGTAAATATGTCATGCAAACCATCTGTGATATCCTGACCCCACCGTGTTTGGCTCTTTCACCTCCTGAAGTGCTCTGATCCAGTGGTGGTCTGTGAGGAAATATGCACAACCTCTTAGGCTGGAAACCATTCTGACTGATGCAGACATGGCTGGACCGACAATCTAAAGGCCTTAATCTTGTTTCCACTGGACAGAGAAGTCTGTAGTGAAAATATGCTGGTATCTATTATTCACATCTTAGCATAATCACCGGTGCTATTATTGTTAAATGAAAGAGAGTTCCCTCCCCTAAAAGCAAAATCATCTGTTTAGACACAGCAACGTTCTGCTGCCTTGTGTCCTGTCACTCCATGAATGTTGCAATTTCTCTCAAAAATATCCAGTAAGAGAGGTTTTTGCCTTCTCAGGCCTCCATTTCTTCCATCACTTCCATCACAATTGTTCGAGGGCCGGTCAAGATGAGGTTGCTCACTGTCCTGTAATCCACATGGAGAACATTGAGGCCATTGACAGATACGACAAATTGGCAAACCTGAGGAGAAAGCAAGAACAAAAACAGTTATGCATTTGCCTTTTTTTTGGTTAGGTTATTTACACAGATGTACTATCAACTCCTGACCATGCACACTCTGCAGAACTCTTCATACCATCTAATTCAACACTCTTAAATAAGCCCACATTTGTTAGAATTAAACTGGCAAGTTAATTTTCCATAATTTTTCTTGAAATATCACTGCCAGTTTCAAATCTGTGGAATTTTGAGGCACTACATCAATGATTTTTCTTATAAAAATGAGATTTTTTTTTCTTATAGCAATGATGCTTCGTTGTAACAATGGTTGGTTGCAAATAATATGGGACATTCAGCTCTGGGGGCCCCAGCACAGGAAGGACATTAACGTGTTGGAACAACTCCAGAGAAGGACAACCAAGATGATCGGAGGGAGCACCTCTCCTATAAGGAAAGGCTGAGAGAATTGGGATTGTTCAGCCTGCAAAAGATAAGCTTTTGGAGTGACATAATTGTGGCCTTTAAGTACCTGCAGGGAGCCTAGAAGGAAGATGAAGAGAAGACTATTTACAAGGGAGTGGAGTGACAGGATAAGGGGAAATGGAAACTAAAAGAGAGTAGATTAGGTTAGATATTTAGGAAAAAAATCTTTACTGTGAGGGTGAGGCACTGGACAAGGTTGCCCAGAGAAGTTGTGGATGCCCCATCCCTGGAAGTGTTCGAGGCCAGATTGGATGGGGCTCTGAGCAATTTGGCCTAGTGAAAAGTGTCCCTGTCCATAGCAAAGGGGTTGGAACTAGATGATCTTTAAGGTCCTTTCCAACCGAGGCCATTCTGTGATTCTGTGAAGACAGCTCTAGCTATTGCAATCTGTTCTCTTTTGCCGCGTGCCGGAGGAAAGAGAGGACAGGAGACGGTCCCAGCCGATGGTAGGATGAAGGCCAGAACTGATTTATTCATGGGAGCATGGGACTTATATAGGTTCAGGGAGGAGCTTGGAAAGTGGGAGGAGCTTGGGGGCAGAACGTAGCAAATAGGGGAAGGGCTTACAGGGAAGGAGGGGAATAATCGGGGCGTGGCCAGCCTCACATGATGACGCTGGGATTGCGTCCCCAGCCAGCCAATGGGAAATAGGGAATATACAGCCAATGGGAAACCGGTAACCGGGTAACCACCACCAATCACAATACAGCATACAAATACAAAGGGAATGACTATGTATAAAACATGAATTTGTGAGTTCTGAGGTAATTATCTGTTTGTGGTATTGATCCTGGTTGTTCTGGCAGCCTTTGAGACACTGTACTCCAACACTCTTTAGTTTGTCTTAAACATTTTTTTAGAAACCATTTTAGTGTGCTCTTGGTAGTCACATTAAAACTATACATCATGTTTCCAGGCTTAGGGTAAGGTCTGGACTGATGACTTCACTAGATTCAGTGCCAAAGCCTCCACTAGTATAACATGAACCTTAAGCATCCAAATTCTAGGACATAATGTCATGGAAGATGAAGTCAGTACTAGGACAGATTAAAATGTCACTGCCATGTGACTGGTTTTAGTTTCCTTCAGCAACTATGGCTTATTAATTAATTTCAAATATGCTAATACTGTGTTTGTAAAAGCTGTAACAAATTCAGACACGGGAAGTTTTGTATTATCATAAGCCATTTTCAGTTATAAAAGTATTGACAGAAATATTCTGACCAACACCACTGAATATTATCAGACAAAAACTCACATCAACATTGTAAAAAAAGTGTAGGAAAAGAAAGATAACACTGTGTCCAGTTCTGGGCTCCTCACTTCAAGAAAGACATTGAGGGTCTGGAATGTGTCCAGAGACACACAACGGAGCTGGTGAAGGGTCTGGAGCACAAGTCTGGGGGATTCTAAGGTCAGGGGAGACCTTATCAGTCTCTACAACTGCCTGAAAGGAAGTTGTAGCAAGGTGGGGGTCAGACTCTTCTCCTAGACAAGAAGTGACAGGACAAGAGGACATGGCCTCAAGCTGAACCAGAGGAGGCTCAGTGCCATAGTCTAGTTGACTTGGTAGTGTTGGGTCACAGGTTGGGCTCAAAGATCTCTCTCTCAAAGAGGTCTTTTCCATCCTAATTGATACTGTGGTATTAAAAAAAAATTCTTCCCTGAACAGGTGGTCTGACATTGGAATGGGCTGCGAGGGAAGTGGCAGAATCACCATCCCTGCAAGTGTTAAAAAACCCACATGTGTGGATGTGCACTTGGGGACATGTTTTAGTGGTGAATATGGCAGCGTTAGCTTAATGGTTGGACTCGATGCTATTAAAGAAACCAGTCTTTTCCAAAACAATTCTATGAGTCTGTGATTTTTTTTACCCTTCCCATTTAGGCAGAAACACAACACAGAAATGGATATAGGAGAGGTGGGAAGCAGCTCTGGTGTCCTTCAGTGCTAGCTCTAAAACAGATTTTCTTACATGTCATTTAACTTATGTGTTTCAGCCACCTTTCCTCTCAAGTAAAACGTGCAGTGACTTCAATTTGTATTTGTGCAAAATGGACAGAAAGTAGCTATGAATGTTCCATTTAAGGAAAATTACAGAGGAAGCAAAGCCAATCCAAAATTGTAACATTTCACCAAAAATGTCACAAATTATTTTAATCTCTTCTCCTTAGAGCCTCTGCAAAGGAGGAGCAGAAGCAGCAGCCCTGAAGAAAGAGCAGATCTCCCCCTTGTACCTTCCCCCTTACCCTCAGAACTCCTCTGCAGAGCCAAATATCCTGGAAGTCAGCCTTCCTGGTAGCCTAAAGGATCACCAAAGTATGGCAATCAGCACTGATCCAGTTCCCACGGCAGTATGGATGTATCTTTCCTCTGTATGAATACTTCAGCTGCAAGTATCATTGGGAAAATGGTTTTGCATGCAAAGAGTGCAGAATGTAATGATTTTTGTTGAAAAGATAACCCTTCATCATCTGCAGTGTGCCTCAATTAGTATTTAAGTGGCATGTCTATTTAGATTAAAATGTAGATTATTGCAGCATCTGTAGGCTCAACTTCCAGTGGTATTTCTTCATGTTTTCTATGGCTTTCCAAGATTGTATCAAGTTTTACTGAATTATAGCTCTGGCTTCAGAATAATAATTGGGTTGATGTAAAACAGACCTGCAGAAACAACATTGTTTCTTCTGGCTTAATGCAACTTTTGGAAGTTGAATGTCTGATGTCTGTTTTACTGCTGCATATTCTCAGACTTCTTGAGTTACTGGAATCTCAATGCATGGGACTCAAGTTTGGCCAGGGACAGGCATACAAGCATCTGATGGATAAATCTGCATGCTGGATTATGTTAGGGGCATTCAGGGGCCTCTGGAGAACATCCCTGGCAGAGGAACAGACTTTTCAGACCAGCCAGCCCCCCCATACCATGGCTGCTGTGGTGTAAATGTGGATGGTGCAGACATAACAGTAGTGTGAACAGCAATTTGGATGCCAAAGAGTGAAATTTCCTATGCAGAAGACAAGAGCTGACATGCCCGCATTCTCAATGTGTTTGTTTTATTGCATGCCCTTGGCTGTACTATTAACCAGCAATGCTGAGAATAGTCTCCTTCATACCATCCTTTGTACTGGATCCAAATGGCTTATTAGTTTCATTATTTCCATTGGAGAGGATTAGATGCAAGAAGTCCACCAAGCCAGATGAGAAGAGAAATGCAGAGAGGAGGACACTGCACAGAAGAGTACAGTCCTATCCTAAAATTGCACAAAAAGACCCATGAGGAACAGGAAATGATAATAAAGGGCCAGTCACCCTGGGGGTGACCAGTGCCCCTGAGGACTGTGTCTCTGCAAACTCCAGATCTGGCTCCCCCAGAGATAAAGAAATACAGAGGCATCTGCTGTGTCTTCCAGTCCTGACAAGGGGAAAGAGGTTTGCACAGTCCTTCATTATGCTGAGTGCTCTTGACTTGCCCAGTTTTCTTCTCCCCACCCTGACTTCCCATCCAGGACAGCATCCATCAAGGGGAAATAAAATGCAGCTCTGCTTCCTGCATGTTTGGCCATCATCAATCCTGCCCCAAAAAAGCCCACATCGTGCACTGCTGTACTGGTGGAGTTGGAAAACAAGCAGGAACAAGTGAGTACCCATAAACCAGCCCTGACTGAGTATATCAACTCACATAGAATTATCTCTGGAATTTTCTTAAGGAGACTGGTTTACAAAATCACAATGATTCAATGTTACACTTATAAAAACACATTTCAAAAAGCTGTAAGTGCTCAGCTCATAGCTACAGCTGTTAAGGGTTCTGTAACTATAAACATGTAGAATATTTTTGTTGGTTTCCACACATCAGTAACTATAATAGATGATAAACTACAGTTAAAAGAGCCTCACACAACCCTTTATTATTCATTTCCTCATAGCTCTCCAAGGAGCCTGACAGGACATAAGCATCCCTTTTTATCCTTTAGACTTCAAGAAATACAGCCCAGAATAAATTCCGACCATTTTGTTGGTCAGGATGTGGTGATCCAAAAACCACAGGACTAATAACAGTTAAATAAAGTAACACTCAAATGAAAAATCCTCCCTTAATTGATTTCAAAGTGTTACAGCAATAAACATTTATTGTTGAGTATTTCAGTTTTCTGCCACGGGGAACAGCAGCCCATGGAAGCAGGGAGAGCAGAAAAGGCATCTCTGTCTTTCTGTGTGTTTTCCATGGCACATACCGAAGGTTGAACCAAATCCATAAAAAGGTGAACTTCAAGTTTGGGCATACATTTGAACAGAAATTATCTGAAAACCTGTTGTTTAAGGAAGATAGCAAATATTTGTCATGCCGTTTATCACTGGACTGAAGGTGGCAAGAAGAGGCAAGAATAATTAGTTACCGTAATGTTTACTGGCCAAAATCAGGATTGTGCTGCACTTGGAGCTGCACAACTCTTCCTCCCCCTCACTGGTAATTGCTCTTTCCTCCACGGCAAGCTTTGGCTGCCTGCCTCTCCTGAGCCTTGCCAAGCTGCCCTGCAGATGTACATCCACACCCCTTGATTTTCCTGCTGGGAGAATTGCCCGCTGGCCAAACCAAAGCGCAGCTCCCTCGCAGGGATCTGCCTGCACCAGGGCTGGACAGCTGAGCCAGTGTTGTTCAGGAGTGTGATGAGGGTGACCGCAGGATCAGGGGTGTCAGAGACTGGCTGCACACGTGGGTGTGGAATCGCACGACTACCTTAAAGACAACTATTAAATAAAAATATTGCATACCTGTCACTAATTCGTAGTTAGTTCTTCCTCGGGCTGACCTTAATGTTTATGAATGCTACAGGAATGTTCTTAGAGGATAGGCAGTTAGCCTAGATTCTTGGATATTCAGGGACTGCTTTCACCATAGACTTTAGTTACCTTTCCCTGCAGAGCCAGGCCTTGCTTGTTTGACTTCTTTGAATTTAATATATTAAAAAATCCTTTTAAAATTTCCTTTCTTTTTATAGGTGCATGTTTCAGAAGGGTGCTGTGAAAGATTACGAAGGGTTGGAAATTCCCACTGTAGAGTCTGGCTTAAGTGATGAGGGCAAAGTTCTTTGGAAACAGCCCTAAAAATCATTTAAATTTACAGATGCAGTGACCCCAACCACTGATCACGGGTTATGAAGTAAGTAACAGCCAAACACAGTCAACAGATAATAGACCTCAAAGGAGTAGAATAAGACCATGATTACATGCTCACCCTATTTTGACATAAAATCAAAAAAATAGCATACGATGAAGAGGAACACAGCTGGTAGGGGGCAGCGTGGCCAGGGATGCTGGGGAACTGCCCTTTCCGCAGCAGTAAATGCATGCACCTCACTCCAGTGGCTGGGGGTTATGCTCTAATTCTGAATGGATTTATGATTTACATTTCACTGCCAGGATCAGTCTCCAGAATCCACTCTGCTTTATTTGTTTATTTAGTTGTTTTTTTTGTTTAGGATTGTTTTGGGGTGGATTTTTTTGGAGGGGGGGGAGGTTTGTTAACTTCTCTTTAAGAAAGAAAGTATAAACACTGCTACAAATGCAGATCAAATATGCACCAAAGAAATCATTGTTACTAAATAAAATGAAGGCTTGAAATTCTTGAATACAAAGTTAAATTACTCAATGACACAGTAAAGATAGTGGCAACAGTGCTATATTTCAGCAGTCCTGTATTTCACACAATTATCTAGACAGTATTGGGAACATTCAGAGTCTAAGACTGCAAAGCACAAAGTCTGTCAGTACACTCTAGTCTTCTCCTCCAACAGCACCAAGGTCAACCAAATGGAAAGGTTTCACAAGCTGTTTGGTGCTGAAAGCTGCTCTGGCATCAGCAATTAACAGCAGAAAGATATGTTGAAACCACTGCATCAATTAATTTCCATTGAAGATGTGAATATTACTCTACATGTGGCAACTGTATGAAGGGAAATAGTACAAAATGCTGGGACTGAGGGGGAAATCCAGCCTTGCACTAATCTTTCACTCTGAAGCAGCCAGGATTTCGCTCCTGGACTCTGTGTGGAATTGAAGCAGATTTCTCCTGCCGCAAAGCACATCCCTTTGAGACCAGGGTAGTTCAGAAGTTATTAGCATATTGCAGAGAAACAAGTAGCTGAGAAAGCTGTGTTTGAATCAAGGCTGGCTCAGTCATCTACCATGAGATAGAGTGGATTTAACCCTTTGCTCTGTTCATGACTTGTATGCACACTGATTTACATACAGTTATTGGATAGTTTAGGACATGCTTCCTTGACTATTATTTCTTCCTGTCATCTGGTGTGATGACAAAGTCACACAGATAATTTTGAGACAAACCATTCCCAAAATACATGGAGAAATGTATGGTTACTTTTGGGTCTGGTTTTTTAAACCTTATTAGCATCAAATAGAAATGATGAACTCAGGCAAAAGTGGGAGTTATTTTCAACCTTCAAAAGTTCTTCAGCAATTTTCCTAAGGACTAAAATAAAAGCTTCTAAGTTCTTTTAGAGCTGTCTAAAGAAAAGTGTATTTTGACAATTTTACAGAATAAAATTCATACCAGAATTGATAATCTAATTATTTTAAAAAGAAAGGTATAGCCCAGTATTAATATTTTTGCTTTTCTTCATGCTGATGCAAAATTAAAATGAAATCCATTACAGATCCAGCCTGCTTACATTTCTGTTACACAGATACCCTCAATAATTATAAATAACTGCTTTTTTTCATATCTTACTAATCCTGCAGGGACAAGGATCAGCTTTGAGTAGCTCAAAGTAGTAATTGTTTCATTATGATGTTCTGAAACTCACTGTGATCTTCCAGAGGAAAGTTCTCCACATGTGGTTAGCAAACCAATCTGTTTCCTATGTATCACCTGCAGGACAAACCTGTGACATCCTGATTTCTATTAAATATCAGGCCATGCTCTCATTAAGAGCCCTTCCTTATGGGCACCCATGAAATCAGAGCTGGAGGACTAACATTTTGTACTTGTCAGCAACCTGAAGATGTGTTCAGCAGGATACCAAACAAATCAAAGTTTTCACACTATATATACTTCTAAAAACTCTGGGCCAGTTCTAAAACAGAATTTACTGGTTGGTATGGCCACAGCTCTCACCTGGGAAGATTCATGAACTCCTGAAACTCAGAAAGAAAAAGCAAAAAAACCCCTAACAACAACATAAAAAAAACAACAACAAATACAGAAAAACCCAAACAAACATAGGCTTTGCCACAGCTTGTGTAAAGAGGCAATGGATCTGCTTTGGCTTTTCTTGTCCTGCTGACAGATTTCAGCAAAATTTGTACAAGCCTTAGGGGCTACAAGAAGGTAAGATCCGAAACACTGCTTTCCAGCCTTTAGCAAGGAGGATGGGTACATCCAAGCTTTCAGTGTTTTAAAGGAAGAGGTATCCTTCCAATGGGATCCTTCCCTCCCTGCACTCCCTTGCTCCTCTGCAGATGCTGGGAACTGCTGCTCCCACTCCCGCCCCCCAAGCACCACTGCACTCTCAAGCAAATATGGAAATCAAGGTGAATCTAATTTAGATATGAAGGAATTGAAAAATGAGTGAAGCTAAAACCTCCTATTTAAGGCTCTTATTTTGTCACAGAGGAACAAAAAAATATGCTGTTTGTATATTTTATTGCAGTTACCATTTAGAAAGTGAGCTATTTACATGGGGTAACCATGCAGGCTTGCCCTGCCAGTTGTTAGATCCCTTCAATAAATCTTCCAAGCTAATTACTGCATCATCACCTTCTACCTCACATACCACACCATGGATTTGTACACAAAATCCTTAGTGACAACATCAGAGAATGAGGTTTCCCTCTCCTCAGGGTGTAAAAAACTAATTTTACTTTCAAAAGAAACACGGAAAGAAAAGGTTTGCTTATTAAAAGCTGGACTGATAATCTGATCTGGGACCTCACAACCCCTTCTGCCAGTAGAAAGGGATATGCTCAGCCTGAATTGCCAAGGAGTCTGCAGATCCAGATACCAAAGCTCTTTCAAAGCAGAGGAAGTTTCATAGCAGGACTTGGTGCCTGCAGTCCCAAGAGGTGCTCCTGTCCCTTTGTGCTGGCTCCAGGAGCAGCTCGCCAAAGCCAGGCACCGCTCCCTTTTCATCTCGTGCCAGCAAAAATAAATAATCGAAAGCACTTGTCTCCAGGCAAAATAAGTTCCTTGACGTGACGTGGATGGAGGAAGAAGGCAATAGATACATATCTGGTTGGAGCCAAAGGGAAAGAGGGAGATGAAAAGGAGGTGAAGATAGGATCAACCCTTCTGGTAGCAGCTTAGACTTAGATCAGTAAACTGCAGCTTAAGTTTACAGATAACTTAAAGTCCCAGCGAAATCAGTGATACAGGATGGATGTTAGGGTACCAGGAACAAGTGCAGAGAAATCTGAGGCAGGAGAACCACAGTGGAGAAGAGGGTGCAGGACTCAGCCTCTTCTTTTACATACTTACACACACAACCTGCAGTTATGCTGATACATGTTATCTTCTATTTAATAGGGTGTCCATAGCCATAAAGCAGAGGATTCCCCATGTTCAGCAAACAGCACAGGCCACCAAGATGCTGAATGTGCTGCCACAGAAGAGCCCAAGACCCAAGACTAACCCACACAAAAGCAAACCCATGCAGCACTAAGTATTTGCTCCCACTCTGCTAAGCTTTGCATTGTCACATTGGAATGAGGAAAAGAGATGAAAATCAGAGTCCTAAAAGCTATGTTTCCAGTTAGATTTTTATCTTCGGGGTTTTTTTTAAAGAATTCATGCAATCTTGATAGGATTAGTAAAAGAGAGCTGGAACCTCACAATTCACAACCTACTGCATTTCGCCAGACGGTTAAAAAATCATAGAGTGGCCTTTCCTACATAACTGTGGTAAGTGGATGGAATAGAATAAATTGCAGCTGTGTGTTCAGCTCTGTAAATATCTCCAGCAAAAGTGTAATTTGCTGTAGAGTGGGTGGTGTGGGAGTAGGCAAGTATACAGGTCTTGCATAAACACAGGATTTTCTCTCTCAAGGGTTGAGTTTCTTGTTCAATCTTTACACCAGTGTGAAGCTGGCCCACTGTTCCATCAGTGGGCTAGAAAATGGGTACCAGCAGAGCACAGTTCAACTCATAGCAGGGAAAACCAACTCTCTTTACAGAATTACAAAAATAAGTGCATCATTCTTGTGTCCATCTTGGTCTGTGACTGCAGTCTGCTATGGATGGTTTGCCTGAGGAAGGCCTCATTGCATATTTTCATTATATATACCTATTACATACTTCTTTTGCTTTCAAAAAAGGCTGTATTTTTTATAGTATTCCAAAGAAATTGGTCTACAACCAGAAAAAATTATCAGAAAATAAACAATATAATCTAAATAAATTAATAAATTTATCTAATAAATTACTATTCATTTTATAACATATTAAGTCACATAACATAAAAAGTGATAGGTTCTCAAGGGCCTCATCGTTGATTCAGACAGTCTCTCCCTCCTTTCCCACTGATGAGAATCAATGGGAATTTGAGTCCTTTTTTTTTCTTTCACCAGGAAGAGAATAAAACCATTGCTGTGCAGAAGCCACAGAGTGGACAAATTAGAGAGGGAAAAGAGCCGACCTAAAAGCCCATGAGAGCAACTCTTGTTTTGGAGCATGAGGCTTTTGGGCTGCACACAAGTCTCAGCTCAGCAAGCAGCAGAGTTTCCCTAAGAGATCAACTGAGCAGGCAGGCAAACACTGACACAGCAAACAGGAATTACTCATGAAGGTAAATTAATGCTATTTGTAGATATCTGGAGAAAAATAACATAAGGACCTAATACTCTGAAATGGAAACCTTCCATAAATATGGAATGGGGAAATATAGGTCACTGCTTCCCATGGCCCTAATTGGGAATTGGTGTGTAAAATCACTGACTTAATGTGCGTCCCAGCGAGAAATACCCACAGGTAAAGCTGAGCCAGGCTGGGCCACATCAGGAAAGCAAACCAGTGACTGCATGTCTAACTTCATAAGCATTTTTATTGTGCACTGCAATTTGATAGCTACCACAGAACAGCTCTGAAAATGTTAAATAACTCTAATGGCTAAAGATTGCTCTGGGTAAAATACTGCATCAGTGTCAGAAGAACATAGAGTCTAAGCTTACAAATAACATCTTTTCATGCTTGGGTTGAACATTTGGTGTCATTTTTTTTTCTTCTGGTATTTCTATAACTAAACTAGAATTGCTAAAATAAAAACACACATAATGAAGAAAGAATTTAAAAACTATGTATCGGTTTACTTATATGGTCAAATATAATTATGCTAAACTAACTAAATGTAGTTCCTTCAAGGCCAATATTGGTTCAAAGCAGTCCCTAAGACAGCCCAAACAAGGGAGTTACAAGGGCAGACACACTCATTCAGGGCACCCTCAGCACCCTCTGGTATCCAGCCTGTCATGAGCAGGAATGGTCTGCGCCATTTGTGACAAACAGCTGCTCTCTGTTTGCACGGACAAAAGTGCAATTGTTTTTCCATGTGTTTGGCTAGCTAAACAGAGCCTTGGCTTTCATGCAGCATGTTTCCCAAATCACTTGCTTATATCATGAAAGGAAGCCACTCTGTGTCTTGAGCAGCAAAAAAGAAAAGAGAGAGAAGTGAGGGGAAGGGGCTGTAGAGAAGCGGCAGCCCGGGAGCAGCAGCATCCTTGAAGTGCTTGGGGCAGAGAGCTGAGACAGCCATGATGCTGTAAACCCAACAGCACCTGAGAAACACTTCAAGGCTTCAAGGGAAATGGATATTGCAACTAAACCTAATAATACAAAATGCTTTTCATCCTCAGTTGAGACCAAAAGCAGTTCAAAAGCTAGCATGTTGCTGTACTGGCCTCTAATTTTATGCCTTTTTTATAGACATTTAAGATAAACTTTTTAAGATTTCAGCTATTCTGCAGGTGTTTTTCAGATGACAGTACTCTCTTTAGAGAGCCTGGAATACCTGAGTGAACTGCAATAGCCTCCAACAGCTTGAGCATGGGTAAAAACCCAGCTGTTCTGGCAGGCACCATTCAATGGGCTATAGACCACATTGGAATTTGGACGTTGTATCAAAACACAAGCACAGCCCTGTTTTACAGTGCAGCTGAAAGCAGTGCTGCTGTCTCTCTTTCTGAATGGCTACAGCTGTAAGACTCCAGAAACAATCAAGAAAGCACTTTCATAAAGGCAGGGTGTTCAGATATATGGGTTATCCTGTCATAAAACAACCACTTACTTGAAAAGAATTTTAAAAACTACTGTTTATTAAAATAATGTGACTAAATTTAAAAAATCCACTGACCTCCAATTATGAACTTGCAGGCAATCTTTTCTTTTTTTTTTTGATATTTGTATTTGGTGTTGATGAGAAGGAGACAATATACAGACACCAGTACAGTGGGTCACTTGTTGCCCAACAGCATTTTAGGTGACTGGCCTACAAGCAAGTTCAATTCTAATGTCAACTTAGTGATGTGAATGCAGAAAAAAGAGCTCTGAGATACTATGAAACTTTCTGTATTCACATACTGTTTCAGTTGTTGCAGAGAAAAAAAAAAGTCATTTTATTGCCCAGTAAAACTCTCTCAGTTGAAGGAGTCTTTGGGAAAAATCACACAGAGTCATTGGAAACCTAATACTGCTCTGCAGGCCAAAATTTGAGTCTGGGTTAAGCAAGTAAAACCTCACTAAACCTGTGTCCTGTAAGTTTATGGGTGAAAAAAAAAATAAATGTCACTGTTAAAGGTCAAATTTAGACTCAAAAAGTTGAACTCACTTGTCTCATATTTCACCTAGGAATCCCCGCTGCCTTCATTCCTTTCTCTATAGTGAATAACATAGATCCTGTTATTCAAAAACAGGACTGACAATCTTAAAAACAGCTTTTCTCCATTTTCTTTTGTGTGTGCAGTTTGCAGTTTGCATCCTGCTGGCGTGACATTCGCGCACTGTGCAGCCTGACTGCATGGCAGGGGGCTTTCCCCCTTATACCTCAGCAGGTGACTTTTCACATGCCAAGGTTTGATTTTTTTGTCATAGAACAGTCCCAGATATTCACAACGAGCACCTGAGCCGTAGCCCAATACAAAGCTGGCTGATTCTTTCAGTCAGTTTTATGTCCACTGGCTCAGAAGAACAGAAGCCAATGATCCACTGAAGCAAGTGCTGTCCCAGACCCCATCTGCTTGGTGGTGACTGTGCACTCCAAGGCACCTGGCACAAGGGTGGGTTTCACTTAACCTTCCGAAAAAACCGACTACAACAGAAGTTCTGCACCCTCGGAAGAGATGTCTTCAAAACAAACTAAGCCTTATAGAACTCTCTGAGGAAAGAAGCAAGACAAACCAAAGAAAGAAGCAGAAAAAATGGAGATCCACCAAAAAAAAGTGGGAATGTAAGATGAAATTCTGACAAGTCAGAAGATGATAGGAGCTTTTAAACATCTAAAATGTCACACTTGAGAGTCTTAATGATTAGTGGAAAATGGAGCAAAACAAAGGAGAATTTTGGTAAAGATCAGCAGAGACTGGAATACAGCAGCACTGGAAATAGAAAGTCTCTGCAGAACAGTTACAACCTGGGCAGGGGTGGCAGTGTCACAAACAAAGTATCCGGAGTTAATACAAAAACAAGTTCCAGGAGAAGGAGGAGGATGGCTTAGAAGGAGGACAGTTGGACAAACTGGAGTTTGAAGCTCAATGGGGCCTGTGCAGATATAACATTGCTGCATGGGAGTCAGTGGGTCCAGTCTTCAGGCTTTCTGCTCAGAGACTGGAAAACCTGGACCTTTTGCTGTGAACAACAGTCACAGAAGGAATCAAAGAAACATCAGCAAACCTAAAGGTTTTTTCCTTTGTTCAGATCGCAAAACAGATCTACTCATCAAATGTTTTGATTACGTTTGATATTAAGTCAGATTTGCTGGCATTTTCCATGTCTTTAAACCCAAACTGCTTTACATGAAGGCTTATGTATTCTGTTGGGAAACAGTCAGCATTGCACAGAGGGTTTGTGACAGGGTAAAGATGAGAATCCAAATCCAAACTGTGACTTCCATGTGGCCACCATGGGTTGGCCCAGCAGTACAGCCCAGCTGTACCATGTCTCTAAGAGGGTCTCCTGACACACAAAGGTCCAACAATGATAAGGCTTCTGCCACAGAAGAGGAATAAAATGGACCAAGCAGTTGGTGTAGTAAAGGGTCAGACGAGAGACATCCAATCCTGCACTGGGATTCCCAACGCTGAGGAGAAAGTAGGACTGCTGAGAAAACATTTAATGATTTCAGTCAGCCAAAAGACACTGTGCTAATGCAAGGGATGATCAAAGACATAAGGATTCTGTTGTTGCACTTGTAGTAGTCTACAATAAAAGCAGAGATTTTCCAACCCTCTTCTCCTTTAGCAACTACACAAAGTTCTGTCGGTGACACACAGTGCAGCTCTCAAAACCACATTTTCCTTTAGTTAGAGAAGCCTCGTGTTTGGTGAGAGGACTGAATTCACAAGACTCCCAGACAAGAGGAGATGGGTGCAGCGCAGTTTTCTGCCCAGTACTCACAGAGCCACGTTACTGTGATAATTTTGAAGGCATTAATCCTAGTATAGTTAGAATAACATGGTTTTAGGGTAGGTCTGTCCTATTTAAAAGGGGAAACAAGATTTACCCTAAAAATGTGGGAACTACTTATTGAGTTTCATTAAACACACATGCTGGAAATGGAAGCTTTGGGACAGTTACAGAGGCATCACCACAGCTCACTAGCAAATTTCTTGAGTAAATGACAACCACAGACCAAAAAGAGAGGGCAGACACAGAGCAGGGACACCCAGGCACTGATTCAATCCCTCACTGGGAAAGCACGGTGACTGCTATACATGCTGGTGAACAGTTGTCAAGGGCAATCAACCACTAATCCATTTTTCATGTTGATGGCAGAACTGAGTGTTTTCACATTTGCAAATCTTTGATCTCTTCCAACTTCTGTTGAATCATTATCCTACTGATTAACAAAGCCTTACTAACTTTTTCTTTAGAATCTTTTTGAAAGATTTCTATAAGACCAATTAAATAATAATAAAAAAAATCATACAAACAGTTCACCATTGTATTCTTACTATGCTCTTAGTGTATCCTAACGTGACAATGACTCTTCTTGAGAATGACTTAAATGATGTTCAAGGCTAACAGCTACCCTACTCAGCTCACTCTCTCCAATCTCTGTAATGGATAGCAGCACATAAAATCTGAGGTCCTGGTTACTGCTGCATGAAGTGAAAGACAGAGTTAAAGCTTTTTCAAATTGTCTTTCGTTTTGTAAAATCAGAATTGATTTTACGGTAAAATACCAAATCTGATTGCTCTAAAATTAGATTTCTTTAAAATCATAGATGCTTGAATACAGCTTCCATGACTCTACGGAGGAGAATGGACCTTTATGTTACAGTTTATAATTAAATACTATCAGAAAATGAGGCAGTCAATTAGAGAGACATGCTTGAAATTTATATATACATTTATATTAAAGCCCTACAGTAGTGGCATTCATCGCACACAGTGCTGTGCACATTTAGCTCTGCTACTTCTCTATTTATGGACAAGGTATGAAAGCAGTTTGTCAGCAACTTTTTTTGAGTGTTCACATTACCAAATACATTCATTCTGAATTCATTCTAATGTAATTATCAAATTCAGCAGCAAGCTGGTAACACAGCTAAAGGAAAATCCCAACCTGCCTCAGTGTTTTCATGCTGTAATTGAAAACAGATGGCAACTCGTGTAATTTATGCTTTTCTACAATCAGTAACATGTTGGTATAAGATAAGAATTCTAAGACTGAATTGCATCTGTTTCAACAACACCATATGCTAGTGCACAGTATAAATATTTATCCAAACATACTTCATCTTCTCATTTAAAGCTCAGTCCCATGAAAAAGTGAAAGTACCCTTCAGATACCTTCAATTAGCACTGAAGCATCTCCCCAGCACTCTAAAGGGTTAAAGGCCCAGCACCAAACACTGAGGTATCTTCCCTTTCCTCAGCTTCATGGAGAGGGTTAAATGGAGGCCTGTACATTGTACCCTATTTATATACTATTAATCCCAGTCTTCGAGCTCCCACTAGTCTGCTTTTAGGAGTTACAAGGAATTTTCTGACTTACAATATCCATACTTCTCTACTTTTCCCACTATAATGTAAAACACTGAAAATTTGCCACAGCCATAAATGAGGTATTTTTGCCTGGGGTAATATTTTTTTTTCTAAAAGGTTTTTTAGACTGGTTTATCTTGCTTCTCAAAAGTTAAGCAATCACTGTTTTTGAGGTCAGCCTGGCAAGGACCATGGAATGGGTTTTGTGTTTCTCTGCAGTATGGAATATGTTCAATGTCACGAGAACTTCACAGTTCAAATATCTTCCAAGGAATCTAAGACATTAGTGATTCTTCTGACACCACATGGTTTTGGGTTGTTTTCTCCCCACTTGACACTTACATCACATACCTTTTAGTCTTTTATGTTACACGCCTGTAATATTTCATTATTTTGTCAGTACTTGTACTTTTTGGACTAATCAGATGGCACCCATGTTCCCTGAATTGCAGGGAGACTGGGATTGATGACCTTGATGAACTGACATCAAGCAGCTCCTTGAGACAGTGGCAACTCAATTACACTTGAGATTTGGCTCTCATTCTGCTAGTGAAATCACTTGAGAAACTGGACCTGAACTACTCATTTGTGAATGCAGAAGACAATGGCACAGGTAGAAAATTTATGAAGCTGGTCTCCTCCCTTAAGCCAGCTTTTAAAGATCAGGAGAGCAGAATCATGCTGATAAGGTCCTTGCTGCATACCACAGTCCCAAGCAGAGCTCTAAACAAAAGGGGTTTGTACAAATGGCCATATCTGTTTAAAAACTCCCTGGTGCTGACTGAAATGAAGAACTAGAACAGGCTAGAAAAGTTTCATTGGCCACTGGCAATTTATGTGACACAAGGACCTTAGGTGTAACAGCTATAAATACTAACTTGCTCAAAATCAATATAAGGAGTCCGATATTCTTTAGCATTCCTCAAAGGTTTGAGTTGGGTACTGATTTCTCCAACCAATGGAAAGAACAGATAATCAGCAAAATGAGTGATTAATGTGTGTCTCTCACAAGCCTCAGACCAAGATAGATCTGCCTGTTTCATCACATTCTGTCACAGTGATGTCATAGTAAATAACAACATGTGATGAATAATTTAAGTCACTAGTTCAAAGTCAAATTGTGTGACTTTTCGAAGACTATTTGGACCTTAAAAACAGAATATAACTTAGAGAATAAAATACTGAAAAAAGGGGAAAATAGTTTTCCTGACAACAACTGGCAATATTTAGCTGTGTCACCTGCAGAGAACCAGATTTTGCAGTCAGTCAATCCCAAATATTAAAGCAGCCTGGGAACTTCAAAATCCTGCTGTTCCTGTCTGCCACTGCTCAGGACAGCAGACAGTTAAACAGGGCAGGCCATAACTTAGAAGTACCATTGCAACACTGATTCTTTTCATAGCCCCACATCACTTCCAGCTCCCACTTGATAATGCGCTTACAGCAACCACAGCACTGTCACAGGCTTCAACACCTCAACAAACCAGGCCAGAAACACTTTAATGAAGCTAATTGACCAGTTATTTATCATTTGCTCAGCTTCACACCTGAAACCCCACACTGTAAATGGCAATCCTGTTTATCAGTTCCACAAGAGGTATCAAGACCTAAAGCTGAAAAACCTAACACCCTCCCACACATCTTCAGCAGACCACACTAGTATGGATTTTCTCAGAAAAAAATTGTCTGGAAGTTCCCCCAGAAGAGCATGTCACATGTAAGGGGATGCCCAGTGCTGCCACGCTGAGGTGCCCGTGTGTGACAGCCCTGTGACCCAGAGCCACCCAGTGCCGTGCCCACCACGCAGCCGCCACGTGTGGGCAGAGCTCCGGCCCAAGCTCTGTGAGGTTTCTGCTCAGACTCACAATTCACAGTGCTTTGGAGCAGGCCAGGAACACAGCCAAGGTCAAACTGAGAGCAAGTCACCACAAAGTCCTGCAGGTAGGCTGAGCCTGTAATGTTTACTGATTTCTGCGATACATGGTAGAATTTTGAGAGTACAAACTGAGGTCCTACAATGAGATTGCAGGCAGCATAATGTCCAGCATAATGCAAAGACAGGAAAACAGTGCTCTCCGAAAGACGTAAGTGCAAAATCACAAGCTTTACAAATAAAGACACTTCCAAAAACAACTACAATGGATGAATCTCCTTAGGAGTAAAATCCCTGCTGCTACTGCCAAGAACTTCTCTACAAACTGCAATGCCAAGTCTTGGCTCTTCTTCAAATTCTTGCCCTTTTCGTCACAACCAACTTTCCTTGTTAGTGCTTCTTTGGTTTAGCACTCTTTCTGCAGACAAAAGCGGCTTGCACCAGCCCACCAGAAGTTACTGTGCCCAGTAGCCTATTTTCAAAGTGCCCTTCCTGCAGCTTCCACACAGGGGAAGGTTTCATTTCAAGGACCTGTCATCTAAAGCCTGTCATTCGATTCCTTTACATTTGCCAGATTGAGGAGCTCTGTAAACAGATGGATTAAGTGACATAGATTTTTTTAAATTTTAAATACTGAACTATGATTTACATACTTATTGCCATGGGAACATCTCAACAAAAGCCCTTATTTTCAAAGAAAAACACCATTTTTTCACTAGGCTAAAGGTATTCAGAATTTCCAAAAATGGGGCACCAATTTTGGCATCTGAACAAGGGCTCATCTAACATATGGCCATAAATTTTTATGCACAGTTCTGCCCTGAAAAGCAATTTTTTATAAAAATAACAGCTTCAGAAACAGTCAGATCTGTCCTTTGTGTAAATTCAAGGTAATATATCCCAGTTTTACAATACCATTTGCTCCCCTCAGAACAGAAGACTATTTGACATTCTTTTGTCTTGAACGGTTCAGGCAGACCTCTGTAACCCCATCAGATGACATACATGACACCACAGTTTTGTTTTTACAAGTCAGGTTTCAGAATAACCCTACTTTACTGCTCACTGCTATACTCAAAGAACAAAAGATGCTGTAAAATACAAGACTCCGAAGTTCAGGATCTAGAGCATATACATGAATAAATTAATTTTAGATTTAGGTCCTTGAAATTTAAGGCAGGATTACTATTTGAAAATTATATTCTTCATATGAAAATTTTACTTGCATATTATATTTAGGTATTGAATAAAACATATCAAAAAATCCCTGCTCCTCCAGTATTCAAGCTGTTTGCCAGCAGGACGTGTATGGGTGCTGCATGCACCAACAGGCTCTGCAGCTGCCATTTCCTGTCCCAGAGGTTCTGCCTCAAAAAACTCTTCTACTCAAAAAAAGTAAATGTTTCAAAGACAGTGTGTTCTTGCAAGTTTCATTAAACAAAAAGCAGCAGCCAGAGAGGAGAAACTCCAGTAGTGCACTTGCTAAGGAGGGTGCCACGGCAGGTCTGGCACCGTGCAGTGGGCAGGATGCACATCCCTGTCGTGGCAGCATGTGCTACCTCCAGCTTGGTGAGAGGCAGCTGGGGTGAGTGTGATGGGAAAGGAAAATGAATTAGGAGGCTGGACAAAATTTGTGGCAAACTGGGATGCATGTGGAATGCACCAAAACGTTCATCTGTATTGTTGCCATACAATAAAACATGACATAAACCAGTAATTTGGTCTTTCTGTCTGGCCCAGCCTGGACATTGGGGCAGGTGTAGCAGCTAGTTTCCCTTCCTTGCTTCTACCCATACTTGACATAATGCTTTGCTTCTATTCTTCCCATTGTACAAGACAGACATTAACTCACAGATATATACAGGATGTCATCCAAACTTGCAGATAAGTAAACACGTTCTGCATTAGCAGTGCAAAAGCCTTCACATGGAATGTGTATTTATTGATTTTTAAATCATGAATGAAACTATTTGAACTCTTATTGAAATGTGAAAATATTGTGCATTCTTCTTCCCAAATTTTCTTGAATCTTAACTGCTTTACAGTGAAGAGGCTATGCCAACTTCACTCTCACTAGGTATGTCTGACTTTGCCTCCTCCTATACAGGCAAAATCCACTAGCTGCATACCAACAAAAACATAAATTTCAAAATAAAATAAAAATGAAACTTAAAATTGTGCAGAGTTGAAAAAACATGAAAATAAATTTTTGAAAAATTAACAAAAAACCCGAAAACACCACCACCACCACCAAAACCAGCCAAACAACTGAAAAAACCCTACCACAAAAAGGGAAAGGGTCAAGAAAGAAACTTGGAAAGGATAAACAAGTTTCATATGAAAAAAGGACTTCAAGAATCTCAAGGACAGGAGAAAAGAAACAGGAGTGGGTTGAAAGGCAGAACTCACTGTGCACAAATGCCTGGAACTGGGACAAAGGCACTCGACACTGGAAACAAAAGCACCTCTCAATCCCCAAGTACCGGCAGCCCAGACCTTCACTGGGCAGAACAAATTCCCCTGGGAAATCATCCCATTTTGAAAACCCACCTTCATCCCAGCCGCAGCTGCTGGCCCACTGGGGTCCACAGCCTGGATGTGGCAGGGCTTGCTCCCCCGCACCACAAAGCCCCAGCCCACTGCATCGCCGACGATCTGGAAGGAGGAAAGGATCGTCTTCAGGCAGTTCCATGACATTCAAGGGGATGACATCTAAACGGTCCAAGATGTAACTTCAACATCTCTATACTCCCAACACATAGCAGAGGACACTGAATACAGGCTGCTATGTCACTCATGGGAAAGGCTCTACCCAAATTATTCTGCTTGCTTTTAATGAATTTCTTTTGTTGAACTAGGAGGCTGTAAAAAGCAATGCTTCCAATGACAAGGTTCAAAAATGTCTTTACACAAATACTCTAAAATTGTTATATGGGTCCAACTTCTGTCACTTCATATAGAAAGACCCTGGCAGAAAACTTCATTTTGGGTAGGTGCAGAGCAAGTATTACCCGGGGCACAAAGTCTAGATGAGTTTGTATAATACAAATGTTATTGGTTTTATGTAATTTTACACTCCTTTTAAGTCGACAGTACCGCATTGGCATAAAGACAGGATAAACAAGTGCAGAATCAGGCCTGAAATGTGTGGAAGTACTGATAACAGAATTTAGGATTTTAAAGCAAATGCAAATAAGCTCTAATTATCCCATCAGAAAAATGTCTGGATTGCCTTATGCATACAACATGCAGAAAATAAAGAAAAATACTGGAGACATACCGTGAAAGTTTTTCTTACATATGGGGCTCCAGGCATTAAGAGCTCATCTGCAGTCACAGGTCTCTTTAATACTGTGGGGGAATAGAAATGAATATTCAATATAAACATTCCTCTGGAGTTTCTCCTAGTAAATAAGACAGAGTGTTGGGATATACATCTTTTTGGTCCCACTTTTCAAACACGCATTCAGTTCTTGCAGACTTGCTTGAAAGCAGTAAGAGAGGCAACGAAAAGCCTACACAATGAGTATAAATTATCAAATCTTTGTAAAATTGGGGCATTTAGCCAACAGACTTTGTTGTCTGCAACAAAATCCCCTAAACACTATAAAAAACATCAGAAGTGGCTGTTTCTGTGTCCAGTGTTGAAAAAAGTGACCAACCTTCCTGGCATTGAGCAGTTTTTCTTCCTGGCTTGCTGTGTGCTTGTTGGTTGTTGGGTGCTCTTTGCTATTTTGTCTGAGTTGGGTTTGAATCACAGAATTAAGTAACAAGAAAATCCTTGTTGTGTGTGGAATTATCTCAAGAGATTTCTGCAGCTGTAGGCATGGACCCGTAACTTCATCTTGTCCAGGGACAGACTAGGTAACCTATAGCCAGCTGGGATTTTACATGAAAGGCAAAACCAGTAAGTTTCTGCAAGTGAGTCCCCATTGCCTTGCTATGTGATGGGGTAATTTTCCCCTGAACAAAGTAAATTTACAGTTCTGATAGATCAAATCAATACCATTTTTTATCTGTATATAAATGCTTCACAAGACAGAGGGCAACCTAAAGATATATATTGTTCATCCTATTGGCCTGCTTCGCCCTTAAAATAATGGTTGTTTTTCTTTTAGTGATAAATAATTTTGATGATGCCTGTCTTTCTAGTCAGTGGGAGGCAAAATTTTCCACATGGTATTTGATAGTATTTGAAAACATTCTTGAGTTTCTTAGTGGCATTCATAGGAGCAGGGAGAATTCTAGCATACAAACAAATACATTTTTTTTAATTATTTTTTTCCCATGGATTTTGACAAACTGTCTTTTAGACAGTGTTACACTTTGCAGGGCATGTCTGGTGAACAGAAAAAAACTGAATGATCGTGCTCATTCTACAAATCAGAATCACGTTAATTATCCATGCAAGGCTCCCTTATGTGCCTCCCTTCATTATAGCTCCAGAATTATTTTTTTGTTTGATGATTGTTTTTCTACATGATTGGTCAAGTCACAACCTGGGTGTTTTCGAAGTGCTTGCCTGCACAAGAACTCGTCTGACAATAAATATACCTCTGCTTTGTGTTTATTAGCACATAGTTCAGAGACACATTCTGGGTCTGGATAGCAGGAAAGTATTTGTGAGCAAAACCTCTTTATCATCCAGCAGAGGATTAAGAATTCCTCATAACATTCACATCTGACAGCCTTATGTTAACCTATGCACGCTGACGTGTGGATTTGTACTTGCGCTATGGGAGAAATAACCCTACACTGCCAGTAATTGTATAATTCTTTAGGATCAGTCCTTTAAACACCCATTGCTGTCTTCTTTCAAATATGAGTCTGTTAAAGATATTCAGAGTTTGAAAATGAGTCCTAAGGGAAAATTTCTTTAAAAAAATATAAAGAATTTATGCAAGGGCAACATCAGCCTATCCTTTTTCTTTCAGTGTTGTGTAATCAGCTGCATTAAAATAAACTTGTTCTCACTACTCATGGGTTGACACTTCATATAAAATCAGAACCATAAATGAACAGAATAGTTGGCATACTTCAGATAACACACACATTTAGGGACAGTGCATGAATGCTGTTTTATCTGTCCCAGAAAACTTTTCAGGATGTAATTAATGTAAGAGGAACAAAGAGCTGCCCACAAAAAACCTACCAGAGCATTTCTTGGGAAGTGGACCTGAGAAATATTCTGCCAAAACATGATACTGTGACACTCTTCACACAGGGGCAAGGCCCTTGCATGTAGGGCTAAGCATGCTGGAAGGTGGTGCTGAATGCCCAACAGCAACATAGTCCAAGGATGCAGTGACCACAAGCACTGACAGCATTTCCAGGCTTAAGAGCACGTCTGCTGCAGGGGGTTATGAGCATACTGTCCTACTGAGTCCTTCCAATTAGTTTAATTCAGAGCCTCATACTGAATTCCCAGTAGAGGCTAAGGAGAGGGGAGGAAATGTGCTAAAAGGAGAGAGAAGAAAAATATTCCCATATGCTTCCTTTTCTGATGGCCACTCTGCACAGCAGGAATGAAATACACTTTAGTTCACTCCTCTCCAGAGTAAATGGTCAATGTTTTGAACAGCATTCATCTGGTGCTTGAGGCACTCTCTAGTAATCACTTCAAATGCCAGTACCCCTCTGAAAGCAAAGATTACACATATCCACTGAAGCCTTACCCCACTGCACAGTACTCTCCACAGCAACAGCAGAAACATGGTAAATTTGAAATAATACAGAGCTCAAAGGGCAGCAGGGACCCTGCTTTGAAATTTAGGGCTGTTTCTGAGGGAAACAGAGAGGCTGAAACAATATCTATCTTGGTCTCTTTTCCTCTTCCCAGATGTACAGTAAGAAACAATTTTAAGTGAATTGTGGAAGAATGGGTGTGTTTAACCTTCCGGCATGGGATAGGAAATCCTTTCAAAAGGAAAATAAGCTTCAACACTACTTTTACCTTCCAGAACAGACCAATGTAAGATTTAAACAAACAGAAATGTTGAAATGGTCCCCGACAGTCTGAAATAATGCCGCCTCTTTTCTTTCTTTAGATGCTGCTGTTTTCCGAGTGGTGTTATTTCAGAGCAGCTCAAGCAGTCACTGGATAGTTAAACTCTCCTCTGACTTGCACCAAAGGAATGTCTCTAGGAGGAGATTTGAACTGGTTCAGAGCTTGGCAATGAAGAGGCAAATCTAGACCTCTGACTGTGTGTCCTCCTAAGAGATAAATTGCAGTTTAAACCACAATTATGGACTTGACACAGAGATTACTGGAGTCAGACGTCTGGCTTGCATTCAGCAGGACTTCAGGCTAGAAGACAATAGTCTCCTCTGGCCTACAAAACCCGTGACACTGTGAACTTTTAATGTATTCTTGAAAACATAAGCTTAGGCATGATGCTAGGCATTCTTCACATCACCTTCTCCAGAAACACATTCTGCACCCCGTACACTGTAAGTGATCCTGGTGCTCACCAGATTTGGGGTTGCAGAGCACTGGGGGACTGCTGCTGAGTGTTGGGCTGCTGCTGAAGTACCCACTGCTGCCACAGCTACTCATGCTGCTCCTCCGCACTGCCGACACGATCTTTATCTCCTTGGTGGGACTCACTACAAACAGAGAGAAAAGGAACTGGTATCAGACACTGAACCATTTCTATTCCCACTTTGAAACAACAGCTTTCATAGTAATAAGTAATGCTTTCACTGACAGCAGTGGGAAGGGGCTAGTGTGTCCTACAGAGTCAGAAGAGTCACTGCTTGAGTGTAATGCTGTAGCCGACAGGACGGCTGAACTGCTCACATTGTAGTGTCTTCTAAATGGTGTTGCAAGGTAGGGAACTAAGTTTTTCCAGTTTTCCTTTTACTTCTTTCAGTTCTTACTAGATATTGCTGTACATGAATGCTGCAGGACCCCTTCCCCTCACTTTAACTCTTCTTGAAAACTCCACATAGAATGTATGACACTACTTTGGGCTTGGGGGAATTTAACCAGTTCTGTATGTTCATGGATACTAAATTTTGATCAGCATCTAAAATCTTATTGATACAGTTCTACCCCAGGAATCTAAAGATTTGGTAAATTTAGTGAATGGACAATCCCTATGAACAGGAACACATAATACCAGCCCTGCACTTTTTTTTGACACTGACACCCCTCATCCACAAAGGACTTTTCAACATTCCATGGAGTCACTCTACATACAGCAGTATAGTTGATGAGTCACCTGAGAGAAAACTGGTGTGTTTTCTGTTGTCATGGTTCTGTTTGCGCAGGCAAAATGGGCTGTCATGGCTTTCAGGCATCAAGCGGGATTTCTCAGTGAGGAGCTCCATTAATCGTCGCCGCCTGCGAAAGTTCATTCTGCACTGGTAGAGCAAGTTGCTGTCCATGAAATGGTGCTTGTTGGACACTAAGAAAAGAAACGGATAGCAAGTGTATGCCTGGTAGGACTGAAATCAGAGCATACCTACCTGCAAAGTGTGCACTATGGGCCTCGCTGTAAGGTAGCAACACTCCAAGCTCTCCTCTTCCCCTCTGCAGACTCAGAAAGAGGAGGAAGGTGGGCAGCTTCACATAGGTGGCTTCAATATACATACTTTTATAACAACTATAACAAAGTAGGAACTGTAGTGGCCAGTGCTGAGAGGAATCTTTTACACTACCTTGATTAATGATACACACTTCTTATTGTCAAGTGGAAATAGAAGTACTTTATCTCCCCATGACCGGCTGCATAATGGTCCCACCATGCATGCTTCCTCCGTGTGCTGGTTGTTGCTACTGGTCAATACACAACAGAATTAGCACTTTATGTTGATTTTTCTCTCAATTCATCAGTACAGGGCAGCCCCTGGGAGCTCTGTCCAACTACCTTGTTCAGAGTTACAGCACAGCAAAAAATCAAGACCTGTGTATTTCCTCTTGTCTTGTTCACCACAGACACCGTGTCCCAGACATTTCCTGCAGGCCACTTCCCCTCTTCACAGGGATACACAAGGTTCAGGAACAGGCACCCAGCCAAAAGTCATTTCTTACATAATGAACAAAAGTCTTAATTGCAACCTGTTTTGGCACTGAGAGCAAATCCCAGGCTGCTGGTTTCAGAGCAAGTGTCAAGCCTACCCACAGAGTGCAGCATCGCCACAACGTCTGTGTGTTCTCTGCCACTGATGCTGCATCTTCAAGGAGATGAAAAACACAGCAGTTGTGGGTGGAACTCTGTGCCAGGTCCTGAAACTGCTCTGATTCCTGCAGTTTGATGGCAGGAAAGCCCTCTGGCGTACTCCCTGTATTAGTACTGCAGCATCTTAAACGGCTGCAGTAGATGTTTGGGCAGCATTTTCTCCAACCCAGTTTCTGTGATCATGTTATGCAGAATAATTTCCTGCAGCTGACCTTTTCCATGAAGGATCTAGATTCTGGGTTTACCTAGTTTATAAATTGTATTTCTTCTAATACTGACTCAGTCATCTGTCCTCCCACTGCACACACTGAACTCCTGCCTTGCTCCTTGCTCTGCCCAACACTTGAAGTCCAAAGGCAGCAGAATCCAAGGTGCTACAGAAGACCCAGAGCCTGGCACCCTGATGGCCTGCTTTCCTTTCATCCTCATCCCCAACACAGTCTTTCTTACTCTCATCCCTTCTGAACACCTCCCTGTGTTTCAGATTGCTCTCCACGGACCCCGCAGAACTACACCACACACATGACAACCTTGCAAAATAGGCTGTATATAGACATAAACTGCCAGTATGTCATTTGATGCTTGTGAGCTGAAGAAATAACCTCAAAAAGTAAAAAGTCCAGTCACCTTCTCCAGGGATGCCAAGCCACCCAGACATTAAGACGCCAGTCCTACACCTTATTCACAGAGCACAGTCTTCCCTATGGATGCAGAAACTGCCATTTGAGGTCAGACCACATACCCACCTTGCAAAGAAGCATGTCCCTTGCCTGCCCAGGTCACTGTCAGAGAGGCCGCTGTCTGCCCAAAGGGACTTTTGCCTTTGTGCACAACTGCACAGGCTTGTGCCCAAGCTGCCACAAAAACCATCTGCCCCAGGGTCCTGCAGCATGGCATAGGCTGTAAGGCATCCTTTAGAGTTCTGAAATGCTACTTTTTTTTCATTAATAAAATAGAAAGGTCATGCCAGTCAGTCAAGCTGTGAATTTTCAAGTGCCATCTACACAAAAGACTCCTGTTACGTAGATTACTTGGGTTTGCTGAAGATCTTTGGAAGAGCCAGCGCCCCTTGGCTTCAGTCTGCTTCACTCTGGCGCTGAATCCATTGTGTCCTCAGATCACATGCACCCTCTGTGAGCAAAATGGCTTTGCTAGGTCCAATTCAGCATTGCAGGCAATTCGTTACTGTGTCCAGGCACATTAATTATTGCAGGCACACACTGCTGCTGTGCTCCCCGTTTTGGATACATGTAATACGCAACACTAATAAACAAGGCTTACTAACAATAGCTATTTTTGAAGAAGGGAAATAGAGGAGGAGAGATTTGGAGATTTGCCTACATCCCCAAAGAGATTTGATTTCAAAGACAGAGTTGGTACGTAGGTGTTCGCAGTTACCAGTCTCATTTTAAGATCACTGACATAATAAGCAAAAGTAGCAATATCTAGCAATATCCTACCACATTATTAGGATATCCTAATTTAAATACAAAAAAAGAAAATTTGAGGCCATTTTAATCTTAAAAAGGCAAGATCTACTTATTCAGCCCTACTATGATTCATATTAAATGAAAGAGAGCTCCACAAATACTCCTTTGGAAGCAGAATTACTGTGGCCAACTGTCTGCAATATAAGAAACATCAGCATGGTTTCTGATTCAAGTTAAGTATTATGACACTAGGGTTTTTAACGAAAGTTATTCTGTTGTTTGTGTCATTAACTGAAGTGTTCTGAGAGTCTTCAGAAATTATGATAACCAGAGATCAACACACTCGTGCTGCAGACATCACAAAACACTCTGAAATTCAGTAATTACTTACCATGAAACTAGATAATGTAAACATTTTTTGCCAAGATCCTGAACATATTTTAGAATAACAATACTTGTTTTGACTGAAATACTGTAATATTTATATACTTAAAATAGCAAAGCTTAGGTTTTCCACTGAAGTAATTAATCTCTGCTGTAAATATTTTAGTCCTAGAAAGGATAAATTTTTATATAATAAATGAATGCAAGCAGAAAAGGTAAGACCAATGATTGCGGGTTGGAGAATATTTTTGTATGCTTTACACAGCAAAGGGTTTGCAGACAGAATGCTCATGACAAATAGCATTAGTAGAGAATCTGTAGTGTTCACTGACTTTCATAGTTTAATTCCTCATTTCTATGGGTAGTTCATGTCTCATGTCAGAGTGATACAGTAACAGCATCCTCAGTTTGAGCAAATAATGTCTGTAGCACCATGTAACTTCTTGCATATTTAAGAAGCTAAAAATATAAACAGTATGGCTCAGATAGCCTCCTTGTGCATACATCATCAAATAAAATCTCTCACCAAAATTATTACTGTGCCACTGGCTGCTTTTTTTTTTTTTTAATAATCATTTGACTTCTTCCCAATCTGTAAAGAAACGGCCAGGCTATGATTCTGCCTGAGTGTATCTGTAAGGGTGTGGAAAAAGGGATTTCAGGGATACCATGGCTCAGAAGGAAGAGGATGAACAGGGGCGGCAGACATGGGTGCTGAAGCGCTCCTCAGGTGCAGCGGCTGACTTTCAGCATGAACTGGGAGAAGCTACACATGAACTGGGAGAAGCTACACATGCTCTTGTCCTTGATAAATCACAATTATGTGAACGCCAGATGCAGAGCACACACAGAAGATTGGTTTTGCCACACTTAGGAGTTGCCAGGTGAGAGGTGCAGGTGCAGGCACGGGTGCTCAGTGCGGCCGCTTTAGCATCCTGCATTTTGTTGCAAGCAGCAGATAGAAGTGGGGGTGAAAAACTTTTCCAAACTGATGGCAGAATGCTGAGAGGGTTGCACAGACCTGCTCAGGAGGGGGTTCTTTAAAAGTAACTTAGAGGTTGTTACCTCTGGGTGTTGACTCAGAGGCAGTGGCAGATAAACTCGTGGCAGCTGACAAGGCTCTTGCTCCAGGTATCTGCACCTCCGCTGGAAGCTGCTGGACCCAGATAGGGACTGACGTAACTCCTCCTGAATTAGTTCACTGACCTTCATAGTACGGCACAGAAAAACAAACTGGCACCCATTTCAGTTTGTCTTAAACAGTCAGGCCAGGGCTGATGAGTGTCAGAACCTGTATTTGTACATTATGAGGGTGATGCAAAGAGCAAGGTAGGGTGACTTCATGTTTCTTGTCCGGATTTAATTCACCACTGTTCATGTGGCAACATGTTCATATTACAATGTGCACCTTTATGCAACAGAAAGCAATGTACCAAGCAGAGTAAAGTAAAACTGTGGTGACTGACAACCTCCAAAATCATAAAAGTGCACAAGAGTGTTTATGGTCCTGGAGGGAAAGGCAGCAACACTAACACACAGTCACTGATACCAAACTTTGGAGGTACCGTCATGGCCCACCAGTCTAATCTCCCACATACAACGACCACAAAATTTCTCCCAGAAACAGAGTTTAAAAATTTTTAATCTTACAAGAAGTTTAGTTTGCTTGTACCTTATAGCAGCCTGTAATGACCACCTCACTCTTCCCCTTATGAGCTCTTCAACCCTTCAGTTACTCTCCCTGCCAAGCAATAAAGACTTTACTCAAGGCTGAATTTGTTTAACTTTGGCCACTAATCCCTGGATTTTGTTATACCTTCATCAGAAAATTACATAAGATATGGTCATAAATCTTTGCAAAGAAGTCTGTGAAGAGATGAATCCAACTCTCAAACATATCTTGTTATCAACTGAATAAAAAACACTCCTTAAATTCTGACCTTTTTTTACCCCTCCTTGAGTCCTCTTCAGCATTTATCTTTCCTAGAAATCCACTTACCAGAACTGCATGCCCACAGTTACAACCTCACTCCACTTCTCTTACTTATTGTTGTCCTTTTCGTACATCTCAGGCTCACAGTTACTAAAACTGTGCTGCACAAATAGCATAAAATGGGAACAATTTGTGTCCTGCACATCCTCCTTTCCCTAGACAGCATCGCTTCACAGCAATGAGTGGAGCCTGCATTCTCATTTCCTGGATGCACTGCCTTATAGTTATACCATTTGTTACACAAAAACGCATCCCTTTTGGGGTAATGACCATTTAATTAATAGAGTTCAATTATTTGTTTACTGTCTCATCTGTCCCTAGAGTTTGAAAATTTCATTGGCAAGGATATTATCTAGTCATTCACCATTTACATTATTGTTAAGATGAGGAAAATCAGAACATTTATTTTGGATTATCTCTAATCGGGAGCACTTAATGTTGCAGCATTGGTGCTTCTTGTGCCTGGCTGCTTCACAGTTTCTGTTCAGATACATAAAATATAAATAGTAACATCCATGCAAATCTTCTTTCAGCTTCTGATTCTGACATAAAATCCCAGGATCTGCATGGAGCTCAAACAGTCTTTTCCACATTTTCAAGGAGGCTGATGCACAGCAGAGATAGAAATATTAGCTTTACACTGATTTCATAGAACTGAGGAGGCTTTAGAAAGTACAAAAGCCTATTTTAATAAATGGTATGACTCATGCCTTAAAAATCAGGCCATTTTCATAACTGGCTTTTCCCCTAAATCCCTCCCACCACTTCAATTCCCTATGATTTTTAGCGTTGATAATCTGTGTACATCTCCACCACGGTGATTAATGCTTTCTACCAGCTGAAAGCTGCAATCCCCAGCAGGCCACATCCAGTGATGCACTCCAGCTGCTCTGCATGTCCCCAGAAACAACGCTGTCACCAAGCAAGCTCATGGCTGGAGCAGTGAGAAGGAGATCAAAGTTCCCAAAGGAGCCAGATGAGCAGCTTTTCTTAAGAGAGCACAGGACACGTTGAAGTGTGTGTTTGTTTGTTTGTGTGAGAATGTGCTTGTGCCGGGGTTAAGAGGAAGAGGTTAAAAAACAAGGGCAGACTGTATGGAGTTTTCAGCATGGATATGTCATATCTTTCCCTGCTGAAAGACAAAAGCAGCACTGAACTCTTTCCAGCAGTGCACAACACATTTCCAAGCCTTTTGCTCCACAAGGCAGCAGATCCAGTCTATTCAGAAGTACACTTTATCTTTTTAATGATGTTGTTTCCTCTATTACAGTTATGTGAAATCCAGTTCAAAGCTGCAGGAGATTATTCTGCACCTTCACTATTACTGGCTGCAATATTCTGTACTTTCATATAGCAAGTCACAGATGACCATACCAGTTTTGACCTCTGGAGTGGCAGGATATTGCCCCAGAGGAGTTGACGTCATAGCAGGATGATGAGACATACCCTGGAGGGCTGCAGGGACTGACAGGGAGCTGCTGGGTTATCTGAAGGGGGCATGGCCTGGGATGCTCCCACCAGAACCCACAGTGTGCCCAGGGAAGGGTCTGGCTCCTGCTCCATGCCATTTTACTTCCTCATTCCCCTCTCCAAAGCAGAAGCACTGTTTAAAAGGGAAGGAAACACTATAAAATCCTGGTTCCTTAAAAAATGCCTCTTTCTGTGGATAGTGCACAGTTTGCTGAGCCCGTCCCTTCTGTGCCTTAGGCCTTTGGCCAGCCCAGTTTTGGTCCCTTGCCAGTGTGTGTACACTTGGGTTTCCACAGAGTGATGGTGTGTCCATGGGCTTGGAAAGCTCTGACCAGCTGCCAAGGGCGACTGTGCAGCTTTTGGCAGTCCTGACCCAGCTCCATGCCCCCAACCTCTGCCACACAACCCCGCCACTCCTGCCCATCCCTCTCCCACTCCTGCCTTGCACTGACACACGTGCGGCTGGAGGAGAGTCACTGGTATTTTATTCGGCACTGGACAATGCTTTTCCCACTCTTCTCAAAGCCTTCCTGTTTTTCTGCTAATCTGGCACAGCAAATGCATTTTAATAATGGCACCTATTCAGATTAGTTTCCTTTTACACATGGATGAATTCCACCTGCTTGGAACTCCCACAAATCCAGGGAGAGAGACTACAGATGTTCAGTGAGCACAGGGCCCTGGGTTTCAGGTCTTGGATTCCCTTCACCATATAAAGACAAGACTTCCATTTCCACACTTTATGAATGTTTATATGCTCTGCAGATTGTGGATAAACCCACCTGTGAATGCATTCAACTGGCATGTTAAACTTTCAGCAGTGCAGTTGTACTAAATTGAATGTTTTCCCATTTGGATTGCAAGAAATTCGCTTTGAACAGGCAATGGATCTAAGCTTGAACCTCTCCTGTTTCCACTGATCCTCTCATACAGAACTGCAAGGCAGATTCTGGCCCTGAAACACAAAATCCAGAGAGCTGTTCCAGCTCATCCTACTAAAGGTGAAGCCAGTAAGCATGTCCAGAAATAGGCAGGTCCTGGAACTCTAAGTAGGTCCAGAAAAAAAACGCTGTGCTTTAATTAGGGAACCATGTTCTCTGAACTGTTTCAATGAACTGTGGTACATTCATGTAGTGCAAAAAAAGTCTAGACAACTTTTATACTGTGTTTAAAGCATCCAAATTGCAATAGAAAACTGTCAAAAATTCCCTGGGAACTGAAATTCAGAGTATCCTGTTCTTGTTAGTGTTATGTTCATTGCATTAACATTGTATTTTGGGTGCCTTAAAATAGGTATGAAGATAAGTGTTTCTATATACATTTTGTCTTTCCAGTCAGTTCACCATCTATTTTTAGTCTATTTTCAAATATGAGTTACTTACTCTAGCATGAAAATCCAGTGTTGAATCACATGCATCTCAGCAGTCTTTTCAGTTTGTATATGAGAATTTATCATCTTTAAATTAGCAAGTTTACAGAACATAGTCAACTGCTTTTCTTTGCTTCCAAATAAAGTATGGAAAATAAGGTCTGTGGCAAGAGAAGCAGAAGATGAAAAGGCCCATCTGGGTATCTCTTTTTTTTTTCTTGCAGCTGTTAAAAACTGAAACCCATTCTCTGCCAGAAAAATAGAATTCAGTAGTTAATATGAAAAGAAGTCTTCACGTGATATTTACATAAAGCATAGAGCATGTAGCTCTTTCAAAAACAAAACCCATTCCTGCTGTAGATAAAGACAACTGCAAGAAGAGCACAGTGAGAAGCTGACAGACTAAGAAGCTGGGAGATTATACAATTACATATGAAGTTCTTATTCTTTGACTTTCCTACAAGGGCAAAATCATGAAAAATATGCAAAGTGCTCTCCAGATTTAGCATAAGCAGCTGAATTACCGTGGGTTACTGTTCCTACATATGGGAACTGCCAGGGAAGAACTGCCACACAAACAACTGAGTGCTTCTGCATGGTGTCAGCACAGGGGGAACTGGGCTTATAATGAGAACAAAGTTGTGTTGCAGGACTTCAAAGGCTAACTGAAGGCTTGTGCTTTACTGAGACAAATCAAGGCATTGTCTGTAAATATGCAATGTTTCATAATATTTAGCATAATGAAATCTTGGATATATCCAACAGCTGATGTGATCCAGGTATTAGATCAACTAGAAAATGATATTAAAAAATAAATGTGTTAATTTTGGAGGAGAAAACCTATGACAAATTAAGTCAAAGATTTATGAGATGGTTCAATTGCAAATTACAAATTGCTACCTAGGGTTGATATTTCCAAGAAAGGGATTACAAAGAGAAATCTTGAACTAAGGAAGAAGTGGGTATTTCCCATATATGACACATTTTCACTTACAAAGTATGAAATATCAGCTAATCATAAGCAGTTCGACATCTAAGGTAAATATAACAGCACATAGTTAATTATTTACAGCAATTTTAGAAGAGAGAAAATAGCTGAAAAGAAATAGTACTTTGTTAGATCTTTCATGTTGTTAGATATTTAACCTACTTCCACAAACTTTCAGCTGTATCATGTGTTTTGATGCTTAAAACTAAATGCATTGATCAGCTTCTTAAAGGAAATTTTCCTATATAAAGGAAGAGAGTCCTTGCAAATAATAGGGAAAATTAAACATATGTATAAGACTTTTCTGTAGAGACAGGGAGATAGCATATGTTAATATTTACTGTTCTCACTAAGTCACTACAAAGTGTTTGTTTTCATCTCTGAAAGTAATTTGCACAGTGGAGTTTTGTTGATAAAAGATTAACTCTTGAGAGATGATAAGCACCTGCTTCTGTGCTAAGCCAGCAGAACATGTGTCTGCCTTGAACGCACCAGGTCTAGTCAAGTGCAATTAACTCAATAAAACTTATAAAGTTGAGGTATTTTAGAAGAGGGTGAGGGCAGAAGATACTGATATCAAGTCTAAGACATCTTACTGCATATTTACTATCATTATAAAATCCTAATACCAATAAAATCATATAATCATTGAGAGTGGAAAGCACCTCTAACACCATCAAGCTCAACCATTAAGCTGGCACTGACAAGTCCACCACTAAAATACATCCCTAAGCTCCACATCTACATATCTTTTAAATTCCTCCAGGGGTGGTGACTCCACCACTTTCCTGCGGGCTCTGTTCCAATGCTTGACAACGCTTACATGAAGAAATTTTGCACAATGTCCAATCTAAACTTCCTCTGATGCAACTTGAGCCCTTTTCCTCTTGCCCTGTTGCTTGTTATCTGGGAGAACAGGCTGACCCCCACCTGGTCACAGCCTCCTTTCAGGTGGTTGTAGACAGCAAAAAGGACTCCCCTGAGCCTCCAGGCTGAACACCTCCAGCTCCCTCAGCTGCTCCTCATCACACTTGTGCTCCAGGCACTTCCCCAGCTCTGCTGCCCTTCTCTGGACACACTCCAACACCTCAGTGTCCTTACTGTAGTGCGGGGCCCAGAACTGAACCCAGGAATCAAGGTGTGGCCTCACTTCCCTGCTCCTTCTGGTCACACTGTTTCTGATGCAAGCCAGGATGCCCTTGGCTTTCCTGGCCACCTGGGCGCTTGAGCTGGCTCCTGTTCAGTCACTGTCAACCAGCACCCCCAGGTCCTTTTCCACTGTTTCCAGCCACTGTTCCCCCAGCCAGTAGCACTGAAGGGGTTTGTTGTAACCCAAGTGCAGGACCCAACACTTGGCCTTGAACCTCATACCACTGGCCTTGGCCCATTGATTCAGCATGTCCAGACGCCTCTGCAGATCCTCCCTACCTCTGGCAGATCAACACTCCCAAACAACTTAGTGTCATCTGTGAACTTGCTGACACTGCCCTTGATCCCCTCGTTCAGATCATGGATAAAGACTTTAAATGACTGGCCCAAATACCGAGCCCTGGGGAACACTCTAGGCCGAGCCATCCAGCCAGTTTTTTACCCAGTAAAACGTGTACCCAACCCACACCATGGGAACACAGTTTCTCCAGGACAGTGGTGTGGCAAAGTGTCAGAGGCTTCACTGAAGTCCAGGTAGACCACATGTTTAAAGAAGATAGCTGCTAGCCTGTCATCTTCAAAAAAGACTTGCACCCCTCACTCATTTAGGAAAGCAAAGCCTACCCAGAACTCATCACATCTATTCTGCTGCTGGTCTGAGTCTGGGAATCTGCATCCCAACCCCCTGCAGCTAAGGAAACAGCCATGCAAAATGCTTTGTGCTGAACAGTGCTGTGGTCACTGCCCAGGGAAGGTGCAGGAGAGATGGCAGGGGGGAAATAAAACTAAGCAAATGGATTTGAAGGTCAGCAATACTGCTCAGACCTGCATTATTCACAGGCCCAGCTGGTGGCACACACTGTAACATCTGCAGCACAGGGCAATCACTGTGTGTTTATTCTCCATGATACACTGAGAAGTATTTCTAAATGTGATATAGTTTGGTAGCTGATATAGAGAAAAGGCAAATATTCATCTTCCAAGATGCAGGTGTTATTCTAAGAAAGCCTAAGTTCCTCTTAATAGTATTAACCAGATTTTAAAAATGAAAGTACTTATCACCAGAGATTCCAGACCTTAAAAATTTTTGCAAGACAGTTGGATGTTTCTCTATCCTTCAAGCTCCAAATGAGTCCTCGGAGGAGGACAGGAGGACTCTGTCATGTCAATGGTGCTCAGTTGCTAGGGCTGCAGTTGCAGGATAAGTTCTGCAGCAAGTGCCATAAACAAGTATGAGCCGAAAAAAAATCCAGAAAGAGCTCTGTGGATACTCTCTTTCATCCTTGGAGATATCAGAAGCTCTGTTTTCCAGACTGAGAAAGGGCTGTGGCTGTGTGTGGATGCTCATGCTGAGCTCTGCCTGCCTCCAGCCCATACTCGCCTTGGTCTGATCTACCCTGGAACTGGCAGAGAACTTCCTTCTTCTCTTGCTGCATGTGAATTTTGATCACAGCAGCTAATCTGTTCCACCATTTCCATACGAAGAAGAGCTAAGAAAGAACCAGTCTCCTGGAAGAAAGTTTTATCTGTTAATATCACCAAGCTCTACATACCTCACCATACTAGAAATGGGCTTTTCTACAGCTGAGAAATGTGTTCTGTGCACCTTTTGTCCCTGCCCTTATTGGATGTGCATCACCATGTTTAAAATTCTTCCCACAGTCTTTATTCCTATATTCTGGATGAAGGCCACCAGTGTTCGCAAATGCAGAGTAACTACTGGCAATTACACTGCCAACACAAGCCTTTCAGAAATGTACAGTGCATAATTCCCTGCCACTTATAATTTTTTTATCCCCTATTACCTGGGGGGTACCAGTCCATAGGAAAGGACATCTGGGCCCTATTTATGAAAATGGTGGTTTGTGGGTAATTATTTGTGTGCATCAGTGGGATTTTGGAAGGAAGCAATTCAGCACTTAAGCACGTTTCATCATTTTCATATATGGCAGGGGAAATATGTATAGTCACATAGGCCCAAAGAGATCAGGAAGATTATTTTTAGACTAAAACATTGTATAGTCACATAGGCCCAAAGAGATCAGGAAGATTTATTTACAGCTTTATACAATTCCTCTTAAACCACTGTTTTCCTTTTTAAAATTATCGTCAGTGTTTGTTTCCTGTTTGAAACCTGCTTTGTGTCTGACCAATTAACACGAAGATAAATGTGTCAGGAAGTTGATTTGAATACAGTGCCTCAGCTGCAGAATACAGTTTCTCTAAGTAATTGAAATGAAAGTGAGCATCAGTAAAACTAAATTACATAATTCAGTTGTGGCTGGAAAATTACTATTGAGATTGCCACCTTGATGCAGGTATTTCTATTACTTTCCATTGCATTAGGTAGGGTAATAAATACTTCATAAGAATAATACAGCAAGCTTTATTTTATTCCATATTGTGGCTATCAAAAAATGCTACTAGCAAAAGATTGCCTTTAGGGCAGGAAATGTTTTATTCTCTACTATTCAGTCTAGAGTCTTTCTGCTGGTTCTGCCAACAAGGATGCCAATTAGTGTCAAGTAACATTTTGGTAGCACTGATGAGAAACAAAACAAAGGAAGCATAGTATGGTGAAATCAATTTACTGTACTAAGGCATAGAAAAATACCTTTCTTTTGTTTTTAAATTGGATCTAGAACTCAGTAAGATGGGTGGGAGAGTGTTGGGGAGAGAATACTACTCCTGCTGTTTCGCAGTTTGTATGCCCAGTTCCATACTAGGAGCTCTCATTTTGAGCTCTCCTTTTAAAGGAAGCCAGCATCACATGAACTTTCAAAATGCACAGATCATATCCAACTGCCGAGGTGAACCCCAAATCAGCTGTGTTCATTCTGCTAGTACTTTCATCAATATTCCTAAAACTATCTAGACAAATTGTTGCAGTGAAATCCAGAGGAGAATGAAATCTTCTGTTTAGGAATGTACTCAAACGATGTCCACCCACAGGTAAATCTCAGGGACATCATCCAGTTTTACTTTACTTGCAGCTTTCCATCAAGTCAGTGTGAAATCTCCACTGTGATACCTTAGTTCTGATAAAAGTTGAGTGAAGCAGATGACACTACCCTGGAGCTTGGACCTGGTATTGACAAGTGAGAAGGCCAGATCCTCAGCAATCAACCAATTCCCTGCGCCCTGTCTTTACTACATGAGTTTCAAATGTCTTTCAAACAGGGTGCTTTGCACCTGCCCTTGACTATTAGAAGAGGATGGGCAGAGGACAAATCTGCAGAACTGGCCAGGGCAATCCATAAAGGTGAGCAGGGCCAGTGTAACTCAGGAATGTCCCCAGAAACCTTGCTTGACAGGGCCAAAATTATTTCCCTGCCAAGGTGCACTGCTGAGCATTTGCCTTAATTAACGAAACAATGACTGATCTACAGTAAAAGCCACATCCTGACTTACTTAGCTCTGTGAAGATTTCAGTAGTAGAGTAAACTCAGCATTGCACCAAATGTCAAATCCTGACTTTATTTCCTCTGCAAAAATATCAGTATCAGCGTAAATATCACTTCTTTTTTTTTCTTTTTTTTTTTTTTTTTTGTAAGGAAAGTTTAGCACATATTTAACACACAGAAAATGCTCAGGTTAAAATAGGAATGAAATCATTGTTGCTATAAAGAGGAGGGCTGGCATACCTTTCCTGTCCATCAAGCTTCAAGCAGTTGGCACCCTATAAATCATAGGAAGCACAGGAGTAATTATAGAACTGGAAGCTGATTACTGTAAATATTCAGAAGTAGCTCCTAGTAATTGCAAGTTAAAGATAATGTGAGCATGATTACAACTACGACAGAACTCTGCAGGTCACTTACATGCTCACTTTATTCATTAAAACTAGGTTTTCTCACAAAGTAAAAAGCAACCCAGTCAATCTAGTACATTGTATACTAACAATCTGTCAATATTGTCAATTTTCTGTTCTTTGTCAGAATTAGGGTTGATGTTACAACACTTAGACCACCAGGATCTGATTACTTTCCCGTTGGGCACCGAGCATTGTAGCTAACAACTTCTGCCAGCTTGTTCTGTCATCTCCTGGCACCCCTTCACTGCTCCCAGAGGCACTGCAACACTCTTATGGTGGGAAATGCCTGGTCACAGAAGGACTACTTGCACTGAGAGCAGATGTTCACAATACGTAAAATGGGGCTTAGTGTCAGGGGGTGTTCAGGTCTTCACCTGGGGAGCAGTATGGAGAGAAAACACTGAGAACTTTGTCTCCTCCACCCTTAACAGAAGGAGTTCTCTAGGGAAGGTGAATCCACCAGACACGTTGTGCTGGACCATGAAGAAATATTTGATTCCTGCCTCAAAGAAGTTACACCACTAGGACAAATCCAATAACACTTCAGCCAAAAGTGTTATCATCTTTCTTGCCCAAACATACTAGAATAACTCTGCCATATGACCAAGGGGAAAGCTGCTTTTCTGGCATCAGACTGTGCTCTGCTCCTGTCTTCAAATAGGGAGATATACAGAGCCTCAAATTTTTATTCTTCCTGGAGAATTTAGCTTATTTATGGCTCTAATCCCTATTTAATCCTTACAAAGCTATTTATCTCAATTATACATATTGCTGATAGTTCTACAAGTCAATTACCACAAGCGTAGGAACACTGATTTTTACCAACGTCCTTATGTTGTTATTATACAATCTCCAATTCTAGCTGTGTTCTGCATTTGAGGCAGAATTTTCAAAATTAATACACCGAGCATTTGAAAAAACTACCCTTTTACTAAATATAGTTACCTAGAGTCCTATCTAAAATGATTTAGATTTTAAACACACTATGATCAAGAAGACAAGGGCTCTTCCATGTGATTTGACCAGAAGGAAGGGCTATAGTAAGTGTAGGTGTTATTACTTGACAGTAAATTTCTCACCATGCTGTATAATGCCATGCTCCAAAAGCCTGCGGCCGAGCTGCTCTGCTTCAGTCCGTGTCGTGGCCTCTCCCTCCTGGATCAGCCAGTCAATGAATTCTGATGCTACAAAGGTCCGTTCATACTTGACTCCTTCCTCTTCCCTGGCTTGCAGAAGGGTATTTTCAGAACTCATCAGCCTGGTATTGGGGGAAAAAAATTGGCAGGGAAAATGGTTCTTCAGAAAAGTAATTCAAGATGTATTCTGGCAAATCTCACTGATATTAAGCAAACATATATGATGTCTTCACTGACTTACTAAATATTTCCTGAAGTTATCACTCTCAACTCAGGAAGTGAATTATAACGGCTTAGTCAAAAAATTTAGGCTTTATATCCCTGTGTAAAGCTCATGCTTTCTTGTGTTCTCACCTAAAAGAATATCAGATTTTTACGTTTCACATTTCCCCTAGTTAGTCCTTTAGATTCTCTTAAAGGTACTGTAAAATCAACTTTGAAATAAAATTAGCTTAAAAGCACTAGAATGTGACTAATGTGTTCAAAGTTTCCTAATTAATATTTACACTTAGCAGGACTATATCCCGAAGTCATTTAGATGACTTTGAAAATTATCCCCATAAGCTCTAAAACAGCTGCAGAAAAATCCAAGAGGAGGAAAAAACGTAGTTCTGTGGTTTGGGTGGCTGATAAATATTGCCCGTCCAACACGTAGATGCAGCTGCAGTCAGTGAGTTCACACCTGAACACATTTTCAAATCTGAGGCTCAGAGTCTCTGTGCCTCAGCTGGCTCTGTGCATCACCAGAGTTTAGAGGAACATCATGGAGTGTCTCTGAATTCCCTATCAACTGGCATGTACACAGCTGAAGGATACTAATAAAATTCTTCTCTATTCATGGTATCTATGCAAATGACACAGTATTAACAAAAAAAAAAAAAAGGAAGAAAAAAGACTCAATATTTTGTTAATGCGAAGGTCAGGTTGAAAGTTTGACAGAGAAGACAGTTTGAAAGAAGAAATGAGAATTGTTTCCTCTTAATAAAGAATTCCACATTTTTTTATTTTGTTGGGAGGCTGAGCACCGTAGCATCCTTAGTTACCAACCTGATTCTTCTTCATTATTATTTTACTTATTATTTGACTTATTATAAGCTAATAATAGGCCTAGTGGTAAGACGTTCAGAGTAACAACCCAAGAATGGAATGTTTTTTTTTTCATGTAAGACTAATGGGTCCCTTCCCTTGACCAACTATTTTGAAATTAAGAGCACAACTAAACTACAACAGGCATATTCTGGAAGTGCTTAATCTTTGCCCTTCTGATAACGGAATTGAAATTCATGTAAATCCATACATAGGCCATCTGCTTCTTAAACTGCCAGCATGTCCAGAGATTACGGAATATAACTTCACCTCCTTTGGGAAGCACCAGAAAAATCTGTGCCACGGGAACACAGAGAGAAGTTTCATTTGAAATTACAGTGATTAGGCTTGACAGGATCCAGGATCTGTTGTTTCACCTGAAATATTTCTTCTTTTGACTTTAACAAGCACTAACCTGAAGCCTGAACGAACTGGATCTGACCACCAGGCAGCAGCGCATCAAACCAGGCAAAGACTGCTCAGCCACAGCTGTGTGTCAGTGGCAACACAATGAACTGCTCGTTCAGATGTTGGTGCGACATTGCAGCAGCTCCGAGCTGAGTAAGGACTAAGAAAGTCCAAATAAGCTGAAGTCAGGGATGAGGTCAAAAGCAAGAGTATGACCCACAGAGGACAAAGTATTCACTACAGCATACTTGCAGACTTTATTCTTTTTTAATATTTTGATTTACAAGCATCTGCATGCAAGACATTTTGTCCCATACTAACCACATCTAATACAGACCTAATACACTCCAAGAGACTATATTTAAATGCGTCTCATTCACCAGGCTTTTTTCCTCCCAGAAAAAAAATGCAAAGCCAAAGCTTGTGTCTTTTTGTACCATCTGCTGCATGGTTACCCAGAACTGGTTACCCAGGCTCTGCAGGCACCAAATAAAAAAATCCTTAGGATTATGCTAATTGTTCTTTAATGAGTCTGTAATTAGTTGACCAGCTCACTGAAGTCACAGAGGTCCTTGAAAAAGCAATGCTAATTTTTAGATTTTTACAGAGACACAAAAGAAATCTGGAAAAATATCAAGTGGAAAAAACCTCAGTTTGACATTTCACACCCTCCTGCATGTGCCCAGAATAGAATTGCAAAGGATTCGGACTTGCGAACAGACACAACAAATTGCCAGTTTAACAAACCCAGACACAGCGATCCACAGACTTACATCGTTCACTGAAGTAAATCACTGTAACTCTGTGGCTGTCAACAAAGCTGTACCAATTTACATAAGTCAAAAACCTGGCCTTTCATTATCCAGAACTGGCAACTGCCTCTTGCTCTTCCATTTTCTCCTCATTTCAAGAAAACACGAGGCTATTAATGTCAAAACATATTGCTTGCTAAAACTGGTGTTATCCTACATTAAGGGAATGTATTTAGCCAAACACTGAAATTCAAACTCCTTTCAAAAGCAATCTTTAACCCTGTTTTATCAAAATAACTGCACCAGAGGATAAATGTGACTTAACCACTGATGAGTTAAAATGAAAGTGATTCAAAGAATGCAGTCTCAAAATTATCTGAAAGATTTCCTGAAATTAAAACCATAAATCTGTACTTCTTTCACTATGAAATCTGGTTGAAAAATCTCAGTTGATGTCAGCATGATTTCATATAAGTCATGAAAGGACTTATAGCTCCTAAATCCAACTGCATCAAAAACAATCTTGTGTGTCTGAACAAAACCTACTGAGAACTGTAAACATAAAAATAGGATGCCTGCAGAACTTTTTTTTTTTTAAGCTATGAAAGATCTGTGTTGGATTTATTTAAGATTTGCACGGAGGGTTTTGTTGAACAAGAAACATGTTATCTCATTCAATCTATCTGGTCAGTCTTGTATGCTTGAAAACTGATACCAATCTCAGACCTAATAAACTATTCAACAACTTCAGACAAGACTGTAGAAAATCCAGTAGGTTTCATCTCCAGTTATAATCTTGAAACTCAAAACATGTTCACAGAAAGGATTACCAAAGTTTGCAATGATGTGCAGGGAATCTGAATGGATGCATGATTTTCAGTGCAAATGAAGGGACAATACAGTCAAATACTGATTTTAAACCTTCTAATCACACAGGTACAGCCACCAAAGATGTCCACAGCAGGTGAAGGAGGTAATGCCACAAGAAAGGAGAATCCAGATTACAAGGAGCTTTGTGGCCATGCAGAAGAGAGACAGGAGAGACAGTGAAAGGGAGCTCCTCAGCAGGGGGACAGTCCTAATGTTCCCATGTGCCAGGGCAGAGAAAAAGGCATTTACCCAAAACAACTCTCTGAATCCAGGGAACCTGCCTAATGCATCAATTCCTCTTCCCACTCAACAACCTTCTGATCCTCCTAAAGCATTTTGTTCATTTACCCACTGAGGGCACAAATCTGCATGGACTGGTGTTGGGTAACATGTCTGTAATTTTGGCAAGCACAAACTACACTGGCTTCTGAATGTGGCAGTAGTCCAGCCCTAATGCAGAGTGGAGAAGAGCAGGAAATAGTATTATAATGTCTATCTTAAACTAGCACAGCCTAGTGAAGGTCAGCAACATCTACAGAAATAGACACAGATTTTCAAAACGTGTTGGATTCGGATATATTTCCTTTGGTATGGTTGCATTTCTCTTGCAATTAGTCCCACAGGCATTTCAATAAACAAGTTGAATATGCTGGTAAGTTACTACATGTTTGTGCATGAGTACTGTTCTCCGGTTGTTGCCATTCAGTAATTATTTTAATTGCACTGAATTAATATTTTCTTTCTCAGCACTATCAGCAAATTGATGCAACAGATATATTGCACATCAACACATTTCATTACAGAACTCTTTCTGTAGTAGTCTGGCTTTCAGCATTAGATTTTGAGTTTAAAATGTACCCAATGAAACTGTGAAGGTGTTGTTAATAAGTGTTCATGGACAAGGGAACTAATGAAATCTGAACCCTCTGCACACTGAATTTGCTAAAATAAAGTGGAGACCAGATAGGCCAAATATGCTTTCTTATCTCCCATGAATAAAAACTATTTCCGATGATCCATGGAGAATTTTGATTAACTTTGACTGTCACATACTAGTTTTGAAATGCCAGGTATTTTTAATCTATACTATATTTAGCACTCAGGGCTGGTTTTAAAAGTTTCTGAATCCTTCAGATACGTTGCCTAGGAGCAATCACCTCATGATGATGATGCTATATTTAGATACAGGTGCTGCTTTTGGCATTAACTCATTTTCTAGGATGGAAACAATATTTACAGTTACGAACATTTTTCTGCTAGTACCATGTTGGACAAACTGGACACTAGACATGGGTTTGGGGATAGTTCTCCATGCAGAGAAATGGTGATGGAAGCAGACACTGGTAGAAGAGAATTCTTTGTGCCACAACTCCTTTCACGTAGAGGACTGGAATCAGCCTCACCAACAAAAAATTATTTTTCTCATGGAAGAATTGAAATATAGACAAAACTCCCCACTGTAGATGCTCTAATCAGCTTTTTATAGTACAGGTCAGGCTGGTAGGCACTGCATGTTACAGAGTCTAAAAGAGCAAACACTGTGCTTAGTATGATACAGAAATCTTTGGAGGCAGCTGATTCAATCCATCTGTTTCAGTGAACCGAATGGAGGGTTTTTTCTAGTGGAGCACTTTCTTATGTCTTATACAATTTATTATTTTTTTTTACTTTAAATAGTCACAGTCACTGTGTGTCTGGGAATTTTAAATGATAAATGCAACAAAAGGAGTGGCATTTGCAATTATTTGTTTATATTTTGGTTCCATTGCTCTTTCACTAAACTGATCTTCAGAGGCAGCTATCCTTGAAAACAATATTTATTATCAGATTTTAAACTTGTAAGAGGGAAACAAATTTTCTCCAGTGAGAAAACACAGCATGTCTCCTGTCTGCAATATGCTTCTGTTCTAGGCAAGCCAGGGAGTGGGTGGTATTCAGTCTAGAGCAATACTTCAGGCTTTTTGGTAAACAACACATCTCAACTTTTGCATTAATTTGTAGCATATGCCAACATGCATTACATTCACTCTGCTTAAAAGTACCATGTCAAAATCTCTACATCCTGAATAAAAATGTCATTAATTATATTAGGAAGTATGGTTAAGCTGCCTAGTTATTTGACAAAAGTAATCCAGTGGAATATTCAGTATAGGCATAATAACCTACCTCAAATCATAATTAGATGCTTTTGGTTGTTGGTTGTCTTTTTTTTTTTCTGAAACTACTTTTAATGTAACTTTTCTGACGTTGAAACTTTGTATAGCAGAATACGGAAGATTAATTTCACCTATGATTTAAAATCACACCTCCTTGTGAAGATGTTGATATGGAGTCTACTCAGATATGTAGCTGCTTGTTCAATGTGTTTTGATGTACTAAAGTTCTAAGAATTATGATTATGCTTTTACTTGACAAATCATCCTTCAGTAATTATTTTAACAGAATAGATTTCAAGGGCTTCAATTTACATTGAATTCTCAAATAGGATCTTTTTACAACCTGAGACATCTGGAAACATTTCTTTTTAAACAAAATGCCTCAAGTGAACATGGTAGAAAAGCAAAAGAATAATTGAAAAGAGACAGAAGGGCTTCCAACTAAAGAAATCAGATTACCCAGAGCAATTCCTGCATGACTTGAAAGCCCCTGACTATTCAAAAATAGATAAACAAGTATCATTTGCCAAACCTGGCACTAATATCAACACATTATGCATACTGAGTACAACATACTTTTCATACAGTCTTTGTCCTCTCATGAACACCTTCACCTCATTGTCCAGTGGAAACGTCCCATCGTCCTTCCTGAAGCGGTAGAACAGTTTGACATCCTTGAATTCTTTATGCTCATCACAGACTGAAACATAAAATAGTTACGTGAAAAAAAACCCCTTCACACACGTTAAGGAGTTGAGGATCCATTTATCAGGTACTGCTGCTGAACTTCAAAGCAAGCACACATAAAGTATAAACCCCTGTATTTTTGAGCTTGCAACTTTGCTCAGTTCTAATAACCAGTGAAAGGCAGCTAACCAGATTTAAGGGTGAGTGAGATAAGTGTTCATCAGTTTTGTGAGTATTATTGCAAACATCAAGAACACAAAAGTATCTATCTGCTACCTATCCAGAAAAGCTTTTGATGAAAACAGTCTGTTGGCTTGTTTGTTTAAAAGGCCACCAGAGTAGAATGCCCAATAATTTAAGGTCAAACTTAAAGTTATTGGTATCAGTTAGCAATGCTGCAGGAAACCTAAGACTTGCTAAGAAATGGTTAAAATCAAAGACCTCCCGCTTCAAATTGCCTCAGTTGCCCTGCCAGGCCAGCAAATGGCAGGTACAATAAGGAGCACACTGAGAAATGGCAAATTAGGTCCTTAAGGCAGCAGCTGATGGTGGGTCTTGTAAATGCAGAACAGAACCCCACCAAGGGCATAAACTGACAGGAAAGCTATCCTAAGCAAGCTGCTCCTAACAGAGTTGTCAGCCCATATACATGGGGTACCTGCTGCACCACAGAAGCAGGAACTGGTACCCCTTTCACTTGACACTGGAGCTGAAGGGATGCTCTGAGCATCCTGCAGAACCTGATTGAACCTCACTGAATTTACCAACCTTAGCTCACTTTGCAAACTATTAGAGTGCAATACATGAAATTTTTTAAGAAACTTGTTCCATGTGTCATACATACACATACATATGCATGAAATTTGTGCGGAAGCTACTGTGCAATTTCCTGAGGTAGAAAACACTTGGAGGTTGTTAGAGCTTTAAATAAGGATTCAGCAATAAAGCCTCTATTGCTCAATTAAATTAAGTCACTCAGGCATCCACGCAACTCTTCACTGACATTTTCTCAATAGAGGATTAAGTAGTCAGATTTGAATACCCTATAATTACTTTATTCTTTAACTATCTAGCATGAGTTCTAGTTTCCATAACTACCCAGAATTTTCATTTAATAGCCAAGCAGAAGCTGTAGAAGTGGCGCTCATTCAATATGTGCATTTCTGACCTTAATTAAGGTTTTTTAATGTACCTTAGATAGCAGCAGCATTGCTGCACATACAATGACCTCTGCGTAAAGTCAAAGTTTGTCTGTTCACAGTCACTCAGTTTTCTCTTAAAAAAGAAACAAATGGTACATTTGCCTTTTTCATATGGGTAATAGTATAGGCTTGAAATCGAGGCCTTGGATCTTCTTTGCTTGTGTCCTTCCCAGTCTTTCTGCACCCCAAAAGGCAACTAAATGCTACCATTGAACTGGAAGTCTCCTTTTCATCAGCGTAAATTGTTATTCAAGAAGTTGAAAGGAACAGATCTCAAACAGACAACAAGTTTAGGAGAAAATTAATCAGGGCACAGCCGGAGCACTAACTTCTTGCAGCTGTACCAGCACTAATGTTTGTGCAGCTGGTGTGAGGGACAGGGCCAGGGAACTAATCCACGTGAGAAAAATGATATTTTTTTTTGCTGGATGATTTTTCAGATGGGTTTTTCAGCTGGACAACTGTGCTTGTAGGAGCAGGGAAGTGAGGGCAGCAGGGAGAGGGGGATGTGATCCAGCTGGGGCTGCTCTGGCAGCAGGGAAGCAGCATCACAATCTCCAGTGACTTACCCTGCTACCCGGGGTCACTCCATACCTCTTCAGCCTCTCATGTCCTCCAAGGCACAGGGGACCTTGGACAGCAGTGCAGCTCAAGGGAAATGTTCCGTTTCTGGCAGGGAAAGGAGCCTACCTGTCCTATACTTGGTTAAGAGCAGGAGTGGGATTTCCCTTTGTTTCACAAGCACTCAATAAAATTTAGCTTAGAACTTTTTAGCAGCTGATATTGCACTTACCGTGGTGGATAATGCTGTGATCCAGCAATTTCTGCACCAGTTTAATGGCTGTCTCTCGGTCAGAGGCCTCTTTATGGTCGATGAGCCAGTCGATCAGCTCTTTGGCAACGAAGCAGTTCGGGTACGTTTTGAGGTGGTGCCGCCGATCTTTAATGACCTTTTCTTCGTGCAGTCGGAGCCTGGGGGTCAAATCACCTTGTGAGTACCATTTGCAAAGAGCCTTTGTAACTAGCAAGACTGGGACAGGAGTGGAGCAGCAGCACCAAAGCTCTGTTCACAGGATGGGCTTTGAAGGTGTTGGGTAGAAAAGGAAGAGATTTGGCCACACTGCCACCACTGGCATCTCACAACTCACAGCAACCATTTGTTACAACTTTAAACCCCATAATTGGAAAAACTTGCTTTCTGCTCAATGGAAAAGTTTAAAAACTGAAGAACAGAACAGCATACTAAATCCATTAAAATACTTCCCGGAGGTCAATTAAACTGTCAATAATTTGGAATAAATTTTCCCACATAACTTCTAATATGTTCCATGTTACTCCTTTATTTTATAGCGTCACTGCTGTAGATTTTTTTTTTATCTCATTCATTTTTTCAGCTGTAGTTTCTCCCTTTGTTGGGTAACTGCATTTTGCCTCCAGCTGCACAACAAGCATAGCATTTATGATTTAAAATTCAGGTGTGAAGCTGTTCTGACACAATCCTATCTATCATTAAAAAGTTGCCTCCTACTCCAAATCAAGGAGAACTGATTTCTCACTTGGGGACCTGTTGGCAAATGCTTCCTAGCTGCAAAATATCCCGCATCATCTTGAAAGCAAATTGGTGGCCTATTTTTGTGATGTTTGGGTCAGAATGCAATATCCTGACTAGAGTAACACCTTGTTAATAAATATTCTGGGGTTCTGCATCTTTATGTTTAGTGGGTTTTTTCTAAATAACCAAAAGAATCAACATTACCAATAAATTAATTGTTAGAGGTTTCAAAAGGCTTTTTTAAGTTTTGTGCTTTCTTGCTCCATTTTAATGAACCATATCAGAAAATCTGTTTTTGTAGTGCCATGTCTATACAACAGTTCTGATGAAAGCACAGAAACCACAATACTTGTGCTCCTATCACAAACAGAAACATTGCTGTTCATTTCCAAGTGGCCAGGATCCTGCCTTGTAAAAACCCTCTCTGACTTCAAAGCATCCTGAGAAATAGTAATTGGGGTACAAGGGTGATAGCACAGAAGGGTGTTAACATGAGCCTGAAGAAGTAATTTTCCTCTCAACGTGATGCCAGTGTAAAACAATGATTTCTCTTTAGAATCAAAAAAGGGGAAAATATTTGGCTGAAATCAATGAAGAAAATAACATTAGGGCATTAGACAAGGCTTACATAGGCTTCTACCTAAAAATAGTACCAAAGTAATGTTTTTGTTCAGCAGCATTTAGCCTTGAACTACACTGGAATGACCAATCTGTGATATGAACTCAAAACCAGTTTTGTAAACATCATTAAAAAAATGTAAGACTCTTATATTAAAAATACTGATAAATCAGATTAGTATTCTGGAAAGAAATGCTGGTAAATATCCTACGCATTGTGAAATTCCCTGAGCTAAAATACCTTTGCTTCTAGCATATTTTCCAGATGTGCTCTAACAGCTGTTGCCATGCTTAGAAAGAGAAGCCTACACAGTTTTAATTACAGAACATGCAATTATCACTGTGTCTGATGGAGCTTCACAACTAGAATGCATTCCAGGTTCTATTAATGTTCATTCAGTCTTATGTCACACAATAATTTGCAAGAACAAAACTAGAAAAAGAGTGTGTAATACATATGCAGACAGTTCAACCCAGCTTTCAGTCAGCAGTCTAAGTCTAAATGAATGGAGTTCATCCCATAAGAGGGAAATGCCCTTCTCTGTCCACATGTTGAATAGGAGTGTGCCAGGACTGGTCTAGCATTCCACAAACAAGTCAGTAGTCAAGAGCACCAGAAATGAGCATTTCTGTCTTAAAGTCTGACTGCAGGCTTTCCTGCAGTTAGTGAGCTTATAAATATTTCAGTTTCTCTGTCATGTCAAGAGGCACAGGTTCCCACTACAATCTTTTTCCTCACTCAGAGTATTTATAGGGTCTCTCTATGTACCTTTTTGCCTATATTCATAAAACTCAGAGAAATTTCATATCTTAATTACTTACACCCAATTGCTAAAGTGGATCCAAATTTTGCTAAGAGGTTACAAAATCATTAAGTCAAAGAAAGCACAACAACATAAGCCTCAAGAAATCTGAAAAAACAAATTTATCTACAATTTCCATATCAATGTCGGAACTTTCCCTGTAGTCTGTACCAATTGTATCCACACTGACTTATGTACAGGCTAGTTTATTTGGAACAGAGAACAGAAAGAGAATTCAGATTTTCTCCTTGGTGATGTATGCTGTTGTCTCTGTCAAGGCTCCCTCATCTCTACATACCTGCTAAAAGTAAAACTGTATGGAGAAGTACCTCAATAAATTGACATTGAACCACAAATACAGAAAACGCAGGTAAAGTTATTGGGAATATATTGCAGTGTGCAAATCAAAAGTTTAGGCAGGAATTCAAAAAATGTGTTTATGTTTATAAGTATTTCTTAGGAGCCAAATCAAATGGGATAAGAAGGAATAAAATGCACCAGTTAATGCAATTATACACTGGAGGCAATGCCCAAGTGAAGTGGTAAATTCTTTATCTCTATCCCTGGGCATTGGGAAACAGGTTTCTCACTCAAAATCCTTGATGTTTTCCCACTAAATGATGTTAATCACTTTACATCAGCTAGTCTGCATGATGACTGGAAAAGACCTAACTCGACATCAAACACATTTCTCTCACCAGAAGTTTTTCTCAAGAGCTGCTTAGGAGAATCAGCTGACTGACAAATCCTGACCAGTCTGAGGAGAAGGGAGAGGAGAGGGCAAACAAAAAGGGGTGATGGGGAGACACCTTGATCCAACAAACCTTTGAAAAGCTGACCCTCTTTCTACAACTTAGTAGCTTAACACCAGAAAACAATCTTGTGTACACCAGTACATCATCCATATATAATTCCATGTATTACTCAAGACTACCTGCCAGATTTTGCACATGGGGCCACAGTCTGCCCTACCTCGAGAAATCAATGTGAGATCAAAAGCTTTTGAGCAATCGCCTGTGAACTGCAACAGGCATATGCAACCCTTTAATATTTACAAACTGATATCCATGACTCTTACTCATGCTTACAACAAATAAAGACAGGCTGTATTTGGAAGAATGCATGCCAGAACAGTTTTCTGTGGGCTTGTCTAAACAGGAGTTGCTCCTAATTGACAACATGTAGGGACTCTTGCTCCAAACAGAAGTGCCTTCCTCCTGTGTAGCGTGGAACGGGATAACCTAGAATACACTGCTCCTGCTTTGCACTATCTGGAACAATGATACTTATTAAGAGGCCATTAGGCATTTTTTTGGTAACTGTCAGAAAAGTCAGAATAATGGAAAAATCTAAACCTTTGCCTAGAAATGAAGGATCAGTCACTAACTTGGGATGAAATTGCTCTTGTAGCTACATGAAACTTGCATTTCCAGCCAAAAGGGACATTTTTATTTCCACCAGGGGCATTACACATTTTGAAGTTTCTTGCATCTTTTTCTGGACCCATGAGTAAGGATTTATGAGACAGTGCCTACACCAGAGTTTTGCTTTCCTTTTAGATCCCAGAAAAGGCCAATCTGCTGGATAAAGACAGTAATTATATAATTAACTGGATCATGGTCTAAATATCTTTGCTACTTCCCTCTATTACGTCTAGTAGTTTGTGCTTGGCTAATATAAATCTTACAAAGCGCTATCCAATCCTGATTTCTATGCATGAAGAAAACCTAAAAATCTCCTGCTCTTCTTGGTAATTTACTGTATAATTAATCTGCCATTTCCTAATACGTCCTATATAGTCCCTCTGCTTATCCTAGCTAGGCTCAGAAACAATGTGCGGAGAACAGGTTGGTCCCTGACACTCTAAAGAGACAACACTGTATGAAGATTTTCATATGGAGCTCCACTCATTCACCTCTTTTAACGTCCCTGAAACAATCACATACACACATATAAAGATGCATATAGCACAGAATCATAGAATCATAGAACAGTTTGGGTTGTGTTTTGGTTGTGGCCTTTAAAGGTCACGTAGTCCAACCTTCCTGCCATAAGCAGAGACACCTTTCACTACATCAAGTTGCTCTTACTGCCCCTCCACTCTAACCTTGAATGTTTTCAGGGATGGGGCACCTACCACCCCTCTGGACACTTTGTTCCAGTATTATTTCACCACCCTCAACACAAAAAATTTCTTCTTTATATCTAGTCTGAATCTACTTTATTTTAATTGAAACCATAACCCTTATCATATTGCCACAGGCCCTACTAAAAAAGTGGTCCCCATCTTTCTCTTAAGCTCCCTTTAAGTATTGCAAGGCCACGAAGGGTCTTCCCAGAGCCTTCCCTTCCCTGAGCTGAACAGCCTCAGGACTCTCAGTCTGCTTTTCTGTTTTCATGAGAGGTCCTCTATCCCTCTAATCACCTTCATGGACCTTTTCTGGACTGACTCCAACAGGTCGATGTCTTTCCTTTGCTGAGGACCCCAGAGCTGGCAACAGTACTGCAAGTGGGGCCTCACCAGGGCAGAGGGGCAGAATCCCCTCCCTCAACCTGCTGGCCATGCTGCCTTTGAAGCAGCCCAGAACATGACTGGCTTTCTGGGTTGCAATCGCACATCACAGAATCACAGAATATGCTGGCTTGGAAAGGGATCCACAAGGATCATTGAGTTCAAGCCTTACTGCTGATCAGGACCATCCTCAGCTGGACACACTGGTCACGTCCAGCTTTTCATCCACCATCACCCCCAAGTCCTTCTCAGCAGGGCTGCTCTTGCTTTGTTCATCCCACAGCCAGTATTGATGGCAGGGGTTGCCCCGACCCAGATGCGCACCTTGGTCTTTGTTGAACCTTATTAGGTTCCCATGGACCCACTTCTCAAGCTTGTCCAACTCCCTCTGGATGGCATCCTGTTCTTCAGGTGTGTCATTCACTCTACTCAACTTGCTGAGGGTGCACTTGATCCCACTGTCTATGTCATTGATAATGATAATGAACTGTATGGGTCCCAGGACAGACCCCTGAGGGTCACTACTCATCACCAGTGTCCATCTGGACATAGAGCCATTAACGACTAGTCCCTGGATGTGGCCATCCAAACAATTTCTCATCAACTGAACAGCCCTCTCATAAAGTCCATCTCTCTCCAATTTAGAGAGAACGTTGTGGGGGACTGTGTTAAAGGTCTTAAAAAAGTCCAGATAAATGATCCCCGCAGCCCTTTTCCCATCCAGTGATACAGTCACTCCACTAGATTGGTCAGTCAAAACTTGCCCTTGGTGAAGTATATATAAATATGTGTATGTGTGCATACATATATAAATGATACACAGAAATAAATCATATATATGCCAGTGATATATATTTTCATCATTATTTTTGCATATATAATCATCTATATTGTATGTCATATATGTGAGATATACATATCATCTACATCACAGAATACATCATTTAGAACTATTTTTTTTAATGGAAGGACAAAACGCCAGTGAAGAGACCATTTAAAATGGAAATTCTTAGCAGAATTTACTAATCACTGAACAATACACGCTGATGTAATTAGTCATGGCACAAAACATGTCCTGCCTCAGAGTGCTCAACTGCTGCTGATGAGTTCCAGCATGCTCATGGGTTACTGCTGTGTTACACCTTGCTTTTGGTTTCAGTGACCACCCCAGACTGAGCACTGTCAATCAGCATTCATGGTACTACTACAATTTTATCAGATTTAGTAAATTCTGAACAAAACCATATTAGATCCCTTGAAAACTAACAGTGACATGCAGAGAGGCAAACCACTGCAGGTGAATTCTCTCACAAGTTTCAAGTATTTGGAACTTCTATAAGAGAAGGATTTACTTATTTCCAAGGAAAACAAGTCATACTATCCTTAGTGACAAACACATTTGGACAGAAAAAGTATCTTGCCAAAGATGAGGACAATTCATGGTGGCTAAAGAAAATGGGGCTTTCACAAGTCTTCTCAAGGGATATCATAGGTGCTCCACTCGCAGGTAGAATTGCCCCTTTCTGTTAGAAACAGAACAGTTTTGTACCTGCCCAGAGGTCACAAAGTTTGGCTGGTCTCTGAACGTAAGCATATGACCTGTCTACAGGACATCTTATAGGCATCTTACTAAAACATGATGTTTTCCAGAGTGTCTCAGTGACTTAGTCCCATAAGTCCTGTTGAAATTTAAAACTCACAAGTCAGTTACAAAATAAATGAGGATAAGGCAGCATTTGTATATATATATATATATATGTATGTACACTCAGAAAAATACAGAACTATTTGAAATATCCTTTACACCAAACTTTTGCCTCTGCACTGTCAGCAGAAAAAAAAAATAGGTCATGAGGATATGAACTTTGTACACAGAGGCGATCGTGAAGGTACTCTGTGAATGCAGTGTGTATTGCTGGGACAAGCATTTCCAGCTGGGCTTGCCAAGTCTCAGCTGAAGTGTCAGCGTTTCGCTGCTGACTGTTCCTCTTTCTATTTATGCTTCAGCTCTGCAATCACTTCGTTTTGTTACTTGATATTTACAGGAGCTAGAATACCCTTTAAAACATGGGGTCATACTGGAAATAGGATGAAGATATTTCTGTGTTGATAGCTGTGGCAGAGAAGGAACTCTTAACATCTCAAATAGGGTTAGAGTGTCTTCAAAGCAGCTCCTGATATCAATTCTCATCACTGTGTGTTATCTCCACTGTTTTTGCTCACAGACATGTAGTCAATGTGAAGACATGTTGGAACAAAGAGCCAGATAGAGAGACTTTAAGTAAACTATCTCAGGGTGAACTGCAGAGGAAATCCTAAAACTTCCAAAGAAATGATGGTTCACCAGTGTCCCTGTGGCTTTAAAGAAAACACTGGGGTTGTCTCTTTTATACGGCCTTTTTTTATACATTCAGAAAGTATGAAGGTCACAAAGCCCACAACTAAGCATGAATAGGGACACCCCCAGTGCTCATAACATCTCACTAACACTGTCAGGGATCAAAGCAAACTCTGAGGAACAGACACAGGCATGGCTCAGAGTCTGGGATGAAATCAAAATAATGCCTCTTGGAGACAATCCTTCAGCCCACAAATTCAGGACAGAAATTCAGAGCCACAGTCTCCCTTTGAGAACACCAGACTGAAGAGGAAATTAGATCTGTGTGTTTGTATCAATCTGCTGTAAAACTAGAGACCCCTTATCAAACCAAAGGAAACTGTGAAGTGGCTGATCTCCCTGCCTGCCAAGCCATTTCACTTGCACTTCACTTTTAAGTAAAATACATAAAAACATGAATAATACATTTAATTGCCTATGCACTTGAACCTTAAGAGCTTATGTCTTTCTGGAAAGCATAAAACTGCATTTTACAAAGATGGAAACACAGAATACAGGCAAGCTATTATTTCACCTGCCCCTAGTCATAAGGAAAGTGGAAGTCTGCCTGTCTCCAGATGCTTTCTGGGGTGAAGCTGTCAGAACTCAGCAACTCACAGTCCTCCTTCTCTATACAGAAGTCAAATATAATTGTGCTTCTCACTTATGTATGGATGAGCTGGGATGCACCATGGGATGCATGTATGCAGGTCCAAGTTTATGTGATATTACTATGTGGATCCCCTAAAGACCTGATGTACTTTCCACCAAAGAACAAGCCATCTTTGCTCATATCCATTAACCACATTTTCTCCATAATAATTTTCTGTATCTCCACTGAAAGGATATTCTTAGGTTTGCTAAATCAAAATGTACTGTGGGTATTAATTTTCTCAAGGATGTCTTCCCAAACCTAAGCTGAAGACTTCTACCATAAAATACCAAAATTTCAAAGTGCAGACCAGAAACCATAGAACTGTTGTTACAGACATCCCTTGACTGGATTAACATGTAGCTATAAGCCCAGAAACTCTTATAGACTTATGCTAAAATGCCTCTCAATAAAGGAATTATTTTATGGATAGCAAACTGAGGAAGGAGCAGTGTAGGTCTCAAGGTGACCAGTGAAAATCAATGAAGTTTGTGTCAGAGAATGCAGACCTGTTATCTCAGTAACATGGCTGGAAGAGGGGAATGTTCCTTTGAAATGCTAAATGGGCTAAACAGGGCAAATACAGGTCAGAGCCCAAGCCCTACTGCTACAGCTATTCCTGCTAGCACTGCCATTCAGGAACTTGGAGAGACAGACCAGGATCTGGGGAATAGGATGCTGAATTACAAGCCTGCATCACTGGAGACAAGAAGAGGGGCTGCAGCAAGGACACAAGGGGCTGTGAGTGCAGGAAAGCCCTGCTCTCTTGGATGCACCTTGCCAAAAAAAAGCTACAGGCTGAGGTCCCTTACGCAACAAGGCTGACATCTTTTTTACACTTGTCTACGTGGAAAAGCTGAGTATGACCTTGGCAGGCACTTGCAGTGTGTGCAGCGAATTTCAGACCACCTGAGAAACAAGGAGGTCTTTTCACCCACTCATCTCTCAGCATACCTGGGGAAGAGCAAACCTGTAATGCCCAGAAAGCACCACAGTACTGAACAGGTCCACACTGCAAACAGTAAAAGGGGTTGTTATCAGCCAGAGATAACCCAAGAAATCCAGGGGAGAACTGAAATTAGTCAAGTGCCTAATCTCAAGTGCAGTTTGGTATTTCTCCCACCCTGTCAATAAGTGACAAACAGTTTTGCTGGGACCTTATATGGCTTTGGGTAACCTCTGAGCTCAAAGTCCTTCCAGGGATGGCTGCTCTCAACCTGAGAACTGCAGATCTGCAGGAGATCTTCTCCCTCATACTTTATGCTTCTTAGAGGAGCCTCAACTCTTTGGACTTCTTTCAGCAGTCCTTGGCAACCCTGCTTAAAGCAAGCAAAAAAAATCAGCCTTCATCATTAATAATGCTTCATACTGCAGCAATATCTCAACTGCTTTTACCAAGTGTTTTACATCTCCATGCAAAACTCTGAGCCAAATACTGCACTGTGTAATCATGAACGTCATCAAGCACAGATAGCCAGTACCTGACAGGTAATAAAAGGAGTAATAAAATACTTACTGTTATGTAACACTGGTAATAAACATAACTTTATATTGAGGCTACAACTCAAGACTTTTTTCTCATTTTTAACAATTAAATAGGTTCATCTTGAATATAGATGCAGTATTATTTCAGTATGCAGTAAGTTGTATTAAAACTGTCAAACTTTGTTTACCTCTTACTGTTCTAAATTAGTATCTTCATTTTTTCCATGTGTAGTGCAACTGCTTTACTGTGATTTATTTTTATTTTGAAGGAAGTTTTGATAGCAGTAACTGGAAAAGTACTCACTAAGAAAAGGCACTCTGTATTGAATTCCTTTTTTAAAAAAATCTTACAATATTCTGGCACTGTTTCATGTCTTTTCACCTTCTATAGCTGGCAATAACAAAATATGCAGGATATTACACTGACAGAAGACATGATTCAAGGGAGCTCTTTTCACTGCCTTCCAGAAGTGGTTGAAATCCAGTGGTTGACCACTAAAGTGCAACATAAAACTGGGACTGATTCAAATTTTTAAACACTGAAAGTAATGATCCATTTGAGTGGATTACCCAGAGGTGATTAAATTGTTAGTGGATGACTTTCACAGTGCATAAATAGAAATGGAGGAACAGGTAAGGCTATGAAACATAAGGCTGTGCACTAACAACAAAATGTTTTGCTGAAAACTGAGAACTCAGAAGCTGAAAGCAACAGACAATAAGAAATAGCTGAATATGCAGTAGTGAAACTTGCACTGACTACAGGCTATAAACAGGCAGAGACCACACAAAAAACAAAGTCAACCTTAGGTTGTACTGAGACAACTCCAGAAATTATGGGAAATCCAGTTTTTCATGTCCTTGTATACAATACTACAAAACATGTTTTGTTCTTGCCATACCATTCATGAAAACTAGGCTCAAATAGATGCAATGATGTAGCACTACTCCTGTATGAGAAACGACAAGCCAGTCTCATGAGCAGAGAGAAAAAGATCCTGGCTTGGGAGTCTGGCCTTATCTACACTAAAAGTGAGAGGAACAAAATTGCTGTCTGTAATCTTTCAGGTGAGTTGAAAGCAGAAAGCAAGAAACACTATTTAAGTGATGCTGAGGGAATGTAAGAATTAGCGAGTTTTTGAAAAAAAAAATAAATCTGGTACTTAAGGCAAGAATGAGTTTCAGAGAACTGTAATAAATATACCAAAGGATTATGTGTTATAATATTCTGCAGAAAACCTTCCAGTCTTACGTTTTATAATTACATGGTTGACACTGACATTACTACGAGCAACATTGGGAATGCTACAGGAAGGAAGAATATCAGAGGCTAGCATTTGAATGCACTATACCAGGACTCACAGCCTTTCTAAAGTCCTGGCTCATGTCAGCAGCAAGAAAGAAAAGTTCAAATGTTGCCTATATTATGACATTTGCTGTTTATATTAGAGCTCTTATTAGAAGTGCATATGCAGATATACAGACAATCTTTGTGTGTTTGCCAAAGCTCAGGAGCTGTAGGTATGACAGACATCTACATTTGGGAGCATGCTTCCTTGCTTTTGCCACAGGGTGTTCCTTGTTTGTCATTTTTACTGTGCACACATGCAGTAGTCCTTATCTGGCTGATTGGAAGGATAGGGCTTTAACTGGCCAGGATTATCATACAGTCAGCACTAAATTAGGGGCATGCTTTCCTCCATCATATGAAGAAAATCCTACAATCTTTGTGACAGACAGCTGTGTCAAGACATGGCTGGGGATCTGCTGTGAGGAAACCCCATCAGCTGGGTAGCAGTATGCAGAGAGGCCAAGGGTCTGCTCTGCTTCCTTCCTAAATCAAAGCATAGTAGCCAGGAGCAGCTGCAATGGCAGAGGATCCCTCTGTCAGCTCCACAGCCCAACTCCGCAATTTACCCTTGGCTGAAGTCTCTGCATGTCTGCACTCACTTGGCTTTCCTGCCTCCACATGCAATGTCCACTCATCCTGTTGAGACCTAGATCACCAGGTTTGCAGGAACCTCCAGCCTCTAATCTGAGATCTTGTGAAGCTACCACAAAGAACCTATCTATATAGTCATAGTCATCTAGGTCTTTTTAGCCTGGAATTTGTCTAATTTTATATAGTTGCACATGATTTTATTTCATTCATTGTAATAATATAGATGGTGCAATTATTAAAGTGAATAAATCAAAAGAGGACAGAAACCTAAATAGACTGATATTCCAGCCTTTTAGTTTCCTTAATTTGTCTTATTTGCTTAAGAAAAGCACTCCTTTAAGAGTAAAATATAAGCCAATATGACTTGCATAGTCAGCTGGAGGCAACAAATCAGTGTAATCCTAATTAACATTCTGCTCATTTATATATGTTTTTCTTAAATAGACTTCTGTAACATCCAGTAAGGTTTCACTGCAAATGCCAAACAAAAAAAGAAGAAATGAATCATCATCTAAAGAGGAAAAAAATGAAAAATGTTTCAGAAACCTACTGATTGCCCCAGACTACACTGAGTGAGTTCCAGATGCATCTATGAAAATGGTAACAATGATTTTACTCAAGAATTTTGCAACATAACACTACTGTAATAATTTCTTTAAACACAGAAAGGATTGCTTTCTGACATAAATATTCTAATGACAAAACCCCACCTTAACTGCTTTAAATCTCTTTCTTTATCTAGGTCATACAAACACATAACATGAAGAATTATGATGTATGAATTTAAGGGGATTATGTAATGGCATGAAGTTGCTCACTGCCTAAATTCTGAGGGGCTAATGAAAAACTTTATCATAAAGATAAATGTATTAATAAAAATCCTAGTTAAATACTAATTCTACTTAAAAGATTTTGCTTTTGCAAAAATCTAGCCTGAGGATGGTTTTGTTTGATTAGCTCAGCATTTTTCTGCATCTCATATACAATATGAACAGATACACAGCTGTAGCATAACCATTCTTTATGAATAGTTCCTTCTGTCAGGACACTATCAAGGATCTTGTCTTTTTTGATTAGGCCTTGTCAAATGCTCTACAAGTAGACAAGCTTTGAAAAGATAAATATTACAGAAGCAATCTTCATCTTAAGATTAAATGGAAATTTTCCTTTAAAATAATAAATAAATCCACAAGGAACTGAAAGAAATTTTGTTGCTCTACTGACCAGCTTGCTCCCATTGCTGGGCATGTGTTTGCCATTTCTTTTTCTAGGCAAAATTCTCTCTCCACACATGCAGAAAGGTCAGTGAACAGGTATTTATGTGCTCTGACAATAAATTCAAACTGTGGCTTCTGACTGCCTTAGTAACTCAGAACATGCACCCTGACCCTTATTCACCAAGTAACTGCATCAGCTTTACATAAGCATCAGCTCAGTAAATGCTGTTGGATTCAGATTACAACAATATGGTTATGTTTACAGCATACTGCAAACTTTGTCTTGGGCCTCAACTTGAATCCAAAACACATGCTGCACAGACATGTTAGAGATAGGCTTTGGATGGGCAACTGGACAAGAGGAGCTGAGTGGTTCAGACTCAGATATTTGCCTACCATTAGTGTAAATGGCCCAACACTGTGTGTCAATCCAATTCTTTTACTCAAGACGAGCCCTGACACCATGTCCTGAAGAAAGGCAGGATCTGTAGAAGCTTGGCTATGGTTGCTCCTCAGATGGTTTCAACAAGCACAGTTGGGCAGACAGACCACAGGCACTTCTTGTTGGAGCTGCCCAGACATGTGGACACCAGAGTGTGTGCCAAGGTTTAGTTCATTAGTCACCTTGGCTATCAAAGCACAGTACAGTGATAATTAGGTCTTAATTTGAAAGTAACCAAAATGAGCTTTATGAATGTTGAACTACAGAATCATAGAAATGTTTATCTTGGAAAATACTTTTAAGGTCATCAAGTCCAGTCCTTAGCCTGGCACTACCAAATCCACCACTAAACCATGTCCTCAAGTGCCACATCTACACATCTTTTAAATACCTCCAGCAGTGATGACTTGACCTCTTCCTTGGGCAGCCTGTTCCAACGCTTGACAACTGTTTCCATGAAGAATTTTTCCCCCATATCCAGTCTAAACCTCTCCTGATACAACTTGAGGCCATTTCCTCTTGTCCTGTCACTTGTTACTTGGGAAAAGAGGCCAATCTCCACCTGGCTACAGCCTCCTTTCAGGCAATAAGGTCTCCTCTGAGTCACCTCTTCTCCAATATAAACACTCCCAGTTCCCTTAGTGTCTCCTCATCACACTTGTGCTCCAGACCAGCTTCACTGCCCTTCTCTGGACACACTCCAACACCTCAATGTCCTTCTTGTAGTGAGGGGTCTGGAACTGGACAGAAAATCTGATATGTGCCTTCACCAGTGCCAAGTACAGGGGGACAATCACTTCCCTACTCTTGCTGGACACACTGTTTCTGATATAAGCCAAGATGCCCTTTGCCTTGGCCACTTGGGCACATACACTGGCCCATGCTCAGCCACTGTCGACCAGCACTCTCAAGTCCTTTTCCAATGGGCACCTTTCCAGGCACTCATCTCCAAGCCTGGCACCTTGCATGGGGTTGTTGTGACCAGAGTGCAGGACCTGGCACTTGGCCTTGTACCTCACAAAACTGGCCTCAGCACGTTGATCCAGCCTGATCATATTCCTCTGTAGAGCCCTCCTACCCTCCAGCAGATCCTGACCAGCTTGGTATCATCTGTGAACTTAATGACAGTGCCCTGGAACCCCTCATCCAGATTGTCAATGAAGATACACAAGATTTCAGTCCATATTTAAGTAAGCTGTGCATATCTGAATGGCTGAAACCACAAGAGGCTTGTGGCCACTGAAGACATGAAACCATTGATCAAGTGGCCAACACTTTTCTTTGTCTTTTCCTACAGGTTTGCCACTTTCTGAGGTGAAATACTCAGAAATATATAAAAACTGTCTTATATAAAAGACATGCTGTGTACAGTTTTGAGCGTGCAAGCAAAATGTCACAATTTCCAGTACACTGGAACTTTTCCTTAGCCACTATATATTTAACTAAAATCTTTCCACATTTATTGTGCCTCTTCTGAACATCTTATGCAATCCTTTTTATTTCCTCCTTTGGCCCAATAATGTGTTTCCCAAGGGTACTGTTGTTACTGGCCTCATGTAAACTCAGATGTTCCATATTCATCATAGAAGAAAGCAATATGGAGTACAAACATATTTTATGTGAAATTATGTAGGATACGCTGTTTCAGCTGGTGTTGATTTATGGATTCAACAAAAAAAAAAGGCATATGAAGTTTTTAATATATTACTTTGGAGAAGCTCTAGCCCCAACAAAGTGAATGCAAGCAATTATCTTCCAACCACCCATGTTTGATTCATTACAGTAGGCCCAAAGTATAGCCCTTGGAAAAACCACCACTGTATAGAAAACTTAAATGATTGGATTTTTGCCCATTATGAGATATTTTTAAAGGATCTAGACCTTGCAACACTGTGATAAAGCACAATGGCATACAGAGAAAGCACAAACCCCATTGTTTCGTGTGTGTTGAAAGAAATATTATCTTTAACAAGGTGGGATAATGGTTGGACACATGCTTGATTTAATCCTATCTTTGATCTGTAAAGTCAAGGGAATATATCTCATTACATTCCAAACAGATTACAGGATGAGACATGCCACTCCAAGGAAAGAGTTAACAGTTCAAATCTTTTCTTCCCCCTCAACACGTAACTTAAAGTCCTTCTTCCACAAGCAAAGTTGGAGCTGCAGGACCATGCACAGAAACCTGTACACACAAATGAGCTCCCAAACTGGTCCCTTTGTGCACAGTGTGAGGATCTGAGGGGCTCGATCCATCTGTAGCAACGCTGTGCAGGCAGTGAGAACACAGGAGCAGGTGGCTGGCCCTGTGATTACTGTTCCTCTTGTAATGCCAACACTACACAGCCAGCAGGATTTCTGGCACTGTGACTACTGGCCTTCCAGCAGATATTACACCCTACACTGTCTCCAATCTCTTCCCTATTCTCCTCTTTCAAGGACTGGCATAAAACCACCAAGTCCTATGTGCACTTTGGCATCTGTCTCCCAAGTTCTTAAGAAATGAGTCTACCGATAACCTCACAGACACCTTCAAAAGCAATCTTGGTGGTGGGAAGAGATGTGATGTTGGCATCTCATGAAACTCACACGTTCTGGGGTAAAATCCTGGTCTCACTTAAGACAGTGAGGTCAAGGGAGTGAAGCTGTTACTGTCACATCTTCCCAAAAATCTCAGTTGAAAATCTCAAGAGAGGTTTCAAAAGTTCTCACGTGTTCATTTGGAAATGGATACATTTCTCACCCTTAAATTTTCTTGAAGAGTTGGACAATGTAAGAGTGAGCAGTGGTACGAAGTAACTCGGCTGAAGTAGGTTAAGAAGCATTCTTAGAAGCCCTGTCACCAGCTTCACTGAGTAGCTTATAATCTCTCATTATCAGCCAGTAACAAAAAGCTGATAGCATCAGCCACCAGAGCTTCAAAAAGGCATCACACTATGCCTTCATGAAACATTCAATTGGAAGGCATCTCTGCAGGTCATCTGGTCCAACCTATATTAAAAGCATATCCAGTCAGTGCATGTTATTCAGGGTAATGTCCAGACAAGATTTTAATATTTCAGAGCTTCTCTGGGCCCCTATTCCATCTTTTCACTTATCCTTACAGTGAATAATCCTTTTCAAATATCTAATTTGAAAGTTTCTTGAAAATTTTGACTGCTGCCTCTTGTGCTATTCCTGTGCACCCTGGAAAAGACTCTCTCCCCTTTTGCCTACACCTTCTCATTTTACTAGTTGCAATCAGCAGTAAGATCCTCCCAAGCCTCTTCTTTTCTAGGCTGAGCAGACCCAGGCCTCAGCATCAACTTGTACATATGTGCTCCAGCCCAACCCCACCCTGAAAGCCAGCCTTCCTTGGACTTGCTTCTTGTAGGAAGACACCTTTTTGCTGTCTATTTTAGAGACCTGCATAATTTTACACAAATTAAAGAGAAATAAATAAAGCTTATTAAAATAAGCATCTAGTAAACCTTGCTGTATTTCTTCTGTTCTGTGGGCTTTTGAGAACCCCTTTTCATTGCCTCACCTAACTAGACATGCATAGTATGATACCAATGGCTCCCATTATGGACCCATTATTCTCATCACAAAGATCTACTTATTAACCTCATTTAACCTCATCTATTTCTGCCATTTCCCAAATGAATTGAAAGGTCTGAGTTTGTCCAAATGCTATGAGTTTTGAAAACACTTTAATTGTCCAAGACAAGTCTTTAAGTTTCTAGACCCAAATCACTACCAAAATGGTATTTGCACAATCTCTTTTGGGATTTGTACATGATAATGCTACTTTGAGCTTCTACCCATCACAATCTCCTTCTGCTTGCACTTTAATAGCAGTTTAAGCTAGGAGTCACTCTTTCTACATCCTAGTAAAGATAAATTAATTTCAGCTAGAGGAAAGTATAAGGTAATTACATCCTGAGCATCAGGAAACAATTAACAGCTTTATACCACCCTGATTTCTAAGTTGTACAATTATATGCTACTGAAAAAAAGGATGTATGATTATCAAGACAATGATCTTTTCTGAAAAAAATGAAAGGAAATTGTTCTACCACCGACAATCAGCGGTATAAATAATGCTTAGCTAATATCTTTTCAGAATTCATTTCCATTATTTGCAATCCTAACTTTGAGTGATATGTCAGCTGTGTGTTATCAGATTCTCCTTCTAAAGAGGATGAATGCAATGTTGGACTCTGATTCCTCAGATAAGCACTCACAGATTCAACTTCCTGTGAATATTTCACAATACTCATTGGAATTAAATTAAAAATAATTGTTTTTACTAACTGTATTGTAATCATGCCTTGCATTTCATTTGCCTCAAATCAGAGCTGAGACTGGCTTGTGACAACATAAAGGAACATACAGACTTACTTTAAGTAGCCCCAGTGCTTTGAAGACAAGAGTCACAATGTGAAGAGTAACAGATACAACATACAGAAAGTTCTTTTTAATTGCCAATAAACTCACTTGGCCCGATATGCAGGAACGCAGCGCAGACACAGAGCCAGCACGTTGTACAACAGCTCAGCTGAACACCAAGGGAAACACTATGAAAAAACACCCATTTTGGCAACACTGTTTAGTGGGAGAAGCAAGGAAACAAACCCACACAAATCTCCACAATGCCAAGTCAAAAGCTACTGTGCTAGATGGCCTCTGTGTTATTGCAGATGGAAGAATCTTCTAAAACCAGGTACATAAGATTCCCAAAGGACAAATATGATAGTGCTGTTTATCAACAGAAGAGGTTTAGTCTCCCCAGATTCCTCATGCAATATCTCTTCCAGGACAGCTATGCCTCTCCCCCAGAAAGTTCTGTTCCACATTCTCCTTCCCTATTATTTTCTACCTCAAGGTTTCTTCTATGCACTGTCCTTGACAAACATCATCTTAGAAAGATGGTTGTTACAGCTCGTGACCAGAATAATAGTGTCCATCTCCAGTTCCTTCCACTGCCTCCTTCTCTTCTGTCACATCAAACACAGTATTACTGTACTTCACTCTCAAGCTCCCATCTTTGCTCTCACCACCTTAGGTGTGATGGCTTTTGCTCTGACCAGCCATTTAGTTACAGTTTTTTCATTTGATTTTTTATCTTCAAATGAGCATCTCCGTGCTTGCTGCCTTAATACAGCAGGCACCCTCACCCAAACAGCCACAGAGCTGTCTGGAAGGAGTCACCTAAATCCTGTCCAGCATTGCTGTGACCTCTACCAAAAACCAGACATCTTAAACAAAGGTCAAGCAGGGGAAAAATGTATGGAAGGGGCTCCTGGACTGGCAGACCTGTACTTTAATATCGGTAATTGATTCCCTGAGAAACCAACCGTATCATGGGATCAGTGGGGTCTGGGAGCATCCCACCCCCTGACCCCAGGTGAGCTGACCTTATCCTTTACTGCCATTGGTACTCATTTGACACAATGATAACGTGTCTGAGCTACCCACACTGTTCGCCATGAGCTCAGACCACACCAATGCAGTACACCAGCCAGGTAGAAGGACCCCCAGTCCAAGGGAATTGGGCTGCCCCTTTCTGCAGCAGCAGCCAGACACATTGGCTCAACACCACTGTAAAACCCACAGCATGACCTATCCCTCATTCCTCACAGAAACCAAAAAACTCTCATCTGTCTGCAAACCCCTGTGACGCAGCTGTGGTAGCTCAGGTACTCACCCACACAATTGCAAGGAAATGGAGAATTACAGCCTTGTTATGTGAAAACCCATTTCTATATTCACTCTGAATTAGCAAGCCCAACCAGGAACACTTTTTAATTATTCTGAACTACACCTTTGAGATCTGAATGTATTTACTGGATTGAGACACTGCTAAGATACAAACTATGAAGACTGTAAAAGGCTGATAATTAAGGTCAGGGTTGCATTCTGAAGTAGTGCTGTCACACTGGTAGCGCAGTGACATGCTGGTCATATGCATTACATAGTACAAATTTCAAAATATATGAAATGAAATATTTGTACCTCCATTCATGCACAATTCTATGACAAGAGTGCAGAAATAGAGGTAAAGGCATTGAAAAAGAAAAAATCTTGTTACCTCTCTGGTAACAACATATGCATTGGGCATCTAAACTTAACATGATTTTTATAGTCTGTCTTCTACCTGCATCTGAAATTTTCTAATGGGAATTCTGCAAATTGAGCCCTGAAGGGATGGTCAAGCAAACCTAGCAGTGGCTGCTGCCACTGTTTCCTTCACCTGTCTTTGACCGCGTGTTTCTGCTGGCTTCCTTACCCCAGTGCTGGCACTGGCTTGACTTCATGCTGAACCTGTTGAGAAAGTTAAATTTTTCTTACTTGGCTTCAACTTCTTCAGTTCCCTGAACTTCTGATCCCGGACAAACACCAGAGTGAAGTGCAAGGGAAGTGATAAGAGCAGGGCAGTAGCAGCCTGCAGTTAGATCTGCTGTATCAGTAAACCACAGCCTTAAACCGTACGTGCTTCAGTAACATGGGGGAAGCCAGCACCCATTTCTCCCCCTGCAGCTCTTCAGAGAAAGCTTTTATGTGGCCTTGTGGTAAATTGGTTTACAAACTGACCCAACTGAAATACCAACCTTCCAAAAGCTCTGCTGATCACTCCCCCAGAGCAGATCACCATACAGTGATGGTCCAGAGTTGCTTAAGCCATTGCAAATGAGGGGAAGCACAGAGGAGGGAACCAGGAAGGTTCACCTATTTAATTTCAGTGGTTTAAAGAGTAAAATTATTTAAGGTACATGGCTTCTTATGCCCTTATCATGCTCAAGAAAAAACCAACAACCCATTAACACATGAAACGCATCTTTCCCACAACAAATGTCAGTGGTTCTGCTGAGACCTGAAGCTTTGGAGTTTCTGTCTTTATTAACCTTTGGAGCCTCCACACAGTTCTTCCTCAATGACTGGCTACATGACCCAAACCTGATTAGCTCTTGTTTCTTCCCCAGCCTTTCATCCCCCTTGCCCGTTCTTCATTAGTTTAACTTCTTCCCATGTAAGTTTATTTAGAGGAGATGACTGGCCTTGCACACATTAAAAAAGAAGTGTCTTTGAGTTAGTGAAACAACTTACACAAGTTTGCTCTGTCAGGATGACAGAGATGAGAGACTTAGTAGAACCATAATAAAAGGGTTATGAAAATAGAAAGTAGAAAGTCAGGAGGGCCTGGAGCCTCAGGAGGGAATCTCTTTTTGAGAGCAGACTCCAAGCCCAGAGGTACCACCAAGCCAGCACTCAGTGCTTGGACACTTAGTGATGGGGTGGAAGAAGTCTGAAGTCTATGTCAGGAGCTTGGATGGACTGCAGATATGCTAATATTTGATGCTGTGACAATATCTTTCACTTTCTTAAGTTCTACATCACAGAAAGCACTGAAATTCTGTGAGTTTTACACTTCAAAAAGTATTGAAGTCTAGAGATAGAAGAAATGCCTCAATTAAAATGAGATGCACTGATTTCTCCCTAGTTCTTGTCCATCTGTCCAATAGTGAAAGCTGGCGGACCTCTATATTAGCTTCAATCTGGTCTCTCACTTTACAGATGTGACTTTGGAGGGAGAAAAGAGCAGATCCTTTCCTGAACACAGTATCCAGAGCTCCCTACCCATCCTAGTACATACAGTATCCTCTCTGCATCTCTACATCTGAAAGCTATTTTTCTCTGTGCTTCTGGGATGGCACTCTTGGGCTCAATGTCCGACCTCCCAAGCCAGAAATCCCAATCCCAACAGAGTCCCACTTTGGTGGCTTCACACAGACCATCCCTCACCATCCAGAACCCACCACTGCTGCAAGAATCCACTACCAATTGCAGCCAAGATTTGTGTTGCAAAGGGTTCATTTTTCATTAGAGCATACAGTGGCTACCCCTGCTGGGACCTGATAAATAGCTCAGATTCCAAGACGCTACACAAATTGTAAATAATAATGGCAAGTGATAGGTGACTTCTCTGTCATGGTGCCAGCCTGTGGCCACTGCTCCCACAAAAGCAGGGGTCATGTAGTAAATGCAAACATGGATTGATTTTGGCACATTCATTCCACCTTCCCTCCATGACCACCAATATGGAAACAAGTTTCCTTCGCTTCTTCATAGGCAACTACTCTAACGTAAAATAAATTAAAAATATTCTTGCACATGCTACACATGTCAGCTTTCCTGCTGATCTCTGCTAACTTGAGGCAAAAGTTAACGATTGACTCCATTTGCAATGGAATACATAAAATATCCACTTGTGCAACATTTGCCTTCTTGTGTATATAGCGAAAGAGCGATCGCTATCTGCACATGCATTGTTAACTACTTGATCTCTGAGCTGTGCTTGAGGAAAGCGGCTGATGGGAACAACTGCATTATTAAAAGGCACAGCTAAATGGAAAGAACTGAGCAAATAAAAGCCTTGCATCTTCATTTCCAGAAATATTGAATAAGCCACAGTTTTACTGAAGAACAGGAGAAACTGCAATTCCTGGACCAGGAATCATATATACATGGGACTTGTCATTAGCATCAGTACAAATGGGCAAGATTGAAACACATGAGAGTGTGCATCAAGTCTCAAAGATTATAGGAAAAATGAGCATAGAAATCTCAGAAACACATGCTTTTTTATAAAATTAAAATAAATAATTGAAAGTGTTGTGGTAGGATAGAGTGAGTGGGAAAGCTTGATTTCAGAGCACTTTACTTTGGAGCTTTACAAACCTTCACTTTGAAACCTTTCCTTTCAGTGTATCATTCTGCTGGAACCTCACACAGAAGATTGCCAGTTTTCGGTTGCTCAAGTTTGGAAATCAAATTGATGAAAGTGAAATTATTTGAACAAAGAACTCTAGAGCACTCTATTCCACAGAGATCTGATGATATAATCTCCTGTGTTCTATTCACCTTGAAGACATCAGCAGACAAGGCCTTTCTCAAGTGAGACAACTGAAAACTACTTTGATCAGGGTTAATTTTGAACCCAATCAGTAACTCTTGGCTAAAGGAAATGCAACCACTGGTGAACTACTATGGAGGTTGCAAGAAAAAGATTCACAGTGCAGAAAAACATATCACCCCCTTAGGTGGAAGTACAGTATTGGGTTGGCTTAGGCAGATTACAAAATCTCGGTTTAATGAAATCTCTTCAAATGGCATAGACATTTGTTTAATATCTAAAGAACAGTCAGGACCTGAATTCAGAAGTGACCTCCTAGACAACTGTGTATCTCAAATCCTTACATTCCTTTCAGAGTCTAAGTTTACACTAGTGTTAATACACTTCTAAACACAGTGATACCATTTAATAAAGTATGTAACTATGCAGTTTATGTAAGTGTATATCATAGCAATGCATTAACACAAATACTCTTTTGATATCATTGCTCCAGAAACTGTCACTGTTATGTGCCCTGGGCTCTTTGCACCTTAGGGTGCCAATGAACTTTCAATCCCACCACCATGCAAAAAAGTTGACTATGGATTGCTCAGAGTAAGAAAAAAAGTTACAGACCTGTAGGTCCATGGTTCTGAAAGTTACTTACTTTCTTTTACTGAAACACCATTATGTCTTCTTAAAGTGATAATGTTCCTGATGTGAGACCTTTGGAAGACCAGTGAAAACTGGTTTTGTCTTACAACTTCAAAATTTGTAGCTGTTTACCATGTAAAACCTCCTTTATACGACAAAATTTATAAAACAAACTCTGATAAAAAGGCAAACAAATTTCTGTTGAATCGTATCTTATCTCTTCTGAAAGAAAGAAAGATCTCTAAGAAATCTGCTTCATATTTCTCCAAGCAGAAAGAAAGATTATGGTGAATTATGGGAACGATTCTATTGAAATCACTGGCTCCTCTAACAAGTCTCATAATTATTTACTCAACTCTTTAACAGAAGTGTGAATTGGAAAAGGTGTTGCTTCTTGTGAAAGCTGGTGATAAAGAGGCATCCAAAGTCTGCAGACACATTAATTGTCATTCAAGTTACACCTACTACAGAGAACTGCACTATAAATACAATGGCAATTTCTGATTTAAAAAAAAAGGGGGGGGGGAGGGGAACAAAATAGGTATTCTTTCAATATTGCTCTTTGCTCAACTGAAGCCCGAAGATTCCTGAATTGCTAAGTACACTTTGTGCAAGAAATGAGAAACTCTTGGGAGATATATGAGATTTTGGTGAAAAATTGGCATCATGAAACAATTAGCAGCCAAAGAAGACTTCAGACACCCCTAACTTGTAAGATAGGCAGCCAGCATGTATATCAAAACATGACCACTGAAACTGCTTCTGGTTGCCAGAGGGCAAGATCAGCTCTAATCAAATTAATACTCAAACCCAGAGATAATACTTTAATCCTTCTGCCAAACAGTGCTGAAACGGGCACAACCTGTTGCCTCTGATCAGGAGGGAAATGAGCTGGAATTGCTCTGCTTCTGATAAAATTCTTAGTGACTTCAGTAGTGCCATTGTATGTTCCCATTATTAAACTTCCAACAATGACTATCCAAAGCATTAAGGATATGACACTCCTTCAGGCACTCCCAGCAAGGCCAAGGAAGCCCAGGGACATTCACTTCCCAGGGCCGTACCAGGAGGGGATTTACAGGTAGGGATGTAGCCGGACAGAGGCTTCAAAGGGCTCTCCCAGTTCCGAGGAAGCTGAAGGCCCCATGATCCTCTCAAGCACAGCTTGCAGTTTCTTTAGGAGATAGTTCCATACTCTTCACTTCAGCCTCCTCAAAAGAGAGAGCTCCCCACTGAGAAGATATAGGGTCCCTGAGTCTGCAGCAGAACAGAGGGAAGAGCTGGGATTCGGGGTGTTTGGAACTGTTAGGCATCCAGAGCCCCCACACTTTGTCCTTGCAGGTCCATTAGTGCCTGCAAAGCCCACAGCCGGATGGTGCTGTTCCCAGCTCTCACCATGCTCTTCGTAGTTTCCTGCATGGCAGCAGAAAATGCCAAAGGGTCTGTTCTGACGAGTCTCACAGATCATTTAAAGGCTCACCAAGATCCAAAGTTCAGAAGTCCTCACTTTAAAAAATATGTTTCTATTAACCAAAGGTAAGAGTTACACACTTGCTTGGATAGCTACTGGGTAAGAGGCAAAGGACACTACTGGATGTAAAAATTTACCATGCTACCTAAAATATAGCTCAAGATCCTGTTTCTTTTTCCATAAATCGCCCCACCCATGGACCAGTATTTACTGTTCCAGCACCTGGCTCCCTGGGTGCCAGCTGACAGAGCACACATCGGGGCAGAGCTCCTGACCTCGCAAAGGCAAAAAACACATCAAAAGAAACGGAGGAATAGGATGAAGAGAAGGAAAAAAACTCTTTGGTTTCCCTGTCTGCCTTCCCTAGGCACTACACGCTTGCCTGGGGAGGGGAAGGGGACAAAGGACTTCTATCGCCACCACCATCACTGCCAGTGTGCAAAGCCAGGCCTGCCAAGGTGTGTCTCAGGCAATTTTAGCCCTCACTGTATCAAGTCCCTGCCAGAGAGGGACAGATGTGCAACAAGCACAGGAACAAGAGTTATGAGGCAACGCATGAGGCTGGGGTGAAACAGGCAGTACAAACTTTGTAAGGAATTTAAATTAAGCAGCTCTGATAAGTATTTGAGTTTAGACACACGTGCTATTTGGTCTAGTATAAGAGTGCTTTAAATACCTTCATTTGGTTGGGTTTATGTAAGTAACACCATGCTCACAGTTTCATTTTACACTTTTACTTCCAAGTTATGTGTTCTTCTTGCAGTATGCAACACTTGCTCAGATGCACTTTCACCCAAATACACACATGATCACCTGTCTGTCTGCATCACTCCTGCTGGGGGCTTATCTTGCAGTTGTAAGCATCACTAAGAATAGAGTACAGTATGTTTCCTTGAGTGCATGTGCGTGCTGGTTTTCTATCATCTGTTTGCCTGCGCCAAAGGCTGCTGATATAGCTTGTCTTTGATTCTGAAAACACTCCACATTTTCATTTAGCATTAACAATTAGACACTTATCTTGGACAGGGAAAGGGAAACTTTTTAGCAGGGTTTGCTAAAATGTATCTACTGACTCAGTTTCTATCACTTATTTTGTGGCTTTTATTGTCTGGAAAACTGGAAAAAACTTACTTTTTCCATAGAGTATCCCAACAGAGAAGCAGAACAAAATTCATAAAAAATTGGAGAAAGGTAAGACAAGTTTGGGTGCAGTTTCACAACACAGTTCCCGCTGACCCAAAAGCTCCCAAATGGGAGATTTTGCCTCTTCTACACCACCTCCTCTTCTTGCTCCTGGCTCCACATTCCCACCACCCATCTTCTGTGGGTTCTGGAAATCAGGAAATCAGATGATTAACCTACCCACCCAATAACCACACTGGATCTGCTTTCAAGAAGTGCAGGAAACACACAAGCAGGCACAAGGAAGGAGATGGCGCTACACAACTGGTGAGTAGAAAAAGGAGTGGATCCTCCCGTTCAGCAGTAGCCACTTGAACATGTACCCACAGTCTCAACAGATCTAGGCCATTTCTAACACATTCGCAAAGGAATATCCATAGGTAACCTCAGAGGATCTGGAATAATTATTTTGTATCTGCAGATAATCCTGCCTAAAAAGGCCCCCGTGTTGCATGACCTTAATAAATAAAATGGCAAATATCACCCTTGATTGTGGCACTAACGAGCTGATTCTAGGAACCAGATTTGTTCATGTTTCCTCAGTCTTCTCCTTAGAGAAAGATTGCAAAGCTTTTGCTTTTACATTTAACTATGAGGTATACAGGACGATTAATGTGATCTTAATAAAAATTTATATTAGCCTTAAATCTTCAACTTCTAGTGACATAAATTAGAAACAGCAGGATTATGATTTGGCACTTGGATGAAAAACTTTGCACCAAGTCCCCATGCAGAGCCTGTGCCAGTGCATTCTGTTACCCTAGGTTTCGCTTCAAGCTACTTTGAAGCAGAATCTCAAGCTCGGAGCTGACACTGGTGTGTACTGGAGCCAGTCCGCCAAAACAACATTTACTTCCCAACCATGGACATCCGTGATGTGCATCATAAGGTGTCAATGCCCTTTACCTCACGGATGCAAATAGTAACAACGCCTGTACTAGCAGCAATGATGGCACCTCCTAAACCAAAGAACATTTCTATCACTTTGCAGTGTTTATCTGGCATTTGAGCAAAGAGATTTTTTAAAAAATCAAGCAAAAACTACTGGGAAATTATTTTTACAATCTCCTTCTAGTTACTCGTATAACACATTATAATGGGATTTTTCTTTCTCAATCACAAGATGTTCCACCACCAAATTGAAAGCATTAAAATTTATTTTTCTCCTCTCTAGTGTATGGGTACAGCTGGCACACTAAATACATCACAGAAGTTAAAAATTAACTGAGTCAGGCATTTTTACTCAAGGTTCCTGCGCCTCACAAAACTCCAGTCACAAAGGACTGTTAATTACTGCTGGCACTGACAGTAGGGATCCCCTTCCATCTGCTGGGACCAGATGATCCAAAATAAAAACAAGCCCTGAGAGTAAGGCGCAGCTCTGCGGGGCCAGCGCCGCTCAGGAACGGGGTTGTGCGGAGCGGTGCCCAAACCTCGCCTTGGCTCCCCACGGGGTGCCGAGACACTTGAGCGCTTATGGTTTCTTTGGGGGTTTTAGTCTTCAAAGACGCCACGCTCCTTCTAAAGGCATCGGTCGATGCCTTTAGTGACGCAGCAGCCTCTCCCCAGCCGCCTCCGTTCCGTGCAGGGGACCAAAGGTGCCCGGGGGGAGAGCCCCACGGACGGGACTTACCTCCCCCGACGAGATTGACTTACTTACCTCCCCCGACAGGACTTACCTCCTCGGGCTCGCAGCACCGGCCGCGGCCCCCTCGTCCTCCTCGCTGGCCGGAGCCCGGCGAGGCGATGAAAGCGGGGCAGGTGCTCCGGTGCAGGGAAAGCCCTCGGGCACAGACCCTCGCCCTCCGACCCTCGCCCCCCTCCCCACCTCGCCGTCAGCGGGGCTGCTGCTGACCCCGGGTGCGCGTCCCCGGCAAGGCCGGGGGAGGGCTCGGCTTACCGGAGCTGCTCGCCGGTGAGCAGGACCTCGGCCATGTGCTCCAGCTCCGCCGCTTTCTGCTGCATGCTGCTCATGCCCTCCTCCATCGCCGCCGGCCTGAGGGCACAGCACGGCCGTGTGAGCACGGGGGGACACAGCGGGGACCCCCGGCGGCCGCGGAGCTGTCGCGGGGCTGGGAGGCAGCGACAGCCACCCCCGCCGCTCCGGCTCACCTGAGCGGGGCAGGTCACTTTTCCCCCTGGCAGGCTCGGACCCCTCCCGCCGCTTCCCGTGTTATTGTGTCACTGGCAGGCGGAGAAACTCATGGCTGCAGCCGCCGAGCCGGGCTCGCCGAGGCAGCAGCGTCCCCCCCCGGCTGTCACACGGCAGGGTCGGCGCTTCCCCCGCGGCAAGGGGCCGGATCCCCGCCGGCGGCTGCGAGCCAAGCCCTGCTCCGCGCCGCTCCCTGCGCTCCAGCGCCGGCCCGGGAGGCAGCAGGCGGCCGCGCACGGAGCAGGGCAGCGCTCCCCTCCCGTAGCAACCTTCCCGCGGGGGCAAAGTCCCCGCGCCTCCCTCCCGACGGGCTGCCGGGAGGACGGACTGCACGGAGGGGCAGCGCGGCCGGGAGAAGCCGAGCCGGCTGGGATGCTGCGAGGGCAGGGATGCTGTGAGGACAGGGATTCTGCGAGGGCAGGGATGCTGTGCGGACAGGGATGCTGCGAGGACAGGGATGCTGTGCGAACAGGGATGCTGCGCGGGCAGGGATGCTGTGCGGACAGGGATGCTGCGAGGGCAGGGATGTTGCGCTGCCCGCCCAGGTAGTGCGCGATGCACCTTGGCAGCGATCCTTAGAGATGCAGCGCCGGGCGGGTCGCAGAAAGGGAGCCGGAGGTCTGGGTTTTTACCCTCAAAAACTGCTACTGCCCTCCTGCTGTCCGCATCTCTGCTTATCTGCTGCCCAGGGGTTATTTTCAGAACCTGGTTCCCTGCCCACCTCAACTCTTTGTCTCCAGGTGACAGAGGATGCAAAATTCTTAAGGGCAGAGGAACATTTAGTCTTGGCAGTAGGAAGCAAATTACAAGGTCATGAACATCAACATTTTTGATGAGGGGGGTGTGGGAGAAACCCCAACTTTTTTTAAAAAAATCCAGGACGAACCATCTTCTGCAGTCGTCCAACCACGGTTTTCATTTACAGAAACATGCAATACCTTGCTTGTCTACTCATTGCCTTTATTTCTGCCTGCACATACTCCGTGTGCATGGAAATTGCATCTGCTAAAGAACTTGCAATACTGTCATTGATTCAGGACCAAAACGGTAGTTTCACAACCACAAGAGGAACTGAGAGAATCAGGTGAACCTGGTAGTAACCAGACTGCAGACAACGGAAAGAAGATGGTTCTTTATGTGGCCCACAGTAGACTTTTGTTATTTATTACCAAAGGGAGCTCTGGATGTAAAAGAATGGACTTGGAATCGGGGGAAAAATACTTGGAAAAGAAATCTACAGAGGGTTACTAAGCAGAGAGCAGCCACATCCAGCTCAGGAAATTCTTTGTTCTAAAAATAATTGTCTTACATGGCAAGGACTTGTGTGACATTTCATATATGCTTTCCCTGCTGTTTCCTAAGCATCTGTTTATAGCCACTGGGATCAATTCAGGACTAGATGGACCTTTGGTGTAATCCAGTAGAGTCCTTTTAATGCACATTTTGTGTGTCTCAAAGAGCACAAGACACCCATGGATGGCAAAGGGAGAAAAACAAAATCTGCCTTTGTTTAATTTGTGGAATGGACCAGGGAGAGAGGACACGTTAGGACTGTAAGCACTACACCTTGAGATCACTTTGTGTGAATCTGAGAGCCATGCATTTAATCTGAATACTTGCAAACACCCTCTCATTCCACTCATACTACAAATATAAAACGTACATATTCACAGAGCTGGAAACAATAAGGGAATTGAAACAACCATCTCGTCTGACCTTACCTCAGGAAAAGAACGTACAGTAATTTTTATCAAGCACTTCATCACATGACTGAAGAAAAGACAATTTCTTGTGAATATACATTGCGAACCATTTCTGCATAACTCCTTGGCTCTCTCACTGGGTTTGGCGGATTTCAGCCATTCAACATTGCTGGAAGGAGATACACTATTCTTCCAGGCTCTGGCAGCACAGTTTGCAATATGTGTTATGCTAGTTTTCTCACTCTTAGGACCACTGTTTGCTGCAATTCAGTTCACGAAATAGGCAGAAGTGCACCAGAAAGTGGACAGTTTCTTCTGAGCTAGTGAGCAGAGCTGTGCAGATAGTCATAGGGTACAATGAGCACCAGAGCTGACACCAAAGTGGAGTGAGCCTTGGCAGCTTGAAACAAGAACAAAAGAGGTGAAAGATGGAGAAGAATCTGTCTTTCTGTCAAGGTATTGTGACAAGGTGTTTGTGGAACTGCAGCCTCAAATCCCTATCTTCCCTTGCAGTCTTGCAACTTGGAAAATGCAGGTCAGCACAATTTCCTATACTGAATTATTTAATGATTATAGACATCCATGTTGGCCTTTGCACACTGATATCCCATTTGTAATTTGTTTCACATGTTCACACTGAAATTTCTTACAGTTACCCTAAGAGGAGGGTATTGGGTATCAGTCTCTCCAAGGCTGGTGTCACACAAAAAGTGGTTAATTAACGTAACCTTGAAGGGTCATGTTTCAGCCAAGAGACATTAAAAAGCTACACAAAATAACCTGGTTAGATGTTTGTTTTTGTTTTTCGTGTACAGACTGCTATAGAACATAAGGTCTAGCAAAAGATTAGGCTGTCTTGACCCTTCCTCCCAAGGGAGACTGGTCATGCAAAGATGCTCCTCTGAGAGGTGGGACAGCATGTGCAGAGTCTGAAATCTTGACAGCAAGAGAGAGAGACATCCCTCTGTGGTAACCTCCAGGAAGCAGATTGATTTCTTTTTTCTTTAGAAGTTGGTGTCTATTTTATTTATAAATACATAAATTTTACCTTAGCATGGCTGAAGTTAAGTGAGATGAAGGTAGCTAGCCAACAGTAAGTCATTCTTCAGCCAAAAACATGACCGATCTTTGAGCTGGAGCCCTGGGACACTTCAAAACTCATCATCCACAACATGAAGAGAGTAACAAAAGCTACATAGGTCTGGAGAGTTGGTATCAGAGGTATGAGGAGAAGCTCAAGTGTCTTCCAGTGACTTTTGATGATGCCAGAGGCTCTCTGGCATGTGGTAAGGTATGAGGCTGCACACTTGAACCACCAAGGTCAAAATGCTCTGTGGAACATCATGCATGAATAGGCACATTTTATCACAGTACTGAGTTTAGAAAACATGTTAGCAAGTTGTATAAACTTTCTTATCTCATTTAGTAAATGCCCAAGTGGTGAAACACTAGATGTTTACATTGTGGAATAAGAATATTGTTTTCGTGCTTTAAAGACTGTTGCATCTATGGCCTACATTTTGACTGGATAAATTAACCTGAGATTTGATAAATTGTTTAGTCTTACTAATAAATTTTCTGTGAACTTATTTTAACACAAGACATCCACATGAAAGAATTACTAATATTGATGTGTATACTTCCCATTTCTCCTATAGTCTTGTTCCTGACTCCCGTATAAGGTGGTTTGTCTTTTCCTTGCTGGAATGACTAGAGCTTTTTACAAAGGAAAACAACACACGTGCAAAAGATGATGAAGCACTTCAGGGACAAAAGCCTTTAGCAGGTGAACTGTTCAGTGGATTAACAGCTTTGTTTTTCCTAACATCTTTTGTATAAGAGACAGTATTATGCAAACATCAAATTTAAAAATAGCTGGTCCTTCTCTTTACAGAGGAAGACACATACAAAATAGTTTTTGGCTTTTACACTGACCTTTCATTTAAGTAGCTCTTGCAACATTCATGGAAAACTAGCGTGGAGGGGTTTTTTCCTACATTCCCATACTTATTTGCAAAGAGAGCTCACTTGTCTTTGTGTTTCAACTGGCTGACTTCCTTAGCACTAGAGGCCTGGCAAGGGGAACCATAGGAACTACGAGGTATTGTCCAATCTCCCCTCTTCTTTTCAGGCTACGGACAATAGTATTTCCCATTCATGGCAGTGCACAGATTACATTCATTCTGCTCGAAGTTCGAACAATTTAAGTCATCTGCTAGGAACTGGTCAGAAGAATCAGTGCTTGGGTGATTCAAAGGACTAAATGCATCTGGCCAAGCTAATTTTAGTCTTGTGATAAACCACAGGAAAACTTAGTAAGTTTTCAGGAAAAAAAATTTGTATGTCTTAAACTTCTCTTTTTCTATTGTAGCATTCAAGTTCTCCTGTAAAAGCCACCACAGTGAGATAACGGTAGGAATTTTTCACAGTCTGTCCAACTTTTCAGCACTAGTGTAAAACTTATATCTGTTTAGATTCATACATTTCATGTGTCACTGACCTGGTAGTAGTTATAATAGTGAGCTGATGTGCAGAGAAAAAGGCATTTTCATCCTGAGATATGCAGAGACAATCTGAAAGGGGTTTTCCATGCCTGTCCTTACGCAGCTTTTCCATTTGACATTAAATGTTCAGACACTTACTAGGCCAGACAGGGATAGCGAGATTCCTGCGCAGACTGACAGCTAAAGCATGACCAGGAGATGGTATATGTTTTAGTGTTTGCTCCTGTGAACAGAAAAATATTTTATAGAAACAAGCAGCTTCAATAAGATAAAAGATCAGAAATTCATATCAGACTGGTAACCCAAATAATTCCAGTTGACAATACACTCTGTTGAAACATTTTGCACTACCCAATGCATAGTGCCATTTGTTCTATCCACTCTAGTCCCACTACTTTATTATACCTGGAATATTTTCTAATGCCTCTTATTTCATATATTCATTTGTTTTACAATAGTTTTTGAGCATCACAAAAATATTTACATGTCAAAAAGCACCTGTAAACCTGTCTGAAACCTCAGATTTATCTTCAAACATTTCATATGTATTTCCAGTAGGGTTTTCTTGGTTTGGTTTGGTTTGGGTTGGGTTGGGGTTTTGTTTGTTTGGGTATTTTAGTAGTTGTTGTGTTTTGTGTTTTGTTGCGTTTTTTTTGGGGGGGGCGGGGGGTTTGTTGTGTGCTTTCTCTTTATTTTATTCTGCATTTAACCAATAGTAATTATGAACTTGTTCAGCAAAAGTTATGTCTACATCATATGTTTAGTCCAGGTTGTCATCCTAGCCTGGTGTAGTATCCAGCTTTATGCATGGACTGGGAGGCATGAGTCAGCTGGAAAGTGTGACTAAGAGCTGGAAAGGAACTGCTTTCTAAACCACTTCTCAAATATGAAGACAACACCTTCTAGCTAAGTGGCAAAAGCCAGCTTCTTAAGCTGTCCCCCAGCTGTATCTGTGTTAATGCACTCTGATGTCTGGTTGCAAGATCTAAAACGTTTGCTTAAACCACTGTGGCTTGAAGTGACAGTTTGACACTGAGTTGTGATCAGCCCTGAACCTTCAGGCATGGTTGGGTTTTTTTCTCCTTTGGGAGGCAACACCTAAGAGCTGAGATTCAGTCTAAGATATCTCATTGTCTTACTTGTCCTTTGCTATCTATTCCTGCTTCTCACCCCAAGTTTCTGTTCACTATTGCTCTTTCCACACTGGCCACGATGAAGGTGATCTGCCTTAGGTGATCTGGCTCTTCCACTTCCTGGGGTGAGCGTCACAGCCAGAGTTTGGGGTAGGTGATGGGTGCAGGAACGCACTGCGCATGTGTCTGGGAATATGTGGTTCTGGTGGCAGGAACAGATGCAGTTTGACAGATGCCAAACAGCTGCCTTTATGAGGCACAGAATCATAGTCCTCATCATAGATTGACAAGGCTTTAATAAAACCAAATAGTCTTTGTCAAGCATACTCTGCAAAGCAGCGGTTTCAGTAATGTCTCTATCTTCAACCACATCCATCCTGTCATTAGGTGAGGCTGTGCAGCACAACGAAACATCCTGTGGCTTAGGAACACCACCAGTGGTGACAGATGCCCAGTTGACAGACCTGTCTGAGGCACACTGCTATTGTGCCACCACTGCTGAGAGACATCGGAAAGGCTACAAGCCGATGGCATCACTCAGCTCCACTGGGATAATCAGCACCAGCAGCTACTCTGGCTCGCCCAGCTCATCTGCTCATGTCTGCATAAAGAACTGGTCCCAGCATATATGCGTTTAATTGCTCTGCCACCCCGTGGTCCTTTCAAGAATTTAAGTATGAAAATGTCTATTAGAAAGTTGTTGTGAATGGATGCAATAAAAGAAAAAAACTGTTACATTAAGCTAATGGTAATTTTATAATGGAATAATCTTGAGACAATACAATCTTTGCACACAATTAAAAACACAAATATACTTGAATCCATCATTAATTTCCCTCCACAATGAATACGATAAATAACTACCCAATGTAGTAAAAATGAAAAATTAAAGTCAGTAAAACACTGGATAATTGAATATTCTCTTCTGTGAAAGCACCTTACATGGAACTGTTTGGGACCTCCTAGGTTCTCAAAATATTTCTGGATCTTTTAGAATGCTGAAGCAAGGAGATAAACTCTGTAAAATATGATTCTAAAATAAATCAGCATCTGCACTGAGCTGAGATACAGCAAAATGATTGGCTGTGACCAGTCCCATTATTGAACCAAAGAGAAGATATTTTTAATGCTGTTGAGATCCAGAATTCTTCATGGAGAAAGAGCTCTGATGCAACTCTTCATCAGAGAAACTGGAAGCCAAAGGAACTGTGGGAAGGAGGCACCAACAGGCAGAACTGGGATGAAACATCAGGATTTTCTCATAAGAACAAATTTAGGTTTCTTGAAATAAGAGAACCTAGTAACTATTGCCAAGGGCTGAACTGTAGTGGGAACGCTGATCTGCTCTCAACACCTCAGCAGAAAAAAAGCATCAGAAAATCAGTCTGTAGTTGTGGTGTCCAGGAAGAAAATTTCATGAAGGTGCATTCACCCGGGAAAGAGGGGTGAAATGAGGATACAAAGGTGCAGGAAAGACTGGCAAAGAGAAAAAGATTGCAGAGAAAAGTATCCCACTAAGAACAAAAGTAGGACTTGAAGCTGAAGGAAACAGAGGGAAGGAAATTGGAACAGTAACAACAAAACCAGTCTGAGGTGGGAGGTGGAAGGAATAAATTGCCTTTGTGATGTCCCTCAGAGCTTTTCCCCTCTGTATTACACTGGCTACACAGTGGGACACTGCCTGTCTCTACAGCAACTGTCAGAGAGAGAAGACCTTCCCTCCCTCTCTGCACTGACTCCTCTCTCTGGAGAGGAGCCCTCCAAACTCTCACTCTCCCATGAAATCGATATAGAAAACTTGCCAAGAAGCATCTCAGAAGACCCACTTACTGCATGGCCCCACCATGAAATAGGATCAGTTACACCTGTGCTTTTTCTATAACCCAATTGGGCAGACTCCAGCACCCACTCCCTCAGGAACGGAACTTGCATAAAGATTTTAATTAAAGCTTCCTAAGTAATTTAATTGCCTTTAATGTTTCTCTCTTTAAAATTATTAAATTTGTGAGGAAAAATCATTCAGCACACCAAATAGGGGCCTGAAGGGCACTATCTCCCCTCATACCTCACGCAGCATCTCTTCTGAAGCAGTTCATGACGAGAGCAGCCTCATCACCCACTTACCAAACAATTTCCTACAGAAAGGCAATTCTCGTAGGTAAGGTCTGCCCCAAAACTGAAGACCCAGTCTCCAACACTTAAAAGGGGGAAGATGAGAGGCCAAAGATCTCTCCTGACTGTGCAGGCTGTGAATTTATTTTTCTGAGTTGAGTGACTGCAGATCTGAGATGCTAAAACATCCAGTGAATGGAAAGTTACTTCCCTTGTACTCGTTATAACTTACCACATGATGTCAAATTGTTCAGTGTCTCAAGACATTGATAGCCCTTGTGATATACTCACTAATACTCATTGCTCACAGAGTTGTAAGAAAAAAAATCCAGCTACTCATTGACACAGTGATTACAATGGAAAAATGTTTGTCCTCGTGACAAACTGTAGTAACAAGCAGTGGCAGAAAAAAATACAGATTGTTAGGGACTTCACAGCAAAATATCAAAAAAATAATAGATGTGGGATGATCAGTGCTTTAGGCATAGGCCCTGGTAATACAAGGGGGTAGATGGGAATCTTCAGAACAAAATGTTTCCTGCAGAAATATCTGCAGAGTTTTTTTCACTTTCATGTCAGGTTGATGGTTTGGGGCTAAAAAGGGCATGGGACTAGAAGGGCTCCTGGTTATATTGGGGAACACGATGGGAAGAGTATACCCTGCTCATCTAACACTTCAGCACTGGGAGGAAAGTTGAGAAAGACAAAGTCGAGTGAACTTGTAATCCTTGGATGGTTACACCCTGAGATGTCATTATCTGTCATGACTGAGAGTGAGACTAGAAGGCCCTACCAGCAATACCAAGAGAAACAACTAGAATTTAACAGAATCAGATATTTGTTCTGCAGTTTATAGTTAATTCCAGCATTAGATTTGTTGGACAAAATTTTTATGATGTGTTCATTTGTATTGTTGTTTTATTTTTCGCCTATGTAAGGTTTCTGCTCCTTTTGTTATGGGAACTTTTTCTATACTGGCTTCTTCCCATTTAAGTTTTTGTCCTGCTATTTTTCACTTTCATTTTCTTGCACCACTCTACTCCTCCATTGTATTCTCTTCACAAATAGAGTGAATGCATATTCCTGTTTGAGGTTTTTTTAATATTTTGAATAATATGGCTATGGTTTTCACATTAATTTAATTTTTTTATTTTATTTTAGATTCATACAGGAAGGATAGGTATGTAGTTTGCCTCAGAAATTAATAATAGATTAACTAAAAAATCTCCACTTTCTGAGATTACTGCTGTGTAGATAATAGCTAATCAAGAAGTGAGATGGCGTGATAACTTGCCAGATGACACATACAAGTATTTAGGATGTCAGTATTATTAAGATCTCCAGACTGAGCCTTGAGATTAGCCACAAAACAGTCTACACAGTATTTAAAAACTACATTTAATTGCATTTATCTCCTGCAGTTCCTAGACATTAATGGTAGCACTCTTTCAAATAATTTGAGCAGCAGATGTTTTATGTGACTAAAGTTAAGGGCCCACAGTAAAATATTGCTGTTAATTTTGCCAACTAGCAAAATCATCTAAGTCTGAATTACAGGTTTTGCTGTGGTAGAAGCACTCTGGAGATCTATCCAGAAAATGATGTACAGGGAGCAAAAGATTTTCATGATGCACTCATGCATGAAATAACATGACTGCCTGACATATACTCTAAATCTAAGAGGGACCATTTCCCTGTAATTAATACATTCTTGCAAAAAATGTCTTGCTCTTTAACGCCCGTGTGAACAGACATCATAGCACCTTTCCACCCACTGCACCAGTGTTTACACTGTGAGGACATACTGTTTAGCCCCAAATGTCCTGGCTGACTGGCTGAGACTGGGAGAAGCTTGTTCAGATTTACCCCACCTTATCAGGAAATCAGTGTGGTGTAACTGATCCTCTGGCTTTGTTTGCAATTACACATGCAGTCCTTGCAGAAAAATAACAACAATGAAACAGGTATCTAAACACTAGTTAGTTCATAAGCATTGGCCATCTCAGTTCTTGCTTGTCACAACTGTATACAGTGAAATTCTCAAAGTCATTTTCAAACCATGTTTATCATGTTTATCCTCTGGCTTTTCAGCTTTGTGGTTGAGGGCTTCTTCTCTAATATTTCTAGGCCAGAACCAATTTTATGTCACTGAGGTACTCCAAGTTGTTATATAGTTTATACAAATATTTATATTTGGTTACAGCTGTTTATTTTCTTCTAATTTGGATATAACCATTTTCCATATCCCTGTTGGCCTGTTGAGACTAGCAAGACAGACTTATCTGAGGTAAGAATAAGATATCTGGTTATTCTACTAATTGGCTGAAATTTTCCCTGAGTCTTGGACTCCTTAGTTCCTGCTTTGGGGTGCTCTTTTGGCTGATATCATCAGGTATGACAGTTTTACTGGGGTATGAAAATACAAATGAATCAAGGCCTGGAACACAAAATATGAAAGCCACTGCTTTGCTATTTTATCTTTCATTTAAAATTTTTTTTTAAATTGAAGTATGTCTGACTCAATAACCAAATACAGTGGGGAGCAGAAGAGCGTGTGCTTTGGTGATTTAGAGTGTCAGAATTTATTTAAGGTCCTGAGCTGTGACTAAAACATTGTGATTAACCGAGACAAGCTCATCTAACCTTCATGAATTTGTCTAATTCTTTTGTGGATCCCACTCATTCTTACTTTCATCACATCTCACAAGTTCCACAACGTGTTACACAGAAAGGTCTCCTCTCCTGTTATCCATTACTACCTTTTCATTTCAGCAGTATTCCCCAGTTCTTACATTTGAGACAGACTAGACAATCATTATTCAAGATAGCTGTGCACCATGGATTTATACAATGGCATAATGATATTTTCTGATTTTTCTTTTCTGTTTCTTGTTTTCCTAGGAAGGAAATGTAACACATTCATTGTACACAGTTATTCTCCCAGTGTCTCACAGGAGTCTGCGATGTACTGAAAGAGAATTCAGAGCTCTAACCTCAGTCACACCTCCAGGTCCAGCAGTCACCTTCTATTGAAACACAAGGAGCACATCCAATGGCAGATATTTCTAGACAATAAGAAACAGTCATTTAATGAGTGAAAATGTGACACACATGCTAACTTTAAATATTGCAGATGCCATTCCAGCTGAGAAAAGAAATCCTTGAAGTAAGGTTTGCAAGGCTTTAATCAAAATGAGCATCTCTTGTGGAATAACCTCCAAGAACTCTAACAGTGAATTGTGTAATTATCACAGGACTGGTAATGTGTTTCGGTATTCAACTTGGGCATTATGCCAGTTTTTCCAGAGCTGGCTTAATCATCTTTTTTATTTTCACAGCTACCTCTGTTGTGCTTTGAAGGACATCTTTAAGTTTCTAGGGTGTACCTCCTTGTCATTTAAATGCCCGTTTTCAAGTAGCCCAATTTTCTCACTACACTTTACTGTGGAGCTCCCAATCACACCTGGGAAGGCATCCTCCTAATACTCCTAATGACTAGAGCCTGACAATGGTAACGTGCACTGTTACATGTTGTGTTATCTCCTGGTTCATTGTTTTATGTTTTAGTTGTGGAGCTCTGGAGTTATTTGAACTTCCTTTCTTTGATTTGTCACAGCTGGCCTTTCATTTATTTAGCTGTTCACATCCTTGATGTTTGAGTCCTGGGAAACATTATACAGGGCCAAGAACTTCAAAGGCAATACTATAATAATCTTCAACAATCCTTTTTTTGTTTTGCTAACTTCACTCAACATTAGTCAACCACATTCCGCTAATGCTAATTTTCATTAACATTTGTCAATTGAAAAACTACACCAAAGCTTATCTTGGTTGAGACCTGACTTGATTCCTGCCTTCTGTCTCCAGCCCAGATGAGGATCCAGGCTATTTTGTGGTTCAATCTGCTTACCCATTGTACTGAGAGATGCATCTCTCAGCTGTATCCTCACAGAAGCCACTTGGAGCTTCAAGTATGCACCTGGGCAGACTGATTGCAGCTGGTGATTAGTTGAGTTGGGATGGCTGAATTAACTGCTTCCTCAACTCTCGCTTACATTCTCCTAGAGGTGAGTTTCACTCCTGCTTGTACCATGATGTTACATGCTCCTGAACCCTGGAGTTTCAGGGTTCACCAGATAAGCTCAAAGTGAAAACAGACATCATTTATGCCACAGCAACTTCAGGGCAAATAAATAATCCCATAGCAGCAATATAAAATAATTTCAGATCCTACCAAGCTCCCTTGCCATAGTATGCATTTCCTTCTAAACTGACAGCATCTCTTCATTTTCTCTGCAATTCAAATTCATTAAATAATTCATCCATGTTTCAAGAAACCAACTTCATGAGTTCCTAGAGAAACCAGTTTTTGTCAATTAATTCATTGCTCTAAATAAGTCTCAGTGAAAACAGAAGCATTATACCAGATGTTTCCTAAGAAATAATACATCTCTATAGATTTTTGTTCATGTTTTTACTGATAGGCCAGTTGGCTTCTGCCCCTCAGAATGGATTAGAGCTGAATTCCTCTAAGTAACAACTTCAATATATCATCCAGCCACCGATTTTCAGCAAACTTTTAAGAAATTTACCTGCCAAATTTGCTTGAACTTGAAGAGCAACTTCCAGATGCAGATGTTAAGCAGGCAAAGAAAGATGGCAGGCAGCACAAGCAGAACAAGTATATACATTTCAGTTCCTAAGGAAACAATATAAAAAGCATCTTCAACCAGAACCACTAGAATAAACCCAAACTGACCAGAAAAATTAATAACTATGACAACTGTTACTGGCCACAGATCAATGCCAACTCCTGAATAACATGCAGTGATTTAATTCCTATGGGGTTTCTGTTAAATAGCAGAGCTCTTAAGATACAGTTTTTGTGAACTCATGCCTTGGATGCCATTCCTTGACTATATCAGAATGTATTTTTTTTATTTCTCAAAATGAAAAGGAGAAAGAAGAAGAAGCATGCATGCAAAGTCATTGGAAAATTGCACAAATTAAGGTCTAAATTAAACCCAGCATAATTAAGCTGCTATGTAAACAATTAGTAACTGAGTGAGCATTTACTTGGTAAAAAGGAATTTTCTGGTTTACTTTAGAGGTGTGCAGGAAGAGATTTACATTAAAGCAAAATAAAAGTCTGGAATGAGGCTGTGCACGTATCAGTTTGGAGCTACACATTAGTAGAAACTACCCAATGCTGGAGCGCCTTTGATTTCCTGTGCACACAATGGCTGTATTTCCACCTTCCAATAACTGAAATAAAACATGAGAACATGATAGATCACTAACTTTTTGAACAAGCCTATGCCCATGTGATAGAGGTAACTGCCTAATAACTTCAAAATTTTTTCCAAGGCCAATTGCCTTAGTGGCACCACTCAGGCAAAAGACCTTCTGAAGGCAGCCATATACAACAACAGCTGGTCTCTACTGGGCTGGTTACTGAACCAAGCCAGCTCCATCCCACCGGTTCCTGCTTCTGGTCCCCACAGAAAAGGGCTGCAACCTCCTTGTCTGGGTCATTTGGTACTGGCTTATACCAAGCACAGAGGGACTCTGCAAGCACATATACACAGTTTAGGAGTGCAGAGTAACTATTTGTTAGCTAATGCACACAGCACACAGCTAGGACTAATATGCTGCTAGGCTGAGTGTTAATATCTCCTGTTAATGTTAATATGTCAGTGCACATTTGGGGAGCCAGTTGTCCGGGGCAACGCAGGGAAGAGGCACCCTGTGCTGCTCCCTGCAGAAGACTCCTGGTGCTGCTGAGCCCTTGTCTTCTGAGTCTCAGCTCTTGTTTTCTTCTTATGGTTTAAGGATGTCAATAGACTTCCTCTTGAATCTCTGAGCTGCAGACTATTTCCATTGCAATGTGGTTTCCACTCATCTCTATCATGGTTTTAACTCAAGCACTTCTTCACAGCTTCCTCGGGCAGAAGGAGCCCAGATCAGGCCCATCTGAACCCTAAATCACGGGCAGACGATCCTCTTGGTGGAAGCCCTTTCCTAAGGAATCCTGTGTGGATGAGAGCCTGCAGACACCTGCCTTCAGTCCGGCTGTCCCCACAGCTGCCAGGACAGATGTTGCTGGGGTGGCAGCTGCCTCACCCAGTACCTTCCCACCAGCAGCCAGGCCACATTGTGTGGCTTGTGTGCTCAGTCTCCCTCTATCCACATTTGCTGTCGTGCTGCAGTGTCCAGGAAAAACTCAGAGGGTGCCACTGCAATGCTCCAGGCTTGGGAATGTGTGGGAAACAGGTCTGTGGATTTCTTTAAGGCCTTGGTCAGGCTGCTGTGTAGCCGTAAAGATAAACAGCTTGCAGAGACTGAGAGAACTCAGGAGCAACAGCAGATAACAAACTTGGATGAGTTGGTATAGAGACACTAGTTTGCATAGAGACAGTTTCTAACTGTGGCCAATAGGTGATTGTTTGTGTAATGAGGTCCAATAATGTTCATGCACATACACTTAGGAAATATATAAAAGTAGCTGTGTGAAATAGAGAGATGGATATATATATATATAATAAAAGTTTTTGCTCTTATCAATTTGGGATTTTCGCCTGCTTCTTATCAAGTCCATCCCATCAACAACGACAGGAATGAGTGGGTGGAAAGCTGCCGAGTGGAAAAGGGGTGCTGGTCAGCAGCAGCTGAACATGAACCATTGTGGGCCCAGGTGGCCAAGGGCACATCAGAAACAGTGTGGCCAGCAGGACCAGGGCAGGGATTGTCCCCTGTACTTGGCACTGGTGAGGCCACACCTCAAATCCTGTGTCCGGTTCTGAACCCCTCACTATGGGAAGGACACTGAGGGGCTGGAGAGGGTCCAGAGCAGGGCAGGGGAGCTGGGCAGGGTCTGGAGCACAAGTGTGATGGGGAGAGGCTGAGGGAGCTGGGGGTGTTTGTCCTGGGGAGGAGGAGGCTCAGGGAGCCCCCATGGCCCTGTACAGCTCCCTGAAAGGGGCTGTACCTGGGGGGATCGGCCTCGAACCCAGGGGACAAACAGGCCAGAGGAAATGGCCTCGCGCTGTGCCTGGGGAGGTTCATGTGGGACATCAGGGCGAATTTACAGAAATGGGCTGNGGCGCCCGCCCGCCCCCCGGCCCGCAGAGCCGGCCGCCATGTCGTGGCGCAGCCGCGCGCAGGTGGACGCGACGCTGCGCACGGCGCGGGTGGATCCGGCGGAGCTGCTGCCGCCCGCACACTGCCTGCGCTTCGGGCCCCGCGCCGTGCACGGGCACTGCCGCCTGCTCCAGCTCGACCCCGCGCTCTGCGCAGAGCTGGAGGCGGGCCGCAGGTACGGCCGGGCCGCGGGAACGCCCCTAGAACGGCGCTCTGTCCCGCCAGGGCTCTGAGGGCTGGGACGGGCCCGCCGGGGACGTGGTGCTGGCACCGAGGTCAGGGGACATTGGGACAGCGCTCTCAGGCACAGGGAGCGATTCCTGGGGCTGTCCTGGGCAGGGCCAGGGGCTGGTCTTGGGGCTGTCCTGAGCAGGGCCAGGGGTTGGAGTCCGCCCTTGCGGGTCCCGTCCGGCCCGGGATGTTCAATGATCAGACATACGGATAGAGGTGCTGAAGGGCTTGGAAAAGAGGTTACTGTGTCTCTGGGGGAATCCTGCTGACTTCGAGATTTTCTTGCTGGAGCTCTCGGGTTGTGATGGATGGCAGGAAAGGGCGTACAGCATTAACACAAGCATGTGGTAGGATGCCACATGTGTGACATTAAACTGGACCAGGAACAGAGTCTAGATAAGTTTTTGACACTGTTTTGAATTTCTTCCTTCGCTACAATGCCAGTGACGTAAGAAAAATGCTTTAATTATACAATAAGAGAACACCCTCTAAAGAGGATAATTCTCTGAGATGAATGTTGGCAAACCCATTCCTATTTAGTGTAATATTGATAAAATGCCATTGGTGAGAGGCTTGAATCGTGCTGAGGACCCCCTGGGGCACAGCTGAGCTTTGTTTGCGCATGCAACCTTAGGGAAGTGAGAGGAGCAGTTTGATTAAATTGAATTTAGCACTTTGTTTAGTGTAGCCTGGGAGGAGCTGAATGTTCCCCTTTGTGGTCCTGCATTGGTATCATCTTGGTTGTATCATGTCCTCATGAAGAATCTCTACTTAATGAAGTATGTGAGCTGAAGAGGCGGGTTTGCATTGTCTCGTCTTGAACTGTCCTAGAAGATGATTTTCTTTCCTGCTTGGAATTACTTGCAAGAAAATACACGTTTTTGAGAAGGAACTATATGAAGGGTACTGCATCATAGATACAATTTCCGTTTGCCTTTTTTTTTTTCCACAATGGGCCAGTTTCAGTCCTCATTAAGGAACAACTTTGGTTGTAAACTAATTTTTAAGATTAGTGAACTAGTTCAGGCATTAAGCATCACTTAATCAATGTTTTATGGGGGTTGCATGAATAGGCATATGAGGGGGTTTCATTGTGACCTGCATGTAAACTTTGAATGCTTGTCTTTTGTTTTTCCCACACTCATAGAAGAGGAAAAAAACATAGTCAATTAGATTAATTGACAATTGCATCTTTATATTTTGGTGTACTGTGACTGTTGCCGCCAACCAGAACTGCAGTTTATAACTTCTTTACAAATATATAAATGTGAAAAAATACCAGAGAGTTTAATAGGTGTTCTTCCTGAAATAGAATTAAAAATGCATCTTTATTTTTGTGCTATTTTTTTTCCCTAGCCTAGTAATCCGTGGTGAAAAGGATGAACAAGCAGTGTTGTGTAGCAAAGATAAAACCTATGACATGAAAATAGCGGATACCTCAAATATGCTGCTATTTATTCCTGGTTGCAAAACTCCAGAGGAGCTGAATGCAGATCCATCATCTTCTAATATTATTCATTCACAGGTACGTCTTTCTGGGATTTTGTTTGCTTTAGTTCTCTTCTTTCTTATTCTCTATAATTTCTTGTATTTTATCCAAGATGCGTATGTGAAACTCAGCTGGGATTCAGTTGCCTGAACACAGGCTTCTAATGCCATTTTAAATACCTTGTGGTATCGCTGTAGCTGTAGGCTGCCACTGCAGGTGGATGAGACTCCTGTAGGTTCCTTGTATATTGAACAGCTCCAGAAGGATGTCCTTATAAATATGTTATATACACAGGGGCATGGTATATCTCAGGGTGTCTAAAATGGCTCTAGGGCCTTTCTTCAGGCAACTGAACTTTATCCATAATGTATGATTATTATTGTTTCCAAGAAATTAAAACTTTGGTTTATTTTCAATGCATGGTAGTTACTTGTGGTAGGTATAACAAGTGTTCAAAGAAAATCTGATTTCTCAGTGTTAAGCAGCTGTTTTTAAAATAAATGTTTATAGGTTGATTCTTAGGAGTGCTTTCCCCAGCGGACAGATTTTACCATGTCATGCCTGAATATAATTTTTTAAATACAGAAATTATTTGAAGGTGTCTCTTTCAACTAGTATATCAAAACATTTATTGAAGTGAATGATTTTAGAGGTCTCAATTTAAAGAATTTATTGTTCTCTGCTCTTCTGAAGCATAGCTAATAAAATTATATTAAGAATAGTTAGACAAATATTATTAGTTAATTTTTTTGCTGTAATGGATATAATGACATCATTGAGGGGGTAATCCTGCTTCTCCTTAGATGAACATTCCTTAAGGTTCTTCCGTAAGGTCAGCAGTTCAGCTCATATTAAAAGTTAGTTCAATCTCAAGTAGATTAATGAGAAAGTAATATTCTTCCATATCTTTCCCCCCATATTTGATGATTTCGCTAGTCCTTTTGAAGTTGCACATCATACAAATGTGATTTGCTTAGGAACTATTTAAGGGATTTTATTTCTATAAGCTGTCTTAAGTGATTTCAAAAATGTTAGATGGTACAGCCAAAGTGTCTGCCATTTTATTCACCCCACAGAGACCGGCTCATATTATGAGCTTTGGAATATAAATTAGATTTACTTGTCTTCTTTTGTATGCAAAGTATCTTCATATTTATTACCAAATTTCTCCAAAAAGAACTTGGCAGGAAAAAAGCCTAACACTGAAGTAAATGGTATTTGACATGGAGGGGAAAATAAAGCTTGGAAGTTTATGGGGAAATCAGTGTTTACCTGAAATTTTTGCCAAGACAGTTATGGAATAGTTAGATTAAAACTGAGAGATTTCTTTGTATTAAAAGTCTTATAGATTTCTTCTATATTTAGGTCGTTTGCTTATAATTGATTTAAATGGAACATTATTTTAAAGTTTTAGATTCTTTTTTTAATGGATTACTTTAAAAAAAAAAACGAAGTACTCTGGTAAAACACTTAAGGTATTTTAAAGTACTTTCTAGAGACTTTTTCATGAAAGCTTTTTTTACAAGGGATTAGTGGCTGGGTCAGGAGTCACAAAGCTGGAGCCTGTTCTGCCTCTGCCATTCTGTTCCTTTTTCTTTGGGTTTGGTAATTATCAGAAACTTTGCCGAAAGAGCTCCAATAGTCTGTCCTCTTCAAAGAATCCTCCAGGAGGTCCAAGATGTACCCCATGAAACACCTCTGGATTACTCTGAAAGTAACACTTTGGTAGATTAGTGTTGCTTTATCAATTCCAGATGAGCTTCTCGTTGCATGCTTTGCATTTGTGTGTTGAATCAGGGTAAGGAGCAGAGGTGTCTTGGCAGCTGTGTGCAAGTGTAGCTTACTGTCTCTTTGCTTACTGTCTGTTTTACTTGAGCTTAGGGATGTGATGATTCATTAAGGCATAAAAAGACCATGAAGTAGATCCCAAGCATGGGAAGAAGTGGGAAAGATAGGCCCAGGATAATACAGGAGGGATTTTATGTCAGTACAATGATGTAGTTTTAAGACAAAAAGCAGTGTTGAGGAGGATTGTGAGGAATATATCCTGTGATGATTTCCTATCATATGCATGCAGAGGTGACTTGTTACCTTTGTCTTAGGCGCTATAAACATATTTTTATCAATCAACGGTGGATTTTTATTCTTCATTGCCGGTGGTAAATTTTTTTATGGAAAACATTACAGTGATTGTTTTGTCTCTAAAGTAGTTACCCTGTTAATAGATTCTTGTTTTCAAACAAGACTAGATTAATACTTTCTGCTGATAGTTTTTGATACGCAGCTTTGAATCCAGGTGGTATATTAAAATGTTATAAGCATCATTGTTTTTTCTTGTAGATTGCTGGTTTCTCCAATAACTATTGGGAATTAAGGAGATGTCGACCAAAACTGAAGAAACTGAGGAAGCTTTTAATGGAAGATCCATATGAAGGGCCTGATAGTCAGAAAGATCAAGCTTTGACATTTTCAAAGGTAAATCAGCTAAGTAAATTGTTTTCTAATAATTGGTAATGAGCAAATTAAAGTGAAGATACATACTTAACTAGGAAATGCCTTTCCTCACATGATTCACAGTGCTTCTTTGAGTTAATTTTTTAACTCTTCTAAATAGGCTGTTAATTGCTAGCACTTCCACTGGGTACAGGTAAGCAACCTTTTTGATAGCAAAAAGAGAAAAAGGAAGGACACAGAAAAAGACTGGAGATTTCCCTCTTCATATAGGAGGTTTCTTGGAAGACAGTCTTCAGAGCCTTTTCTAAATTCCTTGAGAGTTATATAACTACTAAGGTATAATGGAGCTGTTCCTTCTTTGGGTCGGTCATGTATGACATATGTTTGAGATCAGAACACACTCCTGTGCAAGTTACTTTCCAGCCAGTAATTTGTGATGACAAGGAGAAGCAGTAAGTTAAAGAGAATGACAATGATGTAATACGAAGAATAAGACTGACACTACAAGAAGGGAAAACACAAAATTCTGATTTCCTGCCCTTTTATGTTTCCAAAAAAGTCAGTTTAGGCTCTAAGAAGCAATGAAGAGATCTGGACGGTGCAGCATATGATCTCAGATAAAAGGCTGATAAAAATTCTGGGGTTTTGTTAGTTGTGTTGTTTTTCCTTTTGACTTTAAAAACAGAAATGGTTGCTCCAAAGTATTTTCTGCTGAGGCTTCGTTGAAGGTGCCACCAGCAAGCTATCTGTGTGTGTTTGGATGTGCAAACATAGATGTTATTTTTCTGCCTTGGAGAGACATGCTGCCTCTCTCTTCCAGGATGATTAACAGTCTGATTTCTGATCAGTTTCATTATCTTGCCCCCAGAATTGCCTTCACCACCTACTCTGATCTAGACATAGAGAGACACAGAGCAAAATAAGAGATGGCAGAGGTAGAAGGGCTTAAATTGTCCAGAAATTACAAGCTTTGACAAAGGCTAGCAAGGCAACAAAATGTCATATACAGTAATATTTATTCATAATATTGAACAAATGTTACAGAAACATGTCAGTGTCTCCCAAACATTAGTGCCTATTTTGAGGACTGATCACCATTTATTTTGAAGGAGAATGTATTTCCTCTATGAGCTTGCTGGAGAACAACGAGATATATCTGATATATGTAGACAAATTTTCCCGAGCCACTGATGGAACTCTGAATGAATCTGAAAGCTCTCCAGAGGAAAGCTCTTTCCTATGGGATCAATTCTCACTGGAATCCCAAACAATATGTGTGCAGTAAACATTTTAACTGTGTTGTTTGCTTACACTTAATATTTATCATGTGTGGGCAACCAATAAACCACCTTTAATCTGTTTGAAAACAATTGACTCTCTTTTGGTGGCTTACTGTAAGCTTCCCATGGTTTTCAGGACTACATCATGCACAGAGAACCCCAGGAAAAGAGCCATAAGGAACTATGGCACTGTAAGGAAGCCTGTTGCATAGGGATGTGATTGAGCAAACTACAGGAAAACATATAAATAGCCTAGTACTGAACTTTACAGTGAAATGACAAGGCTTACTCAGATGATCACAGACATCTGATAAGAGTAAGGATAAGAAACATGTTAAATACATTCTCTGGAAATTGCTGGTATGGCCATGATGCAAGTCAACCCATTCTATTTTATGTTTGTGAGGATGATGCAGATGATAAAAGCACCAGAGCTGACAGCAGTGATAGCTTCAAAAAAAGCTGTTAGAAGTGCTAGTCGGGCCCCAAAGCAGGGACAAATGCCAAGGACTCTTCTGTAAGGCATCTGAATGGTAGGGTCTGCCTTACAAACACATTGATTTTGGGATATTTTTGCTCTCAGTTGCTAGCAGTGTTTCTTTAAGTACTATATAATATGGTTGTCCCTTGTTGACATACTGATGAGAGCTTGGCCTGGTGATATTTCAAGAAATTTTCTAATAGGTATGGCATAGCAGGAAGCAAAGACTTTTCCGTATTTATTAAATGCCTTTTTAACATGTGGATGTTCCAAACTTAGTGTTGGTTTGTTCCATTTGTGTTCCCTTAGTATAATAGATCTCAAGTACTTAATGTAGTGCTTTTCTTTCTGATAGGAAATATTTGTATGCTGTAATCAACAGAACGTTAATATTAGAGTTGATTAAATAGGCTATAAGTTGAATAAAAGAATTGATGAAGCCCTATTTCTGATGGATTGCAGTCTGGTATTTCTTCATTTGCTTCACTCCTCATGATCCCGTCTGTTCCTGCCATGTCTTTACCACAGTGTCCACAGCACCTTCCCATCTTGCCATGTAACTGTTCTGAAAGGAGCTGTATGCTTTGTGGCTGGTTCTGTGCTATGTGTCTGCTATCCAATTAGCAAAACCAACATGTAATTGTTGAGGTCATGGTGGAGGAGGCTTTCCCTCCGTGGAGGTACAGAGTTGGGTTCTGACTTCTCTCCAAAAGTGATAAGTGATTTTTGCTTTGCTTTTTTTTTTTTTTTTAAATGTCACAGCTGAATATATGTGATTTTAGGAAAGCCAGAACATGCTCACTTTTCTCTCTTGCTGGGATACTTTACTTACAATGTCTGCTTGTGCTAATTTGACATCCTGGGAATGCAGGCATATTACTTCCGACAGACTTTCCTATAGTTAGACTCGTTTTTATATTGAATAACCCTAGGAAAGATGTTTTAAGTTACAAGAAAAGTCTCAGAGAGTGCGGTAAACCTTAGGAGATTCAGAGTCTGGAGAAAAAACAACTGTCTCAAGTCTTTCCCTCATTATCGCTTAGAACATATTTAGCATGCTTGCTAAAGCAAAAAAAGGACCAAGGATAATCTGTTTTTATTTCCTTCTTTTTTTTCCCCTCGTTGCAGTATACAACAGAAGATTTGTTAAGTCTGATTCAAGCAAGTGAAGAAGAAATACTCCACCAATTGCAGGTTATAGATGCCTGCAAAATTGAAGGTATTCATCTCTAAAGAATATTACTGCTCATGAGGAAATAACCCTGCTATTTTCCCCAAAACATGTATCTCCTTTTTCTAAGGCCCATGCCGCATCCTTGTCCTTCAAGGTGCAACTTACTTCAGTGTTTTGAGATCTGCTTCCGTAGTTCTGTGTCCCCACTGCTGTGAAGCTGATGAAAAGGATAAAGTCAGGCAGGCACTGCAAGTCTGTCTCTTCCCAGGGTAATTTCTTCTTTGTTGCTACAAACAGTGGCATCAGAGTATCCCACCCATAGCATGAATATTTCTGGTTAGTTGCCCTCGTCATGAATGAGCAGGTACTGCTTTCTGAGTTCTAGAGGCAAAACCAGCTGATCCTTAGGTAATGCCAGCCTTTTTCTAGTCCTTTTTGCCTCCCAGACTGGGCTTATCTCAGTGTCTTCCTACCATATAATGCAAAACTTGAGCAAAGGCCTCACCTTGGGACAGGTCCTACTTATCCTTTATTTGGCCATGCCCAAACCCACACCAGGTGACAACAGTGCTTCAGTCATAAACTGATACAGGGAAGAACTGAGCTCTGCAGATTACCAGGTCCAAATTCCTGCTTTAGAACAGCACCAGCTTGGAGCTGGCTGCTCAGGGCCTTGACTGACTGAGTTCTGAGCATTTCCAGGGATGGAGATTTCATGCTCTCTGTCAGGCTGTTCCAGTGTTTGATTATCTACAAGGAGAAAAAAAATTCTAGGAACCAGCTGGGATTTCCCTTGTTGCCTCACATCCCATCACTGAACCACTGGGAATAATTCTGCTCCATCATCTCTGTACCATCCCATTATATAAGCAATGGTGTCAGAGATGGCTTCCCTTGCCCGTGACACCTGCACAACACCATCATACCACAGTTTTGCTTTGTCACATCTGGATTTTTGTGAACTTGTCTGGACCTGACCTGTGGCTTTGCAGGGCTAGTGCAGCCAGTTCTGTTCATGCAGCTCTGTGCCTGAACTAAATACTATTTCTTTCCAGGTCTAATTAATCTTGGGATGGGATTTGTAGTGTCTTTGTATCTGTGGCAGTTAATCTAAATGAAGTTATGATTAAATTTCATTCTCCTTTACATTTGCTCATATTATTTAGTTCTTTTTCTCAGTTTTAATCCCAGAATTTTTAGAATGCTGCTGCTGTACTTTGTAAAGGTGTGATCTAAATGTCCAAACTCCTGTAATGTATGTTAATGGGAATAGAATTAAAGTGTTAGTGTTTGCCTCCTAACAGTGTTTTGTGGTCTTCTATTTGGCAGGATATTGGAGAATTCTGGAATTTGACTATGAGATGAAACTCTTGGATCATGTGACTCAGCTAATAGACTCAGAGTCCTGGTCTTTAAGTAAGGTTCCATTACGTACCTGCCTGGAAGAACTTGGATCTCTAGAACCAAGGTAAGCAATTATTTTTAGAACTTAAAATTGCCTACGTTCATTATTAACTAATTCTACTTGCAGTAATTATTAACTGTTTGTTAGAATTTTAATCTTGCAAAACTGGATTCCAGTTACCATCGTGTTAATGATACATTGTCTCTAAAAATATACAAGGGCGTTAGTAGTTTAGACAGATAGCTTAGTAAATGGATTTTAATTTCTCTTGGTAGTATTTCCATTGACTCAATAGTATTCAGTGATCACTGCCCTGGTCCTGCTGGCCAAAGTTTCTTTCAATTCTTTCTCTTTGGAAAGAAGTGATATTGCAAGAGTCTCTTTTTCTTATTCTCCTTGTGTATTTTAGTTTTTGCTATTATAACTAGAAAAGACCTTTGGGGTTGACGGATAATTAACTCCCATCTGTTATTTCTGTCCCCTTTTGTTCTTTTTTACTTCTAAGTTTTTATCAGCTTCTTCATTTTACTCATGAAGATGTGTCTCGTCCTCTATTCTCTTTATTTTTTTTCCCCTATACCTGTTCCTTCATCTTCTTGGTAACTGTTCTTGGTAACTGTAACATCCTAATGAGCAGTGTTAAAACTTGATTTCTGGATATTTTTTTTCAGAGAGATGATAGAACACATTCTCTTAAGCTATGGGAAGAAATATGTTGATGATGGTAAGTTTGGGAAAGCTTGCATGGTTTAACTTCTTATAAAGGAAATAGTTATTAATGAGGAAATGCAGATTTTGTGAGGATGGCCCAAACAAATGAGTTTGCTACAGTGCCACTAAAAGGAGGGAGCAAACTGAGCTAAAAATCAGTCCAATTTTTAGTTTCATATGAAAAAGGACTGTTAAACTGTACAAGATAATAGGGAAAAATTGGGAACTAACAGAGGTACTGGAAGTGATTTATTAGGTGTCTACAAGCCATAATTTTGTGACTAAAGACAGATCACTGGTAAAATTGAGATGGCATCTCTCTTTGAATACCCTAGGAGGCCTCAGGTATTTAAGCAACTAATTGTGCTAATGTGAGTATCAATGGCATGAATTCAGCTTGCCTGAAGTAGGCAACTGCCTTTTGTCCCTTGTACTGCATCACAAAATCTGCTGATTGTATTGATTAAGTTTCCATTGCCCATCTCACACACAGGCATAATATTGCAATGCCTTTATTTCAATCTCAGTTCTTCCTCACAGTTGCTTTCATCTCACCTTTGGCTGAAGTAGGAGTTGCACTCAAAGGACATAGGAAAGTAGTTAGTGACAACAAACCATTGCCTTAATGTATTTAAACAAGTTGCACAAGTTGCACAAGGAGCACGTCTGAGTTACAGGAAGTCCAGGTGACTGAAAATGTGGAAGGAAGTGTTTATGCCTGATTTTGTTTGGAGAATTTTAGCCAAATCAGTATGAGAAAAATGAAGTCTCATTATTCCCTTCATCATCTCATAAGGGTGATTGAAGAATTGAAAGTTTTGTTAATTGTTCAACCACAGACAGCAGATGCTTTACTACAAGCCATTCAGAAATAGGAATGAAAACTGTAGGAGAAACAGTGTACTGTGAAAGGGGAAGAAATGGAGGGCAAATACATTTATTGATATGAAATAATACTGTAACTGGGACAGTGCTGCTCTATTCTGCAGAATTTATTCTTGAGAATGAGAAGATACCATCATTTATCCAAAGTAATAACCAAGTTTAACCAGGTCAGATTACTTCCTGAGGAAAAGAAAAAACAGGATACTTGGTTTATAGCAGACTGTAGAACAGAATGGAAATACAAGGCTGTTCTCTGTTCTTTTATCAAAAAGCAAGAACCCAAGATAACCTGTTTTTTGTTTCTCAGCAGGGGAGGTTTACTTTGAAATGCGTGAAGATAAAATATGCAGAGCTATAGCACAAATGCTTTTGCGGAATGCAGTTAAATTCAATCTATCAGAGTTTCAAGAAGTCTGGCAACAAAGTGTCCCTGAAGGAATGACAACAAGGCTTGATCAGCTTAAGGTAAACACATAAAGATGTCTGGATTCTTTCGTAGGTGGGCTGTAACTGACTTGCATGAAAAATAGATTTTATCCATTACTGGGTGTTGACTGTTGTTTCTGTCAGCTTTTGAGTTAAAGTACATTTTATTATATCCTCTGTGAGCACCAGTAGTCTGGAATCATGATAATTCATGTTTCTGTAACTCCAGCACATTTCACTGTTTGAAGAAAAGTTGCAGCTGTACAGTTATTACTGGTAAATATAACTAGAACAGAAGTTGAAGCTGTTGTTGAGCAGATTGTAGTGACAGCCAGTAAAGTAGGGAGCACTATAGGAATTGTTTTGCTCAAAGGACACACAGAGACTTTGGAACTCCTTGGATTCCCCCTTCCTTCTTGTCATAAAGGAAATTATAAATACTGCTTGTGAAACAGCACCTTTATCATTCTTCACTTCGCCTCTGGAGTGCAGTTCTAGAAGGCTTTGGATGTGCAAAGAGCAGCTTGTATGGAATATTGTCAGAAAGAAGAAAGTTTAATTGTTTTGTGTTTACTTAACATTTTCTCTCTGATGCTGATCTGCAGGGTTTGGCTCTTGTGGATAAAAGCTCAAGACCAGAGACCATCTCTTTGCTAAAAGTAGACGACTTACCTGAAGACAATCAGGAAAGATTCAACAGCTTATTCGGCATACGTGAAAAGTGGACAGAAGCAGATATTACCCCTTATATACAGTAAGGATATGTTTCTTATTAAAATATAATTAGTGTTATATTCTTCCCTTTTTGCACCACTGGCTTCTGATGAGCTATCTTTGGCTCAAACACTATACTTTGCGTTTTAAATCCATATGAATTGTGTATGAATACTCACCTTTGGGATCTGTAGCTCTATTTGTTGGATTCAAATGTGTGTAAAAAGCTGATCCTACTGGATTTAAGTGGGCAATAACTCTCTCTTATTTGACTGAGGCAGATGTAAGTCATAAGCTAAACCTCCTGACATTTATAATCAGTCTCCATATCTACAACACAAGGACTAGAGAGCAATAATGCTTCCTGTACTGTGTCCTTTGGTGGTTAAGACTTACACTACCTCACTGTCTGGAATGCCCATGTGTGCTATATGTAAGCAAATATCGATGATAATAACCCAGAAGTAACTTCATCAAGCCTTTGTGAGTGGCTCTAAATTTACTGTAATAGAACTTAATAGTTCAAAGCTAATTGTTTTGCTAGATTGAAAACTCTTGTGAGAACAGTAGTAATAAAAACCAACCAACTCCTCCTGAAAACCAAAATCTTTGTTTCTGAAGTAAATTATATAGTTTTGCCTATTGCTTAAATGTCAAATAAAGTTATAAACTTTAGGTAATTTAAAACATTATGTGACAGTTACAGAAATTAATTTTTCTTTTCTCTTAACACTCTAATCCAGTTTATTGCTGTGGTTACAAATATTTCATGGGTTCATTTTGTGTGAGAATATCTCTAATGCCAATGCCATCTGCTTTATTTTCTCTATAGAGACTTGTGTGCAGAGAAGCAGACTGTTGGTGCTCTTCTGACAAAATACGCTCGCTCCTCAATGCTAAATGGTGTTAAAGTTTATAATTCCAGAAGACCCATCTCATAGCAAGTATTGTTCTAAGAACTGAGAATACTGAATGGAATGACAGTGGGCGCTGCTTCATGCTGCCTTCTGGGGAAAGGAGTTGCCAACCAACATTACACAATGTACTGGAGTTTAAACAGCTAAGCTTCTTGAACAAGTACTGTTTTCTGCTCAGCTAAGTAGAGTGTGAGGGCATTTGCTTCTTCTGAGGAACTATAGTTCATTTTACCTTCCTTTGCCCACCAAATTATTTTTCCCTTGTGTCTAGTTAAGCCAGGAGTCAAGCAGCTTATTGAATACACTTTATCTGTCTATCCAGAAGCTGAAGTCTGACATGAAGGTTTAAAACCTCTTTGATAATAATTCAATCAGTTGAATTGATTTGAACGGGAAAAGGGAATGTTTAGTCTTTTGCCCATTAGTGACCATTCTTTATGATAGGGCAGACCTTCAGAAGCTCATGAACAAATCATTCCTGATTGAGACTAGACGGGTCTTAATTTTGAAAGGTGGTTCTTTTTGTGGTCATGTCTGTGAATACCATTAGCACAAGATCTTGACACTTTAACACTTAGTAGAATGGCCTTTGAAATATTACAAAAAATCCAAATTGCAGTGAAGTGTGAATACAAGAGTAGTTGGACATTATGTTATGAGCTTCCTATAAGCTGTCATTAAAATGTAGCTGAGGTAAAACTAATGCTTTACAAAAGACTACCTGTGTTTTTTAAAAAGAACTTAAAAACTTTGTAGTACAAGTATTTTTTTAAAACTTTGTTATGGCAAATAAATGCATAAAGAAATTCTGCCTTGAAAACTTACAGTGGAATATTATTTTGTATAGAGCAGTGAGACAAGATGTTTTTACAATACTTATTATGAAGCGGTGTGCCTGAGATAGAAATCTTGTAATAATTAAAAAGGATTGTTTGTGTGTCAGTAAGCCAGAGTTTGATGTTAGACAGTTTTCAGATTTATTTTTAAACTTAACAGTTGTAGGTTATTTGATACAGAAAGCACTTGCTGCATCAGCCTCAGAGGTGAGGTATGAAAAACCTTGGAACTGCCAACATTCCAGCTGCAAGGGTGAGCAGGGAGGGGAAGGAAACTGTAAATCAAATGTAACTCTTAAGGTGGATGTGTGCACACTTGGAATTTTGTTACGGATAAAAAGCTGAATAAAAACTACTTCCTAAGCTCTGTTTATTGTTGCCCAGCGCTGCAAGGTCCGTTCCCTGTGTCCCCCCTTGCTGGTGCAGGGGTGTGGTGTTTGGCCAGCCCTGTAGGGACCTGCAGCCGTGCCCGCAAGAACCGCCCGGTTTCCTGCTGGGTTCCAGCACCTCTGGGCTTCCAGCAGCACCGGAACCATCCCTCTGGAGTATCAATGACAATATGAGTATAAACGCCTCGGAAATTCTTTCCACTGCATCGCAGAAGGTTCCTTAGTTGAAATGCACAATACAGTTGACAGTTTGTAGCCTGTGGTCCGCGTGTATATTTACATAGGGGTTTGTTTGTGAAAAAAAGAAATCAAGTGTTTCACGAACAGTGCTGTATCACAGCTCATCACCGTGCTTCATGCTGTTAGACATTGAGAATGGAAGGACGCTTTCAGGACTCCATCAGCTTTTTTAATGGGAGCATTTAACAAAAATAGATGAAACTTAACTTACAGCAGACCAAATCTTGGTGCTGAAGAAGCGTCTATCCTGTGCTCCCGCTGCCGTCTGTAGGGCTGTGGCTGTGGCTGTGGCTGTGGCTGTGCTGTGCTGTGCCGTGCCATGGTTCCAGCGCTGCTCCCTCACGCATTCCCATTCCCGCCTGGAGGGGCGGATCGATCTCCCGCTCCCGCCCCACTCCCGCCCGGCCGGTGCTGCCATGCGCATGCGCGCGGGGAGGTGGCCCGGCGCGTGACGTCAGGCGGCCTTCGGTTCATTTGGGGAGTTCTTTCCTTTTTTCCCCCCCTTTTTTTTTTCTTCCCCTTTTTCCTCCGGCTGCTGCCGCCGCCCTTCTGTAGAACGCCACACTCCAAAAGACTCTTCCAGCACTAAGGCCGTAAATCCCGTGAATCGCGCCGTGACCTCTCACCCGCCGGGGTCGGGGGTGACCGCCAAGATGGCGGCGAACTCTGAGGAGCCGCGCTGCTGAGGGAGACCCGCGCTGAGGGAGACCCGCGGCGCCCGCCCTGCCCCTGCCCCTGCTCCTGCTGTCCTTGCCCCTGCTCCTGCCCCTGCCTCGGGCCCGGCCGCCTCTCCGCTGCTCCCGGACCGCGGGCCCCGCTGCCTGCGAGGCCTCCCCGGTCCGTACCTCCCTCCGAGCCGGTCGGTGTCCGCAGTTCCTGCGGACAGGAGGCTCCTCTGGACTGGTTCTGTACCCCCTGCGGACTGACGGGCAGCGTGTGCACTCGTAGAAGGTTATGCCCGCACACTGATTGTTGGTGGTGGTGTAAGGATGGTGCTGAAGGGAGCTGAAGATTCCTGACTGCTGGGGGTCACGGATGCGCTGAGGAGATGCGTGATCAAATACGACGTGACTCGGGGAAAAATCGAAGGACCCATTGAGCGAGGATGATGTTGATGCCAGTCTGACAGCCAGCAGTGTGTGTTTGGCACTGCGGTTCAGGATGAACAGGAAGAAAGGAGACAAAGGATTTGAGAGCCCGAGACCATATAAATTATAAGTATCCATTTTTTTAAAGTTGCTATACTTAAAACCAGTGTACATTAAAACAGGCCACAGGCTGATCACTAATGAATTACAGAAGAAGGGTGGAGCTATTGCTTGTGTGCTTGCATTCAGAAAACGTGTGTTACAGGTGTATATCCTGTTGTGTAAATGGACTTGCTCATGGGGCAGCGAGTCTGTCGACCATGCAGACTCATCTTTTGAAGATATTTACATTCTGCTCTTCAAACCGTGGAGATTTCTCCATGCAGTGTCAGTACTACAGACCATACTATCATGTTCAGTTCTTACTGCTGTGTCAAACCCTTTTGACTTAAGGGCTTTTTAATATAAAAAAACGTTTTCAGCAAGCAGCTTTTTTAAGCAAATTGTAATTTTTACACATTTACTCTTTTAGTTGTAACTGAGTTGCAGAGCAGTTGTTGGTGGATTTCAGTCCATCTTCATATATTTCTTTTTATACCTCCTTGAATTTGTTATAATCTGCAGCACAAATGTATTTCTGAGTAGAATCATTCTTATATACAATTAAATGTAGGTAATGTCTGAATTAATCTTTAGGTGTCATTCTTTTGTAGGAATTTTTATCAAACTTGATCTCAGCTGAAGCAATGTCACTTTTTTATGCATGCAGTACATGAGTATGTGCATCTAATGTGTAATGTGACATAAAAGTTGAATTGTTATGAGGTTGTATCTTGAGTCATGTATTGCACTACTTTAATATCAGTCTTGAATAATATATAACCATTATTTCAAATAATAAAATCTTATGACTTGCTAATTGTAAAAGCACATACTTTATTTTTTAACATATAATACCTGCTTACATAAATTGCATATAAGAGTCAACTCACCTCCTCAGGTCTCTGATTGCAAGTATTATGACTGCATGTCATCTCTGATACTGCACATCAGTGCAATGTTAGCCCTTGACACTATGCCATTAGTACTATATTTTTACATACAGATAAGTGATGTTCAAAAACAATGTTATCTTCCTGTATTACTAATAATATTCATACTAGTATGGTATCGTGTTTGATTTTGTTAGAACTTTCCTGACCATCTGTGCAACTTCTATTCATTATTTAGTTTAGACCACATAAAAGATTTAAACAACCATTAATTCTTCATATATATGTTCTATATGCAGTATTTAGATGTATGTACATCCTGTATAGCTCTCTATTTTTTTTAAACTGAAGTATAATTTTGAATGCTGATATTTGTGCAAAACCTTACTTATTTTATTTTTTTTTCCAGTACAACTCACCAGATAGTTTGTATCAACAACATAAATTTTCAGAGAAAGTCTGTTGTAGTAAGTATTTTTTAATAAAATGTGAAAATAGAAATTAAATGTCTGGGATTTCTTCATGCTTTTAGAGGAAACAACTGCACACACGGGCTATTATGTTGTTCAGCTTTTTCCTATGTTACACTTTCTAATCTAATGCCTCTCACAAGTCTGTCATTCGTGATGTGCATCAAATAAAGCACCTTCTAATTGTGAACATTAATCTCTGTAAGAAAAGGCTTTCTAAATTAAGGCTACTGCATTGCAAATAGTATTACAGAGCAATTTGCAGTTCAAAATTGTTGTTCACAGAGCGTTAACTGATGTTAGGGTTAGGCTTACAGAGTTTTTTACCTTATATGTGAGTTCACTGGGGCTTTGAAGAAACTCTCATGGTTTCAGGGCTGAAGTTACTGAGGGTCTTTGTGAATTTGGATATCTATTTAAATGGATTCTGCTCAGATTTTAAAAATCTTTGTCTCAAACTCAGGTATCAAACCCTAAATCATAATGATGAAAAACCTTGTAATGCTAATAACTTGAAATCTAGTCAATACAAGCACATTATTTCCAGTAAAACAAGGATGATTGTCAGTAATGTTTAGGTTTTTAAATTTGTTTTGTTTTATTTCACAGCTGGCAAAATTAACCTGTTAAACAGCTTGAAAGAAAATCTAGATATCTAAAAGCTCAAACTAGTTTCCTTTTTAAATAAATACCATCTTTATACCAATTGTTTTCTTTGAATTGTATTAATAAGAATTCTTTTGTATCTCCCAGTTTTGTGAGTTGATAAAGATTTTTCAGAAGCTTTTGATTTGTGTTTTCATAGGGTTATGTGGAACTGACAATATTTCCCACGGTTGCAAACCTGAACAGAATCAAGCTGAACAGTAAACAGTGCCGGATTTACAGAGTGAGAGTCAATGATTTAGAAGCAGCTTTCATCTATAATGATCCAACGCTGGAGGTTTGTCACCACGAGTCAAAGCAGTAAGTGGTGTTGGTGTGTTTAAAACTCTGCAGATGTAGTGTTTTCTGTCGCTCCTAAGCGTGACCTGTTTTAATTTTACTATCAGGTTTTATCTGCTAATTTCCTAGTGGTGACTTTTGGTAGGGTGACTTAGTGTTGGGGAAGTATTCTGACACTAATTTTGACTTACATTATTCTTCTTTAGAATATCTTTTACTAACATATCTTTGTATTGTTTTGTAAAAGTCTAAGAAACTTATTTAAGAAGTGCTTTATGGAGAAAAAGTTCTTGGGTTTGAACTGTTTGTGACAGACACTGTATTCCTTTATTCATCACTTAGGCAAGAGCTTCAATAATTCAGTTTGAAAATACAGTGTTCATTTTTATGGGGCCCTGAGTTGGTTATCAGAGCTATGAAATTTTCTGAGTGCTGATAGTGAACCACTCAAGTCTATTAAATCTGTAATTCTGTGTTGTGACTTGATATTTTTGTTGTTGCTGTTGCTCAGTATGTGAAAAATTCAGAATCTACATTGCAGGGATTCTAAATTGTTATGAAGTGCTAGAAATTAAAGCTTATGGTGTTTCCTATGGAATCAAGATTTCATTATTTATTGTGATAAGTCCTAGAATGCTACCTGAACTCACTTTGAAATTTGAAAGTAAAAGTGTCAAATTTATTCACCATCTGATATTCCCACATGTTTTGGGGAACTATTATGGGAAGGGTCTTTGTTAAAAAATCCCATATTTGTTTGATTTCTGGTAAGAGAAGTATGATGGGCAAATATTTTCCCTAAGTATTCTCTTTTGATTTACTGAAACTTATGTTCGTGTTCTTGCACCTTCTTTTGGCTGGCTTGGTTGAATTTTGCTGAATTGTTAAAGAACTTCTGGTGAAAGTGTTGTACAGCTGATATGAAATCACAGTCTTTTAGGTTGGAAGAGACTTACTGAAATCACCTAGTCCAACCTGCCTTCTCACACAGGTTCTGCTAGAGCAGGTTGCACAGGGCTCTGTCCAGTTGGGTTTTGATTATCTTCAAGAATGGAATCTTCAGTCTCTCCAGGCACTGGCACAATTTACCCAGAGAGATTGTGGAGTTTCCATCCTTGGAAATACTGACAAGTCATCTGGGTGTACACCTGAGCAACTGTTTGTAGGTGGCCCTACTTGAGCTGAGGGGTTGGACCAGATGATTTCCGGAGGTTCCAACCTCAGCCATTCTGGGATTCTGCAGTAACTAGAATCCTGCATAACTTGTGGAAGATGTGAGAAAGGAACAGCATTTAAAATAATCAGAATGAGTGAATCCTTTATGTTAGGAAAGGGATCAGGAGAGATAATTCTATTATTTCGTGGAGAACGTTTTTTTTTCAAACTATTTAAATTTATTAGAAATTCTCTGTATTTCATAAATCCTGTGTTATTCATAGTTATGAAAGAGAGAGGTCGCCAGATATTAACAATGAAAAACAGGTATGCCTCTTTCTGTATCTCAGAAGTCAAAGGCAACATGGGTTACCAAGTATTAGATGAAATATGTTTTTCCTGTAACAATTGGGTAATTAAATACAGCACCTCTGTTCTTAAGGCAGGATTGCACACAGGAATGCTAGAAATCTAAAAACTCTTTAGAATTAGGATCTCCAAAAAAAAATCATCAGTGGGTTTCCTCTGCCCTTTTTTTACAAAGAATTGCTTCTGGAAACAGCAGTGGTTTGTATTAGTATTTATATCTAATCATCTGGTCATCCCTTCCAAGTTCTCATCTGTTACAGCAAGTTTAGTGATGATGTCCTTTGTGCCCTTGAAGCTGAACTAGCTACAGCAGTTATTTTGAACAGGACGCGGATTAGACATGATGTTTTCTTTCTGATGTTACAGGAGTAGTTACCTTTTGCACAGTTTTCTTCAGTAGTCTATTGAACTAGTAACTACGAAGTTAAGATGGTTCTTGGCAACCTGTTTATTTAAAATAATTTGTTTTCAATCCTGTAGTGTGCAGCAAATATGAAATAAGGTCAATTTATAAGGTTTTATATACAAGCATTTTCTTCTATTTTGGTAATGCTTTTAGTTTCTTGGATGTTGTTTTCTAAAAGAATACATAAAGTCACAGAAGTGTTAAAGTTGGAAAAGACCTCTAAGATGATCAAATCCAATTGTCAACCCAGCACCACCACCATGTTCACCATTAAATCACATCTTCTAGTGCCATGTCCACACGTTTTTGAACACTTCCAGGGATGATGACTCCACCACTTCCCTTGACAGTCTGCACAACCCTTTCTGTGAAGACATTTTCTCCTAAAATAAAGTCATAAGTATGGGGCATAAGTATGTAGAAAAGTTGTCAATTTAACAGACCTTCTCCTACCTTTTTGTCAAAGTTAAAATAATTTAAAGACTTCTCACTCACTTATTTGAAAGCCATTAAAAAGAGAAAATTCTGTATGGAGTGAAGATTAGAAAACTTGCAGCATCTCTGACTTGAGAAGTTATGTTTGCTGACAGGAGGTGAAAGTTAAGAGAAATGATTCATTGTTTATGTTGTGCAAATTTTGGCATGCAAGAAAACAATTTAAAAAGGATTGAGAAAGTCAAGGTTAAAAAGAGCTTTAGCTATGAAATACAAGCAATACAAGCAGCACCAAGTGAAATTGTTTCTGCTTCACCATGATATTTTTTGCTACTTCTTGGATGAGATCTATCGTATCACCTCTGTGTTCTGAATTTAAATATTCAACATGTATTCATTTCAAGTAATACTTTCAGATTTTATCATCTATTCATGCAAAAATCACTGACACATGGTCTCTGTTTCACATTTTCAGTGTTGCAAAAGGTGAAAGTTTTTTTCAGTCTTGTATATTGTCACTTGAATATCAGAAAATTACTCACTATAAAGGTAATTAAAAATCAGTAAAATATTATAAGCTGTTAATTAGTGTATTAGATATATCAGCTTTGATGCCATTGCCAGTTTATCTGTCAGTCCCAAACCATAGTTTCAGGTAACAAGTGAATGAACTTATAAAGGTTTATCTAGAAATAAAGTCTGATTTCCATCTTATAATTGCCTTTGGAGGCATCAGAACAACATGGCTTTTTCATATCAGAATAGGTGAATGAGTTAGATAACTCATTCACTTCCTCCTTGACTAAGCGAACACCTGAGAAGTGCTGTAAGGTATGAAACAATTCACACTGCTTTCCCATCTGTACACAAGGTGGCAGAGAGCTCCATTCTGCTTGTGCTTTTGAGGAAGGGTTTGAAATCCTCCTAAGACTGCAAACGATGTTGGAGAATGTCTCGTTGGGTCATACTTTAGGGCTGCTGTTGTTGAGTGTTACAGCTGTCTCTATCCTATTCATCTTTCTTTTCCTTGTGAATTGTTGCTTTCTTGCTTCTGTCAATATAAGGGAAATGGATTTGCTTTTTCTGGGGTATAATATGTAGAAATCCCATTGTGTGTATTTTGAATACTGAGACAGCTGTTTGTATCTCACCCCTATTTTTTTAAAACTGGCAAAGGAGATATTTTTTTGTTTAATCTTACGGGTGAGACTGCAAACTGTTAAATGGATGCAGCAAAAGCTCAGAGTTTTGATGCAGTGATTTGATCTATGGTAAGTGAAGTTTGTGATGATCCTGCTGGTACCTGGTTACGTGCTTCGTATATTTGTGGAATAACTGGGATGAGGGGCTCAGAAGCTATTGCATTTTATTGTTACTTCTGTGTAAAGGAAGCTAGGTTTTTGCATAGCTACCTAATCTGCACATAATGCTTTCATGGGCATTATTATCATTCGCCTTTTTTTTTAGATTGAAACCTGTTATTTTTAAACACTGAAAATATGAAGATGTTTTGATAGCCTCTGACTTCACTGTTGCTTTAGTTACAAGCTGCAGTAAGCTGTGAGAGAGAGCAATATGGTAGCCTTCAGAGTGTGAATGTCTTGCCATATTCATTCTTCTGAGAAGTCAGTGATCAAGCTTTTAGTCTTTGCACAAAACAGAAGAATTTCTGGTGGACTGAGCCTGTGTCACTTTACTGTAGTAAGTAGCCTTCATTTCCAGTGATATGATGCTTGTCTAATTGTAAAGTCATGGTAGATTTCCTTAGAAATAAGCAAAGTGTACCGGTTTCAGCCAGGACAGGGTTAATTTTTGCAGTAGCCAGAAGGTTATTATATTCCACCTCACATCATTTTCTGGGGGTGAGGGAAGGGCTCCCTGCCTGATCGGTGCAGTGTGGTGGGGGCAGTGGTTGGGTGCTGTCTGTTGTTGGGGTGTTTGTGTGAGTCGTTTGCCTTTCTCTTGTACCCTCTCTCCTTAGTATAATTGCTGTTATTGTTTGTTTTCTTATCTCACTGCGGTTTCCAGTAAATAATCCTTATCTCAACCTTTACCTTTTGTACCTCTAATTCTCCTCTCCAGCAAGCCACAGTGGGAGGACAGAGTGATTGAGTGGCACATGGTTTGGCGTATTTCAGTGGAACACTAAACTGGGGAAACCTGGTTCCTAAACTACAACAGCCTTATTTGGTGCCTAATGTGGGGCACATTAGGTTGAGATGACAACAGATCTGTGTAGAGTGGGTTGGAAACAAATTTATCTAATAATTTATTGTATTAAGTACAGAGCCAGAGATGACAGTGTTGCTTGGTCTGTTCATGTGGGTGTGGTACTTAACCCTGTATATGTTTCTATATACGCATTATGTGCCCATCGTGGTGCTCTTTTTCAGGGCAGGGAGAGGAATCAGGATTGCTCTGTTGATGTACTCTGTGATGTCAGTTTAGAACATGATGACATCAAGGGCAATGAGGGTAATTTGGGATGTGTCTTCAGTGTTGCTCTCCTATCCTTACCTCAGGTGCTACCTTTGGGAGCCCATTAATAACTGTAACCAGTCTATTGGGAGAACAGGGGAGGATGATTTTTGCCCAGCTTTTCACCTCCTTTCTCTCCTTCAGGCCTGTTGCAACAGCTTTTGAGTATTTTGAATTTCCTTCGGATATTAAGGAAAACAGGCCAACAGGCACTGTGGCCCCTCAAACTACAGCTGAGCCAGAGGAACAACCCATACCCATAGCAGTTGCCTCTATAAAGAAATCCAAGACGAAATCAGTTTGCTTAGTGAGGGATGAAGAGGATTTAGGGCCCTCAGAATAGGAGGAGGAGGCAGGGCCAGAGATAAATCACCTGTTCCCTTTCCCTGGGTGAGCTGTGAGCCATGTGAAAAGATTTGGTGACCTGGCTGCTCCAATGCTGAGATATCACGGCCCATGTTATGAAACTAGATGGTAGTGAAGCCAAGCAGCTGAGATCCCTGTTCTGGAATGTGGACGTTGACAAGGAGATTGGAAGGGGACAGAAACGCTTGGACTCTAGAGATGACTCCTGTCAAGCGCGAGGGAAGGGCATTCTCTCAAGGATGATGTGGTGCACCCAGGCAGGTAGAACACCATGGAGAAAGGTCTCCAGTACGTGAGAGAATCAGCTGTGTTGGAGGTCATCTATAAGGATTCAAGTAACAAGCAGTGCACTGTAGGTCCAGATAAGGTCCAGTGTACACAATCCATGTGGCAGAAGTTTGTATGGAGCACCCCATTGTCATGCGCCATCATTGTAGGCTAACTCGTTGGCATTGATGTAATCGAAAGAAGAACAAATGGTGCTTCAGGTGACTACGCAACTACAACAATATGAAGATCATCTTTTTTCCTCCCTACCAACCTACACCTTGGCTGTGAAAAGACTGTCCAAGGCTGCGGACAGACTCAAAAGTCTCAGGCAGGTTAGAGAGGAAAGGTCCTATGCCCTGCCAGTAATGGATCAGGGTCTTTGCTATTGGGTGTAAGTGTACCCTGCTTGAGAGAGAGGGTACGCATCACAGGGTAACCTGTGGTTTCACCTGCATGACCACGGAGAGGACATGAGGAAGTGGAATGAAAAACCCACCCCTGCCCTAGCAGCATGAATACATGAGTTGAGAGGAGGAACAACCACTGCAAGAAATACTTCAAGGGTAAATGCCTGTCCAGTTTCCAGTGGGCAAGTCTTCAGAATAGAGGGGCTGATGTTACTTCTTATCCTATTTAAGGGACTTCCAGTTCATACTTAAAAGAACTGAGCAGCGAATACTATGACTAAGACTAAAGGGGTCCTGCCTCCAGCCAGATGAAGGAAAGGGACAGTTGGATTACTGGACTGTGATGATCTGATGGCCTGACATATCAGACTCACAAGAGGATAAGGATTTAGTTGTGTCTAGGTTTAACAAGACAAAAATATCTGCTAAGGGGGTCGAGAGCCTTCCTGAGGTAGAAAGGAAGAAAACTCCTTCCTACAAGTTATTTTTATTACTTTGAAATTAAGAGCCTTCAGGCACAAAATGTAGAAAAGGGAAATAACAGGTCTTTACTAATAAACATACAGATATGTATATACACACACACACACACATATCAAAACCAGAACAGAACAAACAACACTGTAACCAAATCTTTCAAACAATTAAGGCCTGTTTTTACCCTTTGGTGCAGTTGTATTTACAGACAGCAGGGGGTGCTGTCACACCTCAGGAAGTGACTGACTGCGGCTGTGCTTGTCATGTCGAACTTCAGTACAAACTGGAGTCCAAGACAGTCGCCATCGATATTGCCAGTGTGTTCTTCTCCATTCCTGTAGCAGTAGAGCACAGGCCACAGTTTGCCTTTACCTGGAGGAGAGTGTAGTACACCTGGAATGAACTGCCCCAGGGGTAGAAACACAGTCCCACTATTTCCCACGGGCTGATCCAGGATGAGGCTCCAGAACACTTGCAGTACGTTGCTGACATCCTCGTATGGAGCAACACAGCAAAGGAAGTTTTTGAGAAAGGGGAGAAGAGAATCAAGATCCTCCTGAAAGCTGGTTTCGCCATAAAACAAAGTAAGGTCAAGGGACCTACCCAGTAAATTCAGTTTTTAAGGATAAAATGACAAAATGAATATTGTCAGATTCTAATGGACATGATTAACAAAACAGCATCTAGGTCCCCACGAACCTGTAAGAAGGAAACACAGGCTTCCTAAGCACAGTGGTTTTTTGGAGAATGCATATTCCAGATTACAGTGAGATTGTAAACTCTCTCTATCAAGTGGCCCAGAAGAAGAACAATTTTAAGTAGGACCCTGAGCAACAACAAGCTTTTGAACAAACAGGATGTTGTTCATGCAGTAGCCCTTGGGCCAATCAGAGTAGGACAGGATGTAAAGAATACACACTCCTTCCTGAAGTGTCCAGCAAAAGTACCCAGGGAGACTTGAGGACAACCCCTGTGGTTCTGGAGTTGGGGATACAAAGGATCTGAGGCCCATTACACACCAACTTAAAAAGAGGTACTGGCAGCTTCTGAAGGGGTTCAAGCTGCTTCAGAAGTGATTGGCACTGAAGCAGAGCTCCTGGCACTTGGACCTGGCAGTGCTGGGCTGGATGTTCAAAGGCAAAGTCCGTTCCACACATCATGCCACTGATGCTACGTGAAGTAAATTGCTCTGGTCACATAGTGAGCTCAAATAGGAAACCCCAATTGCACAGGGATCATGGAAGTCACCACTAACTGATCCAAAGGTGAAAATTTCAGACTACCATCACAGGAGGAAGGACACATGCTGAGGAGGCCTTACCATATAATCAGCTACCAAAAAATGAAAAATTGACATGCTCTCTTTCCTCATGTTTCTTATGTGGTCCTATGTGGTGAGTTGCAGAAGCTATTGAGAGGCAGGGTGGATCAAGTCAGGTTGCAGAGCTGAAAGCCATCCAGCTGGCCTTAGATATTGCTGAAGAAGAGAAATGGCCAGTGCTCTACCCCTACAGTGACTGCTGGGTGGTAGCAAATGCTCTGTGGGAGTGGCTGGACTGCTGGAAAAAGGCCAGTTGGCAGTACAGAGGGAAACTCATCTAGGCTCCTGAGTTGTGGCAAGACATTGCTGCCCAGGCAGAGAAGTTGGCTGTAAAAGTACATCATGGGCACATGTACCCAAGAGTTGGGCTACAGTCCGTAATGTTGAATTTTATATTGGTTGTTCAATGACACTGGTTGTTATATGCTATAACTACCATGGACAATGAATATCTACTCCAGATTGACTGGCTGTGAGCCTCTCATGCACCTTGCAAACAGCCAACAGCACACCAGCCCTCCTACCATGGAAGACACCTAGGACAGGTAAAACCCACAGTCATGGACTAAATGAACTCAACAGACATCTTGGAGGCATGGCCATTGACTATAGAAATTATACCTGTGCTTGTATATATGTGCGTGTGTGTGTATATATATGTATACACATATACACATATCTAGTGGGAAGATCTAGGATTTGGGCATGACATTGATGGTATAGAATAAGGGGTGGATCATGTCCTGGTTCTGGCCAGGACATGGTTAACTTTTGCACTAGCTGGGAGGGGATATGGCTAGGGCCTGGAGGTTATTTTGTACCACCTCAGTAATTTTCCAGGGACAGGGAAAGGGCTCGCTCCCGTTGGGTAAAGTGGCAGAGGGAGAAGTTGGGTGTTTTCAGAGGTTTTCCACAGGTGAGCATTAGTGTGTGAATTGTTCACCTCTTTTCCTGTATGCCCTGTTTTTATTTTTGCTGTTACTGTTCCCTGTCTTACTGCATTGCTGTTTCCACTAAGTTGTTCTTTTCGCAACCTGGGTCTTTTACCTTTTGTGCTTCCAGTTCTCCTCTCTAGCCCACCACAGGGGAAGGGGCAGAAGAAGGGGGGAATGATTGAGTGGTCTGTAGCTTGGAGTGTTTCAGTGGGAACACTGAATTGGGGGATCCTGTTCCCAAACCATGACACAAAGATGTAGAGAACTGTTGAGAAATGAGAGGACAAAGCTTTTAAGCTTGGGCAGGAATGAAAAATAGGTTTTTCAGTGTGGCAGACATTCAAATCATGTGTACATACTATATATCTAAAATATCTATAAATATTATATGCTATGTCATATATGCTCCAATATCAAGTGCTAATTCTATCTGGGAAGCAAAGTAGAATGGTAATTGAGTTACAGGTAATGAAGAGTAATGAATTACAAGTAGCTCAAAGAACCTATTTTGCCAAGTTGATATTAAGTAATGTAAGAAGACAGTGGCTTATAGACTGTATGTTTAGCACTTATATTTGTAGCACTGGTGCAACTAGAAGTGAGAAATGCTGTGGAAAGTTGACATGGAGTTATTTGGAATCAATTAGTAGCTTTAAAAAAATGAGCCTCTGCAGGATCACTTCTTTGCAGTCAGTCAAGCTGCATGTACTGGGGCTGTAATTAATAGTGTTTTGGGTGAATTCTAATTATAAAATGTATCTCTACCAGGAAAAAACCATTGCGTATTTGTTTTTCATTGTCAATCTGTACTTAGCATTCAGTAAATTTGTCATTCTTCCTGGGGCTGTCACTTTTGGCATGTGCTCTGTTTTTGTTAAAATGTCCATATCCAGTTTATGGAGAGTAGTTCAACCTACAAAAAATTAATCTGTGATACTAAGCCTTTAATGGATTGCTTTTACAATGATTCACTCATTTGAATTGGAACATTTCACAAAAATAGAAATATCAGAATAGATTGTTTTCCATAAAATGTTAAGCTCTGTGAAGTCTACCTTTTCTGGTGTAAAATCATACCCTCTTCCTGTCTGTGAGCTTGCTGATATTTAAAGTGTAGCCACAAGCTCATGACAATCCTCCATATTGGAACAAATTCCCACTGATGTGTTGGAAAGGAATCCCCTATCAAAAATAGTTAATTTTCAGAACCAATTTAGATTAAAATTAAAAACTTTCAGACTTTGCAATCTGCCAGAATATTACTGTTGTTTGCTGTTGCTAGTTTTCTTAATTACTAAGATAGTTCTTAGTCATGCAGCCTTTTTTTAAATAGAGTCTTTTCAATGGTATTTGTGTGCCTTTCTAAGAAGCTATTTGAAGATAGGTTAAAGCAACATTGGCTAGGGTAGATTTTTGACCGTATGACAGATCAGGGAGGTAAACCAACTGAAAGCTGTCTGGGGGAAAAAAAAAGGGACTTTTTTATTCCATTTGGCACTTTCAGCTGCATCCCTGCAGGGTCAAATGAACAGTAGTCTTCTCAGTGACTGAGGGAGTAGGAATGCGTGACTGAGACTAGGAGACAGTACATCAGCTGGAGTTTAGGCGGGTTTGGATTGTTCTGGAGCCATAGCTGAAGTTATAGTATATTCCAGTGCACAAATTCAACCTTTTGCTTTTAAAACTTGTTGATGTTAGATCCTATCTTTAGGTACACTTCAGCTGTGAAAAAGGAAAAAAAAGTATTAAAACTTGAGATTTGGGTGTTTCTGTGGTCAAATGGTCCCATTTACTATTCACATCAGATCATCAGAAGCTTCCAAGCAAAGTAGACAAGTTTACTGCTCTTGAACATTCTTGGTCCTGGTAGTAGTGCCAGGGAATTTGTGCACTATTATTGCCAAAGATGAAGAACTACATGAAAATATGTTCTCAATATATTTCAGTATTTTAGCAAAGGTTTTTTATATGTGGAAGACTACGGATATTAAGCATGGTGTTTGACCTACCTAGACTTACAGAATGAGGTTGACAAGGTTAATTACACTTCATTCTTCCAACTAAGGTACTGTAATTTGAGTTATTTTCTCTGTGGGTGCTGAATGAAGAATGGTTAGATGAAAGCAAAATCCTGAAATGAGATCATGTCTGCTTTGTGTGGACTTCAGATTCCATGGAAGGCGGAGTCCCCAGCCAAAAGTTAATTTACTCCATAGTGGTATAGTAATCCTGCACCTGGGTCAGGGCAACTCCCAGTATCAGTACAGACTGGGCAATGAAGGTCTTGCAAGCAGCCCTGTGGAGAAAGCCTTGGGGGTGCTGGTGGATGAGAGGCTCAACATGAGCCAGCAGCGTGCACTCACAGCCCAAAAAGCTGATGATATCCTGGGCTGTCTCACTGACATGTGGACAGCAGGTCGAGGGAAGGAATTCTGCTCCTTTCCTCCACACTGGTGAGACCCCACCTGGAGTGCTGCATCCAGCTCTGGAGTCCTCAGCACAGGAAGGACATGGACCTCCTGGAGCAGATCCAGAGGAGAGCTGTGGAGATTATCAGAGGAGTGGAGTACCCATCTGTGGTGAAAGGCAGAGAGAGTTGGGGGTTGTTCAACCTGGAGAAGACAGGGCTCTGGGAAGATCTTACTGCAATCTTTAATACTTAAAGGAGACTTGTAAGAAGGAATAGGTCCTGTTGCCATAGGACAAATGGTAATGATTTTAAACTAAAAGGGTAGATTTAGACTAGATGTGAGGAAGAACTATTTTACTGTGAGGGCAGTGGAACCCTGGAATGAGTTTCCCAGTGAGGTGGTTGATGCCCCATGCCTGGAAACATTCAAGATCTGGTTGAACAGGGTTCTGAGCGACCTCATCTAGTGCAAGATGTCCCTATCCATTTCAGGGGGATTGGACTAAACGTCCCTTCCAACCCAAACTATTCTGTGGTTCTGATTCTACAGTCACTTTTTGCTTGATTGTGTCCCTGCCTCCAGTGTTTGGATCCATCAGTGGTACCTAAATTCTTGGGAAAAGATGATAAGTAATTCAATTTCCCTTCATGTATAGAGTTGTGCAAGCTTTTGAAGAACTTTGTGTACTGGAGTTCAGAACTAAGAAAGATGTTGCTCCCAGGCTTTACATAGTTTAAAAATCCATTTTGAAAAAAGTATAAAAGCTGTCGCATAAAGCTGTAAAAGCTGGGTTATTTTTTAACTTGACTAGTCATCCTCCAGTATCTAAACATAACCACGGTAAATAATAAGATACCATCCTGCTCTTAAGCATTTTAATAGCAGACATGTGCTCATTTCAGTAGAAAACAGTTAATCTAGGTCATAATAGAAGTAATGGTATGACTTTGAAATTAAATGAACAGGTAATTAGCTGATGCATAGTAGCTCAAACCTGATTCCAGAAATTTGTGTCTGCATCTTAAACAAATTTTCCAAACGCTTTTGTCTTACTTTAAAAAAGAAAAATATTTCTAGGAACTAAAAAGTGTAACACATATTTCTCTGTTTGTGTTAAGACCAAAACTCTAACATGCAATATTTTATGTGATATTTACAAGTGCATAAAAAACCCTTACTCCTATTCATCTAGCTAAGGGAGGAAAAATACCATTGCCAAGGTAAAATCTTACTACATTTAGAGTAGCAACATAAGAGCAAAACAGCAATGTATGAGGAAGCAACTGTTCAAGACAGATCTTTAGGAAAAAAGATACAAACTTAAACCAAAATTAAAAAAGCAGAACTTTTAATTTCTAGGCCAATAAATGTAAATACTACTCTTATTGACAAGGCAAGGACACTGAGCATTTTGCCCTTAATTTATTGGAGGTTATTGCTACTTAAGTCTTTTTAATCATAAATCACTTCTGCAAGGGTCACATTTTAAGTTCTGGTTGTTGAAATCTTAAGATTTACTCCTTTTCTCTTCTACTCCTTTAAAAACAAAGCAAAACATGAGGTTGAACATGCACCCTGAAATTCAGTATAGAAATTGTATAACTGCCAAAGTTGTTTTTTGTGGCTCAGCACAAAAGCAGTTTAAGAATTAACTGGGTATTTCTGACAGGAGGAATCTCAACTATTTTTCCAATGCCTATGCTGCTGCAGTCAGTGCTGTGGACCCAGATGCTGGAAATGGAGAACTCTGCATTAAGGTACCCTCGGAGCTGTGGAAACATGTTGATGGTAAGGAGACCATACTGAAAGCTCAATTTAAGATGCCATAGAGTTGTTAGCTACAAGTTTGCATAGGAAGGTAGTAGATTTAAATAAATAGAAATAGTGTTAAATTATTTTATGACATTGCGGTTACTGTTTTCTTTTTCATCTCCTGTATCTTTCCACTTCAAGTCTGAAAAAAAACCCTTCACACTTCTTGGTAATATGGAGAAATGGTTGCAACGTTTCTTAACACTCTTTACAACCATACTCTGGGTGCTCATGACCGCAGAAAGAATACGTGAGGAAGTGGGAATATTGGAGCCTATTGGATGCTAATTTGTAACTTTGAAGCTACTTCAGTGTATATAATCCAAAAAAGAAAATCATTTACAAGGATATAGCTATATCAGTCTTTATACAAAGCTATATTAATTTTATCCCATCTCACTTGGAAGAATGGTCATTTTAAAATGAATTTGGTAGTGAAAGTAGACTCCTTCATAAACTGGCATGCTAAATCCTGGAGTAAATAACTGTTTTAATAAGTTGCTTTCCAGTGTTGATTATTTTCTGACGTATCTATCTTATTAGTTTCTTGTATGAATTTCCTACATGGTTTAATCAGTTTTTCCCATGAATTTATGAGACCTGCGAGAGAATCTTAACAACTGGATCATGAAGCTGGCTGATACAGTGATGTCAGATGCACCTTAACGGGAAAGACATTTTAGTTTATGTTAATTTTTGTACAAGTTCCTGCTGCCTTCCTCACAAGCCTAGAAAGGAAAATATTCAAACATGTACAATTTCACTTTTCAAAGTTTGAATGCGAAAATATGGTGAGACTTGAGGGATAAATTTCAGTGCATGTTTGACTTTCTTTTCTTGCCAGTCTATTCATAGGTGAGATTTCTGTGAAACTGAACCAAAGCAAAGACACTTAAGTTACAGGAAAAGCATTAACTATAACAAGAGGTTTTAAGCAACTGCAAATGACAATAATATGTCTTTTAAGAATGTGCTTGCTACATGCAGTTTTTGTAGAAAATTATTTCGGCAAGGTACAGAGGATATCGTGCTTAGAGTACAGTCAGTGTATAAAGATGCTTTACTGTTGGGAGATCAGAAGTTGAAATTTATCTCCAATTGCAGTTTTTAGTAATTAATAAAGATTCATATAAATTGGTATCCTGTAAGTTATGCTTAGTAGGTCTCATTTTTTAAGCTTTTGAGCTGTACTTCTTAAGTGGACCCAGAAGTCCATAAGAGTGACTTAAACACTTAATCTTGAAAGACCAAGAATCTAAAACTGAATTATTATTCTGAAATAATTTTCATGTAAGTTGTATATATTTACTGCAATTTTCATCTTTGTGCTACAGAGTTAAAAGTCCTGAAGGTGCATATAAACTTTTCTCTGGACCAGCCAAAAGGAGGCCTTCATTTTGTGGTACCAAACATGGAGGGCAACATGGCAGAAAGAGGGGCTCATGTCTTTTCATGTGGTTATCAAAATTCTACAAGGTAAAAAACCTGGTTTTAACATTAGACTATATTTCCTATTTAATCTCAAAATGTAGGAAATAGAAATGTTTTCTTTGAATTCTTTTAAGTTTGAAAAAATTCTAAAACTTAATTTGTCCTTGAAAGGAGCTTACTGATATGAAGTAGCATCTAATGACTAGTAATTAGGATGTCTGGTCTTCATAGCTCAGCAGGAGGTAATAGCAAAAAGACTTGTAAAGCTTTATAAAGTTAATGTAGGAGTCAGTATGTCAATATTCATATATTCAAAAGTGTTTAGAAATACAATTTGGAACTTGAGAGAAAAACCACATATGAAAAAAGAGTATAATTGTTAAGTATAATTATTAACCATTTCTCCCCCAATCCTAACTTTCCTAGATTTTGGTTTCCTTGTGTTGATTCATATTCTGAGTTGTGTACATGGAAACTTGAGTATACTGTAGATGCTGCAATGGTGGCCGTTTCAAACGGAGATTTGGTGGAGACTGTTTACACCCATGATATGAGAAAGAAGACTTTTCATTACATGCTGACTATTCCAACTGCAGCCTCTAACATCTCCTTGGCAATAGGACCTTTTGAAATCCTTGTTGATCCATACATGCATGAGGTAATCATCTTCATCATAGAGCCTTCCTTTTTTTTTTTTTGTTAAAAGAATTACTGACTTTTTATGTTGCAACCAGTATATATTGGTCAAATGTGGATATGTCTAGATCGACCTCCATTAGCACAGATGATAAAGCCTGTCTAGTAATGCCTGTATTTAAATTTATCTCCAAAATAAAGCCTTTGTATGAGAATAATTCTGTTTATGTCTGAATTTATGGTGCAAATTTAGTTGGAGTTGGATTTTTTTCCCTGTTATGTAATATGCTGGATATTTATGTATTGAAATACACTCGGTAGACCTTGTAAAAATTTTTCATTTGTTTGTAGGTGACTCACTTTTGCTTACCACAACTTCTCCCATTGCTCAAACATACTACATCATATCTTCATGAGGTGTTTGAGTTTTATGAGGAGATTCTTACCTGTCGTTATCCATACTCCTGTTTCAAGACTGTTTTTATAGATGAAGCATATGTTGAAGTAGCTGCTTATGCATCCATGAGTATTTTCAGGTTAGTATCTGAGAAAATTATACAACAGACCTAGAATTTTGGGCTCTCTAGTTTGAAAAGGCTCGTTTTTGTTGACATTACAGGCTTTTAACACCATTTCCATTTTTATCTGTTATAAAGATGTTGGATTTGTATTTAAAAAATTGGCAGTGATTTTCCTTCTGAATGAGAAATGTCATGCATGAAATATTTATTCTCCAATTAAGTGCATAAGTTTGACTGTGTTTTACTTCTCTTCAGCTGAAATAGGGTATCAGGAATCCAAGACTTTCACCAGTTACACTACTTAGGTTCTACACAGAGAGTTGTATATGTATGATAATAGCAGGAGATCTGCCTGGTTTAAGATTTTGAAATACAAGGTGTTACTGTCTCACCGGAAAAACAGCAAGTGAATGATTTTATTTGTTTTGGCTTTTAAATCAAGGTCTCTTGTGTTTCTTTGGAGCTGGTGCTTATGTTGTGTTATTTTATTTTTATGGGGGCCCAGCACAAATCTCTTGCACAGCGCAATGATTATAGATGAAACTCCACTGACAAGGAGATGCTTAGCACAAGCCCTGGCCCAGCAATTCTTTGGATGTTTCATATCCAGAATGTCCTGGTAAGTATTTTACTGTAGAATTCTCTAGAAAATGGGAAGAATATAGAAAGCTCAAATTTTAATTTGCATATTGTGTTTTATCAACAAAATAAGCAAAACAGTAAGTGTAGAAGAAAGCAAGAAAAAGGAAAAAAGTTAAAATAATAAAACCAGCTCAACAAATGAAACTCCGTTAATACTTTTTGTTGTTTGAAAGGAGACTATGAGAGATAAAAGTTCCAAAGCCTGAGATTGAATGTATTCCTGAATGTTGTAGTGTGCTTTGGCACCTGAAAGTTTTAGAAGGGATGCTCTTCTACATCATCATTAAATTTCTGTCAGGTATTCTGGATGCAGAAGTGTAGCCTGCATAGGAAGTACTTACAGAGCACAGAACTAATACATTAAGAAATTGTTCAGGGAGAGCAATGCAGAAATTAGTGTTAAACAGGAAAATTCCTGCTAAGGTGCTTGCAACTTCATTGCTCAGAAAATGTCCCCAACTGGCTCTTGCAATTATGATTAGTATTTATTTTAAAGCCTTTTGCATGCACTTTATATATGGGGACAAGTAGCCCATTCCTTTTTTTCATAGCAAAAATGTATGTCCCCCGGTATCCTTGTCTTAAAAAAAAAGAAATCAACATCTTCTTAAACTGATATTCATTCTGTTATAATTCTTCTTGCTCTCTTCCTTATTTCTAGCCTACTTCCATGGTGAAGACAATTTTTTGTGTCTCTTTTCATGACTTCTTTTTTATGTATTCATGTTTTATTCAATTCATCGTGCCCTGTGTATCATTCTTCTGTTTACAATTCTAGTTTGTGATCATGTTGTAGTTTTTGTCCATAATTTTCTCTCTTAGAGTGTAACTCACAGAAGATGTGTTTAAATGGGTGTCCACCAAATTGTGATATAAGTATTTTGTTTACTTGCTGTCCAAATCTTCTGCACTGCATTGAGATGTTAAGAAATACAGGATCATATAGATTAGCAGTTGCTTTAGTTTTAGTGTCCATTTACACCCATTTATTATTACTATTTCAGCTATAATAATTTGGGTTTATATTTTAATCTGGATTTCTGTGGTAAAAGTTCAGTTTTCACTGACTTTTCAGTTTCACTGGTCCCGTCCAGGTGCCAAGATCCGTAAATTGGTTCACAGCTCATCAGACTCCTATTGACTTAGCGAAGTTATATAACCTGTTGAAATTTGTGACTGTTTTTGAGCTGGGCAAAAATACCATCCTCTACAAAATACCTTCTGAATTGATATAATTCATGCTTCTTTCTTACTATAGGTCAGATGAATGGGTGCTAAAGGGAATCTCTGGTTACATTTATGGCCTTTGGATGAAAAAAACCTTTGGTGTTAATGAGTATCGCCACTGGATTAAACAGGTAACATCATAACTGTAGCATTTTCTATACTTTTCAGACGTTTTGCAACAATGATACAGTATAAAACCGCAATATAAAACAGACATGTTTGTTAGTGACAAAACTTAGAGTTAAAATACTTTTACCACTTTCTGCAAGGAAAACCAACAAACATAGGAACCAAAATACATTTTTGTGACTTCCAAATGAATAATGAATAATAATTTTCATTGACTCTCTGTGCAATTAGTTTTCCTCTTTTTGTTTGGACTTTTGCACCAAAACAAAAGTTAAAAAAGATGTTACTCTTTGAATACATAGAATATAGGATTCATAAGGATATGTATTTGGTGAATTTGTTATACTGTAATGGCCAGTCATATAGTTCATAAAGGCTTCAGTATTAGCTTGGGTCAGGAGAGTGGATCAGGTATCTTTTAATATCGCTGAAGTGCTAAATGAAATAATGAAACAGTAAAAAATCTCCGTTGAAGAGATTTCTTTTGTTGGAAAAGAAATTTCTGTCTATAGCTTACATTTCCAAATGTAATGCTCTGACAGGTACTTTTTTGTGATAGCAGGAGTGACTCCTCATTCTGTGCCAGAACATTCATTCACAGAAAGATGTGGATCTTCTTCCTCTCATTACATTCTCTTACTCTTCCTATTTCAAAAAAGTAAATTCCTAACTCCATTTACATTCCTTACTCAGATGGGGACCCAATACCATATCCTTGTCTTTCTACTGTTCATTCAGCTCACCAGTTGTGTGCTGTCTCTGCTGAAGGTGTCGGTGCTACAGAAAACAGCAGAACTGAATGAAGGTCTATTGTAAGACTTCACTGCTGTGTACAGCAGAAGTTGCTTTTGGGTTTCAGTTGCTCATGTCGTTCTCCATGAGTTGTTAAGGAACACTGAAGTAAGAGGTGCTACTGTCACAGCCTCCACTTCTGCCTGCCCTTCTTTGAATATATTGCCAATATATGAATGTGTCTAAGTTTATATGAATCAATAAATATCAATACATATCAACATTTGGAAATTCTTTAGCTGGTGTTGGGTTGCAGACAGACATCAGTTTGCATTGATTTGATTCATGTTGACTGTTGGGTGACAGAGAGCCCATGCAAACATCCTGTCTTAAAGTGTGTTTGTTAATATGAGCACAGCATCACACAATTTCAGACTCATGTTCCAGTGCAGAGCTTGGGCCAAACATATAAATATATACATATGTATATTTATTCATATTTTAAATATGTAGGTATTTATTATAAACACACACACATACATACATACATGTATGTTTGTGTGTATGTGTTGTTGCTTTCTGTGGCAAAGAAATACTGATCACCTTATTTCTTTTGGTCAGAGGCAACTTATTTAATGCATAACAATATTCTTTAGTTATAATGTAATTCAGTATTGTGGGTTGACCCACTGTCCAGACCAAAACCAAGTATTAACTGCTTATTTCTACTGTTTTATTATTGTTTGTCATGCGAGGAACGTCCCTGATTCTCTCTCTTTGTAAATAAGCTTAATTAGGAGGTATGGCTTGAACAATGATATTAAAAGTGTTCCTGTCTTCTTTAAATAATTTCTCTGCTCTTGAAAATATGCTTGCTTATGTACGTTGTTCTTCTTAGGAGTTAGATCAAATAGTGGCATATGAACTGAAGACTGGTGGAGTTTTACTGCATCCAATATTCGGAGGAGGAAAAGAGAAAGACAAGTATGTTTATTTAAGCTGCAAGTCATTGCAGGGTATGTTTTTATGAGGCCATTAATATATGCCTTGGGTGTGTTGTGTAGCACAAGGCCAAAGGCTGAAGACTGTGAGCTACCCAAGGCATGTATTACCACTCTCATAAAGTACATCATGAGTATATTGTAATAACTGTGGTTTTATTTTTCTTTCACTTTAAGTCTCAAAGGGAATTAAGTATAATGAATGTTTTTAATGCTGTTATGAAACTGCTTTTTAGTAAGAGGATAAGAGAGAATATGGTGCCAGAATTTTGACCTGAGTTTTTTCTGGAATGGGTAGTAGTTTTCAGGCTTTTTTCAGAAGGCAGTATCCTCAGCCTTCTATTTCTTTGCTCTTTTCTCTTTCCACTCTCAGATATCACTCTGTAATCTTATGCTGAAATTTCTTAATATATTTTGGGGACAAATGTATTAGATCAGCGTACTGTAAAGAACTGTTGGTTTCCAATCTGAACTGGCTGGGTTTATATTTTCCCAGTAACAGTAGCTTCAGTATTTTTAGTTTAAAATTATTCCCTTTACCTCTCTTGTAATACTCCAGTACTACCCACTGAGTAGTATGAACCACTGGAGGTAGAAGAATAGATGTCAGATTAGTAAAGTTGATCGGAGTTTCAATGGCCAGCTTTTGCTGGGTTCGACTTCTGTTGCATAAATTGATCTGGTTATGACACAGCCTCGCAGACAGTTGCTCTTTGGAAACTCATGAGCAGCATGTGCAAAACTGTGAGGTTGAGCCTGTGCAAATAGAGTGGGGCAACATGGGAGTTTTTAGTTTTTACTGCAGCAGAAGCCCCTGTATTTTGAAAATACAACTAAAATTGTCTATAACAGTTGTTCTCTTGCATTTGATTGTGTCCAAATCCAGATTTTGTTCATTTAAAATTAAAACTCTGGATTTGAAACTGAATGAATTGTGAAAATCACCCATTTAAAATTCGAATGGTGTTTTTTTCTGAAAGATGAAGAAAGTGTTTTCTGTAGTCAGAAACAAGACATGTTGGCTAGTTTTTCAGCCAGGTGAACCCTGGCAATGACCTTGTATTTTGGCTGTTGACAGTCAGAGATGCAGTTTGATTTATGTGGGTGCATGCCAAGCTGTTACTCAGTTTTGCTTGTCTGCTCATGATGGATTTTGATTTAGTTTACTGTCTTGTTCTTTCTTTTATGCAGACCAAGTACCTGGGTGCTTTCGTTACAGGTACTTTTGAAAAGCAGATTACAGTAAGCAACAGTCATTTTATGGCATGCTGTTGCTGCTGATGTCTTTTTTTTATGAAAATTCGGGGAATTAGATCTTGGCAGACTCTTTAATTGTCAGCATTACAATTCAGCAGCATACACATTTATATAGGGAAACTCAATTCACAGTAACAGGATCAGATGAAACTAAAGATAAGGGGCAAATGTGTAAAAAAGGGAAATTCACTAAAATCAAAGTCACTTTGTAACTCTTAATTTTATTAATTTCATTGTATTTATTCTAGAATTGGTCACAAATAATTGACAGAATCTTGTCCTGATGCTTTTAAATGTGTTTCCTCTATGAGATGTCTTGTTGGACACTTTGTGTTTCTACAGTTATTTTACTACTTGGTATTACAGCTTGTTAGTAATACGCACAACATCACTTAAATACAAATTACCACTTGCTGTTCCTTGTAGATTATAAAGTTCCAAGTGTATGTTCCTGACTCTGGGAAATTATTGTATTTAGAGAAAGTATTTTCATAACAATGTCTAGAACATCTTTCTCCAACATATTCTATGCATATCTTTGATCTGGTTGTTATGATACAGTTTTCTGCCAAACATATTTGCAGTACAGCAGTTCCAACTAATAACAATATGGAGAACATTTGTATTAATTAGTAATCTTTTTCAACTAAAGTAGAGGTAGAATATGGTAATAAATCATTGAGAGGAAAAAAAAAACATCTTCTTTCAGACAAGTGAGTTAATTTCTATGCAAAACACAGGTCTCATGGGTTCTTCCTGTTTATGTCTTGTGTAACACAAACACTGCTCTCCAACCTGTTCGTTCTCCGAGCTTGAAAAAATGAAGAAAAGGAAACTGCTGTATGGAGGAAAGCTTCAGAACAAAGCTTTGTGTATTACATTTTCACTTTGTGTTCTCTCTCAGACTTTTGTTCTCTTCAGTCGTTGGTTGTGCTGGTACCTTCCTACTGTAAAAATTAAAAACTTGAAGACATTTATATAGCTATATTTCCTACGAAAGAAGCTTACTAACAGGTTTGCGTCAAATGCCTGAAGTGTGTTCAAGAGCATGAGCATTATAAATTTCCGTGGAAGAGTTGGTTCACTTTGCGCTTTGACAAAGGTTCTAGGGCCATATTGCTAATTTTAATTTGCTCTTGGTGCCAGTTCAGTAAAAGTTTTAGAAGTGTGATGACTGAAGAAAAATATTACCTGAAGAAATGTACTAATATTGAATGAACTACACAATATAACTGTCAAATGCAGAGTTGTCTCAGTTTGTTTTGCAGTTAAATAATGTAACTAGTACCAAAATCAATCAATATTTAGTAAATTTAAGAAGGCCAAGAATGTGAGTCCTGGCTTGGTTGTAATTTGTAAGAAAAGAATTCTTCCAGAGTCAATCAACAGTATAATTTGAAGCTGTGTAAATAGTTTTTATACTGAGACAAAATGATTATATAATGTCTGAGCCACAACCTCAGTTTCCTCCTTGAATTTCAATTCTTTCATGGTTGCTAGACCTTCCCTGCCTTAGAATAGCGAAGTATCCAAAATAATGGGAGAACTTCAGTAATTGCTTATCAACTAGAAACAGCAAGTAGTAAACCTATGTGCTTCTTCTTCATGTAATTACCATACCTAAGAAGGGTAGGACTTGCTTAGATTTAGAAATACTCTTCTTTTTGTATCTTCTTAAGGATTTTAAACAGATATTCATGAGCAAAGTAAAAGGAGTCTCCCAGTAAATAGAAAGATGGAAGAATTACTAAGGTAGCTCAAATACTTTGGTTCTTGCCATCCCCTGAAAACTTAAGGGCTGTAGATAAGGAGCTAAGTTCTTGTTGTGTCCTGCTAGAATATTTGCTGCAATATGTCTTTCAACTGCATGGAAAGATTAATTGAAGTTAAAATGGTTTGTTTAATAGGTCTTTGAAGGTTTTCAAAGAGCAGTCTCTTCCTGAGGTAGCTGGCATGAAACATCAGGCTTACAGCACTTAACCTTTGATTGGTACAGTCTATAAATCATTTCATTCTCTATTGCAGTGTCTTCTAAAGTCTTTGGGTAATTCTGGTATGTGGTTCATCTGGAAATGGTTTAGTTGTTATCTATAAGTGAGAATAACAGGGGAAGAGTCCAGTTTTGAGCCCAGAAATTTCAAGTAGGTGGCATTTCAGTGTTACAGTGGACAATTTCTAATTAACCAGCATAAAATAAGTCTGGATTTCTACTTCTTAAGAAGTTGGTCTGACATGATGTGGATGCAGTTTCTTCAGATGTTTGTTACTCATTCATGGAAGACTCAAATGTCCTGTGAAAAAAAAAAGCTGAAAGAAAAACCTAGCACAACAGCACAGAGTTGCCACAGACTTGGTTAATCAATAAAATTAAGTCTGACTTTTAATTATTTGTACTTGTCAAATAAGAGACGTAGCCTCTTATTTGAGGCTGCTCAAAATCTTATTTTTCCCAAGGATTACATCTCACAGCTACTTTTCTACTTTGAAACTGGATTATAAGTCAGAATACTTGTGTTCTGAAATGTAAAACTCAGGAGAGAAAATTAATTTCGAAGTTCATCAAAATTAAGTCTTTTGGTGCTTTATTGCTGTATAAGCACTAAGTCTATCAAGAAATCAGTTCTGTTTTTTAATGTTTCAGGGTTTCACCATTTTGTTGTCTTCTGATATGGAATGAGCTTAAACCCTTTGAAATATTTTGCTTATAGTCATGAAGGGTATGTGTGAAGGAACAGCACACATAGTTCAAGTTGTGGAAACAGTGTGGTAGCTGTAATGTGATGCTCTGTCTAGTCTTTCTTGGCATGTTACCTGCTTTAGAAGATACCAAGTTTGCCAAAGTAGTGAGAGATAAAGTTGCAAACTAAAATAAAAAGAAAACAATTGCTTTGGCTTATCACATGGAAGTCCACTGTGAATTGTAAAACTCCCACTTTTCTTTAGTTGTAACAGTTACTTATTTAAATCCAAAATACTTATTATATACAGTCACTCTTAAAAGAAAGTGGAGCAGGAAGAATGTTGATTCATGAGTAATTTCCAGAAATTCACAGATTCCTTTGTCAGTTTGCTTGTGCTACCATTGTCTTTACAGAACTACACAGAAGATAGAATGTGCCGTTAGTCTCCATACAGTACTTGCTGGATTCCAGGTAGACACACCTCTGTCACCTCTCTGTACAAGCGAGTCGTCATTTTAAGCTTGCCATAATTTATAACTAAAGCAGTACAAGAAATGTTAAGTAATTGTTGGTGTAGCTCTAAGCTTGGTTGCTAGGTGCATTTTAAATTTCATTCAATAAAATGCAAAATAGAGAGCTGTTTTTATTTTTTTTCTTTCAGCCCTGCATCACATTTACATTTTTCTATCAAACATCCTCATACACTGTCCTGGGAATATTACACTATGTTCCAGTGTAAAGCACATCTTGTTATGAGACTGATTGAGAACAGAATTAGCATGGAGTTCATGTTACAGGTAGGTATTTAAATGATTATGCAGAATATAGAAAACTTTTTGTATTGAATTGCATTTCTAATCATTAAATGGAGTTTAGAGAAGAACAGAATAGGTCATCATAAGATTTCATTTGTAGTTTCAGTTTTAGCAGAACCAAACAAATATTAAATATAGATCATTTGTGTTAGGATAAGGTCAGCTATTATTCTTACACATAATACTTTTTATATATTGCGTATTGTCTTTTATCTTAAGGCATTTCATTGGTTTGGGTTTTTGTGATTGGTTGCTAAAACTGAGAGCCTCTTTTACTGGCCCTAACTGTGTTGCTGTGAGCTAATCTAATGAAATTGTAAATAACTAAAGTAATGAGAATCCAGCTTCTGCTCTCTCCACTGTATAAAGCTATCGGTGCTAGATGGAACATAAATGTTTATATTAAAAGAAGTCGTTGAATAGAAGATTGTAATTTTATTCTGAAATGGTAAACTTCTGCAGAACTGTAGTTTCTCTTCTTTACTAAGTATCTTTTGTGACATGCCTGGAAGAAGATAAAATGCTATAAAAACCCAATTAGAAACTGAATTATATTTTCATATCAGTTTCAGGTTTTGGGGGAGTTGAGTTTTTTAAGGAAAACATGTATGTTTTTGTGGTAGAGCTATTGTAGGTAGTTCTCATGTTGAAAATGCGTCAGAGAACCTGATGAATGTTTTATTTCTGAAAAAGGAGATGATGATCTGTTTTACTGTAGGTAATTTTTGAAAGTTGATGGACTTTTAATGAAATGTATGTGTACATATGTAACTTTGAGGAAGATACAGCTGAGACAGCAAATCACAATTTCTGATATGTTGTGCCTTTAGTTACAATTCAACTGCAAGTAAACATAAAAGCTTATTTCATATATTGAAAAATTTAGGGAAAGTAATAACTTTTTGTCATTTTAGGTTTTCAACAAGTTGTTGAGTCTGGCCAGCACTGCTTCTTCTCAGAAGTTCCAGTCACACATGTGGAGTCAGATGTTGGTTTCCACATCTGGGTTTTTGAAATCTATCTCAAATGTCTCAGGCAAAGACATCCAACCCTTAATAAAGCAGTGGGTGTATCCTTTTTCTTCTTGGTCTGGATTTTTAATATGGAGAATGAATTTGGTTTTTTAATTGGCACTATTAAAGAAATGTGAAGAACGGTATGAAATATCTTTGCATAAAACAGTTAAGTATATTAATATGTGAATTGGATGTATATGTGACTCATATGTTCACAATCTTTTCATAGTTCTTTGGACTATACTGGCTTTTTTGCATGTTCTTTACTAGAAGGGATTTCATTATTTTAGGTTTTACTTTGAAAGAAGCACAAGAACTCTGCTGGAATTTAAGGCCAAATTATACTAAAGGGATTCCAGAGGACACTGCCCATAGAAATATGCTGAAGTCTGACATGGAAAATGCTATAGTCTGGTGAATTTTAATATGTGCTTTCCAGTAAATCACCGTGAAATAAGTAACCTAAAGCACAGATTGATAGTTTACAATACACTTTAACAGCTTGATAGCTGGTGTTAGTATTACAATTTCAGGTAAAATAAACCTCTGTGTATTGACTATTCAAATTTCAGTAATACTAGGCAAGAACTAGGGTTTCTTATTGTGGGTTGATGTTAGGGTAGATTTGAATTTGCTTCATTTAACAGGTTTGTTAGTTTTATTTAATGTGACTACAAGCTGGAATCATACAGGACTGCAGCAAAAATGTAACTCACTGTTCTAACAAACAACAAATGTGGGTGTTTATATTTAGGCATTATTTATCTGAGATGACTTAACAATGTTCATGCATCTCAATATCTAACTATAATGCTGTTAAAGTTTCAAACCTAAGTTGGAATTCCTTCCAAAAAGCTTGGAGCCAACACCTTAGTGTCGGTAAAGATGTTTAACAAAGGAGACAAAAGACACAATGGGTTGGCATATCCCGATGTTTTCTGCCCCAGGCAGTCCTTTTTGTTCTGGCAGTCTCCCATCCAAGTACTAACCGGCCCCGACCCTGCTTAGCTTCACGAGATCAGACCGGGCGTTCCCAGGGTGTCCCCATCCTTTGTGTCTTTTGTCTCCTTTGTTAAACATCTTTACCGACACTAAGGGGTTGACTCCAAGCTTTTTGGAAGGAATTCCAACTTAGGTTTGAAACTTTAACAAATGCACTGTATAATTAATATTCATAGAGTAATATGGGAAGTTAGCATTTTATTTGCATCAGAAATATTCAAAAAGTATAATACACATTATTGTAATTTCCATACTTGAAGAAAATACAAGTTCTATATGTACATATATTCCCACTGCAGCTATTACTATGTGTCAGCATTATTATCTGAGCAGAGTGAGTCTTAACTACATCTGTTCTGTAAGCAAGCAAGGATTGTAACTCAGATCTGGGGATTTTCCAGCTTCTCCAGATTTTGGCCATTAAGCTTGTCCTGTTAACTGTAACTTGCATTTAATCCTTTGAAATTGCAACCTCCCTACTGTGTTTCAAACACTGTTACACCTGTGAGAGATTTTCCACCCAGTAAGATCACAACAGATCTTTATGTTGTATGGGAGGAGATCTTATTAACTAGCACTGTCTTAAGCTATTAGCAAGGGCTGTATTGATGCAGAGTTTAAATCTTGTGCTCAAGAAACCTCTAAAAATGCCTTAAACTGTACCTGATGTCAAAGTCACAGAGCTTTATGCAGGCAGCCTCTGTGAACAGAACCAGTCTGAGGTATCTGGCCAAATGGACACATTTTGGGAGAAAAGTTAACCCATGTACGATAAGAAGCTTCTTTGAATCTGGAAGCTCCTCCCTTAAATGTCAGGACATGAAAGAACAGATTTTCTTTCCTTGCTTTTTTCTTCTATTGTCAGAGACTTGTAAGAGTGTGCATTAGACTAAAACGCTGCAGTTTAGTGTTTTACTGTAAAAAAAGGGTAATAATGGCTTTCATACGGATAATGAATAATGAAATTATTCACAGGAAGAGTTGGCTCCGGAAAATATTGCCTGGGAAAAATTGCAGAGTGAGATTGTTACTTTTTATCATTCATGTTGTATACTCTCATGTATATGTGAACTCACACACACAAATGCTCACATAACCCAGTTTGAAAAACTTCAGTAAAATACTGAGTTAAGTGTCATGTGGGTAGAAAACAGAAACTAGTGTCTACATTTTCCCCTTAGTTTTATTAACTAAAATATATAGTAAACTAAACCATATGGAAATTACTGAAGTCTTATTCAATTACTTTCTCTGAAGCATGCCAAGAACATTGGCTGTGTTGGAGTACGGGTAATTTTCATTGTACTTCAATTTTTCTCCATAAGAGACATGATTGGACATCTTTGAAGAAAAAACCCAACCAACCAAACAAAAAAAACCCCACAAAAATACCCCACCAAACCCTCAGAGATCTTTAAAAATTCATGAATGAGCATATGTGTTTTACATATGTGTTTTCACTTCCTGATTTTCTTGGGTTGGGAAATTCTAGGAATAAAGAAACATAAAGTGTAAAGAATTGAGAATTATGTTTGTTTGTAACTACTGCATTGTGCAATAGAATTCCTATACAGCTTATTAGGGATCAGAGTGGAGTGGTAAAATTTTATGGTAGCTTTGCATTTAATAGAAAACGGAATGTATTGGAATTGGAAATAAAACAAGACTATACATCTCCAGGGACTCAGAAATATGTGGTAAGGTCCATTTTCCATATTTTACCTACACGTACAAGTATGATGTATACATTAATAAGCATAATTTTAATATTAATTAAAAAATCTTGTGAACTTGAAGGGTCCTCTTAAAGTGACAGTGCAAGAACTTGATGGGTCATTCAACCATACATTGCAGATTGAAGAAAACAGTCTTAAACATGATATACCTTGCCATTCTAAAAGCAGAAGGTAAGAACTAAAATACAAACTGCAAGTATTTTTAGTATGTATATATGAAAACATACAGTGCACTTGATCATAAATATATGCTTTTTCAAATTTTATGTTTATATTTTCTTAATCTTACTAAGATTTACCTGTGATGTAAGTGGAGAAAATAGAATTTCTTACTGTTTAAGGACAACAAGAAACCTTATATTTTATATGCAGTTCTTAATTATAAGTCATTCTGTAAAAGTTTTATTAAGAACTTATTTATAGAGAATTAGTTGAATGGAAACTAAATAATCAAATTATTCAAAATGCCTTTGAATGGGAAACATAAATTAGTGCGAATGCAATTACAGGCAAGAGGAGTGCCTTCAAGTGAAAATACATGAAAGAAGCACTTGCACAGTTTTCTGTTAAGAGAGTGCCAGCACTTTTCAGTAAACCTAATGAGCAAGAAAAGTGACATGCTTCCCAAATAGATTCTCTCAAGTTTTCTAATCCATTTTAGTAATAACTTTGAATTCTACTTCTCAAACTTCTATGTTTATGTGTAATCGTAACAATGGTGGGAGTTGAAATTACAGAAATGGATGCACAGCTCAAATTTTTGAATATTTTTTGCTGGAGAGAGCATTATATTTTGGTGTGGTGAAATGCACAGAGTACTTTTGCAGGCTTAAGCTCTGTTTGCAAACATATATATTTGCCAGTCTGGTAAGTAATATCTTTTTTTTCCCTATTTTCTCTCTTTTAATAGAAATAAGAAGAAAAAGATTCCACTGATGAATGGAGAAGAGGTGGACATGGACCTTTCTGCTATGGAGTAAGTTAGCTTGTTGGAGTTTCTCACTGAGTCTGAGCCCTGTTCCCCTTGTCTAAAGCATGCTATTTTGAGGCATTGGATAATAATATTGTACTTCATTATATCACTGGCAAATTTCAAGACTATACCACATTTCTGTCTTCTTTGAGACTTTTCTTCTGTATCTGGAGAAATGCTGGCAAAGTGTAAAAAGTGGGCTAACCAGTATAATCAGTTTTTATAAAAAATCTTGGGCATCATAAGGTGATACAATAAATTTCTTGATTCTTACACATTTCCAGTCATACTTCTCAGCTGACTTTGTAGGTAAAATAAACAAGAATTTGCTTGAAACAAAGTAGGAGCAATTTTTGTTGGACCTTGATGAGGACCATTTAACTGCCACTAAAACAAGTTTCTGAAATCTGTGGTTAATTACTAAAGAATCCTTTTAGATTAAAAAAAATGATTAAGTGCTTCATATTGAAACTCACACTGACATTAGTTTCAGTTGGAACTGTTAAGCTCTTTGGAAGCAAATTGTTACTCAATGTAAATACCTGCCCTGGCCTCCTGGAGCTGGAGCCAGTAATGCTCTCAAAAATTGTGAAGGTGTTGGACCCTGTTTTCTGGCTGAGGGATGTAAATAATCAACTCTTGAAATCCAGTGGTGTCTCTTTGAAGAAGGGTGAATTGCTTGTCACTTTAAGTGTTGGAGATTCTCACAAATTTAACCTCATCTAATACACGATGAGAAAATATTTTATAAGAGATTTTTACATTGAACAAGTTATTGCTGCCATTTCTACATGACAGTTGACATGTGAATAACCTTTTAATTGTATTGAAGAATAATTAGCATAAATATTTGTGAGTATCAGTTATGTTCAGGCCACTGCTACATTACACTGAGCTGAGACTTTAATGACCTTAAAATGACTTTTGAACTAGTGCATGATTTTATGCAAGTCATTGATGCTTTATCTGATAACCTTCTAATCTATGATGTGGTCATTCTGATTTCCAGTTTGAACTCCTATGCTCCAAAAATACATGATCATACACACTCTTCTTTATTCTTCTAAGTCCCACTTTTTCACTGTCCTTTCTTCTCTAGGTACTGTCTTGACAGTAATTCTAAATATTCTACAAATACATACAGAAATACAGATCATATTTATAATTATGGTCTTTTCGTCATTCCAGACTCTCTCCTAATGTCTGTATTTTGCTGTTGTAATTTTTATGTGGAAAAATGAGTAAGAGAATTTGTTGCATAGTTTGTGCTTGTTGCTCCCATAATTTCCTTCTGCAGTCATGGTACTGTGTGAATACTTAAGAATAAAATGTTTGTTCAGATGGAATACGTCAACTGAGTCATTCAATCTATAGGATAACTTTAATCCTGTCTGTTGATACTTTTATCATCATTTGCATAGTTACCCTTGCCAGCTTTCAACATCACAACATGTCTGTGATTGTAAAGCACTTTCATATCTATTGATTAAAAAAATTGGGTGTTTACCATCAGATTTTTCTTGGTGTTTTTTTTGTAGTCTTAACCTTTAGAAGGTGATGAAGTGCTGCTCACTTATAGCAGTAGTAGTTTACCGTAACAGAGATCTGTAGGTTAAAATACTACAACACTGTTCACTTCGATGTATTAGAGTTTTGGACAGGTTGCCATGGGATGCTATAGAATGGCCTTCCTAGAAGCAGGAGATTGGACCAGGAGACTTTCAAAAGTCCCCTCTAACCTAGATTTTTTTTATCGTTCTTTGAATCTAAATATTTTACAAGTTACTCATAACAAATTAGAACTTTGAAATTTCTGTAATCCTGAAATTTTGTAAGCTATTAATGTTTTTCATGTCTGTCCTAGTGCTGATTCCCCCTTGCTTTGGATAAGAATAGACCCCGATATGTCAGTACTGAGAAAGGTAGAATTTGAACAGTCGGATTTCATGTGGCAATATCAGCTTCGATACGAGAGAGATGTGGTTGCACAAGAAGAAGCCATTCTGGCACTGGAAAAGTTTCCTACTCCAGCATCACGTCTTGCACTGACTGATATACTAGAACAGGAACAGTGTTTCTACCGGGTGAGAATGCTGGCCTGCTTCTGCCTTGCAAAGGTGAGCTTGTGTGGGTGGGAATAAGGGAAGAAATCCACAAGACTTTGTCAGTGTTTGAAAACAGGTCAGAACTCATCACAGTTCTGAAACTGGCTTGATATTTAGCCTCTTAGATGTATTTGCCAAGTATTTTTAGCATGACTGATTTGAAAGCAAAGCTGTATTATTTTAGTCTGTAAATGGAAACTGCAGAAGGCTTTCATAATTGTCAAAATTGAGATGTCAGACATGAAAACCACAAGGGACTTTTCCAGATTTCATTAAGTAGCAGAAATAAAAGACTTTTGTTTAAATTTTTTTCAGAACCAAAGTGTATTTTTTATTATTTTGCAGGGGAGTTCCTTGGCCAATCTGTTGAGAACTCTGAAGTGCTGAAATTTATCTTTGCTAATGTGAATTCATATTGCTGCTCTCTATCGTTTCAGATTGAATAGGAGCACAAAATAAACATCAAACTGGGCTACAATTAAATATTAGAAAACCAAATAATTGCATTGAAAAGAGAAGATTTTTTTTGTTAGACACAAAATTAGCATTGAGACTGAAAATTAGAAAGCCCCATAAAACAACTGAGTGGAAAAATAGAAGAACAAGAATTTCTGAAAAGGCATCTTGGTGACATACTGTTAAGGACATGAAGACATATTTATTGACAGTTTGTAGTGTTCTGATTATTCGCATATAGCTTGCTTTCTCCTGTGTACTTCTTGGGAATAATTTAGTATAGAAGTAAATCCTTTGGCCATATTTTTAAAATCAAAATCCAAGAAGTGTCTTTGACAAAGTGTTTTAATATTAAACTGCCAGTGTAAGTGCTGGTATTGGTGCTGCCAGCATCTGGCTGAAATATGTACTTTTCATAATGAATTCCGTGGGAATATCTGAGTGTATATTCCACAGATAAATATTGAAAGAACAGTTGTTAAAACATTTAAATGCAATAGTTTTTTCTGTCTTTAGTTTGAATTCTTAGGCAATTGGGCTGCAAATAATCAGTACCGGTTTTGTTCAGTTGTAAGTGTATGGAAAATCTTGGGTCTGTGGATAAGGTGGTTGACTTACAGAAAAGAAGATTATAAGGCAAGCAAAAAGTATGGCTGTGACACTGAATCAAGGTGAAGGAGCATAGCAGAACAGAGCTGTAGTTATGTTTGTGTAGGTTAATTAGGAGGAAAGTGTAATACATTCTATTACTGATTTCCGCATGAAGGTGTTAGTAAGATTAGCTTCCTGTACTCAGTAACTGTGTTTGATTTTCTCAGCTTGTAGATATTCAGGATTTGCATTCTTTTTTGAAAAAATCCCAAGTCCCTCATGTTTGTTTGGGGGGAGGGTTCTTTTTTGTTGATTTGCAGTTTCTAGCTGGATTGCAGGTAGTGTTGTTGAATGCGTGCTCCTGTTGATACAGAGAAATGATGCATGAAAATGCAATTATCAAACTGAATTTACTACACTTTCTCAATATTCTTCATTGTAAAACAGCACTTCAGTCTCTCCGCCATAGAGCAATGAGGTGACTTATTAAATCTGCATTGATAAAGAAATTAAGAGATATGTGTGTACAAGCACAAAAACTCTGCAGTCTTTCCCAACGAATAACAAATACAGAGAAAGGAGAAAATAATGTCACAATTCCTGGGAGTGTGCAGGCTGATTTTCCAATTTGGATCCATTGCAGTGTCGGGGATGTGCAATAAAATTTTAAAAAGGAACACTACCATCACAAACTTTTCCCTCCTAAACATTGAGGGGTTTCATAGCTGTGCATGACAGTTACATCTTAGTACACTTTCTTATGCTGTACTGAATTGAATGATGCAGAAATGGAGTGTACCTGCTGCCTTTTAAAGTAGAAATAATGCAGGGTAGGCTGCTTGGAGAATGTGCAGGTACATTTAATTCAGTGTGTAGCGTATCAGTAGAATAAATGGAAAAACTGGATTCTATCAGTAAAGAGAAATTCAAATGAGTCAGAACATATGGTAAGACCAAAAAAATACCGAAAAGATGATGATTGGTTTATTGATTTAACTTGAAAATACTGTTGTTCATCTGCAGATTTTGCAAAGTAAAATGCTTAAAATAAGTTAATATTTAAAAATGTACACCCTTATATTAATGAGATAGTAAATATCTTGTAAACATAGTAAACTTGATATTTTGAGTGTTGGGTTTTATTTGACACTGCTACATAAATTTCCTCTTTGCAGTTTAAGTTCTTCATCATGGTTTCTAAGCAGTTTTGGGATTAACTTCCTCTGCAGGAAGAGTCATTGTAGCTTCCAGAAAAAGCTATACCTGCATCTTCAGTTCGAACACTTCAGTTGCTGCAGAGGGAACATTGAGTCTCACTGCAGTATTTTCTATCTCTAACTTTTCTTTGAAGCCTGACTTAGTGGGGAAATGGTTTTCAGTAATAAAGCCTCCATCATACACACAAGAGCAATGGTCAAATTGATTGCTGCCCATATTCAGATAGCCTCTTGCTTTTCTTTCACTTACTGTGTATGTAATAGCCTTTGAAACGAGCTAAATAATTTAGAAGGAAATTACCAAATTCTTTTTTTTTCTGTGTGAAAGCAGATTTTTCCTTAGTTTGTGGTGGGTCTATAACAATGGAAATTCCTACTACATTGTAGGGTGCATTGGTCTCATTTGTTTGTGTACACACACCCACATCAGGCAGATTAACCATCAGCAGACGCAGATGTTCTTGTCTGCAGGCTTTCAGTGCTCCACACAGCAAAGGTGTAAACTCAGGATGCTGGGAAGGCACAAAAAGCAGTTTTGTCTTTGTGGAACCAAAGCAGACTATAGCAATAAATTATTCTCAGTGCACAGTTAATTACAATTAAAGTTAGAGGGAACTGCCTTGCCTTTCACTTTAGGGGTGGTCTTTTAAGGTGAGGCCTCTTTTAAAGTCTCAGCTGAGGTTACTGGCAGGGTAAATTCGGGAAGTTGATATTGCAAAATCCTCTTCCATCACTGGCTTCTGTAGAGTCAGAAAACTCGGCTTAGTGTACACAGAATTTTCATCTAAAATATATAAAAGAGAAAATAATTAAGAACAGAAGTTTATCATGGAAAGATAATTAGTTGCAGATGTCTTCCAAGTGGAAATATGTTTGTAGAATTTACCTTTATGTAGGGAAGATATATTGGGAATGACAGTGAAAACTTAGCTAATATAAGATAATACACTGATGAAAATAAGTATCTGTATAAAGGAGAGAATGTTCTTGGCAATTATCCTTTTTGATTATGGGAATGGGTGTCTTTTTCTACAGCCAAACTAAACTTGCAGTGGTCATGTTAATATGATTTCCCTTCCCCCCTACTTATTCAGATTGCGAATTCCATGGTAAGTACATGGACAGGACCACCAGCTATGAAGTCACTCTTTACCCGAATGTTTTGTTGTAAGACTTGTCCAAACATTGTGAAGACCAACAACTTCATGAACTTTCAAAGCTACTTTCTGCAAAAGGTAAAATTTATTTTACGCATGTTTTAAAAGAATTGTCAAAATATGAAAATGTTCCTACAGTTGACAGTTACAGGAATATGGATAGCACAGTCCTGCTTTATCCCTTCATGGAAATCCAAAGTAACTAATTCTTTCTCATATTGCTTCTGTTTGTTCCATCATAGTAAAAATACAATTACAAAATTTTCAGCAAGTTTTTTTCTGAGTAGCTGGAGTTAAATCTGCAGTTTCTTCAGAAGAATGGAGCGCATAAATAATTATTTGCAGTTATTTGTGAGCTCATTCTTAAATAGCACTGTAAGGAAGCTACTAATTATGTCTTTTAGGTGAATTCAGCAATGGCCTTTTTTCTTTAAGAGCAATTATACCATATTGCAAGTAAAATCTCATAAATCTTAAATTGGTGGGCTTTTTAGTCCAAGGCACTGCATAATCCTTCTTGCCCTCTTCTTTCTGTTCTCAACATCATGTATTGCTGCAGCTTATTTTGGTGTTAGCACAGGTTTTTTTACTGGAACCTATAGTTTTTGGTAGTATGGTGGCTAACAATTAATTACAATGGTTTTCTCTTAAGATTCACTTTATAATTATTAGGTGATTGAGTTCTTATTTCATAGATTTCATGTTACTGATTATAGAGAAAACTCGAATTTCAATTTTTTAACTGTCCAAAACTGCTTTACCCTTCTTGGACCTTGTTTTGCATTTTTCTGCTTTTTTTTTTTTGGTCAGTGTTCATTCTTTACCACTAAATCTTATACTTTACTCCCTTTTTGATCCCATACCCCAAGTTTATAGATCAAGAGTAAGATTCCTAAATCTATGTTGAGTGGAGTGTAGAAATCTGCTTAGCTCATTCTAGAATAAATAGCTGATCAGAGTAATACCTGGCTAATAATTCTTCAGGCTTCACTGACCCTGTTGGATCTATATGTCTCAATGATGATGGAAGGCTTAGTAATATTCACATGAAACCACCCAAATTCAATGTCTGTCTCAGAATTAATTTCATCATTTTCTGTCTTTCATTGGTATTCATTTGTTATCTTTTTAACAGTGTCTTAACTGGAGAGTTTTTCCTTGGATATACATTTTTCTGTTTCTCTCTGCTCCGTGACTAATTATTGAGCAATAACTACATAGTTCATTCGATCTGAAAATTAGATAGCATGTGGTATGGCTTTCCAATGGTATTTAAAATACAACTTTTCAGAGATTTGGTATTGGAAATTTATTAATTGCTGACCTCCAGGATGTACTTCTTTTCAGGGTGTATCTATAATTTCACTGATATAAGAATGATGCTAGTATTAATTTTATTACACAGACTATGCCTGTCGCCATGGCCCTTCTGAGAGATGTTCACAATCTCTGTCCTAAGGAGGTTTTAATGTTTATTTTGGATTTGATCAAGTATAATGATAACAGGAAGAATAAGGTAAGGAATGTCTTTATTTTAATCTATTCTTATGTTGTTGAAAAAAATCTTAATACACTGCAGGATTTTATGCCAAAATTGTAAATATCTGGTTAGGAGAGTTGATGAAAAGGTGATATGCTAAACTAAACATTCTGTAAATGTTACAGAATGTTCTCTAGCTGACATTTTTGTGGAGGCATTTTTTTGATATTTCAAAGCTCTCTGCTTCTTGACTTACTAAGGACCTGCTTGTCTTCATTTGCACACGTATTTTTCTTGCTTTACTCTGAGAAACCTAACATTCACCTTGAGAAGAGGATTTGAAAGAGCAAGGAAAGGAAATAATCTTTTTTAACCATATACAGGACTCTGGGATTCTGAGTTCAGAATGTGAGCTCTAGCTCACAGAACTGGATTGTCTTCATCCAGTTAAATAACAGGTGAAAATCAGGTTAATACTGTTCAATCACTAAACTGAACATCTGAGTTGGAAATGTTACCATCTAAAATTCCTTTCCACAGACTACTTCTGAAGAATGATTAGATGACCTTTAACATCCTGAGATTATGAAAAATTCCATCGCCCTAGCTACTGGAAGTGTACAACAGTTAGGAGCAGGAGCCTAGCATAATGTTCCTAATTAAGTATCCAAATTTAAATCAAACCAATCTGAGGCATCTTAAGCTTTATTTTTTCCTGTGTGTAGAAACACTTACTGTAACAAGACACTTGTTCCTTTTTACTGATATAAGAGGATGATGGAGGGTGGAGAGATAGAGTGAGACACAGGAATACAAGCATCAGTAGTCACAGAAAGTGGTGAATTGTGCTAACATCTCCCCACAATTAAAGGAGTGATCTGGCTTCACTTTTCCACATGTCCTTTCCACACATTTGTCATCTTCTGGTGGATAATATTCAAGTGCAGTACTTCCTTCTGCTTTTTGTAAATTTTATTTTTATACTTTTTGCTGCTTACTAACACAACCAAGAGATGCAAAAGCTAGCATAATGGAAAGGGTGAAACTAGTAGCCGAGTAAGAGGGATGAATGAAGAAGCACAGTTTTCCCAGCTAAGGAACAGTGAGCTTACTGGTTCACTCCAGAAGCTTATGAAGTTGCTGGCTGGATAAACTGTACAATTTTCTGAGGTGCTAAGCACCCATTAACCTTGGTACTAAATATAGAAATAGATGGGTAGGTTTAGATGCTCACATTTAGAAATAATGATTTTTATTTTCCATATCTTGAAGATTTTCAGTGCCTGATCTTTCCATTTTAATAAAATAATGTATTAATAAGCTTTTATTACAGAGTGAAGATTAATAATTGATAGTATGTCTGTTTGTTCAGTCACTCTCAAATCCATTATCAGACCAATTTATTCCTGTTTTGCTTTCTTGTGCAGCTTCTCACATGGTTTTTGTTTTAAGATCATGTTTCATAACAGGGCTTAAGCATTTCTTAGTTTTGAAAGAATATGTATTGTTATATTTGCTTGTGTTAAATGTTGCTTTTATCTAGTTTTCAGACAACTACTATCGTGCCGAGCTCATTGATGCCCTAGCTAACTCTGTGACTCCTGCAGTCAGCGTGAACAATGAAGTCCGAACACTGGATAATTTAAATCCAGATGTGCGACTTATTCTTGAGGAAATTACCCGTTTTTTAAATATGGAGAAGCTTCTTCCCAGTTACAGGCATACCATTACTGTCAGGTAGGGTTTCATAATGCTATTTTTCTTGGGTTTTATGTATCCTTCTGTAGATAGTTTTAAGAAGAGCGTTTATGAAAGTTTTGCCAAAGGTAGCCTTTTAACAATAACTGTAGAGCACACAATGTAATCTGACCTATGTTTTCGCTAAGTTAGGGCAGCTCTACTGAAACTAAACAATGGAATTGACATGTTGGAGAATTTTGTTTGTGTTTCTACCTAATTCGGAGGTAACAAGAGCTGTGTGTTAATTCTGTGAAAGTAATTGTAACATGTTAATGTGGATAACAATTCTAGGAAAATTGCAGTACTTGATTTTGAAGAAGCAGTTTTATTTTTCTTGCCTGGTATTCTGTAAAGCTGGTGTAATCTGTCTCTTTCTACCATGTCTAGCTGTTTAAAAGCTATTCGAGTGCTTCAGAAGAATGGTCATGTCCCAAGTGATCCTGCTCTCTTCAAGTCATATGCAGAATACGGACACTTTGTAGATGTCCGAATAGCAGCATTGGAGGCTGTTGTTGATTACACAAAAGGTACTTTTTCTCAAGTATTTTGACACTTTGTAGCAATTCTCAGACAAATGAAATTACTTCATTAATATTAAGTCAAAACAGTGTCCAGCAGAAGAGTTTGTGTGATGACAGGTATATTGATAAGAAGCTGAGATTTCTGTTAATGCTTTGTCCTGGCAAATACAAGTTTTATGAAGATGTGCTGAGCATTGTTTCCCAGTGTTTTGCAAATTGAATCAGATACGTAAGTTTTGAAATAATGAGTGAACAGCACAATGAGTAGTGGTAAGGGGGCATGGTAATTTCTTTTTAACACTTCATTTTCATTGACTTTGATTCAACTGATTGCAGTCTTAATGGCTATTCAAAGTTCTTGGTTTTGCTTTACCTTCTTGTTAGCATCTTTATTTTGCTTTTTTGCATGTGTCTTATGGTTATACATTTTGGAAACTTAAATTATTGTATTAGATTTTCCGACTGATTCCTTATACGTAACTTGTGTTTGGGAGATGTTTACATTCTTTTAAGATTGCCTTTACCTTAGTTGACTGATCCAGGTCCAGGAAAAATACCATGGGTAGTTTCTTAAATGCTCCTTGAAGTGGAAACTCGATCCTGACAGCTTTTCTAGAGGCACTTAGAAATTCTAGCTTCAATTATTTGCATTTCATGACGTTAATTTAGTATTATATTGTCCTTTTCATTTAGTTGGGTTAGTCATTCTCTGTTTAGCGGATTTGTAACTCTTGTGTTTGAGGGTCCGGTGTTAAAGTGCCAAATCCTTCCATTCTTCCTCTGAGAGCAGACTGATGAATCTAGATTTCTAATTATTCTGTCAGATTTCATGGTTTTGTTTTCAGGGTAATGGAGAGTTTCCTTTGCTTGTTGTGTGAATAATTGCTTTTATCTTTTTTTAAGGGCTCTATTACTTTGACATTACTTCTGTCATTCTATGCAAAGACTTCTCAAACTAGAGAGGCAATGGGAGGTTTTAAGGCAATTGGAATCTTTGAGTGAACACGTCTGGTCGAATTCAGGTGTACATTTAGAGACTGAAACCAGGCTGTAATACAGAAAAACGGATAACCTCAAAGGGGATTGTGCACTGAGCACAACTCTCAGGCTCCATCTTGTAATCCACCAGGCATTCTGTATCCATAACCCACTGCACATACACCATTTGGTGACCTTGTGGGTGATACACAGACAGCATTCAGAACTGTGCTGGTGCTGTGCATCTCTCTGTTAGGCTGCTTGCATTATTCCTCTCTTCATAGAGTGTTAGTGGAAAGATTGCTGGGGAATGGAAAGCTTACCCATCATCTTTCTTGCTTTAGAGTAATCTCTTCACTAATTCATTCCACTCATTGGAAAGCCAAACTGATAGAAGTAATGTTTTCTCATTAAATTCTTGACCTTTTTTTGGATCTTGTTTATAGTTAATATGGAGCTTGGATAAGAAGGCGTTTATATTACATAGTACAGTACATCTTTAAAACAGGTGATCAAATGAGGTGGTGTATAAGCAAGTTAATAGGGTAAGATACTTGAAATACTCTAAAGGAAGCTAAAACCTGAATGGTAAAAAGTAGTAGAAAGATTGCTTGAAGAAATCAGCCATTGAGCTGAGCTCACTGAGAGAGCTGAAAATGATAGACTGGAATACTCATGTACCTAACTCCCTTGCCCCTTGCCTGCAGCTTTTTCTCTGATGCAGAGGTAGCAGAGGTAAATATCTATCTGCTATAAAGTTACTACAATTCACAACACAGCCTACTATCTAGCTAGTCATCACTGTCATTTCTCAAATGCAGCCTTCCAGCACTAAACACAGTAGCCACAAAAGACCTTAGTAGTGCTCATCTTGCAGAGCCCTAAACCTGGCTTTGGATGAAGAAATGATTTGCCATCTATTGCCCAGAGATCTGACTCTCATTGTTACCAGTTACCTCGTTTCCAGTTCGTACTGAATGCAAACCAGCAGCTATCAAATACCTGTTGCTTGTGCGAAAACTGCCTTTTAACAGTTCTTGTAAAGGAAGATGACAGATTTTGTAATTGCCATCTAAAGAGAAGTCTGCATTTTCTGGGCGGAACTCTCAGGGTAGGAATGGCACTGCCTTTTATAAGTTACTTGAAAAGAAATAATTTCTCCATGGAACTGAATAAGTTGTTCTCTTTGCTGTTAGTAGTGAGGGATTTTTTTGAAACATGGTAACTTTGTAAAATGCTTGAGGCAGCATATAAGGGCTTGGGCAGTTGATTTAAATTGGCTTGAAGTGAACAGGGTTTATTAACTTTCTTAAGTTAGCTTCTGAGAGTTGTATGACTCTTAGGAGTTATTTGTATAGAACAAAGCAGTTGCATACTCAAAAGCTATCGCAACAAACTATTCTAAATACATATCTATTAACAAATCTCATGAATGTTAAAGTTCAGCATCTCAGAGATGCTCTCCTGTAATTGAGAACTGATACGCCATCTCCTGTAATTTGAAAGAAATCTTGATTTTTTTTTTTCAGAAAGCAATCACTTGTTTCTTTGTCTACCAGAAGTATGAAAGTCTACACATCTTTTCCCACAGTCTTCTAGACAAACTGGCAAGCTACAGACAGAATGGGTGGTCAGTGCAGTGGTGGTGGTGGGGGAATCAGGTCATGGGCCACACTCAGAGGATGGTGATCAGTGATTTTTACTGAGGCTAGCAGACTGTGACAAGTGCCTCAGGGAACATCTTCAGAAATGTGGACAACATCATTGAAAGCAGCCTCACCAGGTTTGTTGGTGACACCAAAGTGGATGGTGAGGTAGACATGTCAGAAGGGAGAGACATCTTATAGAGGGACATGGAAGAGCGGGCAAGCAAGAACTGTAAGAAGTTTAAAAAGTGCAAAGTCCTGCACCTGGGACAACATAAGAAAGAGCCCAGAACAGTCCAGGATCTGCTGCTGTGCTGGGAAACAGCATCACTGAAAGGGACCTGGGGGGTCCTGGTGGACAATAAGTTAACCATGAGTCAGCAGTCAGCAAATCATTCTGGGCTGCATCTGCAGAGGTAGTACTAGCAGAGACAGAGGTGTGAACATCCCACTCTGCTCCATACTCAGTCTATACTTGAGTACAGAAGATGTGGCCAGACTGGGGAGTGTCCAAAGAGAGGCCATGAAGATGGATTGGAGGGCTGGAGAACCTCCTCTGTCAGGGAGGACTAAAGAAGTTAGGTTTTTTGCCCCTGGAGAAGAGAAGGCTCTGGAGGACTTCATCACAATACTCAGTACTTAAAGGGCAGCTACAAAGTGGATGAAGTGCCTCTCTCTCTTCCACATGTAAAGAGAAAGGATTAACAAGTACAGGTTGCACCAAGAGAGGTTTTATCTTGATATAAGAAAAAAATTTTTACAGTGAAAACAATCAGTCAGGGGCACAACCTCCCCAGGAATGTGGTAGAGTTCCCATCACTGGAGGTTTTCAAGAGAAAGTTGGCAGAGAGCTAGATAATCTCATCTAGGCTTCCTTTCCTATTAAAGGTTTAACCAGATGATCTTTTGAGGTCTCTTCCAAACTGGATTGGTGTATGGTTCTTCTGGCTAATAAGATTTGTTCTGCCTAAGGTCATGTTTAATTTGCTCTTCAAATTGTTTCATAATTCCTATATAAATTTGAAGAGCAGATTACATGCATTAGGAGCAAAGCTTTGGAAGCCTAGCAGCCTTAGTTTACACTATAAGGCAAATACGAGGGGAGACTTACTTTATTTCAAGCAGAAACAAGTTTAAAATGTAAAAAAAAGAAATTTCTTTTTTTTTTTAATTGTAACAGTATATGTTTCCTGATTTTGTTATCCAGTACTGTAAGCGGAAAAGATTCATTTCCCAGACTTCTCATTTTCTAATGAAAAGTCATTTTAAAATCTCTTATGCTATCTGTCAAAATATTTGCAATTTGCTAGTGATTGTGACCTTGTGTTTGCCCTGTTGCAATTCTTTACTGCGTCATAATACAGTATTATTTTTGCTATACGCAAAATAACTTCTATATGCAATGTTCTAGCTGCCTTCTGTCCCAAGCCAGGAGAAGCAGCTGTGCATGGAGCTGAGCACAGGCAGTCACTAATCCCTTAAAATGCCTTCTGGGCATAGTTTTTCAAAGATTTCTCTAATGTTTAAAGGCAAATTTGAGTTTGTTGTTCTAGTCTGTATGGCTACAAATTTGCCCTGGCATAATCCAGAACTGTGTGGCCATGCTCTAAATGGTCCACAGCTAATACTTCCTGCCTCTAAACAGAACCTGTTGGTGCCTCACCAGTGTAACCAGTTTTGTTTTGGCTGGATTGTAGGAAGAGCAGTGCTGACTTGCAAATGGCCTGCAAAAGACTCTTCAGCCAACTTCTAAGCAATATTACAATGTAGTTGCCTTCTCCCAGCCCGGAAAGAGATCTTATGTTCTAGTTGGCCAAAGTACTTTTAAAATTTCTAATACCACTAACGTGCTGATTCTGATATTATAAATAAATGCCTCTTGTGTTAAAAGCAACTCACCCTAATGAAATAACAAGAGAATAAAAGGTTGGACTAAAGAAATTACATTTAAAAATCATTGACCAGAAAATTACTGAAATCAGGAAGAAAAGTTGAACTGAGATACTCAGAACTAAAAATACAGTAGACTTTGGGAAGAAAGAAATACATTGGTAGGACCACAAAATTGAAAGCAACAGAAATGTTTTTAGACCTGTCTATACAGTAATGATTAACACACCCTCTTCATTGTTTTGAAGAAATGAGAATACTGTTGTAACAATCGTAGTTATGCACCTGTGAAAAAGAGATGAAAATTCTTTCCTTTTTCGTGTGATCAGTAATGATGATATCCCGTGTTGTTTCCTATTTTGCAATGTTGCTCTGATAATCAATGGAATTTTGTAATGTAACTAATGTAATTTTAAACTAACAAGTTGACTTTGTTTCCAACAGTATCAGCAGTTTTCTAGAGGCATGTGGTCATACGTTTCAAAATCCATTTTAATTGCAAAATATACTGATTTAAAAAACTAATGAAGGCTACTGAGGAGAGTATGATTGCAGTTCTGTATAAGTGCTTTAGTATTCTTTTTCTATCCTATTTAAAGATAAAAATCTTTAACAGATTTCTGTGTATGAGAATTGTATATTCCTTATTCCCTACAGAAAGTATTTTCCTTTTGGTTGTTGAAAGGATATTTGAATGTGTTCGTTTCAGGAAGCACATAATATTAAGATGATCCTTTACTTTGATCTTCCCAATCAATGCTTATGGAAATAGTTAACTTTGTTGTTATTGAACAATTGAGGCATGTAGAAATTTTGTAAATGTTCCTACTTCAGTGTAGAGTAAACAACTTTTTACTTTGAATTTGCACTGTAATTAATGAAATTCCTCTTTAGTTGCAATGATTCAAGCTCTTTGTGTGCTAATTCAGGAAGATGTGATTGTCTTGATCAAAATTCTTCCACTTTATTTATATTTATGGGCATTTTATTTTATTTTGCTTTGCAGTTGATAGAAGCTATGAAGAATTGCAGTGGCTGCTTAGTATGGTTCAGAGTGATCCTGTACCCTACATAAGGTTAGTGAGTTAATAGAGAGACAGTACTTTTACTAATGCAAAAACTACTAAGTAAATTCTTGGCCTGGGATCACTAGAATAGATCAGATACTTAACTGTTTAATATTTCTTCATAATACTTCCTTCTGGTTATTTTAGGTTGATTGAAACATGTTTTGATGTTTCAACAGTTCATATCTCAAAAATCAGTATATTCTGTTGTTATTCTGCATTATATTATTTTTGTCTTTTATGTACTACCCCTGTGACAAGTCTGAATTTAGATGTTATTTCCTCATGATAAATAAAGTGTATAAATCTGATGTTGCATATGGCAAAAAAGGTTTTGTGATATTTAGAAATCACAGAGGTTGAGATGTTCACAGAGTATTTGGACAGCATGGGGTGTAAAGCAATTGTTAGACTGTAGATGGGGTGAAAGGATCATGTGAAAACACGGTGTTTCTAGTATTGCGTGTTTCAACTTTGTTTTCTCAGGAGTGATTGGGTACCTTAGTCCATTCATTATAAACCTGTGAACACCGGGGTTCATAATAATTGTTTTTCCCCAACACTTTCTTCTAGTGGCCACCATTAAAATACTGAGTTTCAAATATAAGTAATATTACTTTTACTCTGTCTCTATAGGTGATTTCTTACAAAGATCAAAGCTGCAAGACTGTTCTTGTTTATTTCCGTCATTCATGTTAATGAAAGTAAATACAGTTAGACTCACTAGAGGAGGTTTAGCTTCAGTCTAGGGAGGCGATTTAATTTGCATCCTTTTAAAAAGGAGTTTAAATTTTCAATGGAGTGCAATATGTTAGCCTCTTCTATAAGGTAGAGGAAAAGAATATCTGCACAAGTCTTCTCGTCCCAAATGTGTAAGATAGGAAGGGCAAAGCTGGCTATGCAGAGAAAAATCATTAAGTTATAGAATAAAGAATTATTCATAAAATATTTTCAAGGCCAAGTTTGAAGACAGAAAGTGGAGAAAAATGTATCTACTTTCAGCTCAGTGTGTAAATATTGTAAGAAAACATGGTAGATGAGGAATCCATACACCAGTGTAACTTAAGAGATGGCAGTGTTTCTTTCCAGGGAAATGTGCAAGTCACTGGTTTTGGTCCTGCCATTTTGTATCAGTCAGAAACAATTAAAGTTATTTAAAAATTCTTTGGTGTCAGTATGTAAGGACTTTATTTGCCAAAATTGCTGCTTCTTTGTAATTTACAAAATAATGTGCAAAACAAGATTGTTACTAAACAGAAGAGCATAATGTAGCCTACAACTGTTAACAGTTGTGCCTAGTAACATCCTGCTGCTTTGCACCTTACTTTTTATCTTTAAGCTGTATTGCTGATGGTAAATCTATGTCAGTGCATATTGTGGACAGAAGGAAGAGCTAAATACATAAAACATTGGTTAAAAATTTGGAAGAAATCCTGCAGTTGAATAAGTTTGTAATAATACTGCAAACTGAACAGACATCTTAGTGTATTTCTTTTGGTTTAAATAAAAATTTTATTTTCAATTTCAGGCATAAGATTTTGGATATGCTGACTAAGAATCCACCTTTTACCAAAAACATGGAGTCCCCTTTATGTAATGAAGCTTTAGTAGATCAGCTTTGGAAACTGATGAATTCAGGTTGGGTTTTTTGTTTGTTGTGTTGAATTTTTATTGTAAAGTTTTTCAAAATAAGTGTTAAAGACTTGCTTCAGAATATGCCAAGAGCTCTCTTGGTTTCTGTAGTTAGAAACTGAAAATTTAGTCTCAGAAATTGAATGTCACGTATGTGTTTCCAGAACATTCTCAGTGATACAGGATACCAAACCTTGTTTTTCAGTCATTTGTCTACTGATGTAGTGTGCTTCAATGTACTTTTGCACAGAATAACTCTTTTAACCAGATGTTCAAAACAAATATTTCCTCAAATAATGGTGTATCTGTTATCTTTTTCTCTATAGTTTGTTTAGATTAGATAGTCTTCCTTTGTCCTCTTTTTCTAAACTCTGAGAGAACAGGAGAGGATAGCATTGTAGACTTTCAGAAGTGTATTATAAACCTCAGACTCAATTTGCCATGTATGATTAGGAAAGATCCTAATGAGAGACAGGCTTGCATCTTTACCATTGACCTGTTTTTCATTACTGCAGCAGTTTTATCCAGTCCTGAAAAACTGCCCTTTAACATCTGGCACATTACTACATAGATTACATATAAACATTTATATAGCTTTTTAGGTCATAGAAGGCTTTCTGTTTTCTGTGTGTCATGATTTTTAGTGTTTAAAAGTTTATAAATACACTCCAGGGGTTGAAGGGGGGAGACTACTAGTAGTTCAGTTTCATAGGATTTGCCAAGTGTCAGGCACAGAAAATAAACATTTTTGATGTTCCCATTAGAGAGTTTGTTTTTGCTTTTCCCTGAGGAAAGAGTGTGTGCAGTGTTATGACCATTACGTCTTTTTGCAAGTAACGAATAGGGTATACATTCTTATTGTGATTCATGAGGTTTTAAACACTTTAATTTCTATACCTCAAGGTGACATCATGTTTCAATTTATTTTCTGTAAGGGATAACTGTAGCATTCCAAGGTGCCTTGAAAAAAAAATGTCTGTTAAAGTGTGACGAGTCAGTAGCCTGGTTTAAAGCTGTATGATTCTAGAATCATGAGTGGCTTTTATTTAACAGAAGCACATACAATAGAAAACAGACTCTGATTGATATGTGTAATCTTTTCTTTTTTTCTGTGTTAATCTGCATTAAATTGATTATGCTCAAAAGTTCCAAAGATTGCAAAGAAATTCAGCAATCAATTATATTTAAGCGTAGCTGTTCCACTGGAACGGGAAAGAGATGCTGAATGGGAATTCATCATGTCATTTTAATTGTAGTAGTTTAAGAAAAAGCAAATTACTTGTTAAAATATTACAATAGTTTTTAAATTAGTATTTGTGAATGTGTAATTCCCTGGGGAGTGTTTTAATGTTAGAAATGTCCAGAGTAATACTCATACTGCTTTCACTTGTAACTGGGTATGTGTAATTGGTAATTTGTAACTGGTAAGAGTAAGCTAAGCTTGCTCAAAACACTACTTAGCCTCATAAAACTACTATTTACAGGGATAGATCTTGTAACTTTATTTTGTGCTAAGTCTTACACAGTCACATTAACATGGCAGTTGGCACATCTGTGTCTTGTTTACCAGATACAGTTCAATTCCTCCTGGGGAACAATGTGTTCAATAAACTTGCAATCATTCAAGAGCTGGGCTGAGTTAACACCAGAATCACTATATTTGCAGTGCTGCACCAGATGTTTGATGTCTTTCTGTTGTGATTGGTGCCAAACGTTCTTCAACCATTTGTGTATGAAGATATAAAAGCAGTACAGAGTTTGCAGTGAAAAATATTTTTTTTTAAAAATAAAGCATTGCTTTGTGCAGTATGAATACAGATCAAAGTAGTGAGTATCGAGTGAAGTACATAACACAGTAGTGATGTCCTTCTGCATTTCTCTTATTAATGCTCTTTCCAGAGAGTATAGATCTCAGCCATGCCTAAGGCTCCTACTACATTTCATGGGATACATGGGCAAATGCAATCAAATCTGTTGATATGGGAAGCCAATTTGGTAACAAAATGTTCTATTTAATCGTCCAATAGAAAAACTTAAGGTGCAGTTTGAAAAATAAAAGCATATGGGTTTGGCTATTTTTCTTTTATTTTTCATTATGTTATTATAGCACTTACTTTCCCAGTCTTGTTCTACTATACATGTCTAGCTTACAATCCAGGCAACTTAAAGTCTTCCTTTTAAACAGGATGTGGCAGGTGAGGTAGAGCCAGTAAGAAGCAGGAATCATGAGGAAGTGTATCTTAAGCACAGAAAATGTTGTACTTTGGTGGGCCCAGATCACTTAAACTGTTTTGTGGGAAAGACGAAGATTGTATTTCTGTGTTAACAACAGTCTCTTTTGGATTTTAGGAACTTCACATGACTGGAGATTACGATGTGGTGCTGTGGACCTCTATTTCACACTTTTTGGCCTCAGCAGGCCTTCTTGTTTACCATTACCAGAGCTTGGACTCGTTCTTAATCTGAAAGAAAAGAAGGCTGTACTTAATCCAACGATTATCCCTGAATCAGTTGCAAATAATCAGGAACCTGTGAATAGTACTAACAATCACGGACAGTCAGTAGGATTTCAGAACACCGTAAGCACAAACTGTCTGCATACATCCCATTCACCTGGCTCCAAGTCCTCGCATTGGTTGCTGGTTTATTTTTGTACTGTATTCAAGCCTCTCATGCTTTACCTAAGCTACCTTTTTATCTTGTTGCTCTTTATTCTCTCCACTTGAAAAGCTGGCATTTCCCATTACTTTTTTGATATTTTTAAACTCTTTTGCATAGCATATGCAAGCTTTTTACTTGTTTTTTTTTCTAGTTTCATCATTTCTGTTCTTTACAAAATTTTACTTTTTATATATTGCTTATGAGACATTAAGTGATTCACAGAAATGTTTGATGCTGTGATGAAAACTTTTTCTTTATTAGACCAGGAATATTTATTATAGGGAAGTTACACAATTTTCCAAAATGAAACCTTTTATCAGTAAATTTGTTACATCTTACAATACATGGATACACTTCTTTCTAAGCAACTTCAAGAGATGTGAAAGTTGGAACTTTAACACACTGAACACATTGAACATTTGAATCTGACTAGTTAATACTGTGCTCTGAAGGATTTGTAACAACTCCTGAAAAATGGCATACATTCAGCGTGGTATCTTTCTGGATTCAGAGTCTTCAGTCCTAACACATAATCCATTGTGTAGTTACAAATAGATTTTTATAAGCTATTAAGTTCATACTTTCCTTAAAAAATAAGTGCCACTGCTGCAAGATATAAGTACTTTTGTTGGACATATTTAAATATGAAGGAAAAAATCAACAGACATGAAACTAATGAGTGATTTTTCCTAACAGTTTTGAAAACTGCATTTGATTGAAGCTGTTCAGGAGTAGATCCTGAAAGAGAATGCGAACATGTGATTAGTGTATTTGCAACTCTTTCCACACTTTTGAATGGGATGGTTTGCTGTTACTTTATCAGTCCCATAGTTAATAACTGAATAGTTTTTATTGAAAAGTATACTGAGAGTACTAATTAACAGTACCCCGCAGGCCTTTTCCAGCAGGGGGAGAAAATGCTGGTGGAGTCAGATATCATTAGAGCTCTCCTGCATCCTTGCAGAGCATGTAGTAAGTCCTAATTTGCTGTGCATAATCATTATAATTAAATAGCAGGAGGCATTTTGTTGGCGGAATTTAAGGTTGCAGTTCAGTGAAAATCCAAACTTTTTCAGAGCCAGGCTATCAAAAGTTTTCCTCTTAAATCTTCTTTTCCTGTACTGTCTTCTCTTTTGTGCCAGCTTAGTAGTTGTTGCTGCATAGTGAGCTGGATCAGGGGAGGATCTGGTTGAGCAGTACCTTTTTATGAACAAGTATTTCAGGTTCCTGGTCTGGTTCATTATGTAGTTATAAAAATGCTTGTGGCACCCCAGGACAGAACTGTGAGGTGGAGGCTGCTTCTTTTAGCAGCAGCACTGGATTGGAGTAGTGTGAAAATATAGCTTTAGTATAAACCTCAGTTTACACTTTATCCCTCATACCTTCTCCTGTGCCTCATCTTCATACTCCTACCCCTTACTTTAAGGTTACCGTTATCACTGTAACTCCCCCAAAATTCAGGGAACTGATTTTTCGTGTAAAAAAAAATCACAGACTGCTTCTTATATCAGACAAAGTTTATCCAAAAGTGTTTCACCAAAGCAGGGTATTGGGCTAAATAATAGAGAAGAAAAAAAGGAAATATGTATTTGAGGGGGAAAAAAAGAATAACTAGGTTATAGGATCTATCAGATTAACTAGATTCTTTAAAGTAGACATAATATGACAGCATAAACATGTTAAGATCAGTACTGATAGACTTGTGACACTGAATTTGCTGAGGATGGTAAAAGTTGCCCACTTCATAAAATAGAATTTGAGTTGTTTGGGGCAAGAGTTTGTGGCCCTAGAGTGCCCTTTGTAGCACAGAGAAAGTGCAGTTCAGTGGAGCAGCGTGTGCTCTCGAGAGTCTGATATATATGCCTTTTATCTAGTTTTTAGTGAGCTTTTAATTATGTTTGTTTCTGTGGATACTTTATTTTCCCATCTATATTTTGTGTATTGGACTTTCTTGGAACACCTATCTCCTGTTTTCATGACTATATGTATAACTTAGTAGACTCTCCTCTTAGTTTTATATTTCTTTGACCTTGGTTTTGGAGGCTTTTTTAAATAATCAATAATTACAAAGTAGTTTAATTCTTTTTAATAAATACTGTTGTAAATTTTTTTTAAAAAACCAAGTTATAATTACACATTATGATTTGTACTCAATAAAGTAAGTGTTAGCTTTTAAAACTAACTAAAAGAAGATTTAGCTAAATCCCATGTGTAGATCAGAGGCTATCATAGATTTTCAACTGAGATTTGGCCTGAGGAGAGCCTACGAGGCACAGATTTATAGAAAGGCTATTCAGAGGCAGCAAATGTTGTTGCACACCAACAGTACCATGATTGTGAGAAGCAACAGAAAAGATGCCAATGCTAGATATGCAGAGGGAGCAGGGATAGAAGTAAAGAGAAACTATGTTTGTAGGAGTGGTTGGCACAAATCCATACAGGGTTTTAGAAAATACTTTTTCCCAGAACTACAGGGAAAACCTTGTTCAAATCACCCACTTTACTCAGAAGATTTTTCAGCTATCGGGTCTCTTTCTCTGAAACATGGATCTTGCTATTTTCTAATTTTGGTCTTTTAATGCTGCTTCAGGAGGATGATCATCTTATTAAGGAAACAGCATCCAGCATTTCTGGTCATCAGCAGGGGGTGAAGAGGAAGGCTGATATGCCACTCGGGTCTCCATTGGAGCCAGGGCAAATACTAGAGAAGAATGAAGACAGTAAAGTCAAACTCAAAATCAGAGTAAGAAATGGAAATTCAACTTGCACAATATGTAGAGTGTTCAGAATAACAGCAGTGGGGTCTGCTGACTTCCCTTGAAGCTGTGTTCAAACAAAAGACATGCTGTGTATATGTGTACAGCAGCTGTTACGCTTACTTTGGCAAAATCATTTCCTATCAGATTCTGTATTGGCTGGCAAGAAATAAAGTTGACAGATAATGCTCTTGTCCACAAAGCTTCAGAATAAATTAGAAAAAAGAAAAGTCACTGACCCTTTTTAATTTTACTGAGTTTTATCCCTTTGCAGTGGTAGATATCACTTCCTTTCCCTCTCACCCCCAGTTTACCTTGAAAATAAAATACTTTAAGTTTTGTTTAGTGATGTTTTTATGAGTTATTAGCATCTGCTTATTTTTTTCCTGGTATCTTAGTTCTCAAACTCTCAGGAGGAGGAGGAAATTGATATGGACACAGTTCATGACAGTCAAGCCTTTATTTACCATCATTTGAATATGCTGGAGAGACCATCCACACCAGGTATGAGTAACTTTATTGGCAAAATGATTGTATGATTTTTTAACTATTTCAGTTATGGGGTGTTTTTTGCTACTGCTGATTTCCATACATGGAATATTGCTAAGCTTTAAATGTTATTGAAATTCCAGGAAGTGTACAACGGGTGCATAAGAACATTTGTTTACCTTCCAGTATATGTATAGATAACTGTATACATGTGTATTTTCACACATATCTAAATAAGATAAGTATATATCATGCTTATAAGAGTGGAAAGCTAAAGAATGAAAAAAAGAATGTGAAGTTGAACTCGAAACCCATAAGCAATTAGGTAAATATTTGTTTGCCATAGCTGTCATTTAAAAAGTAACAATTTTGAAAATTAAAAAAAAGAATAGCAAGACTTCAGGTAGAAAAAAGTCAAATATTAATGATTTATAACTTAATATTAGCAGTTAAAAAACAATTCTCAAAGATACTAAAAGGGCTTTTCAAAGTTGAAAAGATTGCATCTATGAGTAAAATGTTTTCATTTGAAGAACTAACTTACTATTTGTATCTTTTTTCATAGAATACTTGACAAAATTGTTCTTTAAGCATTGTGTTTCTTAGAAACCTTGAGGCTGTCTGAACTTACATTGATGAACTTTCACTTTTTTTGCTTATCAGTCACTAGCAAGGAATTTCAGTGGTTAGTCTCATTTTCTCAAAATATTTTAACCACATTTCTGAAGTAGAATGTGCCAGTGGAGCTAAGCTGAGGTAATGTGATGATGTACCAAGTGTTCTGAGAGATCTTTGGTACAAATCCAGGACAAGGTTTTAAGGTTGCAGTACTGCATTGTGTAAAAGGGATTTTTTTGGCTTTAGAATTCAGTCATTACCCTCTTCCTTGGTTTTGTGTTTTTATCTGGTAACTGCCTAATGTAAACCAGAAGCAAACCTTAGCAGCAGGATCTGGAATGTTGGTTCCATCTTGAGTGCCCTAGGCTGGTGGATGCTCCTGCTCTGACAGTCCTGCCGAGGCTGGTGCCTTGGTGCCAGCCAGTGGTGCAAAAGCTCTAGGCTTATTTTCCATCAGGGCCTAGGACTTCCTTGGCAGATGCTTCAGCCACTAAGGGAGTTTGTTCCTTTTAATTTCTTTTTTTTTTTTTTTAAATAAAAGGTGACTGCTGTCACTGCTCAGCAGTTAAGTTCATATAGGGACATTAAAGCACAGGGAGGTCAGGTTTCTGGATTCCAGATGGCTTTCAGTTAATGACATGTGCCTGTACAGCCGGCTCCACCAGGATGGCTTTGCTGTTAGAAATGCAGAGTGGCAAAACTCACAACTTTTTGCCTTATTTCAACAAAGCAGAGGGGCAGCCTGCATATAGATTGCACTCATGAACTTAGGAGTCTTTATTTGCACAACCTTTACTTTAAACCTCAGAGCTGCTTTGAATTTTGTTCTCAGTGCTATGGTCAACCACCTCATTTTCTGTTACGGCAAAGAATGACGCATCCAGGACAGGCAAGTGCAAAGCTGATCCACTGAGGATTAGTATTTATAACTCTTACATGATATTTTGCAACATTTTTTTACTAGATTTACACACTCTACAGAATATAAAGTCGTAAAAAAACTCTGCCAAATGTTTCACAAATAGGACTTATGGGACCCTCTCTATGCCAGCTCTGTGTTCCAGGACTGTTGCAGATTAAGTTTGCACTAAAGGTCAGAAAGGGTAAAGTCTGACCAAGAGTCAGAGTAGTGGCCAGTTCACTGCTGCTTTTGTAAATCTACAGCAGACATAAGCTATTTTGAGTTTCACTTGTATGCTGAATTACCTTCTCACCTCAGCTGTTTAGATATTCAGCACACTGGAATACATTTTCTTTCCTAGATAATAAATGAGGCAAATGCCGGGTTTTGCAACAGAATTAATTTTAAATAATAAACCTTTGAAAAGCATTATTTTGAAACACCTCAGATTATTTTACTCTTTTTTTTTTGTTTGTACAGTTGGAAACAGTGCCATATTCTTTGCTTCTAAAATTTCACCTATTTCTTATTCATTGCATTTTTCTTAGAAGCAGAGATATATGACTGAGTAAATAAAGATAGTTCAGTCGTTAGGAAATGGTATACTTCTGAGAAGAAACAGATGGGGAAAAATAAAAGCATACATAAATAAAATTTTTCACACATAGAAGTGTTCTGTTTTACAAAGGAATCGCAGATACTATTCCTGAGGGCCTTTGAGGTTTTGCAACAATGATGGAGGATTGGGTGCATTTCAGTGAGTGATTATTGTGAAATAGATAGACAACAGGTTCTGAAATTGTCTCAGTATCTTGTTAATAAATCTGTAAGATCTTGTATTTGCCTCAGTTCTGTGACTCGTACTTGGAAGGAGTAAGCTCCTAGTCCTTACGCAGTTTTCCTCCCACAGCTGTGGGTTATGTCCCCACATGTCACATGAAGTGTTAGGTCATCAGCCAAACACAGCCTGTGAACAGCAGCTGCCAGGAGGAAGTTCATGTTGGGTCTAAGTCCTGCTATATATGTGTTTTGTTGTTGGGTTGGGGTTTTTTTAACACTCCCCACATCACCCCAAATGATAATTTGGATTTGTTCGAGTTGATTAGCCCCTATAAAGCCAAGGAAATGTTATTTTCCTTTAAAAGTTTGTGGGGGTTTTTTATTGTGTGCTTCTGCCTATGGATGGGAAAAGTTAGGATTAAGACAATAAAAGACCTCTTGTAATACAACTATTGCTGGATTACAGGTTTCAGGATTATAATTACAGCACCTTTCCTGGTTCGTATACTAAATAAATATTTTAAATCCTACTAAAGCATCTTGACTATCATAATAGAACTGTGGGCTCTGATAGTTTTAAGGCAATCTAAGCATTTTTTCAAGAAATTATTAAACAAAACATGAGGTGTGAACTGTGTGAAGAATGCTGTTATTGCTGATTACTCATCAGCCCTAAGGACTAGAAACTTGGTAGATACCTTTGAGCCTCCAAAGCTGTGCAAGGTCATGTTTCTAATGTGAGAACAGATTTTATTTGCTACCAAATCATCAAGAGTAGTAGGAATGCTCCCTACTCTTAAATCTTAAGATCAAAAGAATTTCAAGATCAGATTTTGTGTAAGCAGCAGTAACTCTCAGACTGTCAGGTGTCTTGTCATTTGTTCCTGACTTCAGTGAAATCAAATAAAGAAACGCTTCTTTACTTCCATATTTCAGTAATCTGAAAGTTCAATATGTCAGAAGCAACTTTTAAAAGGTTTTGCTGTATCCATCAGTGGTTATTGATTGACCTGTTTTTTTCTGCTTCCAAAATAAATGCCTGGCTATAGGCTGCATGATCTGCCAGTGAAGTTACATGTCGTTATGGTTCATCACTGATAAACACTTTTAGAATTTTCCCAGCTATTTTTGATGGTTCAAAAGTTGATAAAAAGCAGTATCCAGTTCTCTCTTTTCTTTATTTCTACAAAGAAAGGAAAAAGAAAATACAGCAATGTTCTCTTTGTGCATTGGCAGTCCTTTTTCTGATCACATTCAGAGGCAATGGGCTTTGAGGACACATTCTGAGCATTCCAACTCAGATCAAACCAATTCTTTGACCGTTCTGTTAATCCTTTTGCAGTTTTCCAGGATATTCAAATTGGAAATTTCTACTGCTGACCTTGTAGGTCATTCTGTTTACTATGTAGATGTACATGAAACTTTGGAGGACTAGGCTACACGCATACATGTTGATTGGATGGTAGTCTTGTTTATCACAGTTTCCTGACTGCACTTTCAGGAAATTACAGTTTATCTGGACTGACTTTTTTCTGGAACAATTTGAAACTGGACATACTGCACACACCTCAGTAAAGAATAACGGGAAACCACTGTAGTTATTATTTCTAAAGAGTACATTTCCAACAGGAGATCTGAGCCTGAGGTGCAAGTCACTGCATTTTGAGTGTGGATGCAGTAGTAAATAGAAATGCAGTCTGAATTGTGTGAAAAGCCCCATCCTCTGCAGCTCTGCAGTTCCCTGCGTTAGCTGTTAGCACACCAATGCATCAAAGTTCAGCCATTCGTGGCACTGTGCCAAAAAGGGCTGTGGAAACCAGCACACAGACAAATACATAAATAAACACTTCATGGATATGAGGACACCACTGACAATGAATTTTTGCTTTACTTTCTTAAGATGTAAAAGTTGTTACAATTGTTCCATAGAATACCTTTTAATAACACATAATATAGTATCTGTTTGACAGTATTTTGCATATATGTTAACTTACTCAAGCTATAACTGTTTCCAAACTGGTAACTCATAGGCTTTGAGGTTCTGTAGATAATTTTGCCTCTCTGAAACAGCATGGGGTTAATTGTACACTTAACAAGAAAGGGTGTTTTCCTGTACCTTATCCTAAAGTAAAGAAAGCAGCTTTAATAGAAACACAGGCACTGCAGGTAGTGACAACAAAAGTGAGAACTGCATCAGTGTGTGGCTGCTGTGTCAACCACATGATCAAATAAAAACAACATAATACTGTAGCTATGACTCTCTGAGAAAACAACTGATCACTCTCAAACTTACAAGATGGATAAGGATAGCAAATTTTCAAGTAAACAACCTGAAACTGTTACAGGCATAAAGTATTCTAAATTGGCTTACTGATTTAAAGGTTCTTTTTTATAGCACAGGGATTTCACTAGAATATTCTAGAATATTAAAGTAAATGTAGTAAAAATAACACCACAGTTAAGCTATTATTTTAATGTAAGTACAAGGCAATATAGTTGTTAAATGAAAGTCAGTGATTAATAAAATGACTACCAGTGAAAAATGTATTTTAGTTATATCACCAGCTTGTCTATTCAATACTTTAGTTATACCTTTGGTATAGGTATGAGAAATTTTCTTTCTGGTTATAGATCCCACTAAAGAAATGAAATTAAATGAATCTGTAAATTGAAACTAGTTTAAAATGTTTATGTTGGAGCCAAATTAGCACAACCTCAGAAAACTTTTGGGTGGCTTTATTTTTTTTAATTAGGCCTTTACTTCTTACCCTCAAACTTCAAATTTTGTCCCGTGGACCTTAAAAGAGCACTCTCCTAGAGAGAAAATAGATAACCATTTTCAGAGATATATAATTTGAAAATTCTAAAAATCTGCTTGAAAATTTTTAGACAAATTTTATAAGACACTTGCATTCTGGAAACTTGAAATCATTTATGCTTGGTAACTTTTTGCTTTGTTGATGGCTCAACAGATGTATAAACACAGCATTGAATTAAAGAGCAGTGTGTCTTGTAACACTAAAAAGAAAAGAAGAAATAAGGAAAACCAGAATAATTTTGAAACAGTTTTTACAATCTTTTCTGGTTTTTAAGTGTTCTCTCTTCAGAGAAGATGCTGTCCAGAGCTGCAGTTCAACTGCTAGGCAAAGAGAGTGCATTATCTTTCTCACTGGTAGACTTTCTTTGGGGTCTGAGGGAAACACGTGCTTGTGCTGATGTCCCTTCTTCACAGAGCTGGTTGGTGTCAGATTCTGAAGCACCAGCCTGTGCTCAGACAAAACATTGGACCCATGGGCCTCAGCCTTTGCTATGATTTGTGAGCTTGGTTTCTCCCTCTCTGATGTTTGAATAAATCAGGGTGCAAATGGGGTCATTTCAAACAAGTGTCAATTTGTAAAAATTCTGTATAAGCCAGCTGTTTTACATCGATTGTCTGTGCAAAGAAACAGGCTGTAAGTATGCAGTGTTCCACCCTCTTCAGACAAAATCAGAAACACAGGAAAGACTGTAGAAAAGATCTTATGAAAGCTTGTTGGCATGTTAAAGTCTCAAGTTACATATTCTCGTAAAGGTTCAGTAACAAAGTAAGAGTAAAATATGTAGAACACTACCTAACAACATGGTTCAATGTTAATGCACCCATAAGCCTTACAAAGAAAAGAAACTCAAATAATTGAACCGGATGTTATAATTATCTGACAGAAATTTGTATTATGACAGAAAATGTTACTTTAAAGCTTATCAGGCTCTAAATCCCTTTCATTCTAAAACTAAGCTATGAGATCTAGGTTTCATACTTTATTCTCTCACACAACATCCACAGCATTTGTCTTGGTCCCTGTGACAAATTGCACACAAAGTTTCTGATCTTTCTCCCATGGGATTATAATCCTGTCTAATTTTAAACACCTGCCCAAGTAGCTGGAACACCACAAAGCCAGTAATTACATTGAAATCTCCACATCCTAAGCAGGAGGAGATCCCAGTGAACAGACATGTGTGTGCTTTTTCTTCCAAGGAATGCAACTAACCACTTCAGAAGCAAGCTCCTGGGCTCACCCTCCACTTATTGTGTGTTTCTGTGCTTTGAGAAACCCAGGTTCCAGTCCTGCTCCCTCTGCCAGGGAGAAGTGTGTTCCCTGCAGAAGGAGGGAGTGACCTGTGCCTCCTTGCATTAGTCCTGCTACCACCATTGATATAAGGATGATGATACTTCCCTGTAAAGCAATTTCTGTTTAGCCTTACTTTTCTTAACCATGCTTGACATGTTCCTGGAATGGGCTTTAAGTAGATACTAATTAAAAGGAAGGAAAAAAGTGTTCTGTAAGTTTACAGTGAATTTTATGGATACAAATCTGTAACACATTTTATAGAGCTTTTATAGTTCCGTCTATCTTAACACAAACAAGCTTAGTAGTTTTTTATTCAGTCTTTTAGAGTCATCATCCAGGATCAATATATTTGATTCCTGATTTCAAAGCACTCGTCAACAGTAGGAGAAAATTTTCTGGATAGCTGTTATTTTTACATTGAAAAAACCAACAGATTAGAGTCATTTAGAGTTGTCTCTGTGAAGAAACTCTATTTACTTAGTGCTGGCTCAGTAGAAGTAGATTTTTGTAGTGAGATTCTTTCATTTCTTACTGATATCTGTGCCATATTACCAATATTGACTGTCTCCTTAAGTGTCAGTAACCCTTGAGTTGCAGTTGGATGCCATTTCTCCCCTTCCTGAAGATCTTCCTGCCTCTCTAGGTGGTCACCACCACCCTTTCAGTCCTGTTGGCTTGAGCTACTGTTGTATTTGCTCCCTAGCTTGCTCCAGTCAATAGTGTTTCACTGTTTTAATGAACACCTCAAATGAGTAATGAGTTGATAATACAGACTTTCCCTAGCAGAGCTGGTAGCCCAGTAAACTGTAGGAAATTTGCACAAGTTGCAGGTTGTGCAACAGTCAGGAGGGTCTGGTTGCATCCTCCATCTTCACTAGCACTTTGTGCTACTGCTCCATCATGCCTGCAGACTTAAGCCACTGCCCTTATACCAGTTCTTACACCAGTTAAAATTTCTAAAGGTTACAGGCTTAGCTTTGGTTTGAGGTTGTTACAGATGGAGTGTCTAGACTTACAGGTTTAGTTTCCAATATAAAAATAACTCCGTAATTTGGAACTAATGGAACTGTGAAGTTTTAAGAGTTTGTGTCATGTGTGTGGGTTTTTTCTTTTAAGTTGACTTCAGTTTGCCTTGTATATTTTAATGTATCTGGTGCCTATACCTTGAGAACATGTGAGAATGTTTTCGGTATTTTGGGTAATCTTTTGTACATTTTCTGTGGATGAACAGTGGCCAGTCAGCTTCAGGCTTTTTGCCATGACCTTTATTTCTGTGTTACTTGGAGCTCTGCTTGTGTCACTGCCACAGTTTAACTACTGTAGTCTGTTTTAATGGTGTCAGATACTGTCTGCTTTGGTTTTCTGAGGTACAGCCTCCACCCTTTCCTTGTCTAGTGGCCTGAGTCAGATACACTCCTTTTTCCACCATTTTGTGTTCTGTTTAGTGGCTGGGTTTGCTTTCTTGCAGCTGAGAAATAAAGTTCTCTTGACTAAAATCTATATGCTTTAGATGAATGAGCTCAGGTTACAGGGATAGGTTTAGATACGGTAAGAATTCCTTAAAATAAAAAGTAAAATTGGAAATAGTTACACTGTGAAGCAGTCTTGTGTCTTTTCCCATCAAATGCTGCATAGTTGCTTACTGTCTGCATTGTCACGAATGGCTGCAGATAACAATGTAAAACAATGGTAGTCTTTATGCATTGAAGTCAGCACTTTGAAGTAGAGGTGGGAATTGGTGTGCATATCTATCTGCCATACTAAACATAACCGTAAATTTTTGCTTTGATGACATGAGGTTACTGCTGCAGAGTTCTGATTAAATAAGAATTAAGGCTTTTTAAATACTTGTATATTAGAGATTTTAAGTTTATAGGAAACTACTCTACTTTAGGCTAGCCATCTTCATAACTTCAGCAGAATTTTATATTGCACCATATTCACGTCTTGTGGTTAAGACCAAATGTATTTCTAGAAGGACATAATTTTGCTCTTTAAGAATTCAAGCAATAGAAATTCCACTATGTCCCTTAGTAAGTCATTGATTAGCCTCACTGTAAAAATGTTTTGTGTTTCTATTTTGACTTCTAAATACTTTGTACAGATGTAGATTTTGTTTTTTCCAGACGTATTGGAAAACAAACAAACCAAACCCAGAACAGCTGTACCATCTAGAAACTTTCCTATATACATGCTTGATTGAATCAGTCTTTAATCTTTTGAGTAAGGCTAGAAAGAAATTGTTTTCAATACTTGTTTGTCATTATACAGGGAGCTCTTCTTCCAGAACTCATTACCATAGACTGATCATTCTTGCCTTCAGAGGTACAAAACCAACCAGCCAAATAAAAAGATGTACTGGAAAATAAATGTGTTTTCAAATAAACAAGGAAAGACAATTGCAAAGTGTATTACATAATTTCTTGTTACTTAATGAGGATATTTTCCCCAAAAACTTGGAGGGGTTGGGGGAAACCCCAAATATTTAAAGTAACCATGAAGAGAATCCATTTTATGTAAAACTTAGGGGAGTAGTTGCCTTCAAAAATCTGATAGTGCTTTTCTACATATATGTAGTTGTTAAAGCACAGTCATGCTGTGTGAGTGATTTGATTACATTTCTGCCTAAAGGTATCCAAGTCTTCCTATTTTATAAGTGTTTCTGCTCTTTAACCATGTTATCCTTAGATTAATGCCCTTTAATCCCTACTTTTGAAGCTATTGCAGTCTGTGTGAAACACTGAAATATTAAATGAGCCAAAGAGAGAATGAGAAAGTCATTCCTGGATGTCATGGATCATATTTTTCTTCCCCACGTTCAGAAGCCAGGCTTGCTTGATATATAAGTAGTTCTGGTGTATTTGTTAAATATGTACTGACAAAGATGGTGTAGTTGTCTGTATTGGAATTTGGTTTTGTTTAAGAAAAAACCTTTGTATAACAATCTTCCAAATAGGCTAAATTGGTTGTAAGGTGCATTTTTTAGAAAAAGCGCTTTAATTCTTCTGTTCACTGTCAAAAGATTTGTATACTCTTGCAGGGAGCAGGGAGCTGTAGCTCCTGGCTAGAAAGAGTTCACATCCTAAAACTGCACTTTATTGCATGTCAGTCTTGCACTTTATATCAGAATTTTTACAAGCAGTTATATTTGCATTATTTAGGGTTTAGTGGCCTTCCTACTCTGTCTAAAAATTGATTTCAGGAAGCTAATATAACTTGCAGTTTCTTAGCTCTTTCGAATTTCTAATTGTCTGGAATACTTTTATATTGCTAAGAAAGGAAGGACTATCTCTGTAAAAATTGTCTGTAGTATGGGAACTTTAATTGCATGTTCTGAGCCTTCTCTGAAAAAAACCCAAAAAGCTAACAGTACAAGTATCATAACAGATTCTTCTTTGCATATTTAAGTAATAATGTAGGCTTTACCTAATAGTTCAGAATTTCTTATCTTTGAAAACAATGCGAGTTAAACATTTACTAATCCCACTATATCCATTCCTTTAGGTAAAGAACAATCTTCAGGAGAGATAAATATGCACCCTGTCTCAGCAGCTCCACTCTCTGTGTTTAGTAAAGAATCAAACTCCTCAAAACACAGTGACCACCACCACCATCACCACCATGAGCACAAGAAAAAGAAGAAGAAACACAAGCATAAGCATAAGCATAAACATAAACATGATACTAAAGAAAAGGAAAAGGATCCCTTTGCTTTCTCTAACAGTCCAGCCAGTGCACGATCAATCCGTTCCCCATCACTTTCAGACTGATATCCATGGCTTCTCTGGAGTTCAACTTGCAATATTCTCAGAGTGCTTAGAAGGATGTATATAACTTTAGCTTCCATCTTTTTTTTTATGGAACTAAGAATATGTGAATTGCCTTAGCAATTCAGAACCTCTGCCACCTTTGAAGCCTTCTATTTGCATATGTGGTTGTTGAAATCTGATTCAAAAAATATGGTTTATGATTCTGACTCATTTTGTATTTCACTGTTCTCCACACCTCCCACTCTTTTTTCCATTTTAAACAAAGAAAATGGCCCTTTATGTAAGGGCCTCATGTTCACTGGCAACCCCCTGCACATCACGCTGACCATGTGTATTGCCAGAATCAATTATGGTTTAATCCTTTGAAGAATGTTAGAGGCAGAGTATGTTTTAAGCAGAAGCCAATTGCCAGGCCTTTGGTGTTGGGCTGTTTCCAGAGCAGTATTGTAAAACTAAATGTAGACCTCCTCAGAAGACAGGGATTTTCCGTAGTCTTCAGCTGAGCTGTTTCTTGCTTTAACCATTGCAAAGTAATGTCAGACTCTTAACAGTATATATAACATTTGCATTTTTCAGATACTAAAACTCTTGAAAAATTCCAAGCTGCTTTTAAGCTGGTGGTATTTATTATGGACATGAGCCTTTGAATGTGATGAAGTTCTGCATTTGTTTTTGGAATTTTAGCAAAATGCGTAATGCATGTTTTGTCCTGTAATCAGGCTTTTAAAAATCCAATAAAGTTTGTGAATTATTTTGACAGAGGCAGAATTTTTTCTTCAAATTTGACATTGGAATATGCTTTTGAAAGATGGTTTTGCTAAAATTTAAAAATATTTTTGAAAAGCTTGAAAATTAAAATACTGACAAATAGGTATTTCTTCCTGCTGAGGGGTGGTTTGCTTGGAAGCATTCTATATGATCAGCTCATGAATCCATTGGAGAAATACATTAGTAGATTAAACTATATCTGGGACTTGAAATGATGGATGCATTTAAATTTCTTTAGCTGTGTTTCATGCAGTGTACCATTTACACCTAGAAAATGTTTTATTTAGAAACTTAATTTTTTAGATGTTTTAGTAATAGAGAAAAGTAATATCTGCCACATTTTATCTGTTTTCTTTATATATATATGTAGAGGCAGTGTTTTATTTCCATGCACTGGTTGACTTCTGTTGCCCAGAGTTCACATAGTGGTCTGTGAGATGGTTTGTATTTGGGTTAATTTTTTAAATTTTTTTTATTTTCCCAAATTTCCATGAGTGACTGATTCTTCTTCTTAGAGCAGGGAGAGAAAGTTCAAGAGGGACTCGAGGATTTTTTTTTAAGCCATATTCTGTTTCATGAAAGTTAATAAATACTTTTATATTCTATACCTGCTGTTGAATCCTGTAGTTTTTGTAATAACGAGTTCTCTGTAGAATGAAAGATGATAGGCTCAGGTATTTTGTAATATGTATATACTTATTTTATTATTCAAACACCATATCCCTTTAATACTGCATGGATATTGTGCTAATCATTGCCCTTGGAACACATGTTAAGGTATGTTTGGGTTGGATTCAGACACGATGGACTTGGGCAGCATCGCAGCCTGTCCCCATCTGCTGCTGTGCCACATCTGAGGAAGCCCCCTTGGTTTTGTTCCCTTTTAGCAACCACTGCAAGCTCTTAGAGGTTAGGTGAGCTAAAGCTGCAAGAGGAACACTTAAGCACAGGTAGAATGAGGTACTGAGTGTGTTTTGGGCAGACTAACCATGTGTGCAGCTCAGCTTAGCACCCCTTGTGAGGCAGCGAGCGATCACGTGAGCATTGTGAACTGTGAATCCCAGGGAGAGGCTGGGAGGCTGTAGTAATAGTAATAGCTCGATGGAAATACTTTGAGGTGTTTTTCCCTTGGCTAGGGAGTGATATAACAGTGCCAAGGGTGTTTGTGGGAGACCTGGGCTAATAAGCCATGAAAGCTGGCATTGTTTGGGAGAGGGAAGGCAGATGCATTTATGTTTTAAAAATGAGGTCATGGATAATTTAGTCTGGTGTAGTTTCTACTTTTGGAGATGTGGATTTACACTCTTAGGCTGAGGGAAAACGTATTGTTCAGTGACACAGGTACAGACCTGAGGCAGAGCTGTAACAGGAATTCTGCCATCGTATGTGTTGCTGTATAACTTTAAGCAAACTATATGCAAAGGAAATATAGCGAAGATACTGCCAACCGAAAATTTGAAGTGGGGAGTGAAAATCTGAAAAAGCTTTTTCCAGTGCAGTTTCTGAAGTTATGTCATGTTCCTGGTTCAGAGTATCCATTAATGTCTTTGATGGAATACAGTGTTTGAAGTCTGCAGGTGGTGCAACATGGACAGGCAATGTTTGCAAACTGATAGATGTGCTCAGAAGTGGGAATAATTCAGCAGATGGCACAGGTAATTCAAAAGCAGCAAAGTGACAATCAGTAGGAATGAATGTGAAATACCAAACTCCAGGGAAAATGAAGTGCATGAAAGCACACCATTCCTCCCATCTTGTAAGGTGCAGTGAGGAAAAAAAGCATCTGGTTGCACAGAGGTGTGCAGCTTGATACTATTGCAAAAGTAAAAGTCACTTAAGGATTAATAGGAATTTTTTTATGTAAGATGTGAAAATAATTATTCTATCAAGTGCCAGTGATTTGGGTCAACACATTTTAAGAAATAGGTGGGCAAATAGAAATGAAGTAACATTGCATGTAAGAAAATAAATAAACTGAATATTCCTGGTCTAGAATAAAAGAAGTCTGGGGAGGGAACTTGCCCTTCTCATACCTAAAATATTGCTACAACAAAAAATGTTTATCAGTTGTTCTTGATATTTCCTGTGGGAAGGGAGGGATTAGTTTTATTCACAAAGAAAAAATATTTTTGTTGAATGTTAAGATGAAAAACATTCTAACAGGCACCTAATGATGATATGAAAACTCATTTCTTGCAGGCTTTTCAGCAGCAGATTGGCAAATGTCTGGAGGTGATGTTTATGGGATGCTTCACCCTGCCACAGTGCAGGGTGGTTTCTTTGATCTTCCCTTTTTGTCCGTGGAGTTTCTGTGGTGGCTCCCTGGAGGTGTCTGGCACTTGTGGGAGGCTTAGGAAAAGGATGTCTTTGCCTGCCAAAGATCTCACCGATTGTGGTTTAGCCTGGGCTTTTCTTCTGCTGAAAAATTGATGGCTATTTCAAAGTTTGTAACCTGACATCAATTCAAGTTAAAATTTGGTATTTGGATGATGGATTAAGCCCTTCATCCTCTCCACCTTTGTTGCCTGTAACCTATGCAGTTGCTTTTGGTCTGGGTTCTGATTTTTAGTTAGAGCTTCTGCTTTATAGTGCACTCAACTTAAAACACAAGGAAAAATATTTTATTTAAGTGGAGTATTATCCAAATACTGGAAGAATGTGCATTACACATATCAAGTAGAAATTAATATGTGCTTGAAAATTCACAAAACAGTCAAAGTCTGGAGAATTTATTTTGATATCTCAGTTTTTAACATGAATTCCTTTATTTTGTTCAATATAGACATAATACACGTAAGTGTAGGGCAAATATGCAATATTAAAATATGTGTTTTTAGTGTACGCTTTTAATTTATCTTGGGGGTTTTTCTTTCTTTCTCAGTATAAATATAGAGTAAAATGTCCACAATTTAACTACTGAATCTCTTAGATTTGTAGGCATGCTAAAGTCTCTGATGAGGATATAGCTTCTCTCTTTAGGTGCCCAGGTAAGCACATATTTCAGCTGTGGTCAGTCACGACGAGGCCCTGTCAGTCTGTCCTGGTGCTGGTGGAGGGAGGGACAGCAGGATGGAACTTCATTGAGCTCTTGGGTGATCTTGTACCATCTTTGAAGCATAAACTGTGCTGTCCCTAAAGCACTCCAGCTGGCATTGTGAACCATATCAGTGATAACAAGGTGTCTTACACTGTTTAGCTTTGGGAGATATAAAAGCTGTTTAGTTTTAGTTGATTTCATATTCACAGAAATATGATAAGTTTTGTAAATTCTAATACAAGAAATTTTTAGTCATGCCTTTATTTTCAGTTCCTGTCCTGTGACAGTTTATTCACAGAAACTTAACAACCCAGTTTTTAATGAAGCATCAGTATTACACAGGGGCCCTTAAAATACACAAGGTAAGTAGAAATGTTTTAGATGAGATTTAATTACTTTTGTGTGTATAAATTTTTATGTATGCATTAAAATATATATTCTTAAAATATATGTTTACTTCCTGATTTTATAATTTGAAATGGCAATGATATATGAATATTTGCATATGATTTAAGTTAATGGCAGATAATATTTAAATTCTGTGTTATTCCATAGTCAGCTGATACCATATAGTTTTTCTAAACACATTTCCAAGGTTTTCTTTTATTATTATTTTTGTCCTGATAAATCTGCAATGTTAGTAATCTTTGTTGATGTAGATGAGTCAGGATTTATTTAATTTGAAAGACTTCATATTTTACTGAAAAATACTTCCGTTAGTATGGTACGTAGGATTGGTAACCATCATAAAGTGACAGAACAACTGAAAGCATATTTAGTTGGATTTTCTTAATTTCTGAGTGAAAGGGAATCTGGGGGTAATGCTTGGGGCTGATCTGACAGCTTGTCCCTGCTGAACAAGGAGCTGTTTTTCTCCCTGCAGCTCCTGACCCCACAGTCCCCTGTAGGATTTTTTTGCTAACTGGGCTCTTTTGTGGCCCAATACAACTCTTTAACCTGTGAATAAAATTTGGGTAACTTTTGCAGTGTTAGGAATCTGAAACTTTCGGGCAGAGACTGAGTAGGCAGCAAGGCTGATGCCCAGCTTGTGGAGCCAAGGGTGGAGTGGGAAGAGGGAGGGAGGCGTGAGCGGGAACAAAACCCTCTTTGGCAGCAGCAGCCAGTTCATTTGGCTCTGCTGTTCCTTGTGACTTCGCTCCGAGAAAACAATACAATGGGGAGAATTCAAGTTTTCACATCTGTGCCTCTTTGGGAGTCTTAATTTTGTTGTGAATTGGTTGAGTGATTGTTTTGAATCAGATTCATTTTGGAAATTTTGGAAGGCTGGAGTGAGATAAGCTGACGTGACTGGCAGTAATTTTTTCTTTGCTGTTTAAAAAAAAATGGTCTCAGCAATAAAGGACAAAAGAAACCTCACTTCAAAAATTACTCCAAAGGTCATTTCAGGCCAAATAGAGTTTTATGAATTATTTTTATTCTTTTTAAATTCATTGTTGTTATTCTAGTTTGTCATATTTTACTTTTATCCACAGACTTCAATTTCATAAGGGCATTAATATGAAGCATTTCATTCTGAAAATGCACTTGATTTTCTAAATGTTCCTATATTTTATAAATAAAAATCATACTATAAAGTGTAAGTAACTGATGAAACTTCTAAACTAAAATATTCCTTAAAAACCAGGAAGGAGTTTGAAAGCCTTCTCATAGCTCATCTACCACACTGGAGTTGAAGCATACAGGGACAGAAAGTTTCTCAGAGGTTTTGGAGGTATTTGAATACAACTTTTTATGTTGATATGGCAGTCATGGAAGTAATTGACAATGCATTATTGTTTTGCTAGTTTTAGTCACTTAATTTCTAGTTTTATGTACAGTGAAGAACTGTAGATAGGGAGGAAAGAAGAGAAGGGACTGAGATGGTCTGTAACCTCAGGGAAGAGACGTGAAGAGATTAAAGTTGTCACATCAGCTCTGTCACTCGCCTTCCTAAGGCAACCTCTGCTGCTCTTAGGTATTATAGAGCTGCCAATGTCTTCACTTGTTTTCCTGTACCATTTCTTTACCTTCAAGTCTCTTTCCAGTTTATTGATATAATAGACATCAGAGTGATGTGCAAGCCTCAAGAAAGACAAATCACGCAGACATCCACTGAAGCACAGTGTTTAAGCTGCTTAGGAGCAGGTTGATACCCAGCTTTTAGGGTTTGAGGCTCTTGTCATGGTTTTTCATGGTCTGTTCCCATCTCTGTGGCCAGCAGGCTGCTACAGCTTATTTCTCTTCTTTGAGAACCACACATAGACAGACATTCCTTGTCCCTTATGGACAATTTAAAATTTCAGAGTCTGTGCAAGCGTCATTCGTGTGTTTGGAGCAGTATGTATAAAAAATATTTCTGCATCTCAAATGTCATTTTAAAATGTTGGAGTTCATATCTTTGTTATTGAGTACTTGACTAATTTCAAAATACTGAACACTTTCTGTTGCTTTTATTTTGAGAGTCAGATTTTTACAAAGAGACATTTGTTTTTATAGCACTGAAAATCTTCCAGGTGTTCAATAAAACACTTAGCACTTACAAACTAGGGCAAGACACAGAGGAGGAAAGAGAACAAAACCTTTTTGTACATTTCTGCATAGAAGAGAAATGCCATTACGCTGTAGGAGAACTGATAAAGGAATTCAAGGAATTGGTTGTTGACTACTGCTATGATGAAGAGATCTGAAAACCTCAGAGGAAAATAGTGTGGAGAGGGCAGCTGAAAACAGTATTCTCTTTTCAATAAAAGTTCAACACTTTAGTCGGAGACAAATGCATTCATATAATGAAAACAATGCAGTTGTAATATATATAACATACAACAGCTGCTTAATTTGTGGCCATTGACTTTGAGTGCTGTATTCCTTAATCGAGACCCAAGCAAGAGCTCCATTTCTTTTCCAGTCAAGCATTGTATTGTGACCAAATACCTGTCATCTAACTGAACAGCTTAGGGTTTTGCTTTTGATTTTCCCTTAATGATTTATATTATCAGGAATAGAGAAAGTTTCTAAATGTGTGGTTTACAGTTGTTTTACCAAAATCAAATATACTTTGAGGCTGATTTACTTGTTCTACAATAACATATATAATGGGTACTTGGGCTGCACAGAAACATGTTCAAGAATTGGCCTTTGAGCTGTATTTTTATAAATATGTATTTTTGGTTGTGGTTTTGTACCTTTCCCTGGAGTCTGAGCCAATTTTAGGCAATCAGTGTCACCATTTGAAGCAGATATTACAAGGCCATTGAGAGCTCCTTCCAGCACCCTCAGTTTGAGTGCCAGATTTTCTCATTCATCTACCTTTCTTGTACTTAAATATGATGGAGGTTTCACCTGGGGATGATGGGAGAATTCATTCTGGGCAGATTTTCAAGCTGGGATGATCCTGCTCCATATCCTGAGCTCCTGAAGCAACTCCTGACAGTTACCTGTCTGTTACAGAAAAAGAGGAAAGTTGTAGATCTGAGAGTTTTTTAGTAACTCATATTTAAAGTAAAGATGAATTAGTATAAGGCATCCATAATGCTTTCACTGTTAAGCTCCAGCTGGTGAGTTGTTACATGTCTAATACTTAATATTCTTGTGGGTTTGACATTCATTGGAGGGACATGACTATCCCAGCTTTTTGGTTCCTGGTATAATTCAGAATTGTTTTAATTTTTTTGCATCTGCAGAGTTTCTTCTGTAAAGATCTCTTTCTTCATTCAAATTACTGCTCAGGTCCTCTATTTTCATGCAGATTATTTCTCTGCCCTTTAAGTGGGGCAGGATAAAGTAGACAGGAAGCACTTGAGCTCACCCGACCTGCAGTGGTAACTGCCAGTACTTTTTCTCCTGCCCACCTTCTGAATCACGACTGATCTGTTCGTTGACCAAGACTGCTGCTCTGGACATTTCATGTGGCTGCACATGCTGTACCAGCACCCTGCCAGGCAGAGGAAGCGGGGCAGACTGGAAGGTGAACTGTTGTGTATCCCTCACAAGCTGAATACACTTCACAAACAAGGGCCACCTCGCACCCCATCAGCTCTCAGACTTCTCTCCCTGTCCCACTGCTCTTGTGTCTCCTCTCTACCTTCACTCTGTTTTCCTTTACTATTTTTTACATTTCTACAGCCTTAGACAGGAGCTGTTCAGGGTGTCAAAGTTTCAAACCTCATTGGGGTGAAGGGCAGAACCAGGAGATGGAAGTACTTTTATGCATAGGACGTCAGTACATGCCACCAAACAGTCTTTCATGCCCTTGAGACAATAACAGAGATGGTTAGAACTCCATATGCATGTGTGCAGGTGAGGGCACTCTGGTATTTATCCACTTTCTACATTCAAATCCTGTTTTACTTTTTCAGAGGTGTTGACTTCTCTGGTGATTTATATGGCCCGGATGGATAGCATTCTGCCCTTGGCACAGCTCTGGGGTGGTGGAGTGCACTGGGGAGAGGGAGCAGCTCTGCTGCCTGGCACATCATCTGGCTGAGGGTTATGCTGGTGTTCCACCAGCAATCACAGACTTTTTTGATCAAAGTGCAGACAGCAGTTCACCTCCATAGGCTGCTCACGTCCAGCACCGTGTTTACAGGCCAGCCTGTGAGCAGGCAGCTGAGCACCATTTTTGGCCCAGAGCAAAATAGGTAGTTTTGTTTAGGAGTGGGTATGTTTTCCCTTTTAGACGGCTAATCTTCTGTTAAAAATCTTAAGCACATGAAGTTGAGCTAATCATGCACTATGTCCTTTCCATTCAGAGACTGTAGATTTTTTTTATATATAAAATTTGTGCTGAATGATTGCAGGATTTCTATATAAATTGACTTTATGTGGCACCGACCATGTCCCTCTGAGTTAATAACACTAATACTAAGGTTTGATTCTGAAAGGCAGCAAAATCTTAGTAAGGCATAGGGAAATGAGAGGCCCCATTGTGAGCTAATGACCTCTGCGAAGGAATGAACATGTCAGCACTGTAAAAGGAGATACACTTAATAGCTTTTTACAATGGATGCTTGTATACGATACACATCAGTGTACTGTCGAGTGGCTTGTTATGATAAGACCATAATATAGAACTTTTCTGTTGAAATGGTTCTCTCTTCCTACTTCTTGGGAAATATTTATTCAAATAAATATGTGGGTTAGTGAGGCAACAGATAGTTATTTGTCTCTCAAGTGTGAGTAATGTAATATGAACAAGCATTAATGACCTAACTCCTTAATTTAACAGGAGATCCTTATTTTTCTTACATGCTAGCTTATTTCTTAATATTTTGGAATCCACTGCTCAGTGTGTGTTGTGTGTTCCCATGGGAGCTGAGTGCAAGTTACAAGCTTTGGATTAACTCTCAGTTTTGCTCAACTTTATCATCTCTTGGACTTACTTTGGGGCTTCTTCAACCCACTGGCTGGCAACTATGTGTATCTGCTCCCTGAATCATCCACTAACATCTGCCTGAAATAAAGAAAGTCTCACATTTTTCAGTGAACGTGAAAAGTAGAACTGGCCAAACCGTTCACATGATTCAGAAGTCCTTGCCCGATTTCGAGAAGAGACTCCAGCATGGCTAAATCAAAGCCTTGTGAATTTCTGTGTGACTTAGCACTTTGATACACAACTGAAGCAGTTTACATAATCACTGCCCCAGGGCAGAGGCAGCAGGAGGGAATGGACACTCTGGGCTCCCCCATTCCAGAGTCAAGTCTGGTGGTTTGAACTGACCCTGAAGATGAATCAAATGTGAAATAAAATCTTAAGCTAGCCCAGGGAGTGCAGGAGCTAAGTGAATGGATCAAGAACTGGAAAAAGGAATGAGTGACATACCATAAAGTCGAAGATCTGAGGGACAACAGGAACAAGGAGGAAAAGCTGGGCATCAAGGGACAGTGGATAAAGATGCCTAGACAAAATAATTCAAAGCCACAATCTACTGGGTTGTAACCAGAGGTTCAGGAGTCTCAGTGCTCCTGGGCAACAGGTTTCATATCCATTTGCATAAAATACATATTTTATTCCTCTGTAGTTATCAGCTACCAAAGGGATGGCAGTCTACAACAGCTAGTTGCCAATCTCTTACCTCAAGCAAACCTGATGTGTACTAGTGCTGCTGCTGAACCATGAAAGAGGCAGCACATTGTCAACACACCAGGAATTGCTTTTCTTCAAATTCAGTCTTCTAAAATAATAAAAAAACAAACCACAAAGTACTCTCTTTTGAGAATATAAATAAGGTCCATTTGAGTGGACATAAGACCTTACACCATGTCTTGGCATTCAAGTGTGATGAGGTGATCTCAGCGCAGTGTCTTGAGTGGGGAATGGGGCTGCAGGAGAAATCAGGTCATGCTCAAATCAGTTCAGTCTTGTTCTGGAGAGTGAATTCTGTTTCTCTGTCTCCATAGACAGAATTATGAGATACTGCCAGGTCATTTCAGCTTTAATTTTCAGAAAAGGTCATTTTTAAAGTCTGTTCAGCACTCAGCTTGAAAGGCCCAGCTCTGATTAGGAGAACTGCTGATTTTTGATGGCTTCATCGGGACATAATGAGGTCTGTGCTGCACACATCCAGTACAGCCAACCTCTGGTCGTGCCTAGCACAGGCTGTGGTAGTAGTGCTATATAATGCTATGAATTCTTGAAGCTGGGATTCTTGAAGTCTTAAGGGAGGCTCTTAAAATTAGTGGAAATAGTTTGTTGATGTCCCTGTGTCTCATCTGCAAATGGCCATAGTGCTGCTTTTACCTCAAAAGAGTCTTGTCAAAATATTTTGGAAACTGCTTGGACACCACTGCAAGGATATTTTGTTATCTTGTCCAGAGAGAAGCTTTGAATGGTGCTCCATAATAAAGAAGTCAGGAATTTGAATGCACTGGTATCACTGACTGCACCTGGCAGATTCAGCTGGTCCTGCAGTCCTGATGTGCAGCTCTGCAGTGTGCAAACAGCAATGGTGTGTGCCCCTTTCTTCTCAGCAGCATTTAGCATTGCAAAACGGATGTGTCTGAGGACAAGCTGGCATGACATTTCTGATCTAGAACGGCTCCCTGCCTTGGTTTGCAGTGTGGTGTTGGTGTGGGGAAGCAGATGGTGCAAGAGTGTTGTAAGAATCTCTGGCTTGTTGTGGTGGTTGATGTTGTCTGAAACAAGGATCTACAACACCAGGACCTGTGCAGAAAGCACCTGGATAAACAGGGCACACATGAGCCAGAGCAACAGACGTGAATCAGTGTCTTGCCAGAGGACAGAGCGAGTGGCCGTGGGAATCTGTCCTAGGTTGAGTGATTTGGAGTACCTTTTGGGTGCTATATTTTGTATTTAGGTGATGAAGCTGATGCCCTAAAGCATGCTGGTTGTTGCAGAGATATGAATATACTAATAAGTGCGAGAGAATTGTTGGAGAGAATTTGGTGTCTTCTGCACCATAGAATTGGTTGCTTTCTTGATCAGGTTCTCAGTGGCAGATAAGCACAAAACCAGCTGGGAGCTCCTTCTGCATTAGGCAAGAGGTTGTCCCTCAGCCGTACTTCAGGCTCCATTCAGCCTTGTGCTGCATGTTGAACACCATGTGGCCCCTCAGTACTGCTCACTATTTGTATTTGACAAGCAACCTTGGAGCTGGAATGAAATACAATTCAAGTCAGTGGCTGCTTGCCATCCCTTGTTATATCTGCCTGCTTTAAGGTCATTGAAAAACATTAGATGGTCTTCTGCTGAATATAACTGGTTTTCTCTTTGGACAACATTCCAAATTTAGCACATCCTCTCCGAAGCTTAGCAAAGCACTTTCCTGGAGCTGCATCAAACCTCAGCACTCAGTGTTTAGAGCTCAGTGTTAATGCCTGTTGGAGATGATGTTGTAACAGTTAGAAGGTCCTGTCACACTTTGAGTGATGGTCTTGTTTTCTTGAAATGCCTCTGAGCATCTTGGAGATGTCAAATTTTGGAATCAAACACTAACTTTAATGTAGAAATGTTCCCCATGGGCCCTGATGTTTTATCCAAAAATCCCAACCTTTGTATACAATTGTTGTTGATTTCCAGTCTAGGAGATTGTCTCAAATTCCCCCCAAATTTGGTGTCACAAAAAAAGCTTACACTTTTTTGCAGCTAAAAAGAAAGAAGGGCTAGGCATTAGGAGATCATCTGAGTTTGCAGACATTGGGAACCCTGGATTAGTGGCTCTTGAACTGAAGATTTATAAAGTGATTTTCTGTATTATGTTCCTTTTCCTGGAGGTAGACTGAATCCCTCTCTTGACAAAATGAGACATCCCTTTTCTGCTTCTCTTCATTCTGCACAGTTCACGCTCCCCAGGGATGGGAGGGGTTCCTTCAATGAAATACAAACAAATCAAGATTCAGTTGCTACATGGAAACTAACAATTAGCATTTCCACTGTTTGAAACTCTTTACATGTTTTAACCCTCTTATTCTTGTTTTCCAAGTGAGAAAATTGATTTGGCTCAAAATTCCCAAGAAAGCCCTGGGTAATCCTATCACTGAACCACAGAATTTCTCTGTGTAATGGAAAGAGCATGAGCTGGGGAGCCAGCAAGTGCCAGCTCCTGAATTGTTTCCTCAAACAGCCATAATGGGTACGAGTTCATTCAGGGAACCCCTTGGTTTTGTCATGAAGCGTGAACTTATCCACCACATTGTTGCACCTCCAGCTCAGAAGTATTTTGATGGAAGTGAATTTTTGATACAAAGTTCATATCCAAATTTCTTTGTGGCACCATGTGGAGGGTAGGATTTAGTATCAGGTAAAGGAAGGAATCCCTGCTCTGAATGAACAGCCCAGCTGTGTGTTACTGTTGAGCCTGTTGCTAATGTTATTTCTGATGAGGCATGTTTACTTACTTTCACCATGACTGTCCGGAAATCCCATGGCAAGGAATGTCAGAACATTTGCCAAATCACTACTTCACCCATCAAGCTGATTGTTTCATGTTATTCAGTCTGGTTCACATTAAGGGTTTGCTCTATCACTGCCTTTGCTCTTTTGGGGTATATTGATTACTTGTGGTGGGTTTTATAACAAACAGCCTTTTTTGAGGGATTACTCCTCCCTTCTCTCCCCAAGACTGTGGCATGTTAGTAAATAAAGAACTAATCTTTTCTACTTCAGACAGTCTGTCTAAGGCAGTTCATCCAAAGGAATCAAAAGCAAACTCCTTCCACTGGTTGATTATTATTATTGTAATGTCTTTTGCAAAGCAAGAAAGAAACAGCCTACCTATAAAATGGAAGGAATGTAATAAAACTGAAAGGGGCTTAATTTCTTCTCCCGACAGGTATCTTATTTTTCCATACATCCAACCTTCTGCAAGAACAAGAAGTCCTGCAAGCAGAGGGAGGCCGGTGCTGCCTGAGAGCCAACTGGCTGCATGAAGGGAAAGTTTGGCAGCCTGGGGGTCTGGCTGGCTGGGGGTGCACATGGCTGAGCCCCCCCACGCCAGCACAACCGGGGGGCTGAAGTCTCTCCAGGGGACCTCTCCAGAGCACAAGAGGAGATTTGACTGATACAGATAGGCCTGAAAGGTTGTCTCAGATCTGCTGTCTGCAGTCCCCATGAAACGCTGCAATGGACAGAGCAGGCCTTTCACAGCCTGGGTTTGGAAGCCTGGCATACTCCCCAGCCTCTGATTTAACAATTTCATCTGACGTCCAACCTTAGATGAATGGCAAAAGCATAAGGGATCAGAGAGAGTAGACTGTTGCTTTGCAAGAGAGAGGCAACACTCTCAGAACCCTCTGGAAGTTATATTATTGCTCTTGTTTATTTGCACAGTTCCACATTGATCCTGCTGGTTTTACCTGTTGGTAAAGAATGAGCTGAATTAATAGAGGAGTGAAACTCTGCTGGACAGTATATGCTCCAATAATTAATTTAAAAAATTGATTACTTGTTTTATTTCTGCTATGCATGTGTTGCATTTATACCTCAACTGGCTTTTTGTTGTGCTTCAAGAATTGCCAAGTGTGTTGCAGGTAGTTTGAAAAGGACACAAAATGGAACTGTGCTCTGTAAAGCCTTTAAAATGGAGGAAGGCACCTTGAAAAGTTGTCTTTTAAAGTATATCTGTGCTTAATCTTACCTTTTAAATTCATATTGGTCTCCTGGAAGGTGTGTGAGCACTGACAGTTCAAACAGCAAAATCCTACTTCAGTAGTAATTACGTTTTTTCTGAAGGTGCTACTTTGTAAAAGGTAAAAGTGGGTTTTACAGCAAGATATTTATGTGCTCAAACTTTTGTGGAAATTACTTTCAGTGACGCAAGAAGAGAAATTGGAAGGACAAGTGCTGTCACCTGTTAATTTGGGCCTAGGCTTGTTCTATGAAATGCCTCACTCTGAGGTAATGGATTTATGGGTGGGATGATAACAAGAGGCACAGCAGGCTGAGCCTGGAGGTGTTTTAATTTTTTGAGCCAAAAGGGGTGACAAGATTCAGCAGTGGTTCTGCAAATAATGGACCTGGAGGGATGCAGTTACTGAACTTCGAGATGAACCAAAGAAATCTAACCTGAAATTATGTTGTCATTAAGAGCTTTTTTGGGTTTTCTAAGTCAGCTCAACAGCTCTTTATTAATGCAGTCTGACATATGCTTATTTCAATACTGTGATCCGTAACAGCAAATTCCAAATAGAAACGAGAAACTCAGCTGAACTTGGCAAAGTGCTGTGAAGTCTGAGCTGTTTATGCTCTTTTGGCTACATGGAAGAGGATACAACTTAAACTGGAAATGCTCAAGGCCCTAATGAAAGCTTTCATATTTGAAACGTGGAGGAAGATTATGCTCTGGGTACACGCCAGAAAACAAGAGGGAGGGGCTGACACCACCTTAGCTGGATTTGAGCTTTTGTTGGCTGAGAGAAGGCCTGAGAAAAAAAGTGCATCTCTGTAACAGGAAATTGGGTTGCTTAGACTGTCTACAGGGACTCTGCTGTACTGTGCCATTCCCTGGCATGCATGTCATGGAAGTGGCTGAGAGCTGTCAAGAAATACGGTGCTAAGAGACAGCATGTAAAGAAAGTATAGGTGTTCAGCTCTCACCTGCCCCAGGCCTCTTCCCTGGCATCCCCTCACAAGTCCACTGCCTCTCTGTGTTCCAGTCTCACAGACTCCTGCCCTGTGCATGTAGACTCAAAAAAAGAAACACCACCACCTCATCCCACCCAACCCCCGCCCCCAAAACAACCCTGAAGAAATGGCTTCTAAACTCTTTGTTTAGTAAAAGGTGTCTAAGCAAGTGATCATCAGCTGAAATGCACTGTATAGGTCCTTGTCTCTGCTGGGATGTTTTGGAGTCCAATTGAAAACAAACTGACAGAAGTAGCATTGATGGTAAGAGAGCCTGCAAGAACTAAAGCAAAACCTCAGGACATGCAAATAAACTCCCATTTCTCAATATTCCTATACACTTACTTTCTGCTGCTTATGAGTTGCAGCATGGTGCAGCTAAGAAATCTGATCCCATTCCTCAGGTCCTGCTTACTCTTTGCAGGGATGGGAAGGGATACAGTGCTATTGACTTGCCTCCTTCATTTAGGCTGCTGTTATGTAGTATTTCATACCATCATACAGCTAATTAAATATGCAAACACTTATTATAAATTATAGTCTATCAGTGGGAAAATTCAGTTGCAGATAAGTCTCCAAACTTGCTGCTGTAAATCTTGACACACTGGCTTGTTGATGTGTGGTTAAAACTCAGCCGTAAATCTCTTTGTGAGATGCGGTGGGGCAGGAAACACACAGGAGTTTTTCATCACAGCAGTTACAAGGAAAAGGCTCAGAGCTCCTCGCTGCTGCCAACCCAATCCCATTGGTGTCTGAAGTAATTAACTGATTCCTATTTTTGTACCAGGGCTGGAAAGTGATAAAAAGAAACAATCAGGTTGCTTTTGCCTTGATTCCTGTCACTGAGAAGTTCAAACAGCCACAAAAGCCTTCATATGTTTTCACTTGAGTTCAAGTCAAACATGGCAGTTTGCAGTTCCCACTTCCCACTTTTTGATCTGGAGTATGATGTAATCAAACTGTTTGCATCTTTGTCTTAAAAGTAGGTGTACAGCTAACACACCAGCTTTGAAATATGTTTAGGTGCTGCTAAAAATCTGTCCAGGTGCAAAAATGGCCCAGGTTTTCAGGAAATCTGCAGTAAAATATTTTCTGTGTTTTTTGTATTGTAAAATGCAGCAAAAGGGAGAATGTGCATGGAGATATACAGCAGGAGGGATATATGGAGTTGTCTCTGTCTCTTCCGTTATTTGGGTATGATGCTACAATTAGTTAATACAGACTGCTGAATGTGGTGGTCCTATCCTCTGCCCACTCCACTTCTGGGGATTCCTGAGCACCAGCCCAGAGGCTCACCTTGGTCTAATGTGTCAGCTTGCTAAATATCCAGAAACCAAATCCAACCAAAAGCGGCGGGGGGGGAGAAATGTATTCTGTGCCTTTTGGGGACCTAAATTAAATCCCCTGGGAGCCAAGTGGGAGCCACAGATGGTGCAAGAGGAGGGCAGTGGTACCAGCTGGGGGCTGTCAGCCTCCAGACCTGCTGGGCTGTGGGTTAGACCCTGCTCTTGAGAATCAGTGGGGACCAAACTCCATGAGAGTTTAAGCGCTTGGTGTCCAGCAAAGTTTGTCAACAAAAGGCAATTCCATCTAGTAAAGGACAACAGCACAAAGCTGTGAGCTGGAGGCAGCTGTGATGCAGTGGATTTTATGAGCAGGTTCGGAAGGGAAAGCCAGCGTGTTTGGCCACTACAAGTGGGAGGCTGTTCTCTGAATGTACTGAGGGGACACAGTTACGTGAAAGGAGGCATTAATCAGCACCGGTTCAGGAAAGCTATTTGGTGCTCGCTTACATCCCTTCCATTCCATCAAAGCTCGAGCACTTCATTGAATAAAGGCATATGGGACCAATAAAGCAGATTTAAGGAGACGGAGTCCAGGTGGCAAAAGGGTATAATGGGAAGTGACTTATGGGAAAATGTTGCATTCAAAACTCTTCTGTTGGTTTAGGTGACCCTGTAAATCCAGGCCCTGCTTTTAGTCAATGGAACTACTCATGAGGGCTAAATTACTTATGTTGCAGGATTGAGCCTACTGAAAGGAAGACTTTTCAAGGAGGTCCAAATAAATGTTCAAACTCATGCTTGTAGTGTTCTTATTTTTTAGCATTAACCCAGTTGTGAACGCAGACAACCAATTTGCTGTAATTTGTATATTTGGCTGGTATGTGTTTACAGAGGGGAGATCTGGATTTATTTTAAAGAAGTACTTTGCCCCTGGCTTCCGCATCCTCACCTTAATCCCTCTCCACAAAAGAAGCTCAAACAAAACCACCATACCCTCCCTCCCCCCACTTAACAGAAAACTTGAAAGCAAACCCTGAACAGTGTACCTTTCATATGCACATAGGTACCTTGCAGTGAAATAAGAAACAGCAGAAGAGCTGTGCAATAACCATGACAGAGTGTGCAAAGAAAAAACAAGCCTTCAGTAAAATACTGCTTTGTTAGATCTTACTAGCAGAAAAGGAGTCCCCTAGAAATAAATCCTCAACGTGGTTCTCATATGAAAGATAATCCTTCCACGTTGAAACCAAATGTTTGAAAGCTCTGTGCTTTGTTCTATTAATGCCCATAATTTATTCGTCTTAGAAAATATCCCTCGCAGGCTGTTAGAACACTCAGTGTGGTACATCATAATAAAAACAACTTAGAAGGCAAAAACATTAGAATGAAAACAAAGCTCTGAAAGCTTTAGTGAATAAAGCCATGCAGGGGGGTCTGGAAAAAAGACACAGATGTTGTGAGAAATCAAAAACAGAAGATAAATTGTAAGCAGGAATATCAACAAAGCCCTGCGAACAAACTGGAGTCATTTTAGAATTCCCAAATAGCTGTATGTAGAACTCATTTGTGCAGCCCCAAACCCTTCACTGCACAGCTGTTCCTCTCTGCAGCATCCAAAGCTGAATGAGCCAGTTTGCTGTTAGGTTTTTTTCCCCAGAATTGAGTACATTTCAATGCAGGAACAGCTGTCTCTGTGATTGATATTTTCTCAGTCTAGCACTCATAAGACCCTAATACATGTTGCAGTTGGGCTTGTAGCTGCCTCTCACAATGGATTTTCCATGGGCTTCACACAAGATGCAAGAATGAGTTGTTCAGTCACTGGGAGTAGCTTTTATACCCCAACTGGAGATTATAAGAATTATTGTTATCATTTTCTTCTAAAAGATTTGTCCAGTTTCCACTCAGAGTGAGACATTCATGCACTTTGGAGATTCAACTTTCTTTTCATCAAGATGAAACTCCAAGCACTATAGTAATGGTGGCCAACTCACTGATCCTGAATTACAAACACTGCAGGATCAACCTGAGTCATGCCATGGCTGTTGGACCAACAGCTGCTTGCTGACACAGCAGTTGGTGAGTGGTCAAAACTCATCATGCTTTAAAAGTTGGTCTTAGTGTAACACCTGCAAACCCATGTGTGTCCAACTCCTGACTTGTAGTGGAACATCAGTCATCAGTCCTTCCTCTGTAAGCCTTTGCTGAAGTTCCTTGACTTTTCCCTTCTCTAGGGGAGGTTGGCTGTATTTGTGGCTGTGTTTGTTGTCTGCTCTCACCTATGGATCAGTGTTAGCATCTGGTGCATTGCTCTTTGGTGAAAAGGGTACAGTTTGTGGGGAGTGTGTAATTATCATATTACTCTTTATTTAACCTTCAGAACCCTTATTCCTAGTGGAATATCTCATATCAGGCCTTTATAGTCAAGTTTCAACACTGGACTTTCTGTAGCAGATAACAGCAGCCTTGAAACTTGTTGTGTTCCCTTCTCTAGGGATTTTATCAACTTGTTCCCCAGTTACAATTTGTGAGTTATTGTTTTATTTAATAAATTTGTACATCTCGCTCAGGATGTAGAATTTGACATAACTTGTACATATTGTACAAGACTAGGAGCTTCAAAATTAGGTGGAGCTGTATCTGTGTTAGATTAAAGAGATATTTGGGATAGGGCATAGGGATTGGCTTTGGGCAAGACAACCAGTAGAAGAGAAGGATAGGAGACGTAGAAAGCAACATTTTAGTGATAAGGAAAGTAGATAAAGGAGCTATGGTGTCAGCCCTGAAGCCAAGGAGCAGGATTTTGTTTGATGCTGGTAATACTCTGTTCTCCTCTGTGGCCCTTTTCTGGCCTTATCCAGGACTTGAAGTGCTCTGCGTGACAGCCAAAGTGATAAATCTATAAGCTATCTCAGCTAGTTCATGCCCTCTCAGAGGAAACCATCAGCCCATGCAGAGCCTTTTCATGTTGGTCAGGGAGAACTAAACTTTATTTTACAATCTTTATGATTTTTCACATATCCACACTTCATGTCCCCACACACGCATACCCCCAGCTACAGTTTATGGCCATTTCTCTTCCATCCCAAGCTCCCCATGGCAGATACCCTCAGGGAGGTGGATCCTGCTGGTGCAGGTTTATAGAGCTGTGCCATTGGATAACTGCTCGTAGCTGGTATACTGTGGTTAACAGAGCTCAGGAGAGGAAAATCAATCTTTTGACAGATGGTCTTGAGAAGCTCTGTGTCTGACGACTTTCCAAAGTGAAGATACGTTTTTGCATAAACTGAGAATAAGGGATACCATAACATCCCTCCTGGTGGGCAAAGTTTAGTGAAAATAAAACATTTCATGGCAGGAAAAATGTTGATGAACAGACACCATAAACCTCTGGAGTTTGCAAAGTTGTTATACAGCTGTAAAACTGCAAATAAAGGGTTAAGAACAAGAAAATATGCCAAGGCATTTAGTCCATATACAAGGCCACATGGTCCATTCAGATTCAGAAGGAGTAACTCCAGCCATGCCTAGAAGGTTGCTGGACAAAGAATGTTTTTTCCATGAGCTTAGCTCGCACAATTATGCTTGTACAGAATTACATATTTCTGAACAGTTCTGGCCACAGAAGATATTTCTTCATGCTCAGACCTGTTTGCAGGAGGTAAAACTAAGCCAGGTTATTGGAGCAGCAGAGAAACTCCTAATGAAACAAAACCGCATGAGGCTGGGCTATGCAGGGGGTGGATGGCTGGATTAGGCAGTATATTAAGTAATCCCCCAGGATATTTTTCAACTGTAATTCACACTCAATGATCAAATATGGAACAGATTAACAGGAGGAAGGGTTGTATGTTTCTTGTAAGTCACAATCTTCTTTTATTCATGCCTATCTGCAGTGCAATTTTTTTGAAGCGCTGTTTTTTATGATTGATTTTAGTGCTGTACTACCCATGGCATATTTTCTGCCAGTATAATTTTATGATGAATTTATTTTCATCAATACTGTTTAAAAATGAGTGCAGAAAATGCAGGGATTAAAAGGAGTTATGTTCAAAAGGCCTTTATTTCTAGCAGGCTGAGACATCTATAGACACAGCTTTTATAAATAGGATCTTAATGTTAGCTCCAGAAATCCATATATAGGTGCTCAGTGTGTGGCCTGGTTTAAATATAATGCTACTCCCTTTGATTGTGTGAGATCAAGAGATGTTCAGATTTATGATTCTGATGAGAACAGCTGCTTTAAATTTGAGTCTGTACAACTTTTCTCCTGTGTTCTGAATACTGAAAGAGAAATAATATTTTTTATCATTTTCATTAACCTTCCAATAGAACCTGGCCTTAACTACATATGAAAGCATGAGCCTGTGCCCCTCAGTAAGTGTCCTCCTCTGTGCACTTATTGTAAAATCGAATTCCTGAACACTCATTTCTGAACCTATTGCACCTGGAAACTTATCATTTTAGTTTTCAATAGATTGAACATTTTGCATTATCAAAATAGGACTTTGGTGTACTTTTAATTCTTCATCTGAGACTTGCAATCTAGTCTGTCCAGTTGAGGTGCTCCTTCAAATGGAAAGTAACTGCTGCCACACCTGAAAATTTCCTGGATGCAGCTATATACTTGTGCATGTCTAGCCCTGCCCTGATCTGAGTAACTTGTGCCTTGTTGCTGCCTATAGCCAAGTCCAGAAGGCAGATCCACCATCTCTGATCAGAGCTCACTGAGGATACGCTGCAGGGAGAGGCGGTTTGGTATTTTCACAGGGGTATGTAGTGATAGGACAAGGAGGAATGGCTTCAAACTGAAAGAGGACAGGCGTAGATTTGATATGAAGAAGAAATTCTCTGCTGTGAGGGTGGTGAGGCACTGGAACAGGTTGCCAGGAGAACCTGTGGCTGCCCCATCCCAGGAAGCATTCAAGGCCAGGTTAGATGGGGCTCTGAGCAACCTGGTCTAGTGGAAGATATCCTGCCCACAGAGCAGTGGGTTTGGAACTAGATCAGTTTTGAAGTTCCTTTGAACCCAAATTATTCTATGGTTCTGTGAAAATGCAGTGATGGCCACAGCCTGTAAGAGTGGTGGTAGAATGGTACAGATCCCCATTTAGGGGTCTTAACTAACTCTTTATACATATTCATTTAAAATTATATGTTTATGGGTAGAAATCCATTCCTAAAACCTTCAGGTCAGGCATCAGCTTCCACTGGTATCATTGTGTCCCCCCTCTGACTGTGTCCTGCCCCAGGGCACTGCCCCTGCTTGAACTGTGCTGGTTATTGTGCATTAATTCTGACAAAGCATTATCCAAAGCAATACTCAGTGCTCCCCATGACATATGGGGACAGCAGCGTCTGTTTTGCTAAACAGCCTCAATTTGTTTATACAGATTGAGAGTTGCCTAAGATTTATTTCAACGGAGTATGACTCAAAAGAAGTCAGTAGCTGTATGACCAAGAGTGCTGTGGTGCTAAACAGATGTAAAGATGAACCAAAATATTTTTAGATTGCAATCAATATATTGGGAAATACTAAATCCTAATAGTTCCTGCAAACCATGCTGACACAAGGCTAAGCAGAGAAGCTCATGCTTGTCTCCAAGTACAGGTATATTTTAACTCTGTAAGTGTGGAGAAATCATTTAGTTTGTAATGTAAACATGTCTTTATTCATCAGAGTACTTGTAACAATGAGTTTAAGCCCCTCTGCTGTAGAAGTGATAACATAAATTAAAGAATAAAAAGGAAAATTATATTAAAATGAGATGGGGATAAAAAGTTGTCAACAACACAGCAGGCTGCACATTAGCTTCTAAGGCAAGTGAGATGCACATCTTTGTACTTGGAATTCAAACAAGTATGAGAGATCACAGTGTTGGCAACAGCCTGCTATGAAGTTTGCTAGTTTCTTTCTTCCTCTTCTTTGGTACATTTTTGCTTCTGTTGCTCAGATACTTTGCTTCTGGATATTACAGAATATATGGCTATTTTAATTTGTTTGCATTTAGTACTTCTAGAACTCTAACTGGACTTATATTTAAAATTCTTTGACCTCACATGCAGAAATCCTGACATTGTATTTTAATATTTCTTGAACACTTGACATCTGCCTGCTGCTGTGGTCCCTGTGCATTATCACATGCTCTGCCTTTCCAACAGCAGCACTGTTTCATTTATGGTGCATGACCTATACAGTAGCTCCTCAAAGCTTTGATTTTATCTTCCTTTTGATGTTTCCTCTCTTAAAGGAATGATATTGAGAGAAGGGGCTGTAGTGAACAGGGAGGATGGGTGGAGAGTTTTCACAGTGAGGTTTGATTTTGTCTGGGGGGTGAGGCAGGATTTATTTCAGGACAAGAAATTCCCCTCCCCAGCATGCACAACAACACACTTTTTACAGGAGAGATGCAGGCTGTGCATGCAGCTGTGCTGAGGGGCTAGTGTATGACTGATGGACGGCCATGACCCCACTCCTGGTCCCGTTGTGACTGTGAGCACCTTTTAAAACTCCTTTCCTCTGAAATAAACTTACAATGTGATCCATGGTCTGTAAGGGGCTCAAAGACACCCAGAGATGATCTTCGGAGAGCTCAACCATTAAGTGTGAGCAAGCTGTACACAGTGCTGAGCATACACAAAGATCTCTTAAAGATTTATAACTTGACAAAATTTGTGTAGAATTTGGTAGCATTGGATGAATGTATTCACTTAACAAAGGCCATTCTTCCCTTGTCTCCAAATCCAATCTGTTGCTCTAGTGTATAAGCTTCAGATCTGTTTATGGAAAGGACAAATAATTTTGTTTAACATTTGCATACCAGAGAATACATCCTTTGTTTTAATCTCAGAAATGTTTGGTGTATTTTGCTGTAAATGAAAAATAGGTTAAAAATCCCAACTCTTTTCACCACAAAAGTGTCAGCACAAATTTAAGTTTGTCAGAGCAATAAACAGCAAAAATCAAGGTCTTACAAAGGAAAGTTTGGCTAACCTGAGAGTCTCACTGCTATTAACCATCCCTGTAAGCTAATAAAGAATTACTCTGAGAGGCCATCATTTCACCTGCAGTGTTTACTGCCGCATCCCAAGGCAGAGGTGATAAACTCCGTCTTCACCTCCCACAGAAAGAGTGATATTTGGATTTCACATGTGCTATATATTGACAGCCCCTTTTTTATATTCCAGCAAGTAAGAAACCTTCAAAATATTTTAAAATCACAGAATAAACTGATTTATAATAAATAAGTCACTCCAATGTGTTAAAAACCAAACGCTCTTCCATTTGTATCTGGATGCACTAATTTAAAATTATATGTGCTGCAGCAAAGGTGGCCTGAGCTTGAAGTGGCTCATAGGCTGGCTCAGGGCAGAAGCTGAGGTACTCTGGCTTTGTAGTTAAAGTCCTGAAAGCACAAAAAGCACTCCAGATAGCAGATTCTGGTGAAGGACTTTTCAAAGTGCAGAAAATAATCCTATCCATTACTAAATTATGAAAAAAAGCTCAGCACCACCTCGCTCTCTGCACATGACTTCTCTTGAGGCATCTGTGGCAAAAAAAGTTAAAAAAAAGGACATATTAAGCAAGCACCTCAGACTGCTGCATTTGAAAGCAGAGCTTCAGGACAGGGACATTTTCCATAGAGACATTTCAGGCAAAGGTCACATGTATGCATATAAAATCATTCCTTTGTCCCCAGCTGCCTCCCAATGGAGCCATTGTCCTGCCGGGGCAGCTGGCACCCTGACTTCAGCCATGCTGCTTTGGGAACTGAAGCCCAGGGTGGCCGGGCAGCCCTCCCAGGAGCCAGCCTGGGGCCAGGGCAGCCACCACCTCCCCAGGGAAGCACATCTGCCAGGAGCCTCTGTCAGGCCAGGGTGAAGCAAGGTTTCCACGTCAAGCTCCAGTCATGAAGAAAAAAGACCCACTGGTATGGTAGGCACATCTGCCCCCCTCTTCTCATGTTTTCCTGGCTTGCTAAAGTAGTCTTAAATAAAGATAATTACAAGCAAAGTCAGGCTATGAAGTAGCATAAATATGTTTTTGCAAAGTGCACCTTAGATGGGGATTTGGCAAGGAGGAAGTTCTTTCGAAGTGCATTCAGAGGTGATGCTGGAAGTGCTCTGATTCATAAGTAAAGGAGAAAGTATTATTTATTGCACAGAGAAGAAAATGTGTTTTAGAAACCACAGTAGATCTCTTACAGCTTGTTTTGTCTCCTGAAGATGTCTTTGAATCTTTTTAATATAAACTGCCTTTAATATATATTCTTACCTTATAGCAATATCAAAATTGGCTTCCAGCACAGATGTGAGCAAATTATCTTGTGTTTTGTTTATATTTATGTTCTATAATATTAATATTATGCTAATACCTAATTATGAGTTTTAAACTCCCATATCACTTGGCTTTTGATTTATATTAAAATTTCCAGTGTCTGGAGCTTCATTTGTGGGCTTAAAGGCAATCTGTCTCAAGCAGGTGCCTGTTACAGGCACTTCTCCCTAAGCCTTTTTCTCCAGAGGAAATATGTGAATTTCTTTAATCAGGGCAGTAACACCCCAAGGATCTGTAATTTTTTTCTGTAACTCTCTATGCCACAAATAAAGTGCTGATTAGAGAGGCAAATTGATAAGGAGGAATAAAACACTGCATGCCTGGTAGTTGCCTTCCATATGGTTGGACTCATAATGGGTTTGATTACTCTGATTTGGAAGTATTTATCATCAGTTCCCTCTTTTGAGTCTCTTTTGCTTCTGATTTGCTTCGACTTTGACTGTGATTTGCTTCTAATTACCCCTGATCTATGAAAGCTTCCAGTCAGCATGTGCCAGTGCTGTGCAGGCTGCTCCTCATTGCCACCACATCTGTGATGGGAACGCTGAACTCTGCAAGTGGAACTGGGATGCTGACTTGTCATTTTGAGGGTGTTGGGGTTCTAATGCTTACATGAAGGCTCCAGCCCTCCCCGCTGGATGTGTGGTGAGGCCTGGGGAGGTGGGCTGGGGACTGGCAGAGAGCACTGGCTGTGCCTGGGGGGTAGGGAGAAACATGGGGGTTTGCCTGTACCAAAAAGAAAGATGCGGCTGACTCTGCCCCTAACGTTGACTGCCCACAGGTGACCAGCTGAACTGTACAGGGACAGCTACAGACATTTTTAGATCCAGAGCTCCTCGTGAAGTCCAAGTCTGTGGAGATGTTTCCTCCTAGGAGGGTGGCCTGTACAAGATGTTAAGGAAACAAAATATTGCTCCATTTGTGTGGCAATATTCATTCTGCAAAATCTTATTTCAGAAGTTGTAATATGAAGATTAAATGAAGGTTAAACCGTGAGTTTAAAGTCACTGCAGCAGAGAGGTTTCCAATTATTCATCAAGGATGCCAGCTGAGTTTAAATGCCAGACAGATAAAGATATGTTAGCAACCTTCTTGAAAGCTGGAGGTGTTAATAGAAGTGCCCACAGAGCAGCCTCTGCCCAAGGATGCCAAAGGTAATTCTTTGACCTGAGCTGAACTGGAAGTGGAGGTAATGAATATTTGTGAGAGATGAATGAAGGGTGGTGGCATGAGACTGCCACTGGCAGCATTGGGGCTTGCACCAGTTATCCAAATGTGCTATTCTAAGTGCTCGTTTATGGAACTTCCCCAGATTAATGGACCACCTACAGAAATACAGCAAAATCTGCTATTGCTGGCACACCAGTAACAGAAATTGGTTTTCATGTGTTTGCAAAGCTGGCAGCATCACTGAGCTCTGCAGCACCTTGCTGGACAGGGGCTTTTGATCCTCTCAGCATCACTCTCCCCATGTCACCCACAGCAGCCCAGCTGGAATTCACCCTCTCTGGGGCTCATCACTGAGTAAGATGACGACTGTGTTTGTAGAGTGTGAGACCAAATGATCTCACAGGCTTTCTTTGTTTCAAAACCCATGAAACTGTGTGTGTTCCACACTGTTAGAATAAAAGATAACAGGGTCACTGTCGCTTTGGTACACAAAAAAGATGTAAAGATAGAAATAAATACATATGGGCTCTATCATCATTGGAGAACTATTTTGCTGTTGTGTACTGTTTAAATTCTGTGAGAAAGATTCACAGGAAATGGTCTTTTGTCATAGCAGTCTTCATATTTCAAAGTATTGAAGAATTGCTTACAAGTTCCAGTTGAAAGTGCTGTACATGAAAAATTAGATGAAAAGAGATTAAAAATAAAAAATAATAGCAGGTATACTCAGCTCCTATCCTCTTGTTCTAAGCCAGACAGAACTTTTCTCCTATTGCAGATGGATCTTCCTTAGATTTGTGACTGGGAGATTGTCAGATGCTTCTTCTTCTAATACAATTCCAATCCAGCCACTCTTTCCATTTCTGTGGGGGACTTCATGTCCTTCTTCCACACTTTTTATTGTAACGTGCCTCAAGAGTTTCATCCTTTGTTTATCTAATTTCATCATGCCTTGTGGAGATTTTTAATAGTGGATTGGCCTTGTCCAGCTGCCAGATGCCCACCCAGCTGCTCTCTCACTCCCCTCCTTCAATGGGGCATGGGGAGAAAATAAGATAGAAAAGCTCAGGGATTGAGATAAAGACAGGGAGATTACCAAATTAGTGTCATGGGAAAAACAGACTCAGGCTGGGGAAAATGAATTCAACTTGTTGCCAGTTTAAATAGATTTAGACAGTGGGAAGCAAATAGAAAAATTAAAGCATCATCTTTCTTTCCCCTTTTCCCAGTTCTTTATTCCTGGTTCCTCCCTCTCTCCCCATCATCCCAGGTGGCAGTGGGGGGATGATCAGTCTAAAACAGCCCTTTTCTGCTGCTCCTTCCTCCACACACACCTCCCTGCCCCACTGTGGGGTGTTTCCATGGGCTGCAGTCTTTTAGGACAAACCCACTTCTCAACGGTATTTTCCACAGTTTGCCGGGGAATCTCTGCTCCGGTGCCTGGAGCATCTCTCCTCATCTCCTCCCGTCCTTGCTTGATGACCTTGGTGTCTGTAGGGCTGTTTCTCTTACTTTTCCTCTCACTGCCTGCACCACATTTTTGTTCTACCTCAGGCACTGCCATCTTGGGCTCATGAGAGGCTCAGCCATGTCCTGCGGTGGTTCCAGCTGTGCCCAGCCCAGGGCAGATCCATCCTCCAAATAATGCGCAAATGTATGTGTTTCTGGATTCTCATCCTCTGATCTTCTATTTCCATGTATTTTTGACTATTTAAAGATTTTAACCTAAAAGTCTTCTAGTTTTGAAGCCATCTCTGGCTTTGCTGTCATTCACCTCTTCACCAGCTTTATGGAGTTTTTTTGAAGAAGTTTGTGGAAACTCATCCTTGACCATTACGTCATTTTTTCATCCCATGTCATCTGGTGTAGAAATATCATTTGTGGGATGTAGTCAGAGTTATTCCTGCCATCCTTCTAAAGCCCTCTGTCCCACAGCCATTGCCTCCTGTCCCCACCGCTGAAATGTCACATTTTATTCCCTTTACAGATTTCTGTTTCCTGCTGCTGCTTGTTTACAGCATGTTCAGCTGAGGTCCTGCCTCTCATCCCTGTGGTGGTCAAAAAACTTGGGATATATGGATTGTCTTGGGTAATAATGCTTTGTTCATGCAGACTTTATGATCTAATGCCAAATTTCAAAATTCTGGCTCTATATTGGCACATGTGGCATTGCAGGCAGATGTAGGGACATGGCAGGATGAGCTTCTGAGGCTGCCAGGCTACACATGCACTTAGCAAGGATGAGCCCACTAGTTTCCAAACAGGTCCATGCCCTTGTGTTTACACACAAACCAGTCCACTGAATCATTAATTTGCTAGAAACTGATAATTTTCAAGGGTACAAACATGTTTAACTGAAGAAATGATTGTACTGCTCTGTCCGTGCAACAGCAAAAGTTGTCAGGCCAGGACAGTTGTGCAGGCAGGACTCCTCGAATGGGATGCACAGGGTTTTACAGAGAGTCCTGTGCCAAGCTGGGACAAGATTCCAGCACATCCGTCAGCACTTTGCCAACAGCACAACAAAGCATAGTGGGGACCACTCAGGGACACCCCACCCCACACCCTGAGTTTTCAGTTCCTTGACTCCAGCAGCTGGGCACCGCAGAATTGCTCCAAACTGCCTTACTTCAGTGCAAGGCCTTGATGCAGGAGATTTTGATGCAGCAGGATGCACCAGCACTCATCACAAACACCAGTAAAAAGGGGAAAGACAATTAATTGAATTCCAAGATAGAAGTTACTATCCACAGAACATTTGCTCACCTATTGCTGTATATTTCATCCTGAAAAAAAACCCATAGTTTTTAAGTCATATTAGCTGTATGTCCCTGGTGCTATTGATGTATGCTGGTGTATCAGCATTGGCCTCAGGTGTGAGTGGGATGGTGGGAAAAGGCCAAAGGTGGCCTGTCACTCATCTGTATGGGGATCAGTGAAGGATGTTTGGGACAATGCTTAAAGACTTCACAGGCTGTATAAGGAGATAATATGGCTTGGCTCAGCCATCTTTGAAGAAAGAAGAGTACAAGTTTGTAGCTGCAGTCTGGTCCCTGAGGCAGGTGACAGTGGAAGTGCGTGGCTCAGCCCGGGAGAGGTACAGCTTCCTCAGTCATTCCAGGCATTCCTCAAAGGCTCTCTGTGCGTGTCCAAAACGAGTTTTGGCTGAGACAACCAAAAACATCCAGTCAATGAAAATATGGTCACTATGAAGGTGGGAGGAGAAAATGTCCTGATGAAACAATACTTTGTACACGATTGAGTTGCTATCACATGCAAATGCTTGTTTTCCTTTCTTTCCACTCTGAGGCTGAACAGCTAAAGTGGCAGTGAAGACAACACTTGATGACAAGGTTATCCCTCCAGGTGGGACAGAGAGAATGCTATGAGATTGGGTAAAATTCCCTTGGAGCTGATGGCCCTTCATTCAGGACAAATGTAAGAAGCCCTTAAGTGCCCCTTGGATGTCCAGAACAATAGGGTTCCTTTTTCTGCTCAGGGAAACAGCATTTTTTTTTGTACATTCCTTGTAGATAACAGGATTGTACCAAAGAATCCCAGATGCCACAATTTAAGTCTTCTTTTAAAGAAACAACCTTAAGAGTCCCAATCTCAGCTGGCTGCCAAATCCAAAAGGATTCATTATTCAGGTCATTTGAGCTTGACCACACAAATTCAATGCACCTAAAGAGGCTCTGCTTTTTTGACATCTCTTAACAGGTAATGGACTTGTGCAGTAGAGTACAACTGAAATAGCATTAGCAATAGAGCAGAGATCACAAGGATGTTTTTCTCCTTCCAAACCCCACAACAGCAGGAACAAGAAGGAAAGATTCCCTTTTGGAATCTCAAAAGCTCTGTTCTCCTAATATATTTTGTCTCTTTTAACTCTCCACACTAATCTATTGCTGCCCTTTCATTGCTCTGTCAAGCCAGCCCAGTATTCCCCACAAATGCTAGGAGATGATTGTGACAGTCATGGGATATCTACTGTGCTGTCCTGGCAGTTGCTGTTGTGCTGTTGGCAGCATCAGGCCTGGGTTTTGTGCTGAATCTTCCACCCCTCCAGGGTTTCCCATTCCTCTGCCTGTGCCCTCTGTCCTACACTCTAGCTGTACTTCCACCTGCCCTTATACAATGGGGCGTTGAGGTCAGCTTATTTGTTTTATTCATAATGCATCAGAGTAGGAAGCAATGAAGGCACAAGTTTTCCTAGTGTTTTTTTTTAATCCAGTAGCTTCCAAAACCATGCTGAATTATCTGCAGAATCAAGTAGATGCTTCAGCAGGCTTAGATTTCCAGCAAGCAGGAGTATGAACATGAAGTTATAGTCCCATACTCATTTTCAAAATAGCAGACATAGCTTAAGCTACCACAGAGGAAGCCTGTGCACCTTCTCTGTCTCAGTGCAAAGAGAACTCAGTTTACCCAGGGGTAGGGGTGATCCTTCTCTACTGACTTCAGCTGTCACCTGAAGATGTTGCTGCTGCTTCCCTGTTTCCATTGTCCATCCTGCCTTCTTTGCCCAAAGTGTGTTGTTTTGAATTGTTTGGTTTTTTTTAAAAGGTCATTTAATCACAGCCTTCCTCAGCACAAGCTGGAGAAAGATCATTCAGGCAGTAAAACTCCCATGCTTAGTGCAGTGCAGAGGAGGGAAACAGCCAGGCTGGACAACTCCTCTCCCAAAAGGAGGAAATGTTGAGTTTACATGCCTGAGCAGGGGCAGCAGGCACCAGATGGCAAAGCAATTGCCGGAAAAGGAGAATTCCCCACTCTCTTCACCAGAGCAGTAGTTTGCACAAGTCTTTTTTAAAAGGATCAATTCAGACGCCTGCAAAGGTGTTTGGGTCCAGTATCTTGGAGAAGGGTTAGCAATGGACAGTGAAAGGAGAAGAAATTAAATAGTCCCAGCTGTTTTGCAGTCTCTCTGTGGATGCTCAGGAACGTCTGTCTCTGCCTGGGAATCTTCAACAAATACAGCGTCGACCTGGCTTCAATCTTTCTGCTGTGAAAAAGAGATTTATGAGGGCGAGGAGCTTTCTGTGAAGGCTGAGCAAATCAGAGCTGCTTTTGCTCTACAGCAGTCAGGAATCATTAAACCAAGGAACTGTTTTTTTCTGAAAGTCTTGTTTTGCTAGATAAAAAAGATGAGTCAAACAAAACAACTCAGTAAGATTGTTTGCTTTAAAATAATGAAGTTTATTAATATTTAAGTGGCCTGAGTTTCCCTACAGTTTACTTGTTTTAATCCATTAATAAAAAAATATTTTTTATTCCTTTCCAAATTTTTATGCTGAAAAGGTGAAAAATTATTTGCATAAAACCCCTTGATAATCCTTAGACAAACCCATGCTAGCAGAGTTGCATATTTTTGATTGCTAGCATTTTTCTTCATTTTTTTACATTGCTTTCCTGCAGACTTTCAAATTTATTCAGTTACAAATTATTACATGGGTTAAAAAATAATCCAGCAATGGATTACATTGTTTTGTTGTTGAAATGTTGCTTACACTTTTCTCACCCACAGAAAACAGGGAGTACTGTTCCAACAGGATGTTTTTTCCCTTTGTACTTACATTTGTCTTCTTTTCACTCAGCTGAAATCAGAAAAAAAAAAAAAAAAGCTGGCCTTCATCTGAACTGGTGGTAACATTTTCAACTTAGGAAAATTTGTGATGCTTGGAAAGTGGCCCATCTGTCTGAAATGGCCTAAAAAAGCAAGATGCAATTGTTTTATGCTTTTGTGCTTTGCCATTAAAACAGGCAGCAGCAAATGCATGTTCAGAAGTCCAGGTTGGTGAACGTGTGTTGCAGTGGCACCACTCCCTGTGGGGCACAGTGAGTGGGGGGAAGAGAAGAGCTTGCCTATGCCATGCCCTCTGCTCCCCTGCCCACGGGATGCTCCTTCCTTACAGTGCCCAGCCTGGGGCTCTTGGGGTTTGGAAGCAGCAGCAGTTTGCAGCTCACTGTATCTCACAGACACAGTGTCCAGAGCTGAGGACCAGAGCAGGAAACTCATCCAACTGCAAAACCTGTCAACAGAAGGGAACTTTTTAACCTCTCCTGACTTGCAGTGTGGCCTAGGAATGGTTGGGGTAAGAGGATGGGAGTGATAGCAAGGACTGGCCAGTCTGCCGGGGCTGGTGGTAGACACTTGGTATCTGTATCCTACTTGTTAGGTTTATTTCTGTTCTGAAGGAAAAGGGCAGAAAAGCCAGTTATTTCCAAGGTAATGAAATACCTTACCCCTCTCAAGAGCTGGGGATAGCTTAAGCTTGTGTAAATCAAAAAGGTGTGTCTTTCAAATATGAGATAAATCAGAACACCAAAGAAGGGGTTGCAAACAGGATTAAGTTGGTGACAGTGTTAGCTGTGTTGCCATTTATGCATTTTTCTTTGAACAAAAGCCTGGACAGTTCCTATTGTATCTTCCTCCACATAAACATTCATGGAGCCACTCAGTGAATCAGATCATGCAGTTTACACAGCATTAATAATAGTTATTTTTCTTCTTCAGAGGATATCTCTTCATCATCAACCATCGTAATTTCTTCAGGATTTCCTTGTCTTTATGCTGGACTCATTGCATTTAGTAGTGCAGTCTTGCAGTCCTTATACAAATAAAATAGCTCTGCCTGCATTGGACTCATGCTCATGTGAAGTGGGTTCAAGCTCCAGAAGGGCCTCAACTTATTTTTTGTCTTAACTGCAACCCTGCCAAGGCCTGTTCTGTGTTCATGCATTCATTTTTCATGCCCAAAAATAAAGCCTTCATAGGGACAGACACAGGTCACTGTAACAGCAGCCAGTTCTTCACTCTTAGATGCCTCTTATAGACAGAACGAGAAGGAAAATGTGCCTATCTGGAGGCATGTCCATATTTATTGTGGGGGAATCCTCTGTTTCAACCTGGCTCCACTTTGCTTTTATTGCAGAAGTATTGATGCTGCAGAGCATGGACGTCCAAAGTCTCAACTGCAGGCAAGTTGAGAACAATATTCCTAGTGACAAATCTCTTTAAACTGAAATCAAATAGGATTTTGCTGTTTTGAAAATACCAGTGGGGGTTTTTTAGATTAACTAGAAAAAAAAATTAAAATACTTCTTTCTTGATCCAAGTGCCAGAAACATGAAAAAAATATATATCAATTTCAAACAAACAGAAACTCTTGTTGGGCAGATAAAACAAAGTAAACAAACAGTATTAATTATATCCACATTTTACTTGTAGGGAAGAGATTAGCACTTGGAATTTTTTTATCATTCCAAGCCTTGAGTTTGAAAAGCATGCCAAAATAGAGTTTGAGCTGAGGGTAAGAGTGATTAAGTAGGAGAGATATGTTACAGGACTATTGTAGAAGTCCCCGCAAGAAGTTTTACATACCCAGAGATTCAAAGCTAATATTCTACTGAAAAAGGTTCAAACAGGGTAAAGGATGTATATACAAGTTACACAAGGCAACTAGACATATGATTTAAGTCTGGAAGCCTGCTTTTTGCATCTTTAGCTTTTCCATCTTTGTGGGGTTTTTGGTTTTTCGTATGTGGTTTTGGTTGGTTTTGTTTGTTTTGTTTGGGGCTTTTTTGTTTGGTTAGGTTTTTTCTCATATAGCTTTAACTCTTTGCTTCTAAAGGTCTATGGGTTTTGAGGAATGTAACAGGTTGTATCACTTGTAAAATTCAAATAAATTAACAGTTGATTGTGTGTGGCACATACAAGGTACCATGAAACCTCCAGACTACTGTCTGGGGTAGATGGGTGGATTTCACACCTCTGAAGTCTATAGGTCTTTTAAAACGCCAGATGTGAAGCTGTTGACAGGCACCTGGGACACCCATCATAAATTCAAGCAGTGGAAAACAAGGATGAAGACCTGAATGCATATTAAGCTTCACATGAGCTGCACTAAAAACACATGCAGGCTCTTTGGCTCCATGTTTAACTCCTTCACATCCTCCCCAAAGATTTGATTTTTCACCACAGAACAGCTTTTATTCTGCAGTTGCTAAAATTTTTATAAATTACTACCTTAAGAAATATAATTTTGAACTCAGTGCTTGTACAGTACTTGTGCTGTTTCCTAATAATAATATTGTCCAGAAACTGACCCGGGGAAATGTAAGTTTGTTTGAAGATGAGGAAATATGTTAGAGTAGTGTTGATGCTACTGCTGTCATGCTGTTCATAGTGAGAGATGCAGTACCCTGTGTTGGAGTGGGTGCTGTCTTGGCTGCAGCACTGCTGGGAGAGACAAGCATTCAGGCACCCAAAGCTCCCCTCAGTTCACTGAAAACTTCTCTCCTTCTTCCAGCTGACCCTGCTAAAAGATGCTTATAAGCCTTGCTCTGCTTATGTGCCAGCACAAATGGTGATTGTGTGTGGAGGGTGCACTTGAGCTAAAACCCCTCCACAGGCATCAGAGGCAGATTCAGGAGCTGCAGTGTAGTCACCAAATCCACATCCCATATTGAACCACTGAAGCTGTCATATCTGATGTGGTATGTGGGAGAATTTATTTGTCTACTGCATTTTGCTCTCCTTTTTCTCACCAGGCTACTCACCTGAGTTTCAATCCTTACTCTAGTGAGTATGCAAGCAAAAAATTGTAAAAAGTGAAGACTGGGACTCCGATCCTCCCGAGTGGTTTCTCTTCTCTCCCTGGGAAGACAGAACTCAGTTTCAGCTAGGCATGAATCCAATACACCTGTATTTTGTGCAGAACACGTACATGAGAGTGAGGTAAGGAGGTGCAACATGCTCTGCAGGTTGACGTGCTTTGATGGTTGTCCTCAGTGAGTTTTGGGCTCAGCCCCCAGCCCTGTGAACCCTGAAGGAGCTTTGTATAGTGCTCAAAAATGTTGATGGGCCTATATGTGCCTAAGGCACTTGGTGCCTCAGGGGTTGGGCTGCAACAAACTGCAATTTTGAAGACTTTAATTTGTCCATGATTGTCCCTGAGGATCTGGCAATGATGAGCTGTCAGATAATTGGAGACTGCTGTTGTCGGGTGGTGTTTTGAGGAACTGTGGTGAGGAGGGTGTACTTTCATGAGAACAGCCTGGTTTGCATGTCTTTCCAGTCTCACAGGGTAGCGGAGGGCATGGTGGTGTAGCTCCTCAGCAGCCAGCCCTGTGCCTTCTGACTCCTTGACAAAGTGCAACTTTTATGGAGGTAATAACAAAAGATACTTGCAGAAGTCTCTGTAACTCTCAAACATGTACCACAGCCCAAGGGAGCAACAGTACAACCTTGCCTATGCTAATAGCTCCTTTTCCTACCCTGTCCTGCCTACTCACCTTAATGCACCCATATGAACATCTGTGTCCTCTCCTACCTTTTATGATTGGGTTGTAACTTTTTGTTTCCAAGCCAGCTGCCATCTTCTTGAAATCTATCACTTGCTGAAGTGTTTTGCCTCCAGCAAATAAAGAGGACTTCTCAGTGGTCCTGGTTTGGGTCTTCAGTGGTGCTCTTTACAAGTTGAGCAGATAAAGGTGCCTCCTTCTTCAGCAATTCTTGTATATTTTTCCCTGCATACGCAGGCTGTGCAATCACCAGACTGCATTTCTGTATCTGGCTGTAGCCTGGCTCCTGGGCTGATCTCTGCTGAAGGGCTGCTCATCACAGGTCATCGCCCTCCTGCACTGACTCTTTCTGCCCCTCTTTTTGTCATCAGACTTCTGTCCTGGCTGAGTTGATCCGCTGACTGACTTTACCGTCCTTTTGCTGTCCTCGCCTTCAAATACACTTTCCCTTCCTTCCCTGTCTTGTTTATCAGTCACTGCACTGACTGAGTGCCAAAGATACTTGGTTTTGATCTATAAAACCCTCTAAAGTCCATGACCATCTTGGTGCTGCCAAGCAGTCGGATGAGAGGCAACAGGCAGAATCTGGAACACAGGAAGCTCCACATGAATATCAGGAAGAACTTATTTACTGTGAGAGTGACTGAGCACTGGAACAAGCTGCCCAGAGAGACTGTGGAGTCTCCTTCTCTAGAGATATTCACAACCCTGAGTAACGTGCTCCAGGGAACCCTGTTTGAGCAAGGAGGTTGGGCTAGATGACCTCCAGTGGTTCCTTTCAACCTTAGTCATTCTGTGATAAAAATACGTTTTAAAGTCCTATATACACAGGAATCAGCTGTGCTTGTTATGTTGTGCCTCTTTGATTTTGTTAGAAAGACTCAGGGTGTCTTCCACGAGGTCCTCGACTCTTCCCATGCTCACTTTGGCTGCTGGAAGTTCATTTGGTTTCACAATGCTTGTATTTGAGCAGGCTTGGTCTGGACACTGTCTGAATTTATATGGTTTACCAAAAGGTTTTGTTCTTTGAAGTTGCTATTTCATGCACCAAACTAAGCATTTTTCTTGGCCACAACTATTTGTGGAAGCTGTGTTTGGAAGGGTGAGACCTCTGTGACACTTTGGAGAAGTCCTTCATCTTTCTGCCTTTCATGCTGCTGTCAAGCATCCTGGAGGCTTTCATCCTGGCCTCCCAGTCACCTGGTGTGGCTGCATCCAGCACCCAGTGCAAAGTGGAGAGGATTAGCTAAAAAGGCTTTTTTCTTTAGAGCCCTCTTCATCTCCAACCTCTGGCTCAGTGAGTAAACTTGATTTCTCTGCATTCTTTTCTCATTAAAAAAACTGCTCAAGAAAAATCAGTTTTATATAAGACTGTAAATACTGCCTTGCTTATATTAAGTCTGTGGAATAGCCTTTGATACCATTTCCCCTATCATTCTTCTGGAGAAATTGGCTGCTCATGGGCTGCAAGGGTGTCCTCTTCACTGGACAATAAACTGGCTGGATGGCCATGCCCAGAGCGGTGGTGAACCGAGTTACATTCATTTGGTGACCAGTCACAAGTGGTGCTCCTGAGGGCTCAGTATTGGGGCCAGTTCTGTTTAATATCATTAACAGTGATCTGGGCAAGGGGATTGAGGGCACCTGCAGTCAGTTTTCTGCTCAGTGGAAAAGGACCTGTGGGTGCTGGTCAACAGCAGTTGAATGTGAGCCAGTGGTGTGCACAGGTGGCCAAGAAGGTTGAGGGCATCCTGGATTGTATCACCAAGAGCATGGCCAGCAGGACCAGGGAAGTGATCTGGCACCGCCAAGGCCTCACCTAAAATCCTGGGTTCAGTTTTGGGACCCTCACTACAAAAAGGACATGGAGGTGCTGGAGTGTGTCCAGAGAAGGGCAGTGAAGCTGGTGAAGGGTCTGGAGCACAAGATTGATGAGGAACAGCCGAGTGAGTTTGGGTTGTTTAGACAGGAGAGAAAGAGGCTCAGGGCAGACCTTATCACTGCCTACAACTACCTAAAGTGAGGCTGTAGTCAGGTGGAGTTTGTTCTCTTTTCCCAAGTACCAAGTGATAGGATGAGAGGAAATGGCCTCAGGTTGTGCCAGGGGAGGTTTAGATTGGATATTGGGAAAAATTTCTCTGTGGAAAGGGTTGTCAAGTTGCCCAGGGAAGCTGGTGGAATCATGATTCTGGAAGGTATTTAAAAATTGAGAAATATGTGGCACTTAGGAACAAGATTTAGTGGTGGACATAGCAATGCTGAGTTAAGGGTTGGACTCAATGCTCTTAATGTTTTTTTCCAATTGGTTTTTCCAGTTCCGTGATTCTGTGAATGTTTGTAACTGGAAATGTTACAGTATGAATTTCTCATGTAAAATGCCATCTGGTGCCTGGTTTGAAGTTTCACATCCTAAGTTAAATAATCAGTATAATAGAAGGCAGCAAAGCCAAAGGCCAATTCTTATTCATGATAACTGATGAAGAGGCATTTCATATTCTGTTGATCTTGTTAGAGTTCCTGTTAAATGTGTTTCTTTTAAACCTTAAAACTTGCACTGAATTGCTGAATTCTTGGGCCAGTAATACATTATTTTGGCTTCAGTCCTTTCTATTTTGATGAGCAAAATGGCAATTAGTTGCTGAAAAAATTAATTGCCACTGATCCCAGTAGTGAAATTTTGCCTGAACAAAATGATTAGACCTTGGTTATGCTAATAAGTTCCTTGTGCATCTGTGGGATGGCTTCAGGCACAATCCTTATGACAAAAAGAACATTGTGCATCTGAGTATATGTTCAGTTTAGAGCTACTGGAAAATGTGTCTTACATAACACAGATGAAAAAGATTAGCAGTTTCAGAGTTGTCATCATCTATAGTTCTAAAGGACATTACAAAGGATGTTAATTAATTTAATATACTTGTAGCATGGACCAGAAAACATGAAATGAGCTTCTCCATTTATGTAAAATTCTGAAGTTTACAAGCTCCAGAGAAGTTACAGGAATGGAAACATGCAATATGTATTTTTAAATCAGTAGAAGTCATCCGTGATGCTATATTGTTGCCTTATTTTTCTGGGTGGACAATTTTAATATATGTAGGAACTTTCTTTCAAGAGAACTGAGGACCTGTGAGTTAAGAAGATATGCAGAAACAGCAAAAGCTTAGGATCTCTGAAAGTGAGACTGGATGTATTGGCTTGGACACTCAAAACTGGCCACCTGCTTTGAAAATTCAGTTCTGTTTTGCCTGGGTTCCTTGGTGACGCCGGAAAAGAGCTTGAGGCTGCTGACTCCCATATTTTGCCCATGAAATCATGAGTTTCATTAGCTAAGATACATAGACAACACCACTGAGTAATTTTATTTGTGCCACCTTTGGTTTCCCTTCTGCTACGGTCACACACTGCTGTACTTACCTAGTACTTGGGAGTAAAGTTATTTAACCACAGGATATACTAGAGGCTAAGGGCAAAAACTTTTATAGGAACAGAGAGTAAGATTTTTGATAATTACTTTTCTCTCGACCTCTATACTCAGCTTTTTCTAGAAAAATATTGCCTATTGCAACCTATTGGTTTTTTTCAGGCCAGCTAGCGGTGAAGTGAACCTGGCGATTAGAAGATGGGTCTTGAATTCATAGTCTCAGTCGTGCAAGTGCAATGTCCCGGTGTGGCTAAGATGTAGGTATTTTCCAGCTAATTACATAGCCCTGAGCCTTGCAATGCAAAGATGCAGCTACACAATGGAGTCACTTTTGGTTAAGAAGCTGCATAAAAAAGGATCAGTTCCTGGCAAAGGCTGGCAGGCTGATGAGATGTGGGAAGCAAAGAGAAGGGCTTTTTAGCCTCTGTTCTGTAAAGCTACGTGGTGGGGGAGTTATTGCAGCAGGTAAAAGGTACCTCTAAACCTCAAAATCGTATGTGCTTAATATTACAAGATAGTTTAAAGAAAAGTGTACTGTGTCTCAATGCCAGTATAGAATATGGGACAGGTCCCAAGAGAAGCTCAGTCCATCAGAGAGTTTACAAACTTTGACTCTGTCCCTTTAAATGTAATTGTTAGTAAACACTTTCATGAAAGAAGCTTTCATCAGAGAAAAAGAAGTGGCAAACTACACTGGTAAATAATGTGCGTTGGCAAATAATATTTTAAGCCACTGATTTCAACCGTAATTCTGTTAAGCATTATCATTTGTTTTGTAAATAAAAGTGCTTATCCAAACAGCCAAGCTTTCTGTTGTTGATGAAAATGGGGGAATGTGGGGCAGAGGGAACGTGTCCTTCCTTTCTGGAAGTCTGGGGTTTCCAGCTATTCAGATGAAACTGCTTGTGTTTCCATCGATACGAGCCTTGCCATGCCACAGCAGCACGGGAGAACAGCGCTGAAAAATCCCCCCGCGCTCCGAAGGGGTCTCCGGTTTGGAGGGGCCTCTGCTCTGCAGCACAGTTAGAAATTGGAGGAGCACCCGCGGAGAAGGAGACGAGTGCTGGAGCTGCCCAAACCCGCCCGGCCGTGCGGGGTCAGCGGCTGCGGGGGGCTGAGCCCACGGCGCCGCCTCACCTGACACCAGGGCACTCCTGCGGGTGGTGGCATCGGGATATCGTCACTTCGCAGACCCCAGCGAGCCTCCCCCTCTTCTTCCCTGAGCCAGATGGAGACAGTTTCTCGTTTAACCCCGTCACTTTTGCGAGGAGAATAAAGGGAGCAGGAGGAGCTTTGGCCGCCGCGGCACAAGCGAGCCCCGCTCTGCCCGAGCAAACCACATAAAAGCGCGCGGGTGTGTGTCTGGGGGAGGGCGCAGCGAGGGATGATGCCTGGAGCTTCTTGCACTCGGAGCTGCGATTTGTGAGTGAAACATGATGAAATCACCCCCTGGACAAATCACACGAGCCTGTCAACCTCACCAGGTGGGATTACTCGTAGCTAATAGCCCGAACTCCCCGAGCAAACAGAGCTCTGCGCTCGCTATAAAAAAAGGGGACGGTGCGGCGTAGACTTTTCAAGAATTCCCTGGTATGGCTAAGCAGGGCTGCATCCGCTCGCACCAGGTAGGGGAGGAGAGGAGCGTGTTTGCTTTTAGAGGAGGAGTAGCCCGCCTGTCCTGAATAAGTTCCTACAAAAAGGAGCGTTTCAGCTTCAGAAAGAGATGTTTTATTCATAAACTCCTTCTGGTTTGTGTTACTCTCCAACGGTGACGCTGTCAGCTGCTGCTCCAGTGATGGGAGCTGCAGTGCTGGGGAGCTCCAATGTACAGAGGACCCTCTCTGCCCTTTATGCGTAATGCTGCTAGCGCGGAACTCCCGCGTCTTGCCCAGTTGGCTTACTCTGCTCTTTTACTTTTGCAGGTTATATCCTTGTTTGCTTTTGCCTTTGGAGTAAATGTCTGCATGGGATTTACAGCAAATCGTTTTAGGAGATCTGAAGAATGGGATGAGGGCCCGGTCTCAGGTACAGTAACAGACATAAATTGTACATGGCCATACCCTTCTTATGGTATAGACTGTGGTTGGAAACCAGTCCTGCTCCATAACAGTAGTTTGCTTGTTCCTTTTCCCTCTAGGATATAGAGAAGAATAAATAACTCGCCGAGCCCGAGTCAGTTGACCTTTGGGACTCACCTATAGGTCTCCTGTTTACTTAAACTTTTGCTCTGTGTGCATGTGACTATGGACAATTTAGCTTATTTTAGGACTGAGTACTGTCAGTCTAACAGAGATCGGTCTCCTCAGCTCCTCTGGAGGGTTTGGCATGTTGCGTGCTCTGCGCAGTTTCCTTCTAACGCTAAGAGAAACTCCCTGATGAGTTTAAGGGTACTGGGTTTATTTTGGTAGCTATTGAAGCGGTTTCTAGAAACTTGATTAATGCTTTCAAGAGGCGCTGGTGAGAAAAGCTTTTGGGATTTCTGTGGCTCCTGAGGTCATGCTGGTTTGTGAACAGTAGACGGCAGACATCTGACGGCAGAGAGGGCCGGGAGAGGAGAGCAGGTGTTCGTGCAGATGTGCTGTCACCGAGTCCTCTGTTTTTCATATTCTTTCTACTTTTTCTTCCGAAGACAGCAAGGACATGTCACAGAAGGAGCTGTTGTTTGTGTTCTGGGGCAGTACAGGGTTTTGTGAGCTCAGGCATTATCCAAGTGGAAAAATGTATAAAACAGAAAAGGAGTCCCTTTTTTCTTTAAAAAAAAAAAAAAGGCAGGCTTGACTTGTGTCTCTGTTCTTTGGCAGGAGAAAGGAAACCTGTGGTCATTGACTTAGAGCTGGCTAACGTAATTGAAGTGAAAGGGTTTCATTTGCAATGCCCGTCTGTAATGATAGCTTGTGAATTTTAATTATAAAATTGTTCACCAAGGTCAGAGTTTGTTGTGTTCCGGGTGATGTGTCTGTGTCCTTCCGTCCTCCGTCTTTGAGAGGAATTGGTGTCTAATCACAGCCACCATCAGTGTTGCTGATCACTGAGCAAAGGCATTTTAAGTAATCAAAAAGATAGTGGCTGTTGCTTTTGATCTTTGTATCAGTAAAAAAAATTCTTTGAAAAACGGTTGGGGGTCTTTTGGTGGTGAGTTTTTTTTTTTTCTTCTAGCATGTTAATTTTAGAGTATTGTGTAGTGTGTGTAATAGTAATGGGAAGGATTTGCATTTCAAGTGTTCAACACCTGACTGCCAGTTGCTTTGATTCGCTGGTGACTGTTTAGGGCAGAGCTGCTCAACTGGTTTTTACTGAAGTCCCAAAGGTCTGATATGGGGGACTCATTGCAGCCGATCAGGTGCCGGCTCTGCTGAGCCAGCCAGCACCGTTCAACACCGCCAGGGCTGGGGCCGGTAGCTGTGTGCTGTTTCCAATAGCAGGAGGATTAGAGCAGCATTCCAGGGAAGTAGAAATACGGGATGGATCTCTTGCAAAAGGGCAGGAGATCGGGTCTTTTTTGTAAGTCTATTAAGAATTTGCTTACAGGTGGGATTGGCTCTGGGCCTGGCACTGAAGTAGTCCAGTAAAGATTGCAACAATGAGAGACAAAAGTAATGGAGGCTTTTGTCCACTGTGTATTTATGAATCTTGGTTCCTTTTATTGCAGGAAAGAAAAAAAGAAGTGATAGCAAAGAATAAAGTGTTATTGTCACATCTGTCTAAAGGAGACAGTGAAAAATTGCTTCTAGTTATACTTCATTACCAGTCCAGTGAAATGAAGTATCCAGAATAAAAGATTGGTATAATTCTGTTTCAACTTCACTCTTCCTTAATTTATTTGTATCCAAGTTTCTTGGTGTTGAGTTATTTATTTTAGATTGACAAGCCAGTCTTTACCAAGCATTACTGTAGAAACCAATTTGTTGTTTCTCAAGAGGTATGCCATGATTGTAAACAAATTTTAGTTTTTTAGTTTTGTAAAGAAAATTTAGTCTTCCTCTAGCATAGCATTCTGCTATGAGCCAAAAACAACTGCGAGTTTTTTCAATTCCCTTATAAATGCATGCCAATCACCATAATGCCTAACCCCCCTTATTCTCTCTTCACAGTGCACAGATGTATGTATATATATATTTGAGATGTTTAGCATTTGCACACAACAAATTATTTAATTGAAATCATTTTAGAAATTTTAGGTTAATTTATTAGAGAACCAAGGCTTATAAATGTGCTTTTGTAAGTTACTTACTTTATGAGCTTTGTAGCTGCTTTTCAAAATACTTTTGGGGAAAATGGCCTTAGAAATCTCTTGAACCATGTTTCTTGGTTGTGATAGGTTAACTTACGCTTTGGAAGAAGAAACGCTAAGGTTTTTCTATCCCTTCTCAGTGGATTTTTAAGCATGTAATTAAAAATGGAGTCTTACCTTTCTTGTACTGGAGTTAGGATATATTTTCTCCTTTATCTGACTTTTCATTGAAATTTTGCTCATTGCAAAAATGAAATGCATGTTCATAATATGAATATCTGGCAAAACTGGAGCTCCAGATGTTTTACGTAAGTATTTGGTTGTTCCATTTAAGTTCCATATGGGATCCATAATGACAAATTGTTACCAGGTAGTCTCCTTCCAGTAATGACTGTGTAAGCATGTCTGCATTGTTCTATGTCTTAAACACTACTGGAAATATATGGATTTTTTTTTTTAGATATTGTAATCAGATAAAATCAAAGGAAGTAGTTTGGGATGGCATTTTCTAAGATAAATACAACACCTTTACAATAGAAATGTAATAGCCTGCATGAACTAAATCACAAAGGCACTATTGCCCTTTGTAACTTTACTCTCTAACCTATGACAGAAAAGACAATGAGATGGTGGTTTTGAGCTTTAGTTGGCCAAAAAAGAATTTATGGAAAAGAATGTGAAAAGCTTTATCTATTAAATAAGGAGGGGAGGATCTTCATGTTGAGATCCCTCTGCCTACTGCCCAGGCTGACTGCAGGAGTTGTGGAGGGATGCAGAAGTTTTGAAAAGGACTTTTAAATTGTCTAAGTTTGTTCTGTACAAGGGTTTTTGCTAGTTTGAAAGTGCTCACGAGGGATGGAGCTCCTGATGATATATTTTCAAACTATTTTGCATGCACCAGTACCCGTGCCATGGCATTGTGCACGACCTGAAAAGCATGGTCTGGCTGCAAAGGCAAGGTCAAGCATAATAAACAAAAGAAGTGGTCTTAAGGTATTCAGAGCAATTAACCAAGTACTCTTTTGTGCTGTGATATGGAAAGTGTCCTACATTGACTCAGAAGGTGCGACTTGAATTTGCTAAGTGATTTGGGATAATCTGTCACATCAGTAATGAGGTGATTGTCAAGAGATGTGAGAAAATAAGAGACAAGGTAGGTGGCTAAACCTTTCTTGCATGGTGTGGAAACCCTACTTGCAATTAAAGAAGATGGAGCTAGAAGGGACTTTGAACAGCTCTGTAGACCTTCTCTATATCCCAAGACATGGTCAGTTATAACCGAAGTGATCCTGACAGATCTTGGCCTAACCTGTTCTTCAAAGTCTCCAAGCTCAAAGATTGCACAGCCTCTGTGGGCAATTTGTTTCAGTGATTTCCTGATAAATGAGCTGCTCTTTACAACAGATAGACATTCCTTGATCTGCAGTTAACTGTCTGTGATGTAATCTGCAGTCAGATTTACACCTTCTCTTTCCTAAACACATGTTGATGTGTTTTTTTGACCTCCTGAAGAGCTCTTCCTCTCAGCCCTTTGAAAAGGAGGGTAATGCCAGTGTAAGGGTTATATACTAGTGTGTGATACCTTTGAGCTCATAATACTTTTGATTTTCAGCTTACTGGATCTGTGATTATATATTACCTAGCTTCCAAAAGAAAAAGTCGTGAAAGAGGTTAAATAACATGGAAAAGTTTTCTGGTAACAGATTTTTCAGAAGTAATTGACAGGAAGCAGCTGTCATTAAAAATAAGGAATAAGACTTCATAGCTCTGAAAATTTGAGTGTTAGCATGCTTTGAAACAATTCTCATGTGATTAATTTCTGGCGTAGCTTCGTGACCTACTTGCATGAGCAAAGAAAATACTGGTCTGTGTCTTGCCAGTGTAGATACACAACCTTTAGCTCCTTGGAATTTCAGATGGCTAAAATATGGATGGCTCGTTAGGAGTATGCTTGCTGGGTAAGTATCTGTGGAGGGAATGTATGTGTAGGATGTTACTTGCCCTGGGTATTGCTGACCTGATTGAAAAAAGTAAACCACAGGAGCAGACACAGTTGTCTTCTGCTGCCTTTTCCAGCAGTCATGTGAGTGTGCCTTGACACTGCCGTGATCCATGACTGCAACCACAGCAGATCTGGGTTTCTTACCCATGATCTTGCTGTAGGGTTGATTTGCTGACAGGTTTATTCCCTGAAGTGGTTTGTGCTGGTGTCCAGCCAGTGTCAGTATCACTCCAAGGGAAAGTGGTGGAGCAGGAGTGCTGGGGATGGGAGCTGGTGAGACACCAGCTACTACAGCATCACCTCCAAACTCCTCCATCATCTTTCCCATCCATTCTCATAGTGTTTGGTTAATGCCATTTGATTTGGGAAGAGATTTCCCTTTGGTTTATGTGGAAACTAAACTTTCAGCTATGTAAAAGTGTAGGGGAAAAATATATAAGAAAATATCACAGCAACTCTCTCCTGAAAAAGCCATTGTGTCAGTTCTCTTAAAATCATACTGGTTATCATAGTGAAGTTTGGCAGACCTAAAAACCAAAACCTGACCTAAAAGAAAACAAACCCAAGATAATTTCCAATACTTAGTTTTTTAATAAGTCTTTCAAGGAACAAAAAGTATTATGAAATTTTCCTTGGAACACCTTTGTATTTAAAGGAAAACCTACATTCATTATTTTATTTCAGAAAATACAATTAACCCTAGAAAATAACACAATTTTCCATTTCATATGAGCTGCTATGTATGACTCTCTTATAGGAAAAACTTTTGAAATATATAAACTGTACCAAATACTAAGTTTAGAAAAGAGCAGACATATACATATCAGCTTTGACATTAAGGACCCTTGCTAATAGATTATTGAAGTCTAGTACATTATTCATGGTTTTCAGATTGGCAGTCTTCCATTTAGTTATACATGTAATAATATATTAATTTCTTAACCACTTCTACATTTTTAAAGTTTTCATGATTTGGTGCTCTGCAGAAGCCCACAAAAAAGCCTTGCTTTATTTCTCCATTAATTTATAGAGCATCTCAAAGTTTCCTTTCATGCTTCACATTGATTTGACACCTTCCAGTATAGCAAACCAAGTCCTGCTGTCTGCATGTAGATTAATTGGAGTCCTTTCCTATGCAAACTGACCAGTCAGCCATGAAAATGTCACTTGGTTTCTGAAAACAAAGGCCTGCTTCTGTGGAATAACCATAGCTCCTGGAATGGGGCCTTGGAGACTTCAATACATTTCTGCTAATGATCTCTTGATTGTTACAGAGGTAAAGCCAGGGCTGTTTCTTTGCAGGATATTATCACAGCATGCTGCTTCCTTTATTTTTTTTCTCCCCTAAAAGAACAACTCTTTTGGAATTTGTTCTTTTTTTTGTTTTGTTTCTTCAAGCAATCCTTCTCTTCCTTCTCCCCTTTCCCAGAGCAAGCATCTGAGGTTTTGCTCCTTTCAGTGGCTCGGGGCTGAGCTGCCTGTCCCATTGCTGCTGGCCTGACAGATGTTGCCCTGTTTCTTGTTCACACAGTCCTGTCAGATTCCCCCTGGATCAGTACCTCTGGCTCCTGCAAAAACAGGTGCTTTGAACTTCAAGAGGCAGAGCCTCCTGGCTGTCGCTGTGACAACCTGTGCAAGAGCTACAACAGCTGCTGCTTCGACTTTGATGAGCTGTGCTTAAAGACAGGTATGATGGGTCTCCTGTCCTGCACTGCTGACACCTGGTTCCTACCAGTGGTCAGGACCTGCCTGATAAACCCGCACTCCCTGCCATAACCTATCTGCATCTCCTCCTCACCTCGTCTAGCTGGGCAGGCTGAGCTCAGCCCAGAATGCAGCCCATGTCTCCTTACAAGGAGCAGTAGGCATGTGCACCTATTGCTCCTCTTTGCAGGGGCAGAAAAAGCAGGGTACTGTTCATGCGACATGAGAAGTAGATCTTTTGGTACTAAATTAAAAGCAATAATCAGTGTTCAGGCACTAGTTTGACCTCCAGGCTACAATTAAAAACTGTGGTAAAAACTGGGGGTCGGTCATTTTATGTCAACTGTCCTTTTTCGTCCCCAAGCAATAACTTCATATTGGAGGAATTCAGGCTCACTTGTGTTGTGAAGGCACCTTGGGAGCTGGGAGCATTGAAGGGTGTGGGTCCTCTTGGAGTGAGCCTCAGGTAACACCCTGGGCTTGCTACTCGTGCCCCAGACTCCAATTTCCCGTTGTCAGGATGCATATATAACACTGGTAGAAACATTTGACTTCAATTCATTGGGCCCTGGGGGATGGAAATACAGCAGTGGGCTCGCTTTCTTTTTGTTTTGGTTTTTCTTCATGAGTCATAAGCAAGAACGGCTTCAGAGAGGGCCATGAGTTATGTTTTACTTAGCATAGTGCATTTAAATTCTTAGTTATACCCTTCTCCTTGTGTGTTTGCACAGAGGTCGGAGTTGACACCTTTGTTACTTTTGCCATTAAACTTTTTCTTGCTTTATTGAACTACTACAACAGATGAGCAGCCAGAAGAGAGGTCTAATGATTAAATATGTCATTGCCCATGGATGTGTCGTGCTTGAAAATCCCGATTTCCTCAATTCTATTTATGATTAAATCATTTTCATAGCTTGGTACCAAAAAATGGTGAGCTAATGTGGTTCCAGGCCAAAAACTTCTGAATTTTAGGCTGATGCTGTTTCACCCCTGGTGTGAATGACTGAGGCTCTTTTTGAAGACTTTCAGCTTTCAGCAAGATGCCTGCTACCAAAGGGCAGACTTTCACTTCATTAGCCTGCTGTCTGCAGCAGACACACTTGTTCACTTATGGGTATGGATACCTGCATAGCCCTTGGGACTGCTGGGCTAATCGGCATATACTCCCACAGGCATTTATTCAGACAATTATCACGTGTATCATCTGTAAATATTACATACTTGTAGTAGAAAGCCCCAAATGAAGGAGAAAAGGGCATGCAAGACATTGCTCTGATGAGGTGTGGTTTTTTTACTGGGTGCATGTTGTCTAAACTGATTTTTAAAGTTTCTTTGTTGGGCCTGGATGTGGAGAGTCATGCTCAAAACCATAGGCCCTGTTCCAAAGTACAGCAATGTGCTACCCCTGAGAGAGCACCCAATTTATACAGGGCCTTAGATCCTAACTTCGTTTGCAAGATGGGAAGAGCTGGAGTGTTTTACAGGAGCCATGCCATACTTTTCCAAGAAGAACAGCTCTTGTTTTCTTCTAACTTTGAAGTTGGTGCTGAATCTTGCTCTGTGGGTGAGGAACTGATGTGAGAGTAAGGCATGAGTTTTCAACGACATAATCTCTTTCCTACTTTCTCTTATTTTCTGTGGATTGAACTGGGACTGTAGTAGTTTCGAGGAAAAGAAAAGAAACACCAGAATTCTTAGTTTGTGCTTCAGGCCCCACCATTTAGCTGTCAAAATCCCTCTTTGTCTTTTCTTCACAAACTTCTGATATTCAGATTGTACAAAGCCTGGAATACAACACCTGAGGGCAGCAGGAATGTTCTCATGTGTGTTGGGTGGAGGAGCCCACCTGCACTTGCAAATCACGAGTCCTTTTTGGGTTTTGGTTGACATACCTGCTTCAGAGGTTTTGAAATCGCTAAAATGGGACCATTAACTACATCCAATTTGAAGGACTAGAGTGTTGTCATTATGAGTGGATACTTGAGTGGATGCTATTTGATTACAATCTCTCCTTGCTTACAATGTGAATATTTTAGCTCGAGGCTGGGAGTGTACCAAAGATCGCTGTGGAGAAACCAGGAATGATGACAATGCTTGTCACTGCTCTGAAGACTGCTTAAGTAGAGGAGATTGTTGTACTAATTACCAAGTCGTTTGCAAAGGTACGTCTTTGGACTTTCTTCCTTTTATCTTTCCAAACCCAGTAGAAGGCAGCCCTGTGGGTAAAGAGTTTTATTCTAAAGGAGGAACACTCTCCTGGTTCGCATTTTTCTGGAGGAGGCAGGGGAGAATGTGGAATTGAATTTGTAATTTTCTGGGCACTAGGAGTGATAAATATGCATAATTTGTTGATCGTAGAAGAACGTTATCTCTGCCTGTAAAGATAAGACAGAAAGAGAATAAGCTTATGCGGATGAAGAAGAATTTAAAGCAAAACCCAAAAGTGCTCAGATGCATTTGCCTGCATCACAGGGAGAGCAGAGATATCTGATGTCTCAGAATGGAGCATTCCTAGATATGCTATCTCTGTCCCAAAGACCTCTCTCCACCCCCACCACAAAAGCCCCTGCTCAAACTACTTGGCCTAACACCTGTAGGCTTTGTTTCTTATGAGAGAGGAGTTGCAAGGATAGGGGGCTCTTGCTCGAAGAGGGGTAGCAGGGGCTTCACATGACTGCACTGGTTGGCAGGTGGGTGGGCTGTGAAGGCTTAATTTTCACCCACTACTCCACTCTTTTAGAGCACATCCTGCCTGTGTCATGTGTCTGCAGTTCAGACCAGGTCTTCTGAGCCTTGGTAATGAGCTCTACAGGCTCTTCTCTTGTGTCTCAGCGAGTTCTTAGTTTTCCTCGTTCATCACCTTTGCTGGGGCAAGGGCTAGTTTGACTTTTTTTTTTATCCACACCGTTTTGTACAACTGCATATGTTCACGGAATGATAATGGTCCAGATCCATACACTGAAAATGGGCTTTTTTGTTTACTTGAGTTTGGCTGTTGGGAATCCAAATGAAATATGTATTTTTCAACAAATTTTCCCCCCCCTTCCTAAAGAAATCCAAGGCTGAGACCACTTAAATACTGTTCAAGTTTTCAGTTCCTGCCTTTTTTGTGAACTCCCTCTCAGAAGGGTAAAGACAGAGGAATTTACATGTCTCCAGCTTTAATGTACATAATCTTTGTTTAATTGGCTAATGGCAAATTATCTCACATCCATGGAACTCTGACAGGAGTAAGCCTTATGTGAGAACAGTGTTTCCTCTTTATACATGCCTATCTGAGGATAGTGTGTTGGTTGTTTTTTTTCTTGGAAATTGTCCCTCAACCTCCTGTCATGGTCAGTTGGAATTGCTGGAGCACATGTTTCCTGCAGATCTTTTCTATGATGTTTTTTGTTTTGTTCTTTTAATTGAACTGCAGTTCTTTTAATTGTGCCAGGCCCAGGAAGCAGACTTGTTAGTTAATAATTTGTTTTTCAATTAACCTGTGAAAGTGCAAGTCATGAGCCACCCTATAGTCAGCATTCAGCAGTGAAAACCTTAAGAAAATAGTTGACTACGCGAAGTAATTTTAAGTAATCTAGTTCTGAAAGGGTATTAATGCTTTTTTTAGCCTGAGTCTCACCTGATCCATGAGCTGATCAGCTCTCTAAACCAGCTGGAAACTATTTAGAGTTGTTTTTCTTCCCCAGAATGAATTTTGTTTTGTGTCCTTAGCCAGCTGAATCAGTTCATGGAGACATCAGAACTGGGGGGAGGAGGGGAATTGACAGCCAGAAGCAGCACTGCCTGTCTTTGACAGATCAAAAATAAAAAAAGTTAAAATAGATGACCACTGTACCTAAAGTGTCACTACTGTCTCCTGTGGTCAAAACTGCCTTTAACTCCAGTTTTAAGAGCTACTTGTAGGAGTGCTAGTTTGAATATTTTTGTTGAATAGAATATAACCAGATCATTTGTTCAACCTTGTGAAAAGACATGCTCATTTTTCATGGGAAGTATGACAGGACAGTCCATTAACTGGAGCTAGACTTGATTTTTAAATATATTTTTTTCTGTGAAACCTAGAGCAGTGTCCACAGATTTTTTTAATTTTTCATTTTTTGAAACTCCAATGTGACTTTTCTGGCAGGAGAAACCCACTGGGTGGATGATGACTGTGAAGAGATAAAGGTGCCTGAGTGTCCAGCAGGGTAAGTGTTTTGCATGGAATTGCAAAGCCAAATGCAGCAAACCCAATGGTCCCCATCTCTGGACCTCTGCCTACTGCATTTCTGCACTGGCCCTCTCATGCAGGCTGAATGGCTGTGGGTTTTACTGGCCTTCACCATTTGTACCATTAGGCTCATAATTTGTAATGTGTTTGGCTGGGTGAGTAGTGTTGTATGATGTATGGGTTTGAACTCTGGGTCTTTGATCACCTGCTGCTGAGCTTGCCTGCTTCACTTACATGCATAGGGAAAGTAACCAGACTCATTTGAAGTCAGTAGAAAGGCTTAGGTTGTTCTGCTTGAAGTAAAATTCAGGTTAAGCCATATGTGAACACAGTTTGGGCCATTTTTTTTAAAATTGAATTTTGTACTTTTAGCATTATGTTCCTAAAGGAAAGGATTTCTAAATTGCAATGGAATATAGGCTTGACTTAGTGCGCACATGAGTAACATGGAGGAAGTAAGCACTTTTCAAGCCAGTTGTCTCTCTGTTATCCTTAAAGGTAAGCATCTACTCAGGTGCTGCGTTGTGTTGCAGCTCAGTCTGTGCTGTTAGGAGGATAGTTTGGAGCAGTTCTTCCTGGTGAAGTGACAGCTGCTTACCCCCGCAGAAGGTGACTAACATTAAAAGCCCAGATGCGTCTGTCCATGACAAATTCTGCCTGCTTGCAGTCAGCTCTCAGTAGCAAATAAAAAAAGTAAAAACATGAAATACTATCATCTTTAGTATGTGAGAGTGAGCTGTGTCTCACAGAGCTCACTGAAAATGCCACATAGGCTTCTGTTTGTGAAGAGAGAAAACCAGCTGTCATGAGCCATGTGGTTTTTAACTACATACTGTGTGCTAGGGTGGGTACTCATGTATACTATTATTTTTCCTTCTACATGTGCTTCCATAAGCCCTTGCCTTTATGGGCTATATGTTTTTAGCTGCTCAGGGAAGATGACTTTTGGGCTTTATGTCAGGCCTTCCACTGACTATGAGGGAACACTGGATGTTACTAAACATGAGGATTATCAGTTTCCACTGGTCTGTTAAGTATGCTAAAGATGATAGATGTGTAATACGTATACTTCAGATTCTCTGGAGTTCCAGTGAGCAAGTGGAAATAAAAAAAAAACAACTTTGAAATGCTGCCTTATACTGCTGCTGCTTTTGCTTTTAGCTTCGTTCGTCCTCCTTTGATCATCTTCTCTGTTGATGGTTTCCGTGCATCATATATGAAGAAAGGGAACAAGGTCATGCCCAATATTGAAAAACTGAGTGAGTACATCTCTTTACCTATAATAAATGGAAGAGAGTACCTTGCAGCCCAGTTGTTTTCTTTGTTCATTGAGCAAAAGGTCAGCATGGAGCTGAAATGGCAGAAGTCCTCTTTGGTTTAGATGGTATCAGCTGGTGACTTGAAAGCAAGCTGGTTAACACAGCACACAGAGGAGTGGGAAGAGCTGCTGCTTTGGGAAATGCTGCTCAGAATTGGTGACCTTCATGTGGTTTTGTCAGCAAAGAAATTAATTTTCAGTACAAAATACGTGTCATGCACTCTTAGTAGGCTAGTTGGAAGGTGCCCACAAATTTTTCCCCTTGATTCAAAAATGTCAGAGGTATGGATAAATAACTGCAGAAGCTCTGGTGGATGCCAGTTAACTGACTGGGGCTTTGCCCTACACTCATCTCTGGGGGAATGTACCTGGAATTCCACCTGGGATTGTGGAATACTGGATGCACTGCCTATTTGAGCCTCTGTATAGCATGGTAGTTGAAAGGTGCCCATACCCTTGAAAGGTGTTGGGTTTTTTTATCCCCTGCATGTGTGCTGGCCCTTCTATTTGTGTAGCTGTCTGTGATTGGGCTTGATGATCTTAAAAGTCCTTTCCAACTTTAAATGATTCTGTGATGTGGGGGCTGAGGTCAAAGCCTATTGTGAAATTGTAGCTTTAGTGTATTCATTACATAAGATAAACCTGTGTTTTCTTACATTGTTTTACTTAACAAAGTATTTTCAATGACTCTGGATGGAGAGTAACTCAGAAAACAGTCTGTGGGAATGTAGCTGGTTCTGTAATCATCTGGCTACATTATTTTAGTTGCTTATTGTGAAGTATGAAGAGTGCATGAGTAGATTTACTACTGCCCCCACTGTTGACCACTGTTAAACAGCAGAATGTTCATTTAAATTGGTTAAAATTTAACTAGTTTCTGCATAATTTTGAGTCACAGAAATTGCTTTCTGGTTTTGTTTTCTGTGTCTGAGAGCTTCGCTTTCTCATGTTTGCATTTGCTATTGATTTTTCAGGATCTTGTGGAACACATTCTCCTTACATGCGACCTGTCTACCCTACAAAAACCTTCCCCAACTTGTATACACTTGCTACTGTAAGTCCCTGGGAAAAGTATTTTTGATGATAAAATATTGTACTGGAGTAGAAATGTGGGTTGTGGGAAGCAAGATTATAAAAAAAAAAACAACTAAAAAAACCCAAAAAACCCCACAAAACAACACCAAATTGCTTCGCTGTCCCTCCTTTTTGGTCTTTAGTTATGTTAAGTATTTTCTTCAGTATTTTGAAGTGCTGAGATGGAGTGTATCTCACCATTTATACATTGTCACAGTGTTCCTATGCTTTCTTATGCCTGCTTTGGCAGTTATTTGTACTGCTGTGTAATTACAGGTCAAAGTTTTCCGAGGGGGAGGAAAACCACCCCTGAAATCCTACCCGGAATACAACCAGCAGTTGTTCCTTCAGTGGAGCAGCTGAAGTCAGTGGGGCTGACTGAGCAGTCAGCTTACAATTTACAGCTGCTGAGTGTGTCTGGATGCTGTCTTGGCGCTGCAGTAAAATGAGCCATCACACACCCCTGTGGCAGGGCTGGCAGCCAGGCTGTCCCCACACAGGCAGGCACACACCCCTCTGTGACACTGACACTGCTTCCAAAGCTGCCTAAGGGATTCTCTACCTACAACTGCAATTTTTTTCCCCTTTTTTTTATGAAGCCACTGCACAAATGTTAAGTGGACAAGAAAGGAGGGGATGGGGAAAAGAATAGGTGGGAATGGGAGAGGGCTGAGAGAAGAGCAGAAACTTAAACTGCATTTACTGCAGAACACATTGTTTGCCATGGCCTGCCTCAGTTATTTTCTTGGAAATAACTTATCTCACAGAGCCTCTCATGAAGATAATACATTAAAAAATGGAAATACTAAATGTTACTTTTGCACTTACAGAATGAATTGCCATGTCCAGAAAGAGCATTCATGAAGAGGAACTGAAAGCACAAATCAATCTTTTCATACATTGCTTTTTCTTTGATGGCCTCAAACTAACTTTTAACTGGTGTGAAAAACTTTAAAGTATCAAGTAATAGGCGTTTTTGTGCTTTTTAGAACAATTCAGTCATCTGCTTTCATTACTAGAGCCAGTTTTAAATGTTATTATCTGAAAGTAAAAACTTTTTTTGGTGTGTAATTACAAAGATACTTTTTAAAAATAATTTAGTGGTATTTGCAGAGAGCTATGAAGAACTGCATTTGTGTGCATTAGGGTTTAACTAATTAATCTACTTTTGCACAAAGGGACTCTATCCTGAATCACATGGGATTGTTGGCAATTCGATGTATGACCCAGTGTTTGATGCCAGCTTCAGTCTTCGAGGGCGAGAGAAATTCAATCACAGATGGTGGGGAGGTCAACCAGTAAGTTTCAGATTCCCTCCTCCTCCTTTTCTCCTTCTCCCCTCCCCCTGTGCTATGGAACATAGCCAATAATAATAATTAGAAAAATACATATGTGAACAATTTTTACCTAATCCCCCCCCCACCCCACACACCCTGGCTGGCCCTCTGTCTATCAGTTTAATGTAATGTTTTGAGTGGGCTTTTGCTTTTCAGAATAATAAATCCATTGACTATGGAAAGGTACTTGCATTGATAAGTCTAAATTAGATGCGGCTGGGGAAAAAAAACCCCTCACTTGAGGCAGCAGTATAACACTATGTTTTTGTTACCATGGCATCATGTTTCTTTTTCATTATGGGTTTCTCAGGGTTTTGTCCTCGTAATGTTCTTGAGCAGTTTTAGTATAAATGTTCTGTGAGCATAGCATGGCACAATTTCATAATTATTATTTAAGTCCACAAATGATCACTGTTACATGACTCACTGCAGGGGCTGTGGAATCTTGGGAATTAATTTCTGCCTTAAGCTCAGCAGCAGAGGCTGAACTAGGTCCCCTCTCTTAAATTAGCGTTGGGCTTGGTTTCTCTAATTCTGAATCCTTATTCTGGGAAAAGAAATGGACTCCTTTAAAGTATTTTGTGTTACTACAGCTAAGACAGTCCCCTTGCTTCTGCTGCACTTTCTCCTATTAGTGCATGCTGTGGTGGCTTGCTTTGTCAACAAAAGTGGGATTAAATTAAAGTAGTAAGTTTTAGGTGCAAGCAGCCAAGGTGCATGCACATTTCATTGCACTGATTGCTTAGGGATCTATAATTTAAATGCTCTCTGACCAATTAACCTCACAAGAGTGAGGTTATAGAGGTGAGAAAATCGGAAAGAGTTTGGAAACACCATAATCTGTCATTTTTGTTTGCTAAATGAATCAGTATCTTCCCCTGAATCTCTTAAGATAGAAATATCCCAAGAGACTTAAGGAAGTTACTCAGATGGTTTTAGGGTGTGTGTGTTATTTCTCTGCATGTGGTTTTAGTCTGCAACAAATGTGAGAAATGAAAATTCAGGGCTGCAGGCAGATGTGTCTGACTGTAGCTGAGCCAGAATGAGGTATCTTGTGCTCTTGTAAAATCTGTTGGTGAGCCTTGTCTGTCTATGACCTGGGTTTGGCATGGGTTGTGTGGAGAGGAGAGGGTGAATTGAGATCATAGACAATCCTGTGGCTCAGCTGCTGTGTGACAACTTGTTGGGCAGCTGTAATTTAATTTTGCACTTTTAATTCTCTTTTAATGCTGCATCTTACCTTAATCATTATTATTTAGGAATTAGTGGAGAATGAACTGTATGGATTTGTACAAATGTCTCTTTTTAAACTGTAGTGTTTTAAATAAGTACAGTATAAGTCTTTGAATACTTCATCACCTGCTGTGTTGCGTGGGGAGCATTGTTGATTCCAACACCTAACTGTTAGCAACACCTATGCTACTCCAGAGAATGCAAGATTTCCTGGATTGTAAAAAAGGATCAGGAAAAATGTCATCTGAGAAGAGTTTAGGAAAATTAAACAATAGATGACCATATGGTGGATGAAATTCTCAGAGGATGAGGGGGGTGTTGCATACCCAAGTAGGGATGATAATAAACCAGCTGATCTGAAGAATTTTTAAAAAGGAATAACAAACTAATCATGTAATAAACTGGAAATGTCTTTGGAAAATTGGAAGCAAATGCATAGAAGTAGGGCTATAATTCAGTCCCCACACACATAATATGAGGGAAACCCATAAGTTTGGCAAACCTGATAGATTGGCCATAAAAGCTGCGTAAGGAGGCGGTAGATCTCTTGCAGAAATATGATACTCTCTGCATCTGGAAGAATTGCACATTTGATTGCACATTCTTGTAAGAGAGTAAGTTACCTCCATATACATATATGTGTATAGATTAGATACAGTCAGTTTCTAACTCCCTTTTATAATTTTCTTTAAATATGAAATTGTCATAGACTGTCAAATATAACTGGGTATTGAAAGACAAGACAGTACCATTAAGGGGGTAGGAAGGGTAACCTGGTCTGCATAGAAATCTGTCATATCACGTATTCAGCTGGTTCTTTTTAGGTCTTGGGTCTCAAACTGGAGCACTGGTTTGCACAGGATTGGGAATTATTTTTCTGCCCAAAAAGGCTAGAAAAGTGTCTGAGACCCCCAGCCTTATGTTATGGTTAAAACTGCCTAGAATAGAATGTCATTTAACATTGATAATTTCTGAAATGCTTTCTTGCTCCTGGAAACTGGCCTATTGTATATGGCTTTATTAAGATATGGGAGGTTTGGTCATATTTCTTTCTTTCACTGTTCGAATACTCAGTCTGTTGTTGGGAAACATCCAGATTACTATGGACATCAGTGTGATTTGGCAGATGTGTATCTGAATGGTTTTACTCCAGGAATTACAAGAAATTAAAATTAATAGCATTAGGAAAAGGAGAAGGGGGGAGAAAGTAGTTTGGAAGTGTTTCAGGGTGCTGTAACTGGTTGTGGAACTTCCTGAAATCTAATCTTCTGATTTAGTATACAATCTTGATTTATTATATAAGCTTAAAACCGCCTTGTTTTCAAAACAAAAGTGTTTCATAGGAAACAGCTATAAAACCACTCCTCATATTGCTTCAGCATCACACAAAAATGGTGAGCATCAGGGCCCATGGGGAAACTTAAGTTTACTGCTCATTTTTCATGATGCTGACATTCTGTTTTCATCCCAAGTGACTTTAAGCACTAAAATTAGGCCTCAGCTGCCTTTGGCTTCTGTTAAGCAGTAGTTTTCCATGTCTTGTTTTGATGTAGTAAGTTTAAGCCTACACTATAGACAATACATTGTTTTTTAGTGATCTTTCTTTATACTTAGAAACAGCCCATTGGCTTCCCCAAGGGCAGAAGATGAAAGGTATGAAACTGTCAGTCTGTGGCTAATGGGGACAGACAGACTCCTTCAGAAGGTAACCCAGCTTGGATCTGAGTTTGGGTCCAAAAGATCTCTCTTCAGAAATAAAATAATTTTAAAAGTATTGATGGTTGTTTGGGGTGCCTTGTATGTAGCTTTATTTCCACTACTGACCTTTTAAAGACTACAACCTTTAAGAAGGGCCAAGCTTGAGATGTTGAGATAATCCTTAAACAGGGCCATGATATTCCTTAGGTAAGTGACAGCACGTTGTGAAGCTGTCTTTACAGTCTGCACAGGTATGCCTGTGGACACCAGGCACCATCACCATGCATCTTAACTTGATATGACTGATTTTATCCAAATTTATATATCTATGTTTAGAATGAAGCAATTATCAGATTTTTGTTTATTTTGCTTAACTCTTACAAAAAGAGCTTCAGAAAGCTGTCATCTGCCTTTCCATCCTGAACACATTTTGCAATCGCTTTGTTGATTGGTGGGGGAAGCAGAAGGAGAGATGAATATAATTTACTCAGCTAGAGCCATGAACAAGCAATAGGGCTCTTTGACTCTGCCTATTTATTTTATAGGCTTCTTGTGCCAAAATCTTCTGTCTGGACAAGAAGGCAACGCTTACTTGCCAAGCCTGGGAGAACATTTGTGTCCTGCTAAAGAGTAAGAAGTGTGGAAGAGGCTACTGCATGTTTAACCACACTGGCAGGACAAATTGCAAATGGTGCAGGAATGGTATTAATTTTGCAAACTTGCACTAGTCTTGTACATGTTTCTTTAATGGGAAATGCTGTGATTTCCCCTTTCCCACCTTTTCCTGGATGTGGAAAGGATTTCCCATTCTTGCATCACCAACTCTCCATTGCAGTGAGTGTATGCACTTCCTCTGATCCTGACACAGATCTCCTTCCTTGCTTGGCAAATGGGTTTCTCAACCTGGCCCAAGGGCTGGACTTCAGTGCTGTCCCTCCCATCAGCCTTGACCCAAGATGTGCTGCTACCGCTGGTCCTTTTGAAGTGCAGCAAATACAGGGCAGCCTCTGCAAAGTATGGGCTTTTGTTTATTTGTGGAAGATTAAAACTAGGGAGATGACGCACCTTCTGTGAAGTTTTTTTAATACAATTCCACAGCTATCTTGAATACCTCCATTTCAAATATCTATGTGTAAATGTGTCTAGCAGCCAGAAGCAGCAAGAATTTGTGACTTTCATGTTCTGTATGGCATTGACGCCTAAACTATTGCTTAGCCTTTTATACTTTCACCCATAAATAAAGGGGAGGAGAATTGTAGTCATTCAACACAGAAGATATAAAAATAAAAGTAATTCAGCTTACAGTATATGGTTCATATATGGTTTGTATCAAGCAAAGCATGTTTATTATTTCTTGGAACATTTACCAGTATGCTAGGGTTGAAACTGTGATTGTGTAACTTAACAGATTTTTCTGCATTGGAAAAGCTACAAATTGTAATTTCCTTTGGCATGGCACCAAGGCAGAGTTGTTGATCTCTGATTATTTTTTTAAATATTTATTCCCCACCTCTCTGCTTAACCAAATTAATTTAGAAATATGGCTTTTATAGTTTGCAACACAATAAGGCTTGTCCCATATACAAGCCAGGAGTGGACATCTATCATAGTTAAACAGCTGACTATAAAATTCTAAAGTGTTAACAGTTAAACCCAATGTATTTACATATGGCAAATAAATTATATAAGCTTACAAATGGTACTGACCTTGCAACACCTAACACAGCAAACTTTATAAGTGACCTGAACAGATGTGACCAGCCATACAGTGTATATAACACATTGCATTTACGTGCTGAGTACTGGAACGCCTAGGATGAATTAGCTTTAGGTCTGGGAGTATAAACAACAGGGAGGAAGTTGAACAATAACCCTTATTTGCTTCTTAATTTCAGTTGTTTTGAATGGATAAGGTTGAGAGGGCATCTGCCAACATTTTCGTTCTATCCTACCCACTCACATGACTTATAGTCCACTGTGAAAGACAATGAGTTTAATTTAAAGACAATGAGACATTCACTGGTGATAATACTGCATTAAGAGTTTGCTGCTACGTCTTCTGCTGGAGTTACTACCCTATGGCTGAGGTAGTAAACCTTAGTAAACTTATGTGCTCCTGTCAGCTGATCCAGTCTGTTGTCTAATTCAACCTATCCACGAAAAGCACATGAGCAACCAAGGGCACTTCTGGTGGAGTTAGCTACTCCTAGATTCATCAGCACTAATTGGCACAATCTAAAACCCTGAATATTTAAGTCTTGTTCAATGCAAATAGAAATTCTTCCACCTAGGTGACTGCTGCTTCTCTGCATGCTTAAAGATGCACCTACAGATACATTGTTATGAGTAGCAGCTTTAGGTATGAAGGTGAATAGTGCTGAATTTTCTTGGTTTGGCTTTAAATAAACCAAAGGCTTCCCTGCCCCCACCTTAGAAAACAAAGGAGGGCAGAGGGCCAGTAGCATGTTGTTGTAAGCTTGAGTTGAATCAGGCTCTGTGGCAAAGTCAGGATGGAGTCATTCAGATGTTGTGGACAGATAGAAGCCTTTTGATTTGCTGATTTTTGACTTAAGAGATCTTTGTCTTAGTTACTGAGCTTATTTCAAGTGCAGCAGACACGTGTACTCATCCAAACAATTAATGCCAGCGTAAATGACTGCACTCCTGCAGTGAAATACTTGGGAGCAGGGCAGCCACATATTTTCCCTCTCTAAAGCCCATCCGGGTGTTTTTAGACTGTCCCTACTGCTCTTAGGAGTGCATTGCTCCTGAGTTAGAAAGGTGTGCATGCTGTTTTCATGTGCAATTCATGGAGCATGCTCTATGCTCAACGTGACAAAAAAAATAGCTACCACTTTCTTGCAGGTGTGTTGGCTACCTCAGCAATGTGAGTGTAGGATCCACTTATTCATCTGTCCGGGTGACTAGTGTTTCACTTGCCTGACCAGAGGGAGGGTGTCTTTTGGGACGTGTTTAAAATCACTGCCTAAAATACACAGTTTCATGCGTAAATTGAGTACTAACATTTAGGGGTAGTGCAGGGCATCTTCAGCTGCTGAGTCTGGAACTGGGCTGATCTCATTTAGCCAGCCAGGCAGATTGGACTGTTTGGACCTGTGTAGGACAAAGCACTAGAAAGTCAAAGTAGAGTTTGCAGATGGTAAAATACAAACACTAAATTTCCTCAGCTTAGTTTATTGGTACCTTCCCAAAGATGTCTACAAAACTGTTTAAACTTTGCATGAACACAAACACTTTCAAAGAAAAATAAATCTGCTGCAGGTCTGTAGGGACAATGGGTTTCCAAGCAGAGCAAGACCAGAGAGCATAACAGCAGTGGAGCTGACATGCCTCATGCTGAATTTGTATTTGACCTCCTTTCTCTGCTGTGACTGGATTCTTCTCTAGGAATAAATCTGCAATGCAAAGAAAGACGTAATTACTTTAAGTGTGGGTCCTTTCTCAGCTGGGAATACCATGAAACAGCAATGTGCAGGTAATGAATAGCTGCCTTAATTAGACACAGGGTCTAAGCTGAAGTTATATACCCTGTGCTGATTTATATGACACAAACAAATACCCTTGTATTGCATGCAATTGCACCTCAGGCTGCAGTGTGTGGACGTGGTCACTGGATTGTAGGCACTCTTCCTCATCTCTCCTGTTCACTTGCATCCTTCTCTCCCATCCCAGGAGGGCTAGTATCCTGTGAGGTTTTGAAAACAATATGCCATTTTTCAACTGCAAAATGCAAATTCTCATATACATTCAAAGCCAGTTTTTCCTCTTTTTTTGGTGGTTACTTTGAAGCCGCATCATCTTGTGATCACTGTCACCATGCAAACCATAGTGATGGCTTCAGATTCTGCAGGAGATGTGTGGGAGAGACTGCTTGTTTGGTGGCAGCTTGAGTGTATGTTAATATGGACCAAACCTGAAATCAGACTCTTGAGGAGAACCACCTGAAAACAAGGAAGAGTGGGCTGCAAATCTGCGGCCATTCTGCTCCTGCTCTTGCTGCTTTTATTTAGTAAAATATTATTTCTATAGAGTTACTCTGGATGTATTCTTCCCTGGAAACAAGGATACATTACTAAAAAGTTAAAATAAAATTAAAACAAATGACCCTTTACAGCTGTGGTTTTAATTTAATTGGACTGAGTCTAGTAAGATCTGGTGAAATAGATGAGAGGTAGGGGTGTATCCAGGGCACTGGAAAGGCAAACATGAACAATTTTCCCATAAACAACACTACAATATCCAAATTTAATTGTTGATAACTATAGCCTCATTGTGCAAATAAATGATCTTTCATCAGACTGCCAAATTTATTTCAATTAAAACTGATGTGTGAATAGTTCAGGCATGAAATGAATAATGCATGCCCACATAACAGTTTATAGGTGCCTGTTTGTATAAGGTAGAGGGACGTAGAATGTACTTGCAAAGAGTTGATTTAAAGTAAATCAAATACATTGCAATTATTAAGTAAGGGAACTACATTTTCTCATAACTCCTAATGAACCAGATGCATTGCATTGTGCATAAATAATGGATAGAAGTCTAGCTATATACACAATCCTGGCCTTTAAGCCGTTGCCACTTTAGGAATGAGTTTTGAGACAATTTGGATAGTTCCTTACAAGAGAGATGTAGTTCTGTAAGGCTACAAACTCGTATTGTTTGCTTCCTTGATTGTGGACCTTTCTGATGCTTGGACATTCTCAATCCTCTGCCTTGTAGAGAGTCATAGGATAGAAAAGGGAAAAGGGGAAGGGAGTGAGAACTGAGAGAGGGATGATGAAGATAACCAAGGATATGATATGGCTTTCATTATAGAAAGGTCAAACAAACCAGGACTACTCGTGTTTGAAAAGGAATAAATAGGGAGGAAGGGAAAGGATTAGTAAACTGTTTTCAACTTATGAGAACAATACCCTAACCCCAGTGATACTGGTAGGTTTTAAAACAAACAAAATTAGCAATATACTCTTGCAATGTGTGACTACATTGTGGAACTTTTTGCTGCAAACTGATTTATAGCCAGAAAAATATATGGGACTTGAAGGATTGAAAAAAGGTTTAAAAAATTAATGGCGATTTTTTTTCTCTTATTTCCATCAATCACCATGTTGGGTGAGCTCACAAAATTCTTAAATATCTTTGGAGGAAGGTGTCCCTCCCTGCTTTCTTAACACCTGCTCACTTGTCTGCTCCCTTTTTTGTGGGCTCTTTTCTAACGCATTTTCTGTTGATGGTTACTAATGGCAGAATATGGGGAAAGAAGAACATTTATGCAGACACTGATTAGTGTTAAGGTATGTTCCTTTCTAACTGAGTATCCTCTGAACACCTCAACACTAAAAGGGTCAGGTTAGTAATGGGTGAGCTTTGAAAATTAAATTACATGCTGGAGAAATTTCTAGCTGTGAATCTTAATACTTTTAATTAAAAGCAATGTAGAGATTTAGGGGTGAAAGTCTACAGCACAGCAGCTGACCCACTGCAGCAGAGTTTGCATAGGTTTGTCATTCCACGTTATCAAATTAGGACCACCGGCTGAAAACTGCAATTTCCTCTTCTAAGGTCAAGGTAGAAGAATGTGTCTTGAAAACATTTTCTTTTGATTTCAAAGAGCCATTAAAGATCTGAGCACATTCTAATCCTCTTATATTTTCCTCATTAGATTTGGATTACTGCAGCCAAGCAAGGGGTGAAAGCTGGCACGTTCTTCTGGTCTGTGTAAGTGCCTTCTGTTTTCTGGAGATATTTAACTAATAATTCAGAATTAATTTGATGCAAGTGTTTATTAAGTTGTTTTCCTTTCTCTAAACATTCAGTAGCTTGGAGACTGTACCTGTAACCCTCCATTTCATTTGTGTGATGTTTCTGATGACTAAAGCTGATGCTACAGTTTGCTGCTTTCGATTCATGCACTGATTTTTAGCAGTTGTCTAAAGAGAAGATGTGTAACTACATGAAAAATTACTGTCATTTCATAGTGTGTTTTTTTGCCTCCTTAGTATTGCTAGCAGTGTTTCTTAGTCCTCTGAGAGTGGAAGACTCTTACTGTCCTCTTATGTTAATTGACATCACCAGCCTAATTGACTCAAAAGTCTGACTCATTCATTTTACAATACAGTCAGACTTTTGGGTAAAATACACAATTTCCTAAAAGACAGCCTTGAGGATCTTTGTTGTGTGTTCTTTTGGTCAATGATTCCAACTTATTTTCCCTTATCACAACTAAAAGGTATCTTTACAACAAAAAATGAATGCATTTTGATAATTTTTGAGTTCTGAGGAATTCATATGGATCCGTCTCTCTATTACATTTTGGTGGCAGGATTGCAGGAGCAAAGGAAATGTTTAAACTGCAACATTGAAACAGTAAGGGGGTTTGCCTGTTTTTTTGATTCCATTAAGCATGATACTCTTTACTGTTCTAAATATCATATAGCAAATGGAGTGAATAATAAAACATACCACAAACTGGAGATAGATTTAGGCTTGCAAGATGGCTATCTGACAGAGCTCCAGTGTGGTGCTCTACAAACCAAAGTGATGAATGCGATTCCTAAGCTCTGCAGCTACATAATCTCCATAAACGCTCTGGCCAATACATGCTTGGGGATATAGAATGTTACAGAAGGTAACCAAGGATACGTCATATGAATGGCAATAGTATAGGAGTGAGACAACCACTTCACATATGAAAGAAATATATATGACTTTGTATTATTTAGTTTGGGACACAGAATGCTTTGGGGAGAATTTTCATGCAAACTCTTTTAGGAAAACAGAATTGTTAAGATTTTACTCAGAAATGAGTTAATTGAAATGATAGTTTTTTTATATTGTACAATTAATAAAAATATAAAAATTGAGCAGTACCCATGAATATTATTCCACTTTAAAATGTTTTATTTGCAAATTTTAGCACAAATTCTCATTTTTATAGTTGTTTTTACAACTCAGGGTTCTCCATGTAGTTGGAGACTGAGGACCACTGTTATTTTACAAGGCATTAAAAACTAACATATTTCCAAATGGCTGTTGACATCTCTATTTCTCTGTCAGATATTTCCAAAGAGTGCTGAGTGCAATTCAGCATGGTGGCTCTGATGGTTGTGTGTGATTCCTGTCTTGGGATTCTGCTGTTGATCTAATGGAATCTGGACTGACCATGCTATTGTATTAAAACAACTGTGTGGTCACTGACCTGCAGAGCTTTCCTAAAATAACTGAGATACTTGGAATTTTAACAGCTGTTTCTAAGGTTAGTCATTCTCATAGCATGAACTTGGCCTTAGCAGCCAAGTGAGAATGGCTATCACCATACAAACAGTAGAATAAAACGAGCCTGTTCTGCAGAGTGAGATGCTGTCAGAGTTGTGCAAGTCACTGTGCTGATGGGCTGATGTTTCAGGTTACTCTGCTCTGCTCTGATTTACACCAGCCTACCCCTCAGTTTGGTTACTGTTAAGTGTCTCAGAATTTTTCCAGTGTCTGCAAGACTACCAGAGCAGGATGGCTGTTTAAACCTGTACCGATGTGAGCAATGTAGTGGTATTTGCTCAAGCCAGCTATCCAATGGCAGCACAATTGTGCACAAAAAAAGGTTCATTTGGGTTAAAGCTACCAGAATGGGTCTTTGTTCACTCTTGTTTTGAAGAGTTGGATTTACTGCCTTCAGTTCTGACTACAAACTTCTGTTCGTCTTTCTTTTGGAGTATGTGGACATTCAGGAGGTCTGCTGTGATTCTGTTTGCAAATTAAGAATCAGTATTAAGCAACAAAGAAGATACAGCATGCTAAAAGAAAATTATACTATTATGAATTATTTTGTGTTTGAATCAGTATATAGCAAGGTTTTGTTGATGCTTTTTGTATCCTGTGATAACAAGGTACATTTTTGTATTTTGTGGTCCAGTGTCATCCCCCATGAGCGCAGAATATTAACGATACTGCAGTGGTTAACCCTTCCAGACAATGAAAGGTAATTCACTTATTGTCATCTGCTGTTGGGTAACTGCTAGTTTTTCTTAAAAGTAGCTGGGAGAACAAGAGGAAATTTCGCTTCAAAAATTATTTTTGTCTCTTACAGGCTATCACTGATTTAAGAATTTGTTTGGGTTCTATGTTTAGTGGGAGTTTTTTGGGGATTTTTGTGTTTGTTTTGGTGTTTTGTTGTTTTGTTTTTCAATATCAGCTTTTAACCATCAGCAGTTTGGTTCTTCCAAATAAATCTATGGTATGAATTTATTTGTTATCAAGAAGCATGTAATTACATGGATTAGCTTGGATTGTTCTTACCCTACTGAGCCTAATATGGTTTAACAACCTTACAGACAATGGCAGTTGCAGAACTGGACACTGAGCACTAGGAAAATGTTAAGGTTTTAATTATGAGTGCTGTTTAGTGCACAGCTTCCCATGTGCTGCTGGCTGGAAAGCTCAGGCGAGCTGCTGGTGTGAGTTCTTTGTGATTTCTTCTGCAAGGCTTAGATTGAGCGTGTGTCCTCCGATGGTACCCCATGTGCCTCCCTGTGCATATTCTTGGATTTAATAAAGCTGCAAAACAATTAATTGCTTAATTATACCATGGGAACAAAGGACTGCTAAATGTTTCTGTGACTGAGAAACAGTTCTTTTTCCATAAAGATAAGTCTTATTGGAAAGTTCAATTGGTTGACTTGACCTAGCAGGCCCATGGTTTTGTGTTGTTGAAGAAAAGCTAACCTGAACGAGACCTTTCTTTCTTTTTTTCTTTCTTTCAGGCCTTATGTTTATGCTTTCTACTCTGAGCAACCAGATGCTGCTGGCCACAGATATGGGCCTTTCAACTCAGAGGTTAGCACAGATTTTTTTTTTTCTGCAGAAAAAGGGGGTATCTCAAATGCTTGTTTTTTTAATAATTGATGCTGCTCAGGAGTAACACTTTAAAAAACTTTTTTTTTCACCTGTTTCTGCAGTATGAATCCCCTCTGCCAGAGAAAACAAAGTTATTGCCTAAAGGATTTATCATGTGAGATTCACTTCTGGGAGAAGGAACTGCCCATGGCTTTCAGGAGGCTGTTTCTCTCTGTGATGTGATTATGCAAATGGAAAGATTTATTTGGCAAAGACAGGAGTGTGTGTGTGTGCAACAGCATAATTTAACTTTTCTCTAACAAATTATCCTTCTTAAAAGCAATTAAAATATAATACATAAAATATTGAGGAAAAATGCAGGGAAGCAAAAAAGCTTTCTTTAAAGCTGACAGCTTGCAGCAGACAAAGTAATAATTCCAGTCTGTTGGGAACAGTAAAAAGCTGCTAGTTCCAGTTTCAAACAGGCCCTACAGGGGTTCAGAAAGCTTTGCCAGTACTGTTCCCTCAGGACCATACTGCCGAGTTTGGAAAAAGTTTTGAAGCACCATAAGGCATTTTAATGAAAAATTATGTGCCACATGCTGCAAAAGTTTAACCCCTTGTTTGACTTTGGATAACTGTCTGGGACTGAAGAGTACTGTTCCCCTGCCAGCATTGTCCAGGTGACAAGAACTTAAAGAGGATGTGCTTGCCAAGGATTTGTGAGGAGGGAAAGAAAATTCTGTACCTAAATATCCTACTTCAGGTGACTGAGATCTGGCATTTTCAATGATCTCTGACATCTGGCAAAGGTCCCCTTAGTTTCAGTGCAAATGCATGACTGCAGATTCTCATCCCAAGAGACTTTAGGTGTTTTTATACAAGCTTTTCAAAGGGTACACAAATGTTTGCAAGTCTTTGAAAAGTGAGGATTATGTCAGATGCCTACCCTCTGGAAGGCAGTACAAATTTCCTTGAGCAGCCAGGTATCCAGCAGTAGTTTCCTACTTGTTTGATAGCTGGAGGAGGGAGCAAAGAGAAGCAGCATTAACATTTTGTAATATGCTTGAGCTATTCGGGCTGTTGAAATAGTTTTTAGTGGTTATGAAGTTTGAGTGGGTACTATTCCTGTTGGAGCAGTTTGAGCCATGGTCCAAGTAGGTGTGAGGAATTATTCCAAACCAGTGCTGAAACACTATACTGGATGGAAGGAAGCAGTCTCTTTTCTGGATAAGGGGTGGTTAAGATCTGCCAGCTCTCTTGCTAAATTGGCAGGCATGGGTGTATGTCCATATTCTTGTGGTTCAGAACAAGAGCTATGCCTGATTCAATCAGGAAAGGTATCAGTAATGAGAGCTCTCTGATTCTATGATATACTTCTCAATAATTCCTTACAATTCCTCCTATTGAATGTTACAATTACTATGTGTGGCTTATGACCAAAAACTCTAATTTTATTTATCTGTAGACAACCATTTTCTTTTGAACATAGTTGTGGAGTTTTTTCCATGGACCTAAAGGAGAATATTAAGATGATGACATTGAAATTGTTCTTTAAATTGCAGTATTTACCAATCCAATGTGGCAATCTTGTTGCAGGTTAACTGTAAGAGTCTAAAAAGTGAAGTGTAGGAAAGTGTTCATCACAGGAAAAGTCATTATAAAAGTAAAAAGCCCTCAAGGGCTCTTACTGTTTGGGAGTTCTTCTGGATGGTTATCTGAAGGTTGATCTCTAATTTCAAGGCAAAGCTTAGGCTCTTAATAAGTGTGAATAAGTAGCTTATGAAACTTTTGCAAACAAACAGTTTTATGCCATTTGTGTTAAATACAAGAACACTGTGAAATAGATTTTTAGCAAATTGAGAACAGGTGAGTTAGCAGAAGAGCATGTATAAGTTTGCAGTTCAAACAGTAGAGCTAACTTTGTGAATGGAAATTTAAGTAAACAAATACAGCTGTGCAGATATACAGATGCTGAGGTTTGGGGGGATGGTTTCAGGGTAGAAAAGCTAGGAAGTATTTTATGTCGTTTCTCTTGACACTGCTTTCAATATAACTTTTAGGAGCTATGAAATTTACATGCACCAGCTGGAAGAAAGTCCTCAAAGGGTTCCCTTTCAGCTACTTCCTTGATACTGAGTGTGTGACCTCCCTGTGAAATCATTCTTTTCTTGTATACTCCTAGCAGCAGTTAGGCAGCTGGAGCAGCACTGACCATTTTTCTTCATGCAAAGGCAGATAATGTTTGAAAACAAACTCATAGAAACTCTGCTATATTTAAAATGGGCTTCTTATTTCTCTTTTTGAAGAGAGAATCTTTTGTGCTGAATTTTTCCTTCTGTCGTTAGTAGTTTGAGGAATAGTTTTATACCTTGAAAACCTCCAAATCTTAAAAAACTGCATTAGAATAAAGACAACTAGGGCTTATTATTAACAAAAAAAGTTCTAAATATATGTTAAATGTATAATCTTAAAGGTCTAATGGCATCCATTACTGATAATTTTCAGTTTCCAGACTTTAGCACTTAGAGCTTCCCAGGACATGCACGACATCCTATTTGCAGAGTGTCTTAAAAGCTAGAAGTAGGGGGACTTAGATACATTTAAACTTTTCCTTAATTGCCGGCTTTTTTTAGATAAATTCAATTGATAATATGGCTAGTGCCCTCAAGTGTAACTTTGCATATAGTCTAGCATGAATTTCAGTGTAAATGAGTTGATTGTCTAGGTTTTGGATTTTCTTTTTTGCTTTGGGGGTGTTTGGTTTGTGGTTTTGGGGGGGTTGATTTTTTGTTTGTTTACTTTTGTTATTGTAGTTAGTTTGGTGTTTTGTTTTTGGTTTTAGTATTTCAATGGATTCCATTATGTTTCCAGGAGCAGTTATGGGACTTCTAAAATACATGCTTGCTTTTGATTTACTTCTGCCTTTTTTTTTTTCTTTCCCTCTGTGCTTCTGCAGTTGAACTCTGGTAGGTTGGTCCATCCGGGTCAAGAAGCAGAGCTTTGGCTGGCTAGTTACCCTTGTGATGTTACAGTTTCCTTCTGTAAGCGGGGAGGGATTTGTTTCCCTCCTCCATAACTCTGTTCTGACTCTTCTCAAGCAAGACTAAGATTTGGCTGGTTAATAAGAACTTGGCTCTTTTTTTTTTTCCTCTTAGCTAACTTCTTTTTTTTGTTTTACATAAAATATTCTAGAAATATACTACCATAAGAGCTCTAAAATACATGGAAATCTGGCACTGCTAAGCCATTTCTGCTGCTCCTCTAACATGCTGTCTTGAGACAGTAATTTCAGTGTTCAGACCTGGGTCTCCTGCACTCACGTTTCCTGGCATTGTGGAGCTCTGTCTGAGCCAATTCAGAGACAGTAAAATGAGAATCCTTCCTTTCCCTGCCGCTCCTCTCATCAGGACTGCACAAAGCTTGAAGCGTTTTAAAAACAGAAAACTCTGGTGCTGCTTTATTAAAATGCCTTTCTGGAGAAAGACGAATGAGACTGGACTAGAATCTCCTTTCCAGCTGCTTGCGTTGGAAGCAATGAAACAGCATGGCAGATGGTAACATCCCCTTCCTTCCCTCCCCTGTTTATGTAGCTCTGTAACTGAACAACTGTGAGAAGCTGCCTAAGTACACAGAAGTTAAATAGCATCATAAATCTCTGACTCTTCTCAAGCCCATTCAGCACGCTGTGCTACACACAGCATCTTGTAGTTTATCTCCTGGTAGGCGTCACCTGTCAGCACTTCACACGCCACCTGAGCAGTGCCAGGAGTCTGTGACTTGTGTTAAAGTTAGTGAGAGTGGGAGAGTTTAAAATCATGAGCAAGCTGCTTAATGGGATAGTAGTTTATTCTAGCTATATCTTCATTTTCTTCCTTTTATATTTTTTTTTCCTTCCGTAAGCCTATTGCAGGTAATTGTGCATTTATGAACAATAACAATACCCAATGAGATGCCGCACTGAAAGTGCTAGGAAATTAAATTCTTGAAATGCCCATAAAGCTGGTAATGAGTCAGGTAGCAGGGCAGACTTCTCATGCACTGCCACTAATGTGCCCTGCCTGGCTGATTTGAAAGATATGAGCTCCATTCTAACTGAGTCTCACCTTCATAGCTCTGATCTGCAGACCCCAAATAGTGGCTAGTGGGTTCTGGTGATTTCAGTGGGGTACAGGGTCTGGCACATGATAGTGGCACCTGCTAATGCTGTGGATGAGGGTATTTGGTGTCACTGATTCAGCCAAAAAGTAGGTGTGGGGAACCTTGCAGAAGTAATTTAGACTGGACAGGCTCTAATAATCATACCTAAGCCATCATTCAAGTAAAATGCTGCGTTTCCACTAGCACTTTACCCTCAGACACTTATTAAATTGCGTGCAATGAATTTTGCTTTAGTTGAAATTACGTTAACTTAAATTTTGATAATATTAATGGATTAATATTTGATAACTAACATCCCTATATAACTATATATTTTCAAAGCCAGAAACCCCACTTATCTTCTGAAACACCAATTTAATTTGCTTTTATGCTGTCTGCTCTTGTAACTGCCGTTCCGCTTTCAGTATAACTTGGTGGATTCCTCCTTAAAGAGGGACAGACCCTAAATTGTCCAAAAGCCTAAATTTTTGAAAAAGCCAAAGCATTTGTGCTTCAGGGTTATCTGGCACAGGTAGCTTTACTATCTGATGTGGGATGAGACAGGCTTTTTTTCTGAGTCCAGACATCTCTCCCTGCCAGTACAGGAGAGTAGTTATGGCTCCTCTCTTACTCCGCCTAAGAGACCTAAGAGAAAGCTTCCTCCTAAGAGGAGACAGGAAAGACCAGTTGCAGCTCCAAAGAAAAGAAGAAAAGTACATAGCGTGGATCAATATTCTACGGAAACTCGTCGGAAGAAAGTAAGTTCCAAAAATTTATGATGGAAGTGCTACTTTTTAGGCGCTACGCTGTCTTTATTTTTTTCAACATGGGAGTTACCTCCATGCCTCAGGTTGGGATTCTGCAGCCAAAACTTTTATAAATGTGCTGAAGGACCCAAAGGAAAGCAGCCAAAGCAGACCAAGCCTTCTGGGAGCTAAGTTTCTCTTGTTTCAGACTGTTTGCATTAGAAAGAGCTGTCTTTATAATCTTTTTATATTTTTAAATCCAGCCATCAGCTGGAGGCAATGTCACATAAATCCCCGGGAAGACACTACCACTGTTGCTAACCCTTCTGAACTGCTACAAATTCTGCAATATGTTGTATCCTCCTTAGCTCGCAGCTCATGGGAGCGTGGTGCTTATTTGAGATTTTATGTCTAGTCTTGATGGTTGTAGAAAATGCGACTCATAAAATCTAAAAGGGAAAGAATATTTGTTTAAAAATACATATATTTTAAAGTCCTTTTGTGACTTTGGAGGGTGAGGGGTTCCTGATTACATGATTTCTGAATGTTGTATTTGCAATAGAGACAGTGAATTACTCTGTTTTCACAAGGAAAGCATCAAATAGAAATTGCTTTATTAGGAAAAAGTGCAAGTGGAGGGAAAAGGTATTCCTTAGTGTACCATCTTTCTCCACCTGGCACTAACCAAAACACTAGGAGAAGTTATAGACTGTTTCTGTATAATACTCATTTCAGAAATTTAAATAATTTGAAAACTTTCTTTTTCCTTCTTTGCTTTCTTCCTTCTAATCAAAATTCTTCTGAGGGAAAACTCATGAGAGAATCCAACTGTGATTTCTATGCTTTTGCAACGCTACCAACTCCTTATTGTAGCATCATCTTAGAGATCCATATATCTTGAAGTATAAAATATTTCAGTACAGTTGTCCAAAGTTTTGATTTCAATATAGTAGGTGAAGAAGGGTATATGCAAGAGTTTTATTTGTTTACCAATAACTCTTTGAAAGCTGCATCTGAGAAAGAATGTGAGCTGTAAGAGGAGATCAAATTGCTGAAGAGGGCAGCTAAACAAAATTACTATCACTTGAAATCTCTGTAGTTATTGTCGTTTTATTTTTTTATCATTATTGTATTTAAAAGAAGCCTCAAGCCTGGTGACAAAAGTAAACAATGGGAAATCTGCCTGGTACTGATCTTTTCACCCGTGACCAGTGACAGGACTCAAGGAAATGACATGAAGCTGAATCAAGGGAGATTTAGGCTGGATATCAGGGAAAAGTTCTTCACACAGAGAGTGGGTGAGCACTCAGAGAGTGGTTGAGTGGAAGAGGCTCCCCAGGGAAGTGGTCACAGTGCCAAGCTTGCCTGAGTCCAAGAAGTGTTTGGACAATGCTTGCAGGCACATGGTGTGACTCCTGGGGATGGTCCTGTGCAGGGCCAGGAGTTGGACTCAGTGATCCTGATGGGTCCCTTCCAACTCAGTATATTCTATGCTTCTATGGATTTCCAGCTTCCTTGAATAAGCTTTGGATTCTGAGTAAATGTGGTTTTTTGCACGATTGATGTTACATAAATAGTTTCACAAAAACGGAATTCCCATTTGCAGACGAACTTTTTAGTATTTGAGAATGGAAGAATGCTGAAATAGACAATTTTCTTTTCTTCTGAACTGGAATGTTTCAGAGTTTTAACTAAAATGACTACTTAGGTTTTCCTGAATTAAAATATTTCAAAATTTCACCCTTTGTCTGAACCACATCCATATGTTGCAAAAACTGTTCCTCCTGTTCCCCACCGTGAGTCCTTCACTCATAAGTCAGTTCTCTGTGTGTTTATAGTGCACATGGAAGTTGACATTTCCTGTCTTATAATCGATCAGACTCTTTTAACTTCTATCCCTTAATGACTCGGGCAGAAGGAGAATTTCTGAACCATCTCTCTCTGGGTCATACTGACATGGTGTTTATTTTAGCAAATTCTGCCAAAATCTTGATTTTTTTCTCATCCACAAGTTATCATTCTTTTGGTCACTGGGAGGACTTTTTATTGCGGATACTTGGACCAGCCAAATCAAACAGACAAGTGAGGAAGAAGTCACTATATAGTGACAACAAATATTTTCTTCTCAAAATCAAATCTGAGTCTTCTGACTAAAATCTTACTTTTTCCTTCTCTGTGCCATCTGGTAAAAAGTGTTTCATTTTCTTATAGCTAAAAACACAGTCCTGTATCCTGCTATTTTCTGGATTTTTTCTTAATGAAAAAGAAATTTAAATGAAGAGTTCACATTCCTGTATTGATGTGCTCTGGAGCCTACTGACAATTTTGCCTGAACTGTCATTTGAGCTGTTGGGAACTCTTGGCTTTGAAGCTGAAGAACACTCCCTCTGAGCCCCATGTGCTACTCAAGTGACGTGCATGTTGTCATCCAAGGATCAGATGTCCTTTGAAGTGAATTTCATTAAGTGACTTGGCATGTGAATCCCAAGTCCAAAGCTTCATCTCATGTTCATGTTTTGAGTAAACTGTTGACATAAAATAGCCTTTTGAATGTGCTGCTGTTTATCTATAAGAAACAAACAACCCCAAAGTCACATGTGTTTTTCTGCCATTATATGTGATTTTACCAACTGTACACATGTTCACAGGAGGCTGAGGATCAGCTTTAAAGATCTTTTGCTGTCTTGTGTCAGCTTCTCAGCGGGGCTTTTTTATGATGAAATCATGGTGTGGATATACAAAAGGAAATGGTATGATAATTGTGAGTGTAACAGCTCAGCCAAGGCTTTGCTCTTGACCTGGATGGTTATCCTACCAGATTTTTGCCAAAGGACCACCAGTTGTGTTGTAGGAACATTGCAATGACAGAATTAACTCTTTTTTTTTTTATTTTCTGCATATTTATACAGCTGATGGTGAATCCTCTGAGAGACATTGACAAGACAGTAGGTCAACTAATGGATGGTCTGAAACAGTTGAAACTACATCGATGTGTTAATGTCATATTTGTTGGTGATCATGGTAAGTTTTAAACTATAATATTTATCAGTCAATAAATGCTTAAGCAATGTAGCTGTAGATAAAATAGGTGGCCCAAATGAAAGCTCCATTTAAAATATTTTTGTGCTGATTCTTTTTTCTGGTAGTTTAACACCCCAAAATGAGCCAGATGGTGTGAACTGGCTGCTCAGCTCACCTGTTAATTGCCATGGGGGACACTTCTCTTTCATAACAGTGATCTGGTTATTTACATCTTCACTTGCTGCTTTTCAAATCTTGGCATTTCTGATACCACATCCAAGTGGAGCTCTTCTTGCGTGTTTTGGAAGGCTATAATGTGCCTTGAGTAATCTTTTTGTCAGTTTTTATGACAGGAAAAATTTTAATAGCCCTGTTCTGTACATGAGGAGGGAAGTAGTACTTTAGATTGAGGCATTTCCATGGTAATTAGTGGGTCAAGTTATCTGACTAGGAGAAAGACTGGAATATCCGTAGGAGACTGTGTCCAGCTTGGATGGAAAAGTCATCAAAATAATGGAGGAGAGAGGTAAAAAGGTATTTCACGGTCAGACGGAGAGTAACCTAAAAGCAGAGATTTTTGATAGGTCTCATTCTTTCTGAACATTGGAAGAAACTTTACAATGAAAGAAATAGTAAATATTAGCAAAGACAAAAAGAGTTTTATTAAAGAAAAATGTAACCATATTTGAGAGAAACCTGATTTTACGTAACTTTTTTTAGTGATGCCACCAAAGATCAAGTTCTGCTTAGATCTTTGTTCATGAAAATCTCACAAGAACTGCTACATCAGCAATAAAATGGCAGGAAGGATTTCCAGGGGTGGCATTCTGTGCTGAGAACCTTCTGTGTCTGGCAGTACATTCCTCCTTACCACAAATGGCTGCAAGAGAAAAGTGTTTATCTGCAGCTGCCTTAGAACAGACCACCAACAGACAATACCTTTTGTGTGCTATTTCTCTTAAAATCATTTGTTTAAAAAGAAATAATCCCCAAAGTAGTACACTAAACTAGAAACAGACTTTGATTTTTCCATGAGCTTAATTTGGAGTTGTGTCAGTGTGCACATGGTAAATGTAGACTGTTTCTACGACCCTCAGAGTGGTACTTCTCTTGTGTAGGCAAGTGCTAAAATCACTCCTGGTTCGACTCCTACCAGTGTGTTATGTTGGAATTAGGTGGCTGTAAAGAATGAGATTAATCGTCTGAAATAAAGTAATATATAGGGTGTTCAAGGTCTCTATTTTTGCTGTTCCGGAAAATGTGTTTATTTTCAGGCTGGGTTAATTTTGTGTTTTGCTTCTGCAGGGATGGAAGACACTACTTGCGAAAGAACTGAATTTTTAAGCAGCTATCTGACTAATGTGGATGATATCATTTTGCTGCCTGGATCTCTAGGACGAATTCGCCCTAGGCCTAGCAATAACCTAAAGTGTAAGTTAATTTAATTGTGCCTCTTAATCCTGGGAACTAGACTTCATTCCTTCCTTGGACTCATGTTGTCCAGAGGGTGTAAATTTGCAGTGTGTTTGGCAGGAACTTCAGAGGGAATCCCACTGCAGACCAGCTGCTTGCTCCCTTCCCCACTCTGTAGTTCACAGACCCCACAGTGGTAGAGCTATCAAGTGAATGACTGAAATGTTCTGCGTTAAACCCAGAACATTTAACACTCTTTTACATCAAGGAGGAGTGGGAACTCCAAGCCAGTTTCACATGCCAGCTTACATGTCATTGTGAGTTCATTCATGCCCTTTTCCCCTCTGTCAACAAAAAATGGCCTTCAAAGATCTCAGCACTGCACAGACTGGATATAAAAAAAGCATCTGGAACATTGCATGAGCTAATAGGAAAAAAAGAGAATTGTTTATTTTTAATTCAGTAGTTTTATCATACTTTTGACATAGATGAGAAGCAGTGTGGGTTGCTAAATGGCAACAGGCTGGAGATTTTGAAGGATATAAAGAAGATTTAAAGTATGCATTCAGGGCCAATGACGACAGTAAAACTTGTTGCTTTTTTGAAGCATGCTTTTAGAAATTCACCCTGACGTAATGTTTGGTATTAACTGAGCTATGATTAGAGCACTCAAGGCACAGACAGGAGTCCTCTGGTGAAGCTAACTCCGTGATTTCAAGCATTGCAGACCCAGCTGCCCTCCTGCTGCCCCTGAGAAGTGCCACCTCCAGGGCAGCAGTAACACGATGGGGCTTGTGCCAGTACCACGGTTGCTCTGACTCAGCCTACCAGGGCAAACCAGGCTTTGCTAGCAGTTTAAGCTGCCAGGCAAACTGAGTAACTCATAAACTAACCATAAGTACCTATGTTTTTTGCAGCTTAGCTACAAGGGTGGTAACTTGTGATAGAGGGGAAGATCAAGTAGCTGGGATAGTCACCTGTCCCTTCACAGCACTTCAGATACGATTTGGTTGAGGACAAATTTCACAGAAAAGTTGGAAAAAGGTTAAATACTTCCAGATTAGTAACAGAGATCCTAAGAACGTGGTAAACCTCTCTTAGATACTGATTTATGTATTAATTTATTTTACTATAAATTTATTTACCTGAGTATTTATGCTTGCTGAATATATGAAGAGTACGTAAAGATCTGTTGAAAATAGTGCACGTTGTTCAAACTTAGTAGAGCAGCATGGATACCGAATTCCTACACTTCACAGTCTACTGAAAGCAAATTTCAATTCTGAGAAGTCTTTTTTTTAAAAGATCTTTCAGTCTTGAATTCACAAATTGCTGAGAAAAGTAAGTTTTCTTTGGAGGGTGAATGACAATATCTTCCAAAAAGATCAGCTTGTCTCACTGACCTCTGAGTCATACCGCTGGTTTTCCTGCAATAGCATTTTCCTCTTTTGGCCTCTGTCCACAGCTTCCTACTTTGAATATTTGCAATTGTTTATAAATCAGCAGTTTGAACATAGAGCAAAGAAGTGTGTTTCTTAGCTATAGAACAGGGGCTTACCCCCTTAAATGACAAATTGGCAACATTTTATTCCTCCTCCATTTTCCTGTTCCATAATGCTGTTTCAATACTGCAAACACACCTTTGCACTGAAAAAGCCTGTAGATTGTTTTAAGATTCAGTAGAGCCCATTCCAAGCTCAGCAAGATCATGCCTTAAGCAATCAAAACATTAGTAGTTAAACAAGAGATTTTCACTTTCGAAGATTTTCTTTTAGCCTGTTTTTTCTCACAGGACTGCAAAATGCTTTCTCCCACACCCCAGAAGAAAACAGTTAGTATGGACTGTTGCCAGTTTTGGGCTTTCTACATCTTGCATGTCCCTTAAATAGTCCAGAGACTTATCCCAGGATATTTTACTGTGGCTTTTCACTTACTAGCATATGAAATCAGTCAATTATTAAAAGTGACCAAAAATGCTACATATGTATCTTACTGCTTCTAACAGAGTGCATTGTTGCATTCAAAATTTTGAATTTCTCTGAAATTTTGTGTGCTTTCAAATTTTTCAAGTAAAGTAATTGTGTTTTGGGATAATTTTTTATTTTAAAGAATAGCAGTCAGAGGTCTTGAAAATATGTGTTTTCTGAAAACAGAGTAAGTATTAAGGTGAGGCCCAGATCATAAAGCAGTGAAAACGCTACTGGGCAACTACATATCACTAAACCATCACATGGCATGTGCGGGACAACCAGGAGATCAGACCCGTCCAGCACAGGTTTAGGAAAGGCACATCCTGCTTGACCAACCAGATGTCCTTCTATGACCAGGTGACCTGCTTAGTGGATGAGGGAAAGGCTGTGGATGTTGTCTAACTGGACTTCAGTAAAGCCATTGATACTGTTTCCCACATAATTCTCTTGGAAAATCTGGAAGCCTGTGGCTTGGATAGATGCACCTTCACTGGGTTAAAAGCTGGCTGAATGGCTGGGCCCAGAGTGTTCCCCAGGGTTCAGTATTTGGACCAGTTCTGTTTAATGTCTTTATTGATGATCTGGACAAGGAGATCAAGGGAACCCTCAATCAGTTTGCAGACAACATTGATCTGGTTGGAAGTGTTGATCTGTTGGAGGGTAGTAGGGTCCTACAGAGGGATTTGGACAGGTTGGATCAATGGGCCAAGGCTAATGTCAAGATGTTCCACAAGGTGAAACCCGGTGAAGTGCCAGGTCCTGCACTTGGATCACAACAACCCCAAGCAGGGCTACAGGCTGGGGGAACAGTGGCTTGAAAGCGACCCAGACGAAAAGCACCTGGGGGTACTGGTCGACAGGGATTGAATATTGGCCAGTCCAGATGGCCAAGATAGCCAAGAGCATCCTGGCTTGTATCAGAAATAGTGTGGCTGCTGGGACCTGGGCAGTGATCGTCCCCTGCACTCAGCACTGGTGAGGCTGCACCTCAAATCCTGGGCTCAGGTTTAGGCCCCCCCCTACAATAAAGACATTCATGTTTTGGAGCATGTCCAGGGAGGAGCAGTAGAGCTGAGGAAGGATCTGGAGCACAAGTCTTATGAGAAGCAGCTGAGGGAGCTGAGGGTGTTTAGGAAAAGGAGGTTCAGGGGGCACCTCATCACTCTCTACAACTGCCTGAAAGGAGGTTGTAGCCAGGTGGGAGTCGGTCTCTTCTCCCAGGTAACAAGTCACAGGACGAGAGGAAATGCCTCAAGGGTCACCAGGGGAGGTTTAGATTGGATATTAAGAAAAATTTCTTTACAGAAGGGATTGTCAGACATTAGAACAGGCTGCCCAGGGAAGTGGTGGAGTCACCATCCCTGGAGGTATTTAAAAGGTGTGTGGATGTGGCACTTAGGGACATGGTTTGGTGGACTTGGCAGTGCTGGGTTAATGGTTGGACCTGATGATGTTAAGGGTCTTTTCCAACCTAAATGGTTGATATATATTAAGGACTTTTGGTAAAGGTCAGTGAACTATTAGGAATTATGGTTATGTAAATTTTGTAGTTTCTTCTGCAAAGTTTTAATCTTTTATGTTTTTTTTTTTTTATATTTTGCTTAACAGATGACCCTAAAGTGATTGTTGCCAACCTTACAGTAAGTATTTAGGACTTGTATTTAGGTATCTGTCTCTATTGCACTATTCTTATCTTGATTTGTGGTGTTATTCGGCTTTCTCTGTTTGCTCTTTAGTCAGGAAAGATGATGATTATCATTAATAAAGACTGTTAAATGGTGCCCTTCATGAGTACAGATTAATGTTTGTCATAAATTCCACTCTTTGCTGCTGTAGTAGCTTTTATAACCTTTTTGGGCAGCTCAGAGACAGAATCTCCTGTAGAGTCTTTACTGCCTGAATTGAGCCTATTTATTCATTGCTTCAGAAATGGAAAGTAATCTTTTAGGGCAAATATTTTACTAGCACTTGGAAGATGCTGAAAAAGTGCTTTTGATAGCCTTCAACTACAACCTTGATTGTAATGGAAGAAAAGTTAAATAAATATTAGAATTAGCCCAAATTTTGTAACCAGATGGCTTTAAATACATCTCATGCAGATGAGGTGTATTTTTGAGCATTCAGATTTTTTCTGAATCTTAACCTTTGATCCGGTTAGACGTCTGTGAGCTAAGTAAGTGTCATGTATTGGGTGATGCTTCCAATAAGATTGTCACGTGAATGAAGCTTTTCAAATATATGTTTGAATGACTCCCCGGGCCCCGGACATTTGTAAATACTGCACAGAAATGACTGAACTACATAATCTAGGTGCTTTCAAGGCACCATCAGTGATGACCTTAACAACTGTTCTGTAGCTGAAGGTTTTTATGTGTGCCTTAAGCTGACTGACAGTGTATCATTTGTGACCATTTGTATTTCAGTGTAGAAAGCCAGACCAGCACTTCAAGCCTTACTTGAAACAGCACTTGCCTAAACGTTTGCACTACGCTTACAACCGAAGAATTGAGGATGTCCATTTACTGGTGGATCGCAAATGGCATGTGGCAAGGTAAACCCTTGTTTTTGCTTCCATACTGATTTTCAGTCTTTTTTCCTGAGGAAAAGGGTCGCTTGGGATTGCCCTGTGTGTTAGCATCCTGCTCCTGTACCCTGTGAGCAAGAGGAGTTTTGAACACCTGGTGAGGTTCAATCACATTTGGTGCCGGAGGATATGGTTCAGAACACAAAAGATTTTAAAGTTTGGGAAAGGCAGTTGCTGGATATAGAGTGAAAACCCAGACTGGTTTTCTCAAGCAGCTTGATGTTTTTTGACTGAAGAGCTCAAATACAAGGTCTGATAAGCTTTCTTAATGAGGTGCATGCTAATTCCAGCTGGGGCGCTGGGAATGTGGGTGGAAGGGGCAGACTTCTGAGGTTAAGGAACAAGAGTCTGAGTGGATGCAATGGTTGAATGGAAGGAAAATGGAGATACTGACAGCGGGTGAATGCCTGAGAACATGTGGAAGGGTATGACAGGGTGACCATCAAAGTGCTGTGCTGGCAGCATATTGTGTTTCCAATCCACAGAAAGCCAGGGTGCTTTAGCTCAGAGAAAGCCCTGATTTGGATTGCTCTTGCCCATATGACTCTGAATTTTCAGTTATAAAATATGTACAATTTTTGGTATTCTTAGCTAAAAATTGAGTGAGGAGAAACAAGTTGGCACATAACTGGAGTGAATGGGAGAGGAGTAGCCTTTGTTTATGAATCGTGCGCGGCTTTCTGTTTTAATATATTTTGACACATGTTGTGTGTTACAGTATGAAAATGGTTGAGTCTTTATGCATGAAGCTGACTCAGTGGTTCTTGGAAGATGACACAGCTTTTGGCTCATGGTAGTCTTTTATGAGCTTTAAATTATGGTAGGGTTTTTTGCCCATATAGCTGCCAGGCAAACACAGTGTGTTGTAAGTGCCTTTTGACATCTGTGCTTATCTTTCCATGAATTATGCAAGGATCACTCTGCTGGAGCAATGAATGAGAAACCCCAGTTGATTCCTTGCGTAACTCCACTGGCTGGCTGCCCCGTGCAGTCCCTGTGGCAGAAGTTCACGTACATTTCAAGGAATCACACTCTGAATTTTAGGCCTGCTAAAGTTTCAGTTTTAAGAATTTTACTGGAACTGATGAGATTGCCCAGGCTGATCTACATTTAGGAGTTTCTTATTAATTGCATGAGATTTTCTTTGGCTTATTTGTTAATTTTCAGAAATCTCATCCAGCAGTAATTAATTTATTAATGTAACTAATTCATTGTATGTTCACAGCCAGGAAAATGATAGTGACAGACCTGGTTGCTGTAACTCTAGTAATTTACAAGGCCAAAATCAAACTTTGGCTGACCATTATTTTATTACAGATGAAGAAATAATTTGTAGGATAACCTGGCCCACTGCATGTATTGATTGCTTGTGTCCCTATAAAACTGTAGAAAACTGAAACAAGCTGGTAATTATAATTCCTATGACACAATACTTATTTTTCCACATATTTTGTAAAAAAAAACCCACCTCAGTAACAAGCTGATAATTAGCATTTCTTTAGTACAGCACTTGTTATCTCAGCTATTTGTCTTCATGAAAATCTATTTTCCTTTCAGCTTTGTTTCTGCACCCCATTTTTGTTTATTGAGATGAAGGCAAAGAGGCAAAAGCCCTTTATAGCATTGTATGACATTTGCAGCATTGTAGCATCACAAATGTGCTTTGTGAGACCCCTTCGCTGGCCCTTTGAGGATTGGAAGAGTATGGTCCAACACCTCCAGTCTGCAGCAGATTATGTGATATGAGAAAGTCTGAGAAAATAGTAGACACTAAGTTTTTTATCAATGATAGGAGTTGTCTCTTAGTTTTGCACCCTCTTCGAGTGGGAGTGGAGGGAGAAACCCTGGAGATGCTCGATAAGCCTGCAGTCCCCACTACTGCTATTCAAGAAAGATAAACAATGCCCTGCTCTGTAACTTTATGCTTCCTGCTCCCAAAGTATACTGTCAGGTCAGCCACCTTTGAGGAAATTTTCTAATACGTTTTCAATTTAGGAAAGCTGTGGATGTTTACAAGAAACCAACAGGAAAATGTTTCTTCCACGGAGACCATGGCTATGACAACAAGATAAACAGCATGCAGGTATGAGCAATGCCTTTGTGGGAGGGTCATTGAGGGCAGACAAAATTGAAGGTCTCTGAAATGTAAATGCTTAGTGAAAAAGCCCTTCATTTTAATGCTCTTCTTTTGTATTCATCTTTATTTTTTTTTGTTTTGTTTGTTTTTTTGTTTGTTTTAAGACTGTTTTTATAGGTTATGGCCCCACCTTCAAGTACAAGACCAAAGTACCTCCTTTTGAAAACATTGAACTCTACAACGTCATGTGTGGTAAGCTGACTGCTTGAGAAACTGCAAAAGCAGCAAGCTGTTTTGGCTAGCAGGGCCTCCTTTAGGCACCCATGAGCTCATGTCCTGACTCCCTCCCAGTGTCCTCTTCCCAGTCCCCCTTTCCCAAGTACTTTCCAGAAGGGCTGAAGGCACTCCTGAGGGGCCTCAATTATGCTCAGCAGTGTAGGAGGGAGGTTTCTCTTCAGAGACTGCTGTTGCACCTGCATATCTCCTGTGGCAGCTCAGGTTCATCACTTAGTTTTCTATGGCATCTCCTGGTAGAGTTATGTTTCCTGAATTTGTACATGAAGAACAATCTGATGATGCATATAGACATTCATTAGGATCTTTTCTTTGATACTGATTTTCCAGCACAATAAGACTTTCAGGGTCTTTCAAAAGTGTAATTCATATTTTTTTTCCCAAAGAAGTAATACTCAGGAGGTAGTCATCCCTTACTTATAAATGACTATGTTACAAATATTTGATGTAACATTTGCACTGGAAGCTGAAGGGGTAGTTTTAATAGAATTGTTTTCTATTTTTGTGGCATCTGCAATTTTATGTTTTGGAAAAAAGATGAATATTTTTATTCCATTAAAAGCTTTCATTAACATGCTGTGGGTGAACACATTTACTTATTACTAATAAATGTCTTGGCGTGGTAGAATTGTTGCTGGATACATGTTTGAAATCTAACTATCATTCATTTATCTTTGGTGGTTTCGTAGATCTGCTTGGGTTGAAGCCTGCTCCCAATAACGGCACCCATGGAAGTTTAAATCACCTGCTGAGAGCCAATGTCTATAAACCAACCGTGCCAGACGAAGTTGCTAAGCCACTCTACCCTGTAGCCCTACCTTCTGCATCAGATTTTGATATAGGATGTACATGTGATGATAAGGTAAGTGTTTAGGATCTGTGGAAGCTTCCACTATTAGCAGTAGTTTATAGTAAACTTGTAGCCACTTTAGTTGTTTTGAGAAGGTTTGGTCTATGAGAATTCCCCAAAGCCTTCTTGTGAAGTGTTTCTGCCCTTTCGGAACAATTACAGCTTTTTGTAAAAGAGAAGACAAGAAAGCCATCAGTGTCTTATAGCCCTAGTTTTGTTTCACTAGATGTCTAGTAAAATGAGATGTCAGAATTCTCCAGTGATCCTAATCTTGTTCCTTTTTTCTATTCTTGAGAAGAATAAATTGGATGAACTCAACAAGCGCTTTCATGTCAAGGGAACAGAAGGTAAGCGTGGTGCCTCAGTTAATAAAATCTACTTTTGTTTTCTTTTGCAAATTACACTGTGTCAATAATAACAGAGCAAAGCCCATTTTGGTTTAGTTAATGTGTAGTAAACTGTCATTCCAAGTAACTATTGAAATAGCACACAGACATACACGAGGTACATGGCAATGTGAAGTGCTGCTCACATGAGGAAGTGCATGCTGTCTTTTGTTGTTACCAGGACTAAAGTATCACTCAAAGGGATACAAGTTTTCACTATTCCTTTACTTTTCATGGGGCAGTACTCTGTTCAACCACAAGTTGTAAATGGAGACAAAAACAGGTCACATCTGCATGCTGTATTTTATCAGTGTTGTTCAGGCCTAGCTTTCACCTAGAAAGGATGCTACAGCTGCTTTGGCAATCCCTGACTAGGTCTGTAGTACTTGTTTCTTAGGGTGCAGGATACCCAGTGAAACAAGTGTTCTGATGGTTCAGGGTACTCAGCGCAGTTCTGTCCCTCTTCAGTGTTCAAGGCAGTGTTGCTCCCCAGAGAAAGCATCCCCTGCTCTCCTGGGCGCTGGTTGCTGCAACCTCCCCTCCCTGCTGTGTGCCAGCGCTGGCCTCAGTGTGGGCTCTCAGCTGCATCACCTTAAAGTGGTCCAGGTTAAAGTGTAGCAGCAGGAGGGGAGGAGAAGTGCCTTTCTGAGCAGCAATACCGACTGAAAGGCAAATCAAAGCAGAGCTTCTCACACTGTGATCCACTTCAGCATAACAATTCACAGCATTTCCCTTAGCATAACAATTGTCCAAATCAGCAAGTTCTGAAGCTTTGAGCTTAGGCATGGATTTTTGAGGTACTTCAAACTGCAGTGCTCAGATGGTTATGGAGATTGGTTTTCATTCTCTTATGAAGGTATCTGTTTCAGTTTTTCACTTGTGAATAGGCAATGTGGCCTATCCTTTAGTTTCTAAAGGTGAAGTTATTCCTCTACTTTGTGAGTTAAATTTCCTTTCTGAAGCTTTCATCTTGCTAAACTGATTTTTCCAGTGAATGAACTATTGCTTGCTGTGGCAATTTCTGGCATCAGAACAAACACTCTCACCATTTTAGTCTGGGATATCTCAACATCTTTCTTTTGGATTATGGTTTTGATGCTTTTTCATTGTAGTAACATAAAAAATAGTATTTTTGGTGTATTTTAAGATGTAAGCATTTAAACCAATTGGGCTTGTTAGGTTGTCAGTTCACTGTTAAATGGAATGATGTGCCCCTTATGTAAACAACAAGCAGGTCTGCTAGGTGCAAGTTATTTTGTTTTCCTTCATAACAGGTTGTAGTTCCTGTTCACATATCTTCCTGTGTTTATTTGTTAACTCCCTTTTCCCACATGGTGCACCATGTTGTTATTCACATGCAGAAGAAAAAGATGACTTCAGCTTCTTTTGAATAAAACAAGGTTATCATCTCTATCAGACTAGGTTTTTCCTACCTTTTTCTTGTGCCCTATAAAAACATCCTCTGTTTGGACTTGAACACTAATAAAACACACCCTTTTCTTTCAGGTTAAATGCCTATCTGTGAATTGTGTTAGGCTGCTTTCCTTGTTTCTATGTTTTAATTTCTAAAAGCAAGCCAAGTGCTTTTGCCAAAAGGTTACCAAATCAGTGAACTGTACACTGAAATGTGAGATTAGCCAGGAAATTTATTTTTCTTCTATCTCTTTCAATGTTTTTGTTTTTTTATAAGCAAGCTTGTCAGAGTTATCTAAGGACATTTAACTGTAACATATCACCAAGACAGAAGCAAAGCAGGCTTTAGAGAGCTGGAGGTGTCTTTGTGGCCAAAATTAAGACAAGGGTTTTTTCTTTGTTTGTTTTCTCTGATATCACTAACAAAAAGTAGCTCATCAGTTTCAGAACAAAATCTGTATCGGGAAAAACCTGTTCCTTTAGGGAGTGATCAGTTCTGCCTCTGTTTTGAGAGAGACTTACAGAAATCATAGGAAGGAGAGAGTCCAGAGAGGAATGGCAGGACTAGAATAGGGACCAAAATAAAACTACAAAAAAAGTGCTTACCGTGCCATGTGTGACTGAGATACGGACACAGGGATCCTTGAGGAGTCTCCTGTGTTTGGAAAAACACCCTCTCTTCATGCTACGACCCCAACAAATTTTCAAGGGTAGAAGGGATTTTTAATCCTAAAGGGAGTTGTGAGCCTGGAATGGGGATTCCAATCAGAACTATTGAAGAGCTGCTGCACTCTCTTTTACAAGATTTCTTTAGTAGTTATTCAGGGTCAGTTTCCCATTAATGATGACTGAAAAATCAGCATGTGATAGAAAGCCAGTCCTCTCTTTATTTCATCTTTAAGGTTTTCAGTTATAGATGTAAATGTAATTTCTTCTGCTCTGTAGAGAAGCACCTTTTATATGGACGCCCTGCAGTACTGTACCGCACCAAATACAATATCTTGCATCACCATGACTTTGAAAGTGGCTACAGTGAAACATTCCTGATGCCTCTCTGGACATCCTACACTATTTCCAAACAGGTTAGTGCTGTCTCTCCTTTTGAACAAGTGCTTAAAAATCCTGGGTAAATTTCTTTGGTACCTGTATTCTTGAAGTCCTAAAATTCCCCTTCACCAGAAAAATTTTCACACCAGAAATCATGTCAAGTACCACTGCAAACAATGCCCAAATTTCTCTTTTTTTCTGGTTTAATTTTATTTTTAAGGGTTTTTTTTTTTTTCAATGGGAGTTTGTTTTATCATGAGTAACTTCATTTGAATTACTTCCCATGGTGGCTTCTGCTACCTGAAGAAGGGTCTCTGCAGCAAATGCAGGAGTTGGTTTATTTTACTGCACACAAGGCCTTCCATATAGTTGCTCGACCATATGAAATAATTTTCTATTATTTACAAAAGCTGAAGTTACTTTTTTCATTGTTTCTGTCTATGTTCCTCAATGCAGGCAGAGGTATCGGGTGTCCCAGAACATCTGTCCAGCTGTGTGAGGCCTGACCTGCGCATTTCTCCAGGAAACAGCCAGAGCTGTGCAGCCTACAGAGGCGACAAACAGCTCTCCTATGGCTTCCTTTTCCCTCCTCGTAAGTTTAGATAGATTTTTAATATCTAGAGATTCATCATTTTCTTTTTTTTCTGTTAGGGAAAAAACTTAGGTATGAACATAGCCCAGGCACACCCACCAGGTATAAACAGAATAATTTTGAATTCATGCAGCAGTAAGATAAACATTTTTAATTTATTAATCCAAATTAGACTGTTTCATACTCTAAAAGTTTCTACTGTCCTATAGAAATAGTGCCAGTAGAAAACCTGTGTTAAATGAGTGTCCTGGATTCTCCTGGTGCAGTTGGTTCAGTCTTGGAGCAAGGATCTTTTGGGATGAGTAAATGTTCAAGGGATACAACTGTCTCACAGCTATGAGCTTCATTGCTCTGCCTTCCTCACTCGGTGGTGGAAATATTTTATGGTGGATTTCTGAAATGGAATGACTGGTGTAGAGGCTTGCTCAGAACTAGAAGATAATCCCACACTCTTCTTGCTGGAAGTTGTTGGCCTCTTTTGTAAAAGCTTGCAGAGCAGCTCTCTGACTTTTGAGACAGCAGTATAAAGCTATATAAAAGTATTTGGAACTGGTTGACAGCTGAAGAAAAGATAAAATCATTCCTTTCCATGTTCTGCTGTCATATTAAAGACAGATTTTGTGTATGTAGTGTGCACTTTTGTATATAGGATTCCAGTTGCTGGTTAGGTTACAGTAGTCCTGTTGGTTAATCTCTGAAGACATTTTCAAAACATTTTTATGTTTTTTAAAATTCTTATATTTCATCTTATTCATATTTTTCTGTTTCACTGTTTTCAGAATTAAGTTCCTCTGCAGAAGCAAAATATGATGCTTTCCTAATAACAAATATTATTCCAATGTATCCTGCCTTCAAAAGTAAGTGCCGTTTCCATGTCTATACTTCTGTTTCCCAACAAGCAATTTTTTTTACCGTGTGTTGGATTATGGAATGAATTGATGGGAGAAACTTAGAACACAAAATTCAGTTATTTGTAGCCACCACATAACACATGTCGGCACCTGTATAGTTCTAGATATGGGCAGGCAAAGTACCACAAGTAAGGCTGAAGCTTTAGGAAGGGTTTATTTTCCTTGGTGCTGGGCTGAGGTGAGAGACAGACAGGGCAGCAACTTTCCTTTATGACACAGTAAGTCACTTTCTGTAAGACCATTTGGATTCTTGACAGTAGCCCAAGCAAGTGTAGAACATACTTAGGCAACATGTTTTTACTTCTCAACTGGAGCCTGAGAGCGTGCACAAGCCTGGGAGTGTGCCCTTAGCATGTTGTTGTGGTGCAGGGACAAGTGATTACGTTCCATTTTTCTCTCCTTGCCCTTAGAGAGAGACCGAACATATTTATTACCTATAAAGAAAAAAAGAAAAGAAAACAAATTTGTGGAAAATGAGGAACGATTTAAACCTGGCTAAACTTTCAGTGCTTCAGGGATGCAGTATTAATTTTTCTTTTGTCTGCACATCTGTTTTCTCTTTAGTTTTGCCAAGAGGTAGGAAAGCCATCAGGCTATTCTGGTGGCATTTTTGGCTTGGAAGGGGTTGAGGAGCCTTGGAAGAATCTCAAGAGCCTGTTCTTGTGAGATTTCCAGTTCAGATTTTAGGCCAGTGGGGTTTGGATAAACATCAAAGCCTATGGGAGCCTTTTTCTTTTTAACCAGAAAAGAGTGTTTTTAACTGAAAAACCTCTGAGTAGGAACAAGCGGTGATGTTTGCTGGAAATTTGAGCAAAGGCACTTAACTGATTACAGAGTGCAAAATTATTGGGGATTTCCCACTCTTAAATTGCGTCATAAAAATGCTCTTTATGCTAATGTTAATCCAAGCAATTTGGCTGAAAGGCTGATCACAGGAGAGCAACCCACCTCCAGGAGCTCATTTTTTCTAGTGGTCTTCATCTTCATCACAAGTGGGTGAAGGATTCCTTGAGAAAAAGTACTGGCACTAGTATGATTCCCAGGGAATTACAAACCACTACACGTGTGCAGGTTGCAATGCTGAGAGCCAAATATAAAGTCATTATATAGATCTTTTTCCAGAGCAGGGAAATTATGAGGTGGCAGTTTTATGCTGTGCGGGCGTTGGTGCAGAGGCCCCTCCTCTTCTTTGTTTTTACAATTCACTGTCCCATTCCATCCCTCTGGGCAATAATTCTGTGTCTGTCTTTTCTATGGTGAGATTGGCTTGAACAGCTCCTGCTTTGCTGGAGCTACAAGAATGATGTCCCTGAGCTGGTACCCCATTGCCCTGGCCTTGCTCTCTGTGTGGTTGCAGTGGGAACTGGAGCAGGGAACTGATTTAGCTACAAATCTTGAGGCAGTGGAAGGGAGAGGGAATATTTCCTTTTTGGACAATTTTCATTGTTCAGGGATATGCATTGGAGGAGTGAGCAGCTGGAGGAGTGGTACTGACAAGTGGTGACCACAGCTGAGGTTCTTATTACACGTTGCTGGGGGGGGCCCTGTGCATCAGCCCTGGCAGGGAGTGCCTGTGGCACTGAGCAGTCTCAGGACAAGGTGTGCTGGGAAGCTTTCTGAGACTGGCCTTGCCATCAGTGCCAGGGAACCACGGACTTAAATGTCTGAGCTGGGAAGACAAGAGTTAAACTTTCAGAAGTCTGAGAAGTTGTTTTTTTTCCACACACTTCTGTTGATTAAAATGAAAAGGGAAAAAGAACAAAAAGCATGATATAACTGGAGAGATTCCAATGTGTTTCCCATCTTAACTTGATAAAGTTGAGGAGGGCATGGTGGGAGAAAGTGTGTCATGCTCTTCCCAAAGGTTGCTGTAAGGAGATGCTATGCTTTGGTCATCCTTGATAGCACCTAGTTTAAGAGATAGACATTTTGTATCCAAGGAGAATTTAACTGGATGAATATGACCCTGGTATTTCTCCTCCTTTTAAAATGTTTGGGTTTTATTTTTAATCATGGTGCTGTATCATTTTTAAAATTTAAAAAAAAAAGAGCAAAACAAAACAAGAAACCATCAGAGCACTGTTCCCTGTAACTAGATAAGAAAGACAAAGGCAGTGTTTACAGGGACATGAAAAGCACGTGAATAGCTGTTTCTGCAGCTTGGTGAAGGAACAGCAGGATCTCTGTGCAAGGCCTATGGCAATGCCAGCCTGGAAGTGGTACTGTGCATTTCCTTCATCATTGGTTAGGGAAAATAGAGAACAAAAGTCTGAATAGGCTTTATTGAACTGAACAAAGCTGCAGTAACTCTCTGCCAAACTGTTGCTTTAAGGAAAAGGGGAAAAAAACTTTCCAAGACAACTTTATGTGGGTAAAGCAGGGAAGAGTTCTTTTACTTATAGGGTTTTGGGGTACAGAATATAAAGGAGTATAAAAGAGTATATAAAGTATAAAAAGTATAAAAGAGTACAACACATGTTGATACATAAGAGATAGAAAAGACTGGTGCTAGGATGAACTCATGGCCTCAGGAATACCATGTGAGCTCTTTTCCAAGCACCACCGCTTCTAAACATGCCGAGTAAATTAATCCAAAAGGTGTCCCTTTCATGTCATTCCCGGCTGTTTCCAGCCAAACCCCCTGAGCCACCCTGCTATGCCTTACTGAAGCAAACAAGGGACAACCCATCCCTCCCAGGTGAAAAAACCCTTTGATTTCCCCTATTATCATGTGTATGATGTCCACTGGATTTTTTTCAGGAAAAAAAAACTGTTTATAATCTTGACATGTTTTGACTTACTCAGATCTCAATGTGCTGGGGTTTTTTTGTTTGTTTGTTTTCTTTGTTTCTTTATTTGGTTGATTGATTTGGTTTGGGTTTTTTACCCACAGAGGTATGGAACTATTTCCAAAGGGTTTTGGTGAAGAGATATGCCACTGAAAGAAATGGAGTCAATGTTATAAGTGGACCAATCTTTGACTATGACTATGATGGTTTACATGACACACCTGACAAAATAAAACAGTAAGAGTTTGTCTTTAAATTGATATGCTGTTGCTTCTTTTAATGATGACCTTTATCTTATTTCATTACCTGTGCATTATTCAATTTTTGGGAGGAAATGTAATCTCTTTCTAAAATTACTGTTTATTAAGACTGAATGCCCATGTGGGTAGGATGGTGTAAAAATAAGGAAATGGCAATTCAGCAGTTAACTCTTCACCTTGACTTTGAAATCAAGTGTTCATCCTTGAGATGGAGTTTGGTTATGTTCTACATTGTCTGTTTTCTCTGACATTCTCCAGAGCTTAAAAGTGATGCTATTGAGTTACATACTCGTGTCTTTTGTTAATTCAGTAATGCTTTCTCTCTATGTCCCTGAACTGAGGAAGCCTTTCAGCACTGCGTGGGGTATTTCTGTAGCACAGTATGAGCTAATTGGATGCTCATTTTCATATAGTGTTCAGGAATCAAACACATCTCAACAATGTATGTGTGTCCTCTCACGTAGGAGAGGAAAGACCATGTTCTTTGTGTAACCTCCTTCCAAACAATATTTATTCCTTTGTGAATAAATGTTTGCTTTATTCTCGCAGGTTTGTGGAAGGCAGTGCAATCCCTGTTCCTACTCATTACTATGCCATCATAACCAGCTGCTTAGATTTCACTCAGCCAGCTGACAAATGTGATGGACCACTCTCTGTTCTCTCATACATCCTTCCCCACCGGCCTGACAATGATGAGAGCTGCAATGTAAGTCCTGTTGCACTACTGTAACCCTGTGGTAAACGTATCCCTGGGAGATGTGAAAGCCCATTACTATCAGAAGTTAGTGCTTAATGAAGTCTTGAAAGGTTGCACAAGAGAGTGACTCTGTTAAGTGTTGTGTTCAGCTCATTAGACAAAAGTTAAAAAAGAAAAGCTATTTTCTCTGTGATACCAGAGAAAATAGGAACTATTACTACACCAAAAATCGTCTGAAGAACTGTCAGCTGGCAGTAAGCAACCTGTAGGATTCTACATTTTGGCAGACACTGTCAGTATAACTTCAGAGCAGACTGAGGGGAAGTTGTATGCATAGACATACTGTGCTGGCAGCCAGCCTGATGTTTTTATTGGGGTCAGTTTCCATATGCAGATACAATAGAGTCTGTCTGCTATGGCAGTCTGGGTGCATCAGACAGCATGATTACATCCAACCCACACAGTATTAAAAGTATATGTTAAAACCTGCCAAGTGTAGAGTGCCAACTCTTGCTGTTTCCAGAATGACTTGGTTCAAAGGAAAAATTCAGGTTCCTATTACAGAGATGGCCAGACACCTTCCTAGTTTCTTTCCTATCTTCCCTTAGGATGCAAGAGCCTGTACTCTAACAATCTTGACCAAGGCTTTAGTCTGGTCAGCGCTGCAGAGAGTAACATGCACACTTGACAGCTGATGGTGTGGCAGGAGCACAGTTCGGTGCCCATGGGCTCCAGTGCTCTGTGAGGACAGCAGTTCTCCCAGGCAGATGGATTTAGACTTGTCCTTCCGCCTGAACTTGTTCTCCCATTACACAGCTGTGTGGATTCCTGCACACAGACACTTCACTATAGGCTGCCAGGAGACCGTTTCCTGAATGAACGCATTAATGTTATGAATTTTGTATTGGCAAAAGAGCTGAGCCTTCTGTTCCAGCTACAGGCAGAAATAGTCATTCCAATTCTGTACACAATTCACCTGGAACACTGTTTCTTTCTCATTCATCAAACATCGCCTGCTTTCAGGTCCCTCTTTTTAAAACCATGCTTTTGGAGAAGGATCCCTCTCTCTTGAGCAGGTCTGGCTTTTTCCTGTTTAGACTGTCAACTGCTTTGGGTAGAGAAGCCTTCCACCAGAAGTCTTGGAAAGTTCTACATATATTTCATTGTGGTTTTTCTCTGGACTGCTTTCCTCTGAATCAAGATTCAGTTGGTGATCTGCAGGTTACTAATCTGGTAGTTATTAGTGCCTCTGCCCTTATAACTCTGCCCATATGTAATTTTATGACAAAGTAAGTGATTTTTTCATCCCTGTATAGTGAGTCACAGTCCTCTTAAACTGTTGAAATCTCTTTTATGAGCTCTTTACAGTAATGGCCTCTTTTAGTCTTTGATTTCTTAGCATTTAAACCAGGCTTTTTTTCTCTGCAGGTCACACTACTTATGGTATGTGTATATACAGTTCTGAGAGGAACTTCAGTGCTACTGCAAGGTCATTAGTAGATATTGGTCTGTGCTTTTATATAGCAAAGAACCACTCCAAAATATTTAAATGTTGTTCTTGAATGAAAGTACAGTTAGGCAAATTTTTGCCATTGAAATACAGCATCAGTCTTACTTTTGCACATGGTGATCCATGTTATTCGTTCAAAGACGTGATTGTGTAAAATCTCACCATACTTCATGGATGAAATGCATGAAATAATATAACAGTTTTACCTTAACCTCTCCACAGTTTTCTTTTAAGATTTGAAGAAATATTAGCTTTCCCCCCACTCTGCTCTAGCTGCACACACTCTCTCTCTCTTCACACAGTCATTGGAGTACACCACTACACTTCTCATTTGAATTTGTTCCATTTCTAAACTGTGTTTATTCATGGTGAGGTTATACCCATTTATTCTTGAGTCAACATTTTTCTATGGCTTAAATAGTCTTTCACTGGGCTTCTTTGGGATTTACCCTAGTGATGATTTATGATGAATCTCAAGGCATATACCTCTCTCTATTCATGTAAGACCTATGGTTTTTAAAGAAAGGATGAGCATGTTAGTGGCCTTCCTATGCACCTCTTCCAGTCTGATCTTTTTCTAGGGTTGTTTCTCTCCACCCCCCACCCCCTGCCCTAGGTCATGAATAAAATAAAGCCCTGAAGCTCAGATCTCAAAATGAAAATGTCTTTTATCTCTGATACTATCTAGGATTTGCTTTTTCCATAGCTGTGTTGTAATAGTGTTTCACATTCATGCACAACCAGTACACCCAGGTCCTTCTCTTCTGTGTATCAGTTCAGATAACCCAATTTCATACCATACGAGGGACTTCTGCATCTACATCCTCCACTATGCTATTCCAGTCTTCCTCTGCATTGACATGTGCTCCCAATTGTTATGGCTTTTTACTGGTGCACTAATGACCTTGGCTCAAGAAGCATGTGTGAAAACATTACACAAAATCCTTTCCAAGATCAAAGCTGAAGGAACCCTGCTAGAAACTTCCTCCAGGCCACTATTTTCCCTTCCAGCAAAACCTTTAAATTTCTGTTGATAAGTCAGTTCCTCATCCACCTGTCTACATGCATCACGTTCAGCTTTCCAGCTAATAATTTGATACTCAGAGATTCTTGTTCAGAATATCTGTTATTTTTTCTGCTGGATTTTAGGTTAGCTTCCTAATTGATTACCTATTTCAATTTACCTCCATGTTTTCAATTGTTATTTTTGGCTTCTAAAACTCACTGTACTATTGAGGTGTGACTGAGCAGCACAGGTGGAGAAAACTGCAATTTTAAATGTATACACTTCATTCATTGTTATGTAGTAATATAATGCTGTGTTAGCTAATCACTGCATTTTAAATCTTTGCTGCTTGACCTGAGGCTTTAGGGGCCAGTTGTGGAATGGAAAAACCTAATTGCCAGGCTGAAGGCTGAGCAGGGGTCGTTCCTGGAGCATGGCACTGCAGACAAAGGGGAATGAGCATCTTTCTTCTCTTGCTCAAGACCTGGTTTCGGGCCTCAGGTTCCTATTGACATGGAAAGGAAAGTCGATCTGGAGCTGAGAAGCATCAAACCTGACAAGTGCTCTTTAGGTCATGGACGTTTGCTTTAGAGCAGCCAGCTGTGATCTGTCTGGTACTTTGTGTCCTCTCTGTGCAAACAATCACACTCACCCTCCTGGCTTTTGCTGGGTGACACACTTCCTGGTCTGTGGCACATTTACTGTGTTGGATAGGGCCTGGCATTGCTGAAGCTTAGTCTTGATCCATGAGAGGATCACTTTGTAGGAGGACCTTGCTGAGACAGTCAGAAAAGGGTTAATTTCCAGAAATAAGCCCAGAAATAGATTTTTAGCAGCAAGATTTCCAAGTCACACACGGAGTCCAAATGCCCAGACACACAACCCTCCATTCCTAACTTGCTTCACCAGCAGCAGGGTAGACATACCAGCCAGAGAGGCCAAAAGGGGAAAAGTCCTGTTTGCTTTGTCCTTTTCCCACGTCTCCTCCCCGCCGTGCAGTACCCAGGGCTGGCTGCAGCACTCATGGGACATGTTGCTGGGCTGGTTAACGCACTCAGACAGCCAGTCACTGCAGTGTTTTGCAGGGCTGATTTGCTGATATGTTTGTGAGTTACTTTTGTTTGTGGATGATTCCAACATGTGCTGGTGCTGGCACAAGGCATGCAGCAGGAGCTGTCCCTAAGAGAAATTACACCCATGCAACATGACCTGAGTCACTCTGGCATCAACACCTTCCTGGTGTTTATTTTTTTCTTTTAATTGGCAAATTCTTGGTGAAAGTCTTTTTTCCTACCAGTGCATACTATGTATGTTCCAATTGTGTTTTTAGATACCAACATAAACCATTGCCCCAAAAGTGTAATGCATTGCAATGGTCTCCTAAAAATAAAGTGGAAAGATTAAAATAGTACTGTATTAGATGATATGATGGTCAATTGAGAATAATATGTAAGGGTAGATTTCAAAGCTAAATAGCCTAGAGTTTGCGCTTTGGTAATACAAAAAGTGATTATTATGTGAGATATTTCTGTGAGATAAAAAACCATGCAGTGATCAGTGGATCTTCTAAAAGCATATGGTTGTTCTTCTGAAACACCTTTCAACTTGAGGCCAAATTTTCTTTGATGACAACAGTCGTTGTTTCAACCTGATGCTAACGTGGGTACTGGAATAAAACTGTAGGATTCATCTTGCATGTTAAGTTTCAAATCTATTTTCTTGTAACTCATTTACCATAGTCATTCTTGTGAATAGGGTACAGAGATTCTTCAAATGTAACAAATGTTTAGGAAAGTTGCATTTGCTTTCAAAGCTTATTTTTGACAAGGCATGTTATAAACCTGGTTTGGTNTTTTTTTTTTTTTTTTTTTTTTTTTTTTTTCTCAGAGCTTGGAAGATGAATCAAAGTGGGTTGAAGATCTTCTTAAGATGCACACTGCACGTGTGCGTGACATCGAACAGCTCACTAGCTTGGACTTCTTCCGAAAGACCAGTCGCAGCTACACAGAAATCCTCTCCCTAAAGACATACCTGCATACGTTTGAAAGTGAAATTTAGCTTTCTAACCTTACTCAGTGCATCCTTTTATCAACTGGTGTATATTTTTATATTGTTTTTGTATTTATTAATTTGAAACCAGGACATTAAAAATATTAGTGTTTTAACCCTGTATCAAATCTTAAATATTAAACCTTTGTGTCATTTGTTTTGTTTCTCTAATGTTTAATATAGGTATGTCTCTTGGTTGATTTAGTAGTGCTTGTAATACTGCAGTCTGAGTCCTTACGCTGAGCTTTTAAGTGGTGCTGCAAGGTTTGATGCGTCCATCAAGGAAATATTAATTTTCCATGCTCCTTTACCACACTTGTAGTCCTGTACTGTGTATCAAAATACTGAACATGTAAGATTGCATTCATTTACTGTTAACTGTGTGACAGACATATTTAAACAGTATAGACAAGTAGCATCTTAAATATAATAAACCACACATTCAGTTTTTTTAATGTGTTTTGATTTCCTTTCACAGGGATGTTCAGAGGGGCTTGTGGGCAGCTGAGTGCTGACAGATCTCTTACTGGGCAGAGTGCTTCTCAGCATCTTAGGTTTGCTGGTAAGAGGACTGCCAGGAGCCCAGGTGCCCTGCCCTGTACGCAGCAATGAGACCATAAAATAGACACTCATGGTAGTAACTACTGGTTAGGTTTTGCTTTAGCAGCAGAGCTGGGAGAGGAGGATTCTTCTTGTCACAAGCTACTAGGGTTACTCCATGCTTGAGGCCCCTTGGTCATGCTCTGGAGCTGTGGAGAGGATTCAAGGTGATAACACCTGTTGTCACTAATTGGGCTGTGTCACACCCCTTCCCTCCCACAGCTGCTCTGGGCTGATTTGACGGAAATTGAAATAAGGCAGGTATTGAAGGGGATGCCATTGCTGAACACACAGCAGTAGGCTTGTAGCTGGGAGGAGAAAATCTGATTTTTGTCATCTTGTTCTAATGGCTGGAATTGCCCTAGTCTGAGGCTTAGTGCCAGCCCTCATTCTCAAAGGCAGTCCCTTGGCCTGGTTGCACGCATGTAACTGCTGGTACAGTGAGGTCCATACAGTGCATGTGATTTACAGCCATCACCTACCTGGTCAAGAGAGTCAAGTCTGTTTGCTACTTCTGTGCAGTAAGTGTCTCATAATCCTGGCAAGCCCCTACAAGAGACACTGATGGCACAGTCTGAAGCCAGTGGCAGAGCCAGTGTTGTGTGCTGGCAGATAATGGCCTGATTTGGCTTGGATAGCTTTTATAAAAGGTATATGCTATGGAGCGTTAGTGGTAGTATAGATAGATGATGTAAAAGAGAAATTATTGTTGACAATGCCTCTTGAGGCTGAACCCACTAGTGGCTCTAGTGTAAAGCCTTCATTTGGGGTTATAGATTTCCCTCTCTCTACAAAAGTGGTTTTCTGTTTTCTCTTTGGGTGTTGCAGATGCTGGAGGGAAGTGGGTGGGGCTGGAAAGCATCTCAGCCATGTACACAGATGAGTAGCCAGATCTCCTAAGTAAAATTACTTTCAGCACGATTTCAACAACTTATATCCCTGTAGCAAGCATCTGAGAGAAAGTGGAAACTGGAATTAATCATGTTAACATAGACGATAAAGTTCATGTGAACAGTAGGCAAAAATTTTTTATTTTAGGTGCCAGATTCTGTTTAATTTAGAATTGCACAGAACTTGAATACTTTAAAACATCCTTAAAATGTTAGAATGGAAATTCTAATAACTGCACAAAGCTCTGGTAAACATCCTATTCTTGCAACTTAGAAATTGTCTCTTGTGGTTGTCTGGTAGCACAGAAATATTTTCCTGGAAGCTTTTGGCAGGGCTTCTTGCCATGATAAACTTTATGTTCTTACATGTACTACAAAGGGTATTTCCTCTGGATTTAAAACAGTTTTCAGTTAAGACCTAATTCCTTCAACAGCAACTTTAGTGATGATTTAATGTGGTGGTTCATAAACTAAACTAAAGACTACCACTACTGTTTTGCTTTGACACCATTAACCTGTTTGTTTGGGTTTTTAATTAAATTGAACAAATTATGTAATTCTTTTATTTTCTCCCAAAATAAGATGACATTTATACCAAAGGAACATTAAAAGTTCTGAAAAATACTCTTCTTATGTTCCGAGAAGTTTGCTTTTGAAATACACTTAGTGATAATTGTTGGGAGAAACAATGTAACTCTCAGTTTCACTAAGGAATGACTATTAGTGTGTAGGGAAATGTAAATTTTTTTTTGACTCAGTTGTTTATCGTGTCATTAAATATTAGTATTTTACTTCTGTTCTACCTACTTCTCTTCAGCCCCTAGCCATGTGCTCTTGCAGGGTGTTAGTTTTATTTTACTGTGCTAGCAGAAATAACTGAGCTGGGAAATGGTGGTGGTGACTTCTACGCATTGCATGGGGTCCTTTTCCTGTTGAAAGATGCCTTATCAACACAAAAGCTCCAGTGCACAAAAGCTCCAGCTAAAGCCTTGTAAATCCCTGTAAGCAACATGAGCTGTGCAGGAACAACAGGCATTGTAAAGGAAGCTTGTAATTTGCCTTTGGCATTCCTCAGGGTGAATGGTAGCTTAGGGCAGAGGGAAGAAAACCCTCTGCTTTTGATTCCTGTTAGAACATTTTGAAAATATGAAATACTACTTGTTTCTGTTACGTGTTGCCTTTTTCTTGATACCACTCTTGAGTAATGTTTAATAAAGGCAGTTTGGTGGAGCAATTTCCACAACAATAAAAGCTGTAGGTGTCCTGCACACCTAGCAAAGTCCTTTTGCTCTGGGAAAAATCCTCCAGAAGTAGTTATGCAACTGGAATAACCCTGCTACAGGAAACCGTTGCTTTTTTAAACACCTTTTCCACAGTCATATATTCCTAATAGATAAGCACTGAAAGCAGGTCAAGTAACCTGACCAACAGCATAGTCATGATGGTGAAAGCATAGCAAAAATCATTGTCCTATCCTGACTAATGATTATGTTCTGTCCTCATCAGCTAACAGCCTGATTAGATCAATACTTTCTACTTGCAACTTTCCTCTTCTTCTTGTCCGCCTTTAGCCCCTGTAAGGGGTTAGGTGCAATATTCACAGCTTTGCACTTGCTTGGATTTTGGCTCTGTTTTGGTGACAGCAGATGAGGTTGTATTGTGTTAAAAAGCAATTTGAGTTCCAGATGAACAAGAAAGGTAAAAAAGATTTAGTTGTAGGTCTGTACCGTCTTGTGAAGATTTTCCAGAATTCCCAGGGGATGTAGTGTGAGGAAATTTAAATAACTGCATTTAATTAGACCAATCTTGCCGTGTCTCTGGAGGCTGCTCCAAAGCAATTCTGTCATAGTCCCTTACCTTCTCACTGCTTTATATGCAAACAGTTGGTCAGCTAATTGTGGAAAGATTTTAAGACTTTAACAAATGAAAACACACATACACTTCTTGTAGGAGATGCCAGAAAACAAAAGCAGTGATGAAGAGAGGAAGTTTCCCACTTCAGGAGACTGAAGAGGTTGCACAGGTTGAAGGTCCAGGAGATGCTGCTAGAAGGGAACTGGGACCGGAGAAGATTTATTTGACAGGTTTATAAAGTCCCTGTTTTCCCTGCATCCGGCTTCTTCTGATAGATCAGTCTCTCACGCACAACAGATGAAATAGCTCTCTAATTCCTGCACACAGCCAGGAAGCAGAAAACTCCTCAGGAAACCTGAAGGAGTTCTCCTCCAAAGGTTTTGCTGCTGCAGGAGCAGAAGAGAAACTTGGGAAATGTCCAGCCTGGACAGTGAATGTAGAGTGCAGAACCTGATCTGAAAGGAAGAAATTAGTAGCAGCAGGAGCTGAAGTTCCAGCAATCCTTCCCTTCAGTCTCACATCCACGTATCTTTAATTATCCTTAAATTTGCCTTACATTTCTGTGCAGTTCACCTCTGCTCCTCTCTGCAAGAGACGGAGGAAATATTGCTTGCAGTGCAATTGAGAAAATTCCCTTCATAACTTTTTTTTTTAAAAAACTTGCAAGCCCCCAGCTACAAAGGGGCAAATACACTTGCTCTGCCTTGTGAGAGAGGGAGAAAACCAGGCTTTCCCAGAGTAGGGAAGCGTGGGAGTGCTGCAGAGCTGCCACCTCCTCTCTGCTCCGGTATGGTGCTCTTCCAATAGTTTGGCACTTACGGCAGTGGGGTTTTTTCTGCTGGTTCGGCACAGAGAGACAAATGAAACTTAACTACCTTCCTGGGAGACTGCTGTTACCGTGGATGAAGTGGTGGGATGGAGAGTTTGAATGGCACGTTTAAGGGCATGCATACAGTATGGCCAGTAAAGCTGGTCCTGGTGCTCCTGTTTTGGTTTATTATGTGACATTTTAAAATAATTTCTGATGGTGCTACCACTGGTGGGAGGGCAGAAGGTAAGTTTTGTAAAGCAAAAGCATCAGAATCGTGGCTGAAACACAATATGAATCCAGAGCAATAGAAGCAAAACTCCCTTGCTTTAGGGACAATCAATCATGGTGAATTGGTTTTCTATCAATCCTGTGCATCAAAATTCTTCTTGTATTATCCTGGTTCCTTACCAGAGTCCTTTATCTCCAGAGGGATGCCACAGTACCTGTCTGTCCATCCTGTCTGTAGTCCTGGTCCAGCTCTGTTTTGTGACTAGTTTCAATTTCCCTTGCTGCTGTCTCAGACAGCTGTTGCACTTGACCTGAGATACATGGTATAGTCATGAAAATACAAGTTTACTCTGACCAGGATAAACCTGCCAGCAAATGATTAGTACAGCGTTAACTGTACGTCTTCCAGGTGGTGGAAATGTGTTTGAAATGTTTAAAGTTCAGCCCTTGTTCAAGACACAAGAAAAAAAGCATTTTTAAACTTTGTGGAAAAATACCTAATCTTGTTTCTTTGCACTTGTTGTGTAAATACAAGATAAGAGCAGTATTCCCAAGGTTACTGCAAACAGCCTGCCACTACAGAGTACAAACTAACATTTACCAAAATGTATGTTGACATAAAAAGCAGCATTGCTGTGGTCAGCTGCGGTAAAAAACTCCACAGATTTCTTTGCCTTTACAAGTCAAAAACTTGGGATGTAACTTATTCAGACCTGCCCTCACAGAGGAAAATCCCTGCTCTGCTTGTACAGCATGTGCACAGTTGTTCTGGAGCCTTAGCTTACCACCTTACCTTATCTGCTGCTTTCTGAATATGGTAAGAAAGGCAGGTGGAGGCCACCCAGGTTTCATCTGTGGGTTTCACCATGGAGAGATCAGCAGGCAAAGAAGTTAGTAACTGTGGATTAGCACAGCTGTAACTGATTGACCCTGAAACTGGAATTTACTAGAAAAGAGGTGGAATTATTCGACATCAGAAACACTCAATAGAAAATTATTAGAGGATATTTTCCTGAGTTTTCTTTTTCCTGATCGTATGCAGCAAGTAGGAAATTATTTCATCTGTTCTACATGAAGGATTGATATATCAGAAGAGGTTGGTTGCAGGGGAAACAGGAACTTTATAAACCTGCCAAGTAAATCTTCTCCAGCCATGGCCCCTTCTGACAGCATCTCCTGGACCTTCAACCTACTCAACCTCTTCTGTCTCCTTAAGTGGGAAATTTCCTCTTATCTTCATACATATTGTTTTTTTTAGTTTTTTTTTTCTGGCCTCCCTGTTTTATTTGAGCTTTGCCCTATTGTCATCTGCAAATTGCTTTAGTGTTAGCCTAACCAGTGCCATTTCTGTGCAAATGCATATCTCTGCAGCATACACTGCAATCACTTCTTAACTCTGTTACATCTTACACACTCCTTCTGCAGAAAGGAGGGTGTGGAAGATCCTGATACATACCCAGTTTCTTCTCCAGTGCAGTTAAAACCCCAATGCCAGCTTTTGCAGGTAAAAGCCCTCTTCAGAGTATTTAAGCTGGTGGCCTTTACTCATCTGCATGGTTTTGTTTGGAGGCATTTAATATCACTGAGGGTAGGATGTCAAAGATCTGATGAATCAACCAGAACTTTGCACAAGCCATGACCAACTAGACTACTGCTAACATCTGAGAAGATCAGATATTAATAATGTCAGTATTTTCTCCTCTAGGACTAGAAAGTTCTGACTCAATCCAGATGCATCAGAGTTCAGATCTATCGCAGGACTGACTGTGGGAATTGTGACAAATTGCCTCCTCTGCTTCTCGCCCCATTTTCATCTAACAAAGTCTGCAGGGCATTGTTGATGGATGTAGTTTCACCTGCTCTCTTATGGATGCACATTGTCATTTGTAATTGCAGTTCTTTTGTGTTTCTAGCTGTCTTTTGGAATGTGTTTTGGAGTGCATGAACATGGTGTTCTGGATAACCAGCAGCTACGTCCTCCTCTTCCTCCCCCATTGTGCACCCATGTGAACAGTTGTCACTGCTTCCCCACGCCCACGGGCTCCTGGCTGGACTCAGGGTCTGTAGTGCCATTGCTGGACACCTCTGCAGAGTGTGGTGAAAAAGACTGTAGGAAGCAGGTCAGAGGTGATGTGTTATCTTCTGGTGGGCTGTATCTAACTTGTGTAGGCTGGTCAGATGCGAACAGTCTTTTCCCATGTGATAAAAAATGAATCCCCAAGCATTATTTGTTAGCAAAAAAGAAGTTAATTTCAAAGATTCTCCTTACTGGTAGTACCAGAAGAAACACTACTATTTTAGAGATCAAACTACTGACATTTTTATAGTGATCCTTGTTAAGGCTGTCAAGAAAAAGATGTTTGCAGAAAAATACTTCTCTTTGTTTCTCCATTTTGTTGAAGACAAAGCCTTTGTATGTAGCCTACTCAACCAGACTAGGTGTCCAGACTGAACCGAGAGTACCTTCACGGCTTTCACCTTCCATGCCTCATGATCTAATTCTAGCCTTTCTCAGAGTTTCCATATGCATTCATGAGACCTGGGAGCCCTCCTGTGGTCAAAATCATGAGCTAGTCTTCCAGTTGTTACCCCAAATCTGATGTAGCCAATTCCATTTTAAACTTTACCCTTGGAGTATTCATTGAGAAAAGTTCAAACCATTAAAAAAGAAAAAAGTTTAGGTGGTTTCCTGGGTTTTTGCAGGGGGCAATAACATTCCCTCTCACTCCCCTCGGCCCTTATCTGATGCTGTCCACATTTCGTTTCCAAGGCTGGGGTATTGCCTGACAATCTACCTATTACTTTATTTTTTCCCCTCCACCCTCCTCCTCCGTTTGCTGTCTTTTGTAGGCTTCTCCTTTTCTGCTCTGATCTAGTGCTATCTCACACCCAGATACCAACAGAGGGCTGTTGTGGGCTGCACTGCAGACCCCAGGATGGTCCACTGGAGATGATGGATTCACTACTCAGAGTGACTAGCAGAGAAGGTCTGAGATCCTCAACTCTTCCCTCTTTGCCCTGGAATTTGTGAAGGCAGGTGGTATTCATGAGGGTAAGTACTTCAAGGTTTGTCAGTTGTAAGATAATACAGCACATACCGCAAGGGCTTGAAAAGGATTTGAAACTTCTAGCTTGTACTACTTTTACAAGATTTGAAGATACAGAGGGTCATGGAAAGTCCCATCCAAAATTTCAGCATCAAGAATCAACTGAGTAGGTCTCACAAGGCTAGCCTAGGATGGGGCAGAGTTTGGAGGGCTTCTATCATAAGCATGACCTGGCAGGAAAAAAAGTACCCCAAGCTCCACAGTCTTAGAGGTTGCACTTCTGAATTTCATTCCAAAAAGTGCACAAATACTTTCAGTAGTGAGTTTTTGGATCACTGCATCCCACCTTGATGCTGAAGGCAGCTGGGCTAGTGAGAACTACAACAAGCTGTAGCTCTGGTGGAGTTAAGCTTTTGGCCTCACTGCTCTAAGTGAAAGCTAGATCCAGAACTGTAATGATAAAAACTGGCAAGCCTTAATCTGTTCATGTTCAGATTATATCTTCTTATCCCTTTTGTGTCAACATCATTCTTATCTTAACAAGCTTGCCTTCCTCACTGGTGCTTAAATAATTCACCCAGTCCTTCTCAAAATATTTTTAGTTGGTTGGTTTGGGGTTTTATTTTTTTTCTTTTAGTCTGCAAGCACATCTCTTTTGAAAAAGAGAAGAAGCTGTTGTAAGTGATTTCTGGAAAAGAGGCTTGTTTAGTATTTATTTTATGGATTTAGATTTATGGGAGCACATTCTTATATTTTATGCCCTGAGTATCTTTGCTTAATTCTAGTTTTATAATATGCATGTCATTGAGAGGACTGTATTTTCCATTCTCAGAATTGAGTGTACACTAACAAATAAAGCTTGCACAAAGATGATAATTCTTCAGCAGCCACTCAGTCCATCCCCACATAATTTAGTGTTGGTTTTTGCCTAAGGATATATTCTTATAGGACTTCCTAGATTGGTTTACCAAGTCACCACCTCCAGCACAAGGCTATGTTTTTTGGCATTGCAGAAGCACTTCATGTGATGTTCCTGGGCTTTGAACAGAAACTCTCAGCTGCACTGAATTGGCTGAAGAAATTACTGCCTCCTTTCTCTGCAAAGGTGCTTGTTTCCTCAGTGCCTGCAGAATTGCTTTCCTCTAACCCAGGAGGAGGAGCAGTTTATTTCACTGAAGGTTTTAAAAGCTAGAGATCTGCTCTCATGGCTCATTTTACTTGGAAGTGGTTTAGGAAGCAACACAGGATGTTCCTAGTTAGAAAACTAAAAAGAACAATTAGTGATCTAGGGTCTGAGTTGATCTAGTGGGGACTATGGATATTTTCATTTGAGACAGTGGAAATTAGGTGAGATGATCCTTCATAGCCCTTGCCTTGCAGCTGATTACTTTAAATCGTCTTTACTAATGCTTCAAAGTCATCCAGTTACCCATGTTTTGTCCTGTAGTGCTTTGAGGCGGCTGAGCCTTTTAAAACAGCACATTGCCAATCAAAAGTATGGCTTTACCACTTAGGCTCCTGCGTGTTCTCAGCTCAGCCCTTCTCCTGGCACTTCCTTCTTGGGCTGCCCCCAAAAGCAGTGACTGGGGACTCAGATGGGGGGCTGTCAAGTGTTAACAAAGTAAACCTCTACTGCTCTTCATGAAAAGTAGAAATGGGAAGGTCTGTAGAGTATTTCACGTCATCAGTGGCAGTGAGCCAGAGTTAAGCAACTTTGTTTTTGCTGTGCCATTCTATGAGTCTAACTATATCTTGCTTAAGATAGCTTCAGTCCAAAGCATGACAATTTTATATATGCTGGAGTAATAATTTTATGACAATTTAAAGCAGTTGCCTGACTACCTATTTGCTCAAAAAGTCACAACTTAAATTTTAATGCTGCATTCTGTGGACTTCAGTAGGTTTCCTTACTTGCTCATAGATCTGAAAATAAGGTTCTGATGCTGCACAACTCTGTTCATCAGAGTATTTCAGGACCTGGCTAAGTCCAGGTATTTGTTTATTGCAACTGATGGGAATGCTCTGTATGTGAAAAATACACTCTTCTCTGGATTGCCCAGTATTTCTGGCTTGGTAACGCAATTGCATCATTTGTGTGAGCTCCTACCTTCAGCAACCTTTGTCTCTGTCGACCTATTTCAACTCACATAATCACTGGGTAAAAGTCTGAAAAATCTGAGTCCAACAGGTGCCATAAATATAAGTGGTGATCCACCTGGTTATGGTGATGGTGTTCTCCTTGGGTGAGGACCTTTGCAGACGCATTAGCTGGTGGCACACAGACCTGCTAGTCAGGAGGAAGCAGAAGATGCAAACAATGCACATTTTGACACCTATGCATTTTTTTATATCCTGCATATAACATTTTTCTGAAAGAAAACAACCAGCCATGAGGAGGGGTGGGCCTGATAGGAATGCAATTTCAGCATCTTCCACCACACCACACGCTATTAATGGAAAATGCTTTGTGATCTTATATAATAAATAAGGTGATCTTATTCTTGTCTGTGCAAATGTTTCCTGCAGTGTGTTCTCACTTCACTTTCAATGACCCAAGGGCTGGGGTCTATCCACTTCAATGACAGTCTGCTTTCCTTTCCCAAAGGCCGCCTTCTTGGGACATTTTTCTGCACCAAACATTTTCTTCACTGTTTCGTACCTTGCTTCTAACTGAAGATCCTCTCACTGAACCCTCACAAGCCCATTTTAGGCAATGCCGTTTTATTCTGCTCACTTTTTTTACCTTTTCAGTGAGTATATTTTCAAGGCTAGAAGCACAGGAGAAGCCATATTTGCAGCACTTCACTGCGAGTGTCAGTCTATGCAGGGTCTGTTATTCAAAACGTGCTTAACAGGTCAATGAAAAAGCTCCTATTACCATCTGGTTCATCTGTGTTTTCTTTGATACCCTCTATTTACAATGTAAAACCCATTATTTCTCTCTGAAAGATGATTAATCTCTTTCTGCCTTTCATCCAGGACTTAAACTAAATTATCTTTAGATCATGACTCTCCACTGTGAATTATTTTTTGTCCTCTCTGTCTAAGTAGAGCATTGTCAAACCATTTACAAACATTTATTGAGGGGAAAAAGAAAATTAGTTTTACATTGGGTCCTACATGTGGTTAAAACTTGGGATTGTCCTGGTTATCCAAGCTGTACCAATTAGCAAAAGTATAAAGTATAAAACAGTTCCAAGATGTTTCTATCAACCCACAGGGAATTTCAGTGCTCCAGACCTTTCTAGGAAAGATGCCACACAGCATAATTATTTTTGCAAGAATAGGTGAACTCTGACTGCTACAGCAAAATAGATAGAATGATACTAAATAACAGTTGGTTCTTTCTGGCCTGGCCAGTTATTCAACACTCTGGAGTATCAAAGGCTGGTTTGAGCCTTTAAGTCAAGAGGAAGAACCAGTAATGCCATTTATCTGATGCTGTTTCTTTCCAGGAGTCTCCTGTAATTCAGCCTGGCATTTGAGAAGAGGGGTGCACGGAGGGTCAGACTGCCTGTGGCCTGGATGCTCTGAATGTGCCAAAGCCATCAGCTCAGCATCCCAAGTCCCACACCAGATGCACAGGATGAGCATGGCACATCTACCAGCCGCTGGGAGCAGAGCTGCATCCAGAGCCTTTGAAAGCCAGAACTGAGGGGCAGCAGTGAACAAGTAGTATGGAAGCTGCCTAGACAGACTTACCAGAGAGAAATAGAGGAGGAAACATGGCCTCAAGGTAGCTCTAATTAAAGTGAAATTAAAATATATTTTTCTAGATAAAACCTGATGCTATCAAAGGAGAAAACTCTTCTCACCCTCTCTACTCTTTTGTAAAACCTTTCACAGAAAACTCAGCAAAACAGTGGGGTATTGTACAATGGATATGTTGCACCATGTAACAGCCTTGGCTTTAAACATATGCCTAGAATAGGAATGTGGATTCAATCAGTCATATAAAATCTTCGTTTGTGTGTAAACCAGCAGGATACTTAAGTGTGTGCTTAGCTCACATCTGTATTCTTAAATCCCTTTGATTTTTGAGAGATCTTGATCATGTGTTAAAGCTGCAAAGTCTTCTTCAGCATTGAGTTTTACTTTGGAGGAAAAGTTCATTGGGGTGTAGGAAAAAATATTTATAAACTGTGAATTCTTTCATATCTTTTGGCTTGTCTGCTCTGTCCTACTGCAGTCCCAGGGTGGATCTCAGACCTGATTGAAATCTGCTCTAAGACAATTCCTGTTACCATGGTAATAGGAGGCTTCTTATTCAAATCTGTTTGATCTCTTACACCATGAATTATAAGACTGAATTCTTCTACATAGCAATACCAGCTGTGATTGTGATATATGTTCCCTTTGGAAAGAAATCTCTGTTTCTAGTTTCCCAAGTCTATCTAACCATGTCCTTGGCAAATCATTCAATCATTACTCCAGTTTCTAACCTGTGCTAAAAATAATGTTGATTGATTTTCCAGGAATGGTAATGTATAGTTGAAAACAACCCTGATCTTTATAAGTAAGTATTATGTCTGTCATCTACAAATACATGTATAAATGTACTTGCCCATTGTTTTCTTTCTGTATAACTTCTACATGCTGGAATGTAATCTTTTGCTCCATTAGTTTCAGTTAAGGGGGGTATGGGTTTAGGGGGCGTCTTGTTTGTTTATTTTGTTGCTTTTTAAATACGGTTTTGTTTTGGTTTGGTTTTGGTTTTGTTCCTGAGGAGAATGTGCCATGAAAATATTATTTTAAAGCTTCTCATAGAACTAAGTGGTACTTTTTTTTCCCCCCTCTATGATTAATATTCAATGCAAAAAAACTTGTCTGGAGAGGTTGGAATTGCATCATTAGGTGAAAAGCCCTGGGTCTGGGTTTGAGCCTTGTCTCCAGCTGATGTTCGTTGTCAGAAGAGGAGGTGATACCCAGTGGTCTTGGGAGGGTCTGTGCCTCCTCTGATGTCCTACAGAGCATCTTCATCACCTTGCACAGCTGACAATGCAGCCTTTTGCTCCTCACACATATCCTGTGACACTCCAGGAGCACTGTATGCCTAACGTGGGGTCTGTGGTGGCATGGGGCTGTGCACACAGCCAGGAGAGGTCCACCTTCCCACCTTCCCTGACATGCACTCTCCCCTGGGTCCTGCCTCAGTGCCACTGAACAGTGTTCCTTTGGGTCAGCATTTCTAAACATATTTCACACAAATTGAATTTCTACTGTTGCATTCCTTTCCCCCTCTTCTTAAGTTCTAAATCAAAATCTTCTTATGGAGATATAAGTACATAGTGACAGTGTTATGACTTTTATCAACAACATTTGTAAACTCAATAGAAAGCTGTGTGCTTGTTTAGCAATGTCTATTTCTCACATATCTCTTACCACTGTGTTTCTTGCCTCCCCTTCAGTTCCAGTTCTTTACTAACTCAGTCCCACCACAGCCATTCTGTTATTTTGCCTGTACTCAGTGTCAGGAAGATAAATCTGTAAGTTCTTCAGTTTTCCTTGGTCACCTTCTCTGGAAACTGGCCAAGTTTAAATCTTTTTCCCATCCTTTATATTTCTTGATACTTTCACAAACTGAAAATCATTGTTTAAAAACTCCTGGGTGAGAGAGTTAATTGAAAGTGATGTGAACTTGCCACTTCATTTAGATCTATTTTCATACCCTTTTCCTTTATTGCATTTCACCAGCACCCCAATCAGCTCAGCACAGAACTAAGAATTTTCTTCCAAATGGAAGATCAAAAAACCAAGAAATCCTAAAACTGTGATTCTGTGATCCTTCCATTTTTCCACCTAATACTGAATAATTGCCACACTTAGGAAGCCTTTTTCCTCTAATATGCTTAGGAAAAAAAGACCTTCTCTACTGTCATTCGAATGGCCATACATCCCCTTCTGTATCCCATTGTTTCCTGTCATCTACCTTTGCTGGTATCAGATACACAGCAGTTGTCAGCAGTTCCTTCCTTATTAATGATGATATATGTGGGGTTTGTTTGTTTTATATTTTGTTGCTGAGAGAATTGGGGAAGGGGGATTGTTTGTGGAGGCTTTTACATAAGCTGATTTAATTTCCTCTCTAAGCCAGCCTGTGCTTTGTTTTGTTTTGTTTTTGTTTTTAACTCCACTTGACCTTTTTTGTGCAATATGAGAATGTGCCTTTTAGGGAACTCAGTAAATTGTGTTTAAATAGTTCCCAATTATCACTGACATTTTTCCTGTTTAAATTCTTTCTCTGAAATAATTTGGATCATAATTGTTTTCAGCTTTGTATAATTTGACTTCTTGAAAGCACTAAGTACACAGAATTGCTGGTGTGGATTTCATTCTGGTTATATGCAATTAAAGCAAACCGGCCTCTCTGGTTCCTTCTTTTTAACTGTCAAGACAATCCCAATGCCAGTACTGTCTCCAGTATTTCTTATCTAAGAGTTTCTATAGGTGTTGTTACATGTCCATTCCTGTAAGAACTGCATGCTCTCTAATCCTTCTTATTGTATTTTCCTACTAGTCTTTGAGGATTCCCCTCCTTCCTTCTCAAACTGAACGTGTTTCTTGATGCTCTCTTCCATGATCAAGTGAGTAAGAAATAGACTTCCCCCTGCCTTTTTTCCACTGCCAGGAAGGAGTACTGAGAGAAGAGTGGGAGATCTGTGATAAAAGCCAAATTAACATTTCTTTTTGCATTATTGTGGACAATATAGAAGAGAAATTGAGAAATTGTGAATTGTTGCTCTTCATAGGAGAACTCCAGCTTTGCACAGCCCTTTGCTGCAGGGGAGAAGGGCCTGCTATGAGACTCACCAAAATGATTATTGTCATAATGCTTTCATCTGTTAACCTGATTTGATTTTGGGGCTGCCTATCCCCATTTTGATCATCTGTCACAAAGAGGAACCACAGAAAATGTATCTGGAAGGACACACCCAACATGAGGTAGGAAAAGGGACAGTATGGGAGCCTGTCCCTATGGACTGGTGGTGAAGACAACTATAGAGGTTGTGAGGACCCACATTCAGTTCACTCTTCCACTTGAGGAGATCTGTAACTCCTCTGCCTCTCTCCAGGCACATACAACAGCCTTCATGGTATCCACTCCGGAATGTCTCCTGTGCTCCTGCTGCTGCTGGTTCCCACCACAGGAATCCTACAGGATTCCTGCAGTGGCAGGAAGCAATAAGCATTCCCCAGCTTAGTAGTTGTGGCTACTTGTCTTGTGTCTCGGAAGTAGTGAATATTTCAATAAAATAAATTGGCATGTTTTTGAAGAAAAGATGAGACCCCAATCTAGAGCTCAATGTGGTTGCCTGTGAGTTAGAAAAGAATTTAAATTGGCTCTGCTGTGCCCATCTTGAGCTTATGTCCCTGGATATTCCTGAAGGCTAACACAACATAACATCTATCCAGCCACAAAGTGTTTATTTGCTTATTCTTTTTGCCAAGGGATTTGATTGTTTCTTGTGTACTTTCAAACTTCTCTCCTCAGCCGTATTTCATTGCCAAGCATCCAGGATTTTAATTTATTGGCCTTAATTTGGTCCGTAAAAATCTACATGTTTCTTGAAGTTAAAGTTTTATGCCAAAAGGGCCACTAATGAAAGATGATAGCAGCCTTGCACAATGAAAGGAGGCAGGGCAAACAAAAGACCCTTTTACAATCTTAGAAGGTTGTTCCCTTCTGTTTAGCTTAAGCCTCTATTCATTTTAAACTGAATGGTGTCTCTAATTCTACACTCTCTAATTTTTCCTCCTCAGGAAGGCATTGATCAGTATCGTTGCCTGGGTCACCATGTTGGATCTCAAATACTGCTACTGTTTACTCCTTCCACAGAATGCTAACTTTGGTTTATTTACACATCATTAGTAATCCCTGAGGTTTGACTATTTTTTCCGAACAGTATGATGAAAGTAATTTTCAGTCTGCTTGCAGTAAAAGTCCACAATGTCTTCAAAAACACAGCTGCTGAAGCAGTGTATCCTACATTTGCAAAGATTAATTTGTATGGTTTAAACATAATTACACAGCAAGGGTAATTGTCGTAATAGTTGCAAGCTGATCTGTCTCAGAGTTTGTTCTTGGTTTCGAGTTTCTGGACATAGCTACCAACAAGTTAAAAAAAATCATTTGAGCATATGGTAGGGAAATCTTCAGTGCTTGCTAAACACAGGCATCAGCAGCAGTAGCTTCTTAGAGAGTGGGTTAGGAAAGAAGCAGCTAATACAAGTGACAACAAAGGGAACTATGAAAAAAATCTGAGTCATTAAAGAAATTTTTTTGGTTATGACTGTCTCTGTTTCAGAAGAAGCCCTTGGATCCCAGTCACCATATGATCCCACTTCTTGATAAGGCTGGTGCAGATAGACAAAATTGACTGTGAACTGTGATTTGCTTTTGCCCAGTTTATTCTGGTTTCAGGCAGGGGTGAACTGAACCAATGTAATTCATGATTTCAAGCACATTTTCCTGTGTAATTAAGAAGATTTTTCTTAACCACAGCAGCTGCAGGGGTTGAATCATGGCTTTTGAGTCCCTGACTGGTGACTGAGCCACTTTGGCAGAATCAGGGGCTGCTGAACTTTCTGCCAGGCACGAAGAGGTAGGCCACCACTGCTATTTCTGGGAAAGACATGAAGTGCTGGGTCCTTGGTCAGGGTTCTCCCCTGGTGCCTTGGGCTGCCACAGACCCAAGGTGAGACACAAGGCGAGGACAAACACAAGGTGATGGGGACAGCCTGGGGACTGGCTGCCCTGGAGCTGCTGACCACAGCTTTGTCTGGTGGGCCCAGCCTGGGGGATGCTGCATCTCTTGGACACATGGGCTGAAGGATATTTAGGCAATTTAATACACAGAAGGAGGTCAGTTGTAAGCAAGGCAGTACATGTGGTGAGGTGTTTTAACTTTGGTAGGTTTGTTCAGGTGTTTGGCATGAGTGGTGTGCCTCTGTCTGCCTTAAGTACAGGAGAACGGGTTGATATCTTTCCAGTAAAGGACTTTTTTCCAAATATCAAAATCAAAACTGTTCCCTGAGAATTTCATAGTTTTGAAAAAGTTTTGTTTTGGAGAAATATAAATCAGGCCATTTAGATAAAGCTTGAAATGTGTTGCCTGTCCTTCTTGGAAGGGAATGTTTAACTTTTTATTTTAAAAAAAGGCTGCTTTAACACTGATTCCTTGTTTTTAAAATGTGGTATGCCATTGACAAGCAAAGGGATCTTTGATTTTTTTTTTTCATATAAACGTTGCAATTGTCTTTTTAATAATATGAAAAGAGAACTGATTTCCAGATGCCAAAATATTCCTTGGAGTAGGCACTTTTTAATTTTATGTGGTTGTACATTACAGTTTGCACCAATTCTCTTTAACTATTGCTGTATCAGATTGGGGTATGGGTTTTTCTGGTGTTTTTTTTGTTGTTTTTTTTTTGTATTTGCCATAATTTTCTGCACAAGAGAAAAGGCAACACAGTGGTGCATTGTTTTGTTTCCAGTCTCTTTGGGATATTTCCTTTTTTATTAGAAAAACTTTATCTGAAACTTAATGTTATTTCTCATCAATTAAATGTCTTAGACTTCTATTCTTTAGTGCACTCAGCTAAACTCCTCTTTTTTAAACCTCAAAATATTAAAAAAAAATGTTGGGGTTTCTTGAGAAGCAGTTGATTGGAAACCAATATGAAAACTCAAGGGTGGAAAAAAATAGTAGTTTTGGCATGAAAAAAAGAACCTTTCACATTTAGGCCACTAGTCTATATTCTGCAAAGAACAGACTGCCTTCATCTCCTGATCAGTTAAATGAAGACTGACGATGCATCACTTCAGGTTGCAGAAGGTCCTCAGGCTCAGCTCCCAGTTCCTGGACACATGCCTTGTCCTCTAGACAAAGTAGGTTGTGGTTACACCCAATGCTGCAGCTGCTTCTCCAGAAAAAATTCCTTTAGCAGCATTTTTGGGACAGGCCTATCCTCCTGGTGAACATCAGAGCCCAGATGTTCATGCTGAAGGGACCTCAGAAACAGCCATCTTGTCTAGGCAAATGTGATTTTTGGCTCCCATTGGGGTTTAAATAGGAGCTTGGTGACTTGGTGTTGAGCAAGCAGAGGTCTGAGGTGCAGAGCAGCAGAGCCTGGGCAGCTCCCTCACTGACCAGGATAGTTGCTGACTTAAGGAGTTACCCAAACTGGGATTTTGGACTTCAGGACAGATGTATCATGGCCTAGATTGGAGGTTCCTGTGAAATGTCTCAAAGATACCCTTTGTGTTTCAGTTGTCCTGTGGAGTGGGGATCAGTAGTTCCCCACACCACAGCATACTGTGCCACAAGGAGCAGAGAGACATGGGGGCTCAGGATGATATGCTATCCCTCACAGGAGCATCTCCTTGGTATTCTTCTAGTGCTAGGGGCAGGAGATGTATCTGAAGACTCTGTCTACACTGATGGGGACAGTAAGTTCCACAGAGGCACTTTAAAATAAAGAGTTCCTCATTGGCTCTCTGGTAGAGTGAAAACTAATTGCACAATTCAATCCATTTCGTCTTCTGAAATGGACTTTTTTTTGTTTGAATTGAAATGAATTCAAGAGGAAACTACTGTGAAAATTTGTAGCACACCTCAGAAGCAATGGTTACGGGGAAGAAAGTGTGGGGAGATCCCACCATACACCAAATCAGCTGCTGAAATGGGTTGGAAGAAAGAAAGTTGTTTTTTTCCTGTGAAAGTGCCAGCATTTTGCAGATTGCTTCTTATCTGCCTCCCTCTAAATAGTCCCTTTTCCAGCAGCTGAACCCTCAGATATGCTGTGACTGGGTGATGACACTGCCATTTAATGGCCATATGACTTTCTAATGCCCTAACAATGCCATGTCAGATATATCCATTAAATGCATTGGAGCATGAGAAGTTTGCATTAGGAAGTGGGTAGTGATAACAAGCTTACTGGAAGGATGAAAACAACAGTGCTATAATTCGCTTTGTATTGTCAAGAACAAGATCAGTACATTTTACTTGACTTTGGTAATTTGAAAAATAGGAGAATGGAAACTTATATTTTCTTTTGAAAAAAAAAAAATGAACACTTGTATTCCAAACCTGCCCTGAAACATGGCAAAATACTAGTTCATAAGTCTTATCCTGAAAGGTCACAATGGGCATGGTCAGAGATGGAAGAAGTTACTGGGTAGGAAGCTGGGAAAAGTAAATAAGGAGAAGAGTGCAAAGGGATAGAGATGAACTAAATATGCACTATTTAGTGCCCTAGCAAATGGCAAACATAGTTTATGCAGTTCAGTGAGTCATAGGATATCTGAGGAAATCTCTCAGTGAGCAGTGCTGTGCAGTTGAGAAACTTGTTTCAGGGAAACCCAAATAAAGCTGGATTTCTTTGTTTGTGGGTTTTCCTCTTTTATTTCTCTGTTTGTTTTGGGGTTTTCACAGACTTTTTGAATTCCTCAAGGAGTTTGCAGAATGAAATAATATATGATTAGGTTTGGTTTTCTTGCTGTACTTCCTCCAAGCAGGATCTGAGGTATCAAGAGTAAAACAGACTTTGGGTTACTTCAGACCTGTAAGCTCCCAGATTCCGAAAATAGGCTGTGAGAAAGATGAAAAAAAAAAGGTATAGATGCTGGTTCATGTGTATACCCCTGTCAGGAAGATAAGAGCTGACTATCTCCTCCCAAAGAGCTGCAAGGCTGCAGAAGGACACAGAGCCATTGCCTCTCTGGAAGCTGGGCTGCCATGTGGTGAGGCACACACCCCAGTGCTGTGTCACCTCTGCTCACAAAGCTCAGTGTCTGCACCAGCAGCTTCCTGCAAGCTGGGTCTGAGCCTGGAAGTGGGGCTTGTGCGTGCTCTGAGCATTGTGAGGTTCACATATGCTTTGAAGCACTGGAAGCAAAAGAAGAGAGGGTTTTTTCCCTCTGCAGGGACTCAGGATTATTTCATTAAACGTCACATTCGTTTCTCAGTCACAGAGGCCGAGCAGTGGTGGAACAGAACACTGTGGTGGGGTGCCATGAGCAAGCACTAGCATCAGCATAGTGTTTTTGTAAACCAAGTATATCTATGTGATCTTCCTTGCAGAGAAAAAACTAAATCTCCAAGGCTCTTCTATTTCATGAAGCCATGTCCTGCTGACATAGTTTTTTCCCAGAGTACAAATTTGCTCAGCTCTACTTTCATTTTTTTTTCCAATAAAAGGTCAAGGATAAAGAAGAATAAGACAAGTTCTGCTACAGTCCAACAAAAATGCATTGGTTTACTGGCTCAAATCCATTTTTCAAGTAACTTTGTCTCTTTGCTTCACTAATATTGGACAAGAGATAAATTTGTCTCCACAAGCTTGGCCTGGGAGAACTGCTGCTGTTTCCATGTGTCAAACAGCTTTTCAGGTGTGGTATGCAACATCTTCCTCTCTGCAATCTCTTTTCCAGAGTTTTTGATCTCCTTCCTTGCTCCCTCCCTCACTGTGTTTGTCTAAGCGAGATGCCTTCTGCAGCACTGGGGTTGAGGCACAAAGTCAAGAGAACAGAACATGTAATCATCACTCCTTGCCTTGGTCATTGGCCCTGCCACTGATTTTCTGTGCAATTTAGAACAACCAACCCAACCTTTCTGTATCTGAATGCTAATGTGCTGTTTGCTTCCCAAGAAGCCATAAATACTGTCTGAAGAGCCTTACCTAGTCCAAATCAGAAAGTGCCAAAGATGAATTTTGCATAACACATCTTTTAAATGCATGTGCAAAGGTTCACCTTAGGGATGGTCAAGGAGCTCCAAAGAGGCCCACTTACTCTTTCTGGCAGCTTGAAATCCTCCTTTCTTGCCTCTTTGGTCTTTGCATAGTCTCAGCCTGTTTCTGTTTTCGGAACTTTACAGCTTTGTGGTACTTATTTACTTCTCCCTGGGAGAGTAAGGACTGAATGTGAATTTTCTTTTCCAAAGGCACCGTGGAAGCCTCAAGTGTGTTCATATTAAAGAATATTTTCCTTACAATACGCCTACACTGCTGCATGGGGTCATGACTACTATTTGTACTGAGTAAGCTTGTTTAGAGACAGCTTGGACTCTCTACCTTGTGGTATCCACCGACTCCAGGAACGAAAAGGCTGGCTTTTAAGGTCCGCCAGGTTTCTGTGCGTGTCTCTGTGCAGTGCTGTGTAGTCCTCAGCAAGGTCATTTATAGATAGTTAAGGCATTTCTGCACAGCACCTCACTGTGTCCTGTAGATAAACCCCCTGTGTATGTGAGTACGTGTGTGTATGTGTATTACAGCAGGTTAAACAAGTATCTGCTATTCAAAGATCAATGTGTAATTAGAGTTTGGATGAACCTGAAAACATAAACCAAGAATTCAATGATGCCCAAAACATATAAGAAAACTGTATTTGGGCAAGACTTGAAGTAGTCATTTGTGGCTAGAGATCTCTGGTTTGCACTGCTCCACCTCCTCTAAGTGAGGAGGACAACCAGGCCTTAAAATACAGACCCACAAGACTCAAGGACTTCGAAAAAGCAGCTCAGGCCCGTAACTAGTTAAACAATGAGGCAAACAAGAAGGAGAGCAATTAAACTATTTTATGAGATGTAGAAGAACCATCAGTTGTGAAATTTACTGGTAGCCAAGTTTTCCTCCCTGCCTTACCACTTATAATTATGCCTTAATTGTAGCTACTGGCTGTGGCACAAAGCTCATGCATAAACAAGTCCCAGGTTATGCTGCAAAAATACACTGTATGGGAGCCATTAGCAAGAAGACAATCAGGGGCTGGAATAGTGTTCCCACATGGAAAGCTGCGGGTGGTATAAAGAGCTCTGTATCCATATGGTTAGTTATGTGTAATACCTTTGTAATGACATTAGTACCCCTTCATTGCTTTTTCTAGCACATTTCTAGCCTTGAGTCACTTGTACCAATAATTACCAAATTGTGGTTTGCAGACTACTGGTGGTCCACAGGCTTATGGTAAGTGGTCCACAGCTGGGCTGCAGAACCAAACTGAACAGATTTCAGTTGTGTTTTTAATTAAAAGTTTGATGATACAGGGTACATGGTGGTCCTCAAGAGGGTCTTAGCATTAATGGTGGTCCCATTACTCTAAAAGTCTGGAAACACTGGCTTAAACAATCATGCAGATTAACAGTCTACTTGTATTGTTTTGTTTGAAGTTAAATGTTACTGCATGTCATCTCCTTTCATGTGCTGGGAGCTGTGTTGCCTGCTCTGCTTGTCAGTTTTAAAAATAGAAGTATGAAGTACGACTAATAGTTCTTAGTGATATTGTCTTCCCAGCCTAAGATTTATTGAACTCATCATTTTTTGTATATTACTGTAGTTACATATCAGAAGTATTTGTCCCAAACCCTGTAGTATTTTGGGAGGAAAAGAAGGAGGATGTTTTACACATTTCATTACTGAAGTGGGAGTTGTGCAGACGCAGGGTTTAGAGCTGAGTAGCAGAGACACTTTAGAGAGACACTCATTTCAGTCTGTTCTCAGAGGTTAAACTGAATAAAAAAGATTAACCTTCTTTTATTTGGGAAGTTTTGTTGGTCCTTTTATTGCTGCCTTAGGTTAAAAACTGAGAATTGTCTAAAAGGGAAAGTACCTTATGTTAAGCTGGATATTTAAGATTATGCAAAGGCAAGATTTGTTTGATCTTTTTAAGCTCTGGACTAGAGGCTTAGGACTCTTGAAGAAAGCCGTTTACATCTTTGTCAGCTAGCAAACAGGAGTAGCCTAAGGCTATACCTGCAGATAGGTCTGGTTCCCCTCAGTGATTGCAACAGTTGTCCATGATTCAAAACTATGGCTCCCCTCAAAAAACAGCTTCTTAGTCACCAGTTCTAGACTATTCTGTACTGAGCAAGCTGCATTGGTCTTGGGAAAACTGCAGGAAAAAATGTAGGATGCATTGCAGGAGAGGAAGAGAACAAACATAACCTTTTAGTTCAGGGCAGAGGGCATTTAGCTGGGAAGGAAGTGGCCTGGCCTCTCCACTCTGCTCCCAGAGCCATTCTTGTAGCTTAACCAATGTCTGGTAATATTGCAGAGAGACTCCTGGGAGCAGGGGCAGGACCAACCGTTCCTTCTGTACACAGACTTCTGACCTCTTGCTTTCTCTCTCTGTCTGAGCCATATGGTACTTATCCCAGCTGAGCATGGGACAGGGTGAGTTCCCACCAGGATCCTAAGCTGTGCTTCCCAGACAGATGTTTTCATTGCTAAGACAGAACACTCGGAACAGCAGCATCTCTGCCATTGTCGCCTGAAGGAAAACAGAATTGCAATTGTGTGTGTACAGGTGGCTGAATCTGCTGTCTGGTGGTCCCAGAGCAAAGCTGGCACCTCAGTGTGAAGCTCTGAAGTGGTTTAGGAGTTGCAAAGGACCAATTTTGGCTTCCCAGTTAAATTCAGGTGTCAGTGAAGTGTCCAGCTGCTTCCTCTGGCAAGACTGTACATAGCCAGGACTGTCCAATATCTAAGTCTATAAACTAATCCAACCTCAAACTCAAGCCCTTTGCTACTGCAGTAAAACAGAAGTTTCAGATGACTTTTACAAGCACTGTCCTAGAAATAAGTTTGTTTTGGTTTGATGATTTTTCCCTTCCTACTCGATTATACTACTGACTTTCTCCATTGGGAGCCCTTTGTTAACTTCCAGCTAAACTTCTTTACTATCACTCTGTGCCTGTGTGCTCTTGAATGAGCTTTTCTAGTTTACTTTATTAGCTCTTTCCCTTCTGTGTTTTTGGTCTGCTTTTCTGTGTTTACAGACAGTAATCACAGTTTTTCTCCATGAGTGTTTGCTTCAGGCTAAGCCAGACGCTTCTGATATTGTCTTGTAAGGCAGGCATTCCCCTTTCCTGTTTCCTTCATAGATTCTCTAGCTCAAATGCAACTTTAATGAAAATGGGTATTTAAGAAAAAAAAAAGTTCATCAAATCCTGTTCCTCAAAAAAAAAAATCCAGTGGTGGTTAAAACCTGGAATGTCAGTTGTATTCTGTACTCACGTCAATATTTCTGCTTGTGTATGCCTTGTGTATCCCTGGTTGTCTCCCTGTGGCAGCTGGGATATGCCAGTCATTCTACTCCTCTGATGTTCTCAAATCACAAATCCATATTTTCTGTTAAGTACTAGTAATTTCCAAGCTGCACAGCTTTTCATTATATACCATGAAGTTGCAACTTGTTTCTGCTCCTCCAGACCCCAGGTTCTTCAAGTCTCCCTTGGTACTCCTTGCTCTCTCTGCAGTGCGATCAGGACTGGTACCCCCTGGTATCCACGCTCACCCTTGTGCTGTGTAAGCCAGGGTCAGACACACTGGGGATCTGCACCTATTGCAGTAAAAACAGTGACATGTCTTGGCAATGATAGCATTTAGGGATGGTAAAGCAAGGCATTATGAAACCACTTTGTATGGACTCCCCAAGTAGACCCATATCTTGTTTCAATTTGGCCCAAACCAGAATGCTCTTTGGTTGGCCAAAAAGATGAAACGTTGGCCAAAACATGGTGGTTTTCTTGCTGGGTCTGAATGGCTCTGCAACTTTCAAACTCACTGAGGCTGTATGGTCTCAGCTGCTCTTTGTTAGGCACGAGTGCTATCCTAGCTACAAGAGGTCTTGATGTTTGTGTGAAGGCTAATTCCACATTGGATCTATTATTATTGTATTTTATCATGATCTATATTGCACCAGGGCTGTAAGTACAAGTACCATCATGATAGGTACATGTGTGGTGATATAAATATTTTATAAATACCTGCAGAAAGTTTATGCTGAGATTTTAACCTCTCTTTTAGTCAGAAACCATTTGCTGTTGTCACAGTTTTTGTTTCCAGTAAGTACCTGCTTTGTGTGTGTTGCCTGATCCTTCTTGACAATAAAATTCAGAACTGAAACAGTAAAACTCAAAGCTAAAAGTTTTCGAAGTTTAGAAGTGTCTGCAACATAGTCATGTTAGGGGCATTTTCTTCTGCGGGCATTTTCATTCCAATCTGTGAGATACTGTGGAACACTGATTTGGCTAAATATAAGAGGTATAATTTCAGAAAACATAGATTTTTTTCTTTTTCATGCTGTTATCTTTACCTCTACCATAATTAAAATACAGACTCTTTCTACAAAGATAAAAATTAAACAATTGGCTTTCATTCAGAACTTTCAAGTGCTACAGGAAGCAGGTCAAAACAGTACCTCTCTGCAGAGAGATTGTAAGATGCGGTGATGGGGTTGTGCTCGGACTGGCTCACTGCCCACAGCACAGTGTGGGCATCAGGAGTCAGGTTTTACATTTCCTTCTGATGTAGGTCAGACTGAACAACATATTCTTTACAGCCGGAGCCTGGGCTGCATCATGTTGGAGGTGATTTCACAACCCTGTTTCTTATTTATGTATTCAGTATGATTCTGGGACTTGGGAGATGGATAGAAGGACTGCCTGGAAAAATAAAGTGTATTAAAACACATCTTGATACAATTCTCTTGTAATGATTTTCTGGAGCAAATTTCAAACAACTTCAAAACATGACATCAAGCAGTGGAAAACAGACCTACAAATGGCACACAACTGAGAGAGCCCTGGAGGCTGGAGGACTGGTCCTCACTGCATGTAACCCAGCTGCCAAAGTCATTCATGGGAATTGTCCCTTGTGCAGAGCCATGTTATGCATACTGAAAAATTTGTGAAGATCCCTGTGGCTTTTGGGATCTATTCTGCTGGGTCATGACCCAGATACCTTACTAATAAATTTCTACCACTTTTAGCTTCTCAGTCTCCTTATCTTGCTTCACTGTATTTCTTTTGTGTTGTTGTATTATCTTGTCTTATTGTATTCCTATTTTTGTACTGTTGTATTCCTAGAAGAGAAATGTAAATGACATCTTCATCTGAAACACAGAAGCATCTGAAAGTTAACTTGTGGAAGCAAAGGCCACAGGCAGGTTCTATGAGAGCTCATGTCAAAAAGCAAGAGGGTAAAAAGAAGGTCTGAGTGATCATAGGAGCTAAGACGTGACTGATGTAAGTAAAAAGAAAGCAGTTCCTGTGACACAAGCCATGGGATTATAATTGATGTAACCACTGCTTATTTTAATGAGGGCAAGTAATCTCCTCTATTTAAATGGAAGAAAACTGAAATTACTTCCCTCATTCACTTTTTTTCAAAGGGACAAATTCAAGCCTTAATTCATACTTCTATGGAAGAACATGAATCTCAAAGCTGTAGAAACTCAAAGTGCTTTGAACCAGGTAAGGTCTATGCACTTGTCCTGTGTTGAGGATGATGAGAACCTTGCAAATTAGTTACTCGCTTCTTTCAACCCTTCCTCTGAGGGTTAGTAGGAAGTGAAGAACTTTGAGGTACAAACTGTGGATCTGGCAGAGAGAAAATGCTCAGAGGAAACAGTATGGTGTTCCTATGACCATCCAAAGTGGCTGTAGCATGCACTCACCTTTCCACACTTGGTCTGCAGTCAAGAAAGACATCTCCACTGCAGCCTTCCATCTCCTGTCTGGCAGATTTCATCGTATTTCAGAGTCAGAATAGATTGTTTGGCTTGTACATTTTACTTCCCTGTCTGTCTGCAAGGGAAAATCAGCTACTACTACATTGGCTCCTGTCATCTTGGTTTGTCATTATGGAGCTTCCTCCAGCTGCTACAACCAGTATACCCAGTATCTTCAGAGGTAGGTTTCTGGTTTTCACAGTAGTTGCTTTGACCACAGATCCCAGGTAAGGTTACTGGTTGCTTTCTTCTGTGGTGATTGTAACTACGAGGTTAATAATATGATTCATAACATCAAGACATCTTCTAATGGAAGGTTTCCCTGCCCATGGCAGGAGGTTGGGACTAGCAGATCTTTAAGGTCTCTTCCGACCCAAACAGTTCTAAGATTCTATGATTTAATTCTTAAAGTGAATAAGAGGTGAGACTGATGAGGGGACCTCTTTGAATCACACCTCATAGAGGCAAATTTATTAGTGACATCTCTAGACTAGGAAGGATTGAATTTGTGATAATGTTAATTTTTAGTTGTTCTCTTTTAAAAGGGATATAGTTTTTAATACATGTATTTCCTTTTGTGGCAATCGTTTTTTGCAGGGCAACTGTCTTATCTCCTGTGCATTGGAGAGGCTCTGCTGACTTTCTTCCGCGTGATTTGAAGTGAAGTTCAGTTGGGATAAATCCCACTATTGTGCCAGGATCTAGCTCACTGTTACCCCATGTTCTTACATGCCAACTTCATTGCCTTTGCCCTTGGCTGTAGCCCTTTCTTCTCACAGGCTTCCTGCAAATCCCATTCTGTGTCATTAGGTATACCCCCATCAGAAACCAGCCTGGATGCAGGATTTTCGTTTCATGGTAATGTGGGAAATGACTGTGTCTAATGGGATGAGGCCTTGCCAAATGACATTATAGAGCTGCACTAGAGTCTCAGAATTTCTTCCAGGATTTCTTTTCTATGAAATTGAGTTTGCCCTAGGCCATGAGACACCATTTGTAAACTGCAGGGATCACAGGAGGCATAAAATGTGCATTGTCTGGGGTTGGCTCTGCAGCAGATGGTGTCATGTAACCATGGGGGTGAAGATACCTTTTCAGTTGTGACGTATTACAAATGTCACACAGTTGTTCCCTATTATTGCTGCCATCAGATGTAGTCCCAGTTCTCTGTGGCTCAGCAGGCTGCCCCTACGGCTTGAGCAACTCATGGTCATTAATATCTGGAAAACACAGTCCAGGAGCACAGCAGGTACTGAGGGACCACAGCCCCTTGTCCAACACTGTTAGTGCTGTGCTGTGCCATGTAGCCTCGAGCTCTTGGGATGGGGTACTGCTGTGTGGTCTCTCCTCTCCTCTCCACATTGATCAGCAAGTAGGGCACACTAACCCCCTTCAATTAAGAATGCCACATCTTCCAGCAATCACTTAATCCACTGTCCATAGAGTAAGTCTGATCTGAAAGCCGTCCTTCCCTCCTAGGAATCCTAGCAACTCAAAAATACATGATGCTGAACATCTAGAAACTAGCACTTTTCACAGTGCTTACCCAGCTTGACCTGGTGGGTATTCGAGCAGCCCTGCTCTGGGCTCTGCAGCATTGCCCTGTGCTGCAGCACTGCTGCAATCCCTGACATTTTATGCCATGGAAACTGAGGCAAACAAAGCCTGAGTAAGTAGACCAGTGCTGCATACCAAGCCTGTGGCAGAGCTGGGAACCAAATGCAGACTTTCTGACTCCCGGCCCTGGACTTTAGCTCCCCACTGAGCTCTGACGTGGGATGAAGTGAATCTCACTAGAGACATCAGATAACCACAGTTTAATTTGGTTTCTCTGTGCTCCGTACCCTGGGGAGATAGTAGACCTCTGGCCACAAAAGGCAAGTTATTGAGAGATTTGCTGTTAATTCCTCCTTATGAGGTCCATCTTGTTATGTTTGGAGTTGCCATAGGTTTCTGTTTGTTTTGCCTGTTTTTTTGCATGTGGGGCTTGTGTGTTTTATTAAGCCCTTGGCTAGTATCTTGTGCATGTTCAAGATTTTATAAGGGCTTCTTTCGAGGTTATTCATTATAGCTTTCAAAGGTGGCTTATTCTGAAGGCTTGCTATTGAATACCAATCTTTGATAGACTCATGTCTCACACAGGGGAGAAGACCATTTCTCATAGACTCATAATTAGTGTTCCCAAAGGGTTCCCCAGCTGCTTTTCATAGCTCTATGCACACATTGACCTTGGACTTTGAATTCTCCATCGTTGTTGAAGTAAAGCCATCAGAGAGAGAAACTGAGAGAGCAACCTCCTTTTATTTTCATCACTTAAACAACATCCCTCGTAATTTTGGATCTGCCACCGATCTACTGGAGACCACAGGGAAGGGATTTGACCTTTCTCTGCCTCATCTGGCTCTTTTCTCTTCCTTGTCTGGTCATGCTGTGAAGAGTGAAAGGCTTTTGGTGACCTTAGTTATCAGTTAAAGACTTTTCATTTTAAGTTTTGGTAGTTATGTCCTTCAAAATTCTGTTACAGGCACAGGAAATTAATTAGTTAGGTGAACAGATTTGGAGTGTGTAGAATATTCTATCGGAAAGAGAAAACAGCTGCTTTTTCAGCACAAGTATGAATTTTGTAATTCAGTGTGAAGTGTAACACACTTGAAATTTAGAAAGATTTTTTGATCTGTTTCATATGAATCATGCAGCATGTGTTTGTGGGTTGATTTAAATTCTGGAGGAGAAACTTCTATTATCTCACTCATATATAGAAGCAAGAGTATAGTTTCCATGTGCAGATTTCCTTCCTTGGGGAAATGCTGAATTTTATTCTAACTGCAGTTACCAAGATTTAAAACAAACAAACAAAAAACTTACTTAAAAGGGTATGAATTGATAACAGACATGAAAAGGTTAATATTTTCTGTAAGGCTGAAAACAGATTTGCTTGCACTCTTTGTGGATGTCCCAGTGTTTTTCATAAAAACACGAGTTCTAAGAATGGATGTCTCATAATTTTTCACCTGCCTCCCCCTCGTGGTAAATCCGGAAAACTTCTATTCATGGAAAAAGTGAAATGCTGGGTAAAGCTCAGCACTTCAAGAGATTTTATTCTTTTGGGGTGGGGAAGTCTTTAAAAATGCTGAACAAATGTGAAATAAAGTAAGAACATATCAGTTCTTTCCAGGAACCAAAAGCGCAAATAAGCTTAAATAAAAGAGCACAGATACCTCAAAGAACTTCATGTAACAGTTGCAGCTGGTTTGAGGCTTTTCTATCTCTCAAAACTATGCTCTTGCCCTTCCTTCCCCCTCCTCACCCACTTCAGGGAGGCCTAGATGTTGCAACACAAACTTCTCTCTTCTTTTTACTTGTGTGCCAAATACCTGAGGGGCAGGGCATGGACTCACTGCCAAGCCCTGGGGTTCTTGGTCTTCTTTGTCTGTCGACAAAGTTGAGATTCTGTCACTTTATGTGGATTGCAAATACTGATTCCTGGGCTTTGTGGTTTTTTTCACACTGCTGTGGAAGCTAAAATGTTCATTACAGCTTGGAAGAGGAAAGATTCGACAACCACATTGACTAATGGTCAGTGTAAATGAGGGATGGCTATTTCCTCCACAAGCATCTAAAGGAAGAAAGATGCAAACCCAGGCACTCTTCAACTCCCCAAAAAAGTGGTTTGCAATCAGATAAAACAAGACTGTCTTAAGTACACCTGCATCATACATGGAGCAACCTCTTCATAGTGGAGTGAACAGTCGATTCCTGAGACCATCATGTTCCCTGAACTCATTGTCCTTCTAGTCTGTAAAAGTCCTTTGTGATGCCTAAGACTCCTTGGTTCTCTGAAAAGAAAGCATATTGTTTCATTTCCTCTGGGACAGAATCCTCTGAAGTGTAGGGTGGACTTGAAAGGGTAAAGCCAAGAGGAGGAGAAGGAGGAGGATGAGGAGGAGTAGGAGGAGAAACAGAGCCTTTTCGGTTAAGGTTGTAAACAGGGACTTAAGGGAAATGGCTCATTTCCTGGTTTTACCACAAATTGTGTGCGGTGGGAAGGAAGCTGCTCATATATTCTGAGCTTTTAGTGCCTTGTGTGGTAACCAGAGAAAAGGGCCACTTCATCCTTTGTATCTTTCCCACTTAACTGGCAAGTGTCTGGGATGAGAAACCTCCTTCTGCATTGTATATCTACACAAAGATAACAAGGTCCCCAGCGGGGTTAGGGCATGCCATAATTGTAATAATAATTTAGATAATTTTAAAAATTACACCTCTGTCCTCCTCTGCTGTTGATGTCCTCATAGCCAGTGGCATCTTTTGTAGATAACATCACTTGGCCTCGTCCTTTCTGGATGCACCTCTCCTTTCAGAAGCAGACCCAAAGGGTTACCATTGACCAGCCAAAATGGGCTGTGGCCACCAGGTGTCCCCCTTCTCCACAGTTCGAGGAAGGATTGGGCCATGCCGTTGAACCTCGTCTTTGTAAATCTCACATGAAATGCAGCTCGTAATTCTGGGCCCAAGTGACGGGCTTATCTTTCCTCTAAGTGATGCAGTGGTGGTGAAGGCAGCCCTCAGCATGGTCCTGTTATGGGGGCAACCGAGTTTAGTGTACAATTGCAAACTCAAAGCCCACAGAATGAGAACATTAGCTGCACGCTGCTAAATGTATATACTTTCAAAATGTTGAAATTCTGATTCTTTTCCCCAAAGAGGTGTATTTGGTTTCTGAGGCAGGCAGCTTAACACATTACAGTCTGAATATCCAGTTTTTGCAAAGTGGCGAGGGCATAATTTTTCAAGGATTTAAATGATTATACTGGTCTACAAAGACAGTTCAAAGACATTAATTCTACCTCAATCTGTAAGCATTTCTAGGATTTGCGTCTTTTTGCACAAAACTCCAGCTTATATAGAAGTGCCAATATTTAATTAAAAGCAGAGGGGAAAAAAAGGCAAAACAACCCCAACTAAACATCCTCCCAGAGGGGCCAACACGCTCATTTTTTCTGTCCTGATGGTCAGAGCACAGTCCTGGGTATGCGCAGGCTCAAGTCTCTGTTTGGTCTAATGGGCAGATTCTTTCTTTCTGAATTTTTGTGAATCAAGCAAGAAGAGGTGTTGAGCCTGGGTCTTTAATGAACCAGACTCAGTGGTGTAGGAGAGCAAATCTCCCCCAGTCAACTTACCTTTTTCTCTTTAGAATATAATTCATTACATCCTTTCAAATATCCTTTATATTTTACCACCAGCAGAATTAAATTTGGTATGCTTCAAAAAGCTCCAACTAGCTCCCAGCAAATGGACTGCACTGAACATAACATGTATCCTGAGAACTGCAAGACTCATGCAGAAAGGGAGAGGGCAGGATCCATGGGGTGAATGGGGAAGGCCTCTGGCAATGAGATATGTGTGTGGATGCATAATCTACCACTTGGGGACACAATGAATATGTGTGGAAATGAATAATAAGCAGAGGGATAAGGAAAGCATGGGAAAAATATAAAGAGGGTGGGAAACAGGTTTGGCATGTGCTGATAGTGTGAAAGGTTAAAGAACAGGAGAGACCAAAGTATGAGACCAGAGATCCAGGATGGGAAACGGGTTTGGCATGTGCTGATAGTGTGAAAGGCTAAGGAAGAGGAGGGACCAAAGCGTGAGACCAGAGATCCAGGTTGCCTTGCATGAACTGAAATGCAATATTTGGGAGAAATATTTTATTCTAACATTGAGAATAATAACAACCAGATCCATGAACACTGAAGAGTTTTAGATCAGTGAGGCACTATTCTTCATTACTTTAATGTAACCATTTACATGTCCAAGGCAGAATAAATCTATTTCTTGAGATAAAAATAGGGTGGTTTTTTTTTCTTCTGTTTGCTAGACTGCAAATCATTCAATTAAGTCAATTCACCAGTAATGGCTATTCTCTACTGCTTATCTGAGTGGAGAGGCTTAGTGTGAAATTAATTTCATGTTACTCCAACAGGCTCACTGGCAGGCAATCTGCTGAGCTCCCTCTGTAGTCCGTGGAGAACACGTGCTTAATGACAAAGAAGCAGACTTAGATCTAACTTTACACACTTACGGAAATAACAATATAAACAGCATGAATTTAAACAAAGATTAAACATATTTATAGCATATTTGCAAGTAAACTCTTCCTCTTACAGCTGCATGGTGGGTCTCTTGATTGATATCAGGAACATCTCTTGTCATAGAACAGATGTCCATACCTATGTAATGTATAAACTGGGGTCGGTAATGGGCAAATCAGTGCAGAATTTTCCCCCAAGTCACACTAAATTTCATGCCTGCACTACACAGGTCATTACAAAATTTAGCCTGATAGACATAACTAGAACAGCTTTTTGAAACAAGAGTCAATACAGAAAGTTTTGGTACAAAATAATTATTTTATTATTTCTTTTAAAAATCAAGCAGAAAAATTCCAGTGTATTAAGTTGTCAGAGAAGAGAAATGTGATGTTATTTCATGGAGTTCACATTTGTCATAATACTTAAATACTAGGACTAGAAATGGTGACTAACTTTTTTCCATCCGTCTTCCCACACACCTAGAAATTATTATAGAGTGAAGAAAAACTATAGGTTAGACTAGAAAAAAAAAAGTATCAACATTCTGTTTTCCCTGAAGATTTTATTGTACTACTTCCAGAATTATACTGGAAAATAGAAGGGGGGCAGCCATGATCTTAGTGAAATCAATAGTAGAATTTTACTCATTTTGAGGTTTTCATTGTAGTGTCAGGCATCAGTTGAGAAGGCTGTCAGCTGGTTTCTTTACCTAGTTAGTGAAGTAAAAAAAGAGACATATTTTCAGCATGTCTTTCACTGCTGCACTGGAGCAGATTAAATGCAAGAAGTATGTTACTTTAATGAAGGCCTAGAGATGAAACAGTCCTGGAAATAGCTACAAACATCTGTCAGGGGAGTAACACTGGATATCATCAACATCACTTACTGATGGCGTACTTAGTTACCATCAAAAACTTAGTTACACCAAAAACTGTTAACCAACCTATTTTTGGGGCAGTCCTTCACTGGTACCAGCAAAAGAAAGCTAAATTTGTTCAGAGAGTATGGGACCAACAAGTCAGCCAATGTATTTTGTGCTTGTTTCATCAACACATATTCAGTACACGCTGCTGTATGGACCCATGCATTGGATGTTGAGTGATGTTTCCAAAATGCTCAGATGTGAATCTTTGGATATATGAAAATGAATTGCTGACATTTGAATAATTTAATTTTTCTCAATATGAATAATTGAGCCACGCTTCTTGGGAAAATCACAGGCTGTGGTGGTTTGATCCTGGATAAAACGACTGGTGTGCAGCAAAACTCTTTCAAGACCTTCCCCCCACCCTTTCATCTTCCAGAGGGAAGGGAAAAAAAACCAGCTAGGAATTTATGGCTAGAGATAACAACTGAAAGAGGAGCTTTGATTAATACTGTGGGCAAAGCAGAACTTAGAATAATGCTTAAATTTATTACTAACAACCTAAAAACTAAAAATAAGAAAATAAAATAAAAATAGGTTAGAAACACTTTTCCACCACCACCCCTCAGTCTGTCCATGCTCCCTCCTTCCCCCAGTGGTGTAGGGGACAGGGGAATGGAAGGGTTACAGTCAGTTGTTGTTGGGTCAGCCATTCGCAGATGTAAGTCCAAAACTCAAGCAACAGTTCTGTCTCAGGGGGTTTTCCTGTGGGCTGCAAAGGGGACAGTTCGCTTCACCACAGTCATCATCACGGTCACAGGGGAATTACAACTCTGAGTCCTTCCCCTGCATTCTGTGGGGTCCCCCGATGAGAGAGAGATCCTTTGCTCTCTCATGGGTCATTCCATGGAGTGCAGTCTCTCATGAAAAGCTGGCTGTACCTATTTAGCATGGGTCCTCTCCCTTCGTGAGTCTCGGCTGCAAATCTCTGCGAGACTCTGCTCCACCTTGGGGGCCTCCCACGAGGTAACAGCTTCTTTCATGCCTCCCCCTGCTCCGACATGGGAATCTTTGCACCCCAATGGATCCCATGGGCTTCGAGGGGACAACTCGTAATCACCATGGTCATCACCAACGTATTCAGGGAATAATAGTTTTAAGTCCACTCCCTGATCCGTGGGGTCCCTCCCCCTCCTTCTCCTCTTCTCCTCCTTCACTGACCTTGATGCCTGCGTTGTGATGTTGTTAACCCATGGCTGCCAATTTCTAACTGCGCAACAACTTCTTAAATATGTTTTCACTCAGGGGCGTAACTTAATGGTTCAAAAGCAGGAAGTTTTCCTCGGAGCTGGCCTTCATTGGCCCTGCTCTATAGGATGGAGGGAAACTTCCAGAGGCTTCCAACAGAAGCCAATCTCCCTCTTATAAAAAAAAACCCTAACCAGATAAACCCACGACACAGCCCTAAACCAGAAATGTTCAGGATTTTATCACTGAAGTTTACCTATACAATTGTCACAAGTTTGACACACCACTGTTGTATTTTAAGTAAATCAGTGTCACAAGATTTGTCAGGAACAAGTTGAAATTAGCCCAAAAACAAAGGTAGTAACTGTTCATATTACAAAAAATCCTGTTCATAGGAATATAACCAAACTGATAGCAGGTGAAAAGCTGTGTCAACTGAGGTGATGTAAAAATAGCCACTGAATTAGGGTTTATCTATACAGGGTCTATCTATATAGGTCTAACCTATATAGTCTAAAAGGCAGTGGAAAATGGGTCAAATCTTTGGCTCCTTTAGTCCATAGAGAACATTTGTGATCTCTTCCAAAAGACATTTTTCCTGCTGAAATGCTACAGTAATATAAGAAGACATCGAGATTGCTATAACACTGGTGTTTATAAATTTAAATAATAAGGTTTTGAACACTGTAGCACTTTCCTTTTGTGAAGGTTGCAGTGCTCAACAATGCAACTGTCCTCTGACAGAATGGGTTGATGACAGGGAGGTGAAGCCAAAGCAGCACTGAGGAAGGTTATGGTGGGATTTTGGCACTGCTTTACTGAAGTGCAGACTGTAGTTTAAAGTGCTGGGGAAGTCTCTACAGACAAAAGGAGTTATGTGAGTTACACTTGAGCTCATATGCCACAGTACACAAGTCAAAACATAGTGATTGAGTGACCATTTTAAATCTTTGGGAATTGCTGGTTGATTGCGTTTCTCTCTAATTATTCCTAGCTCAGGATAGCTGGGTTTTGTTAATCCAAAAACTGTTTAAATTCATCCAGACTTTATTGCTGCATTGCTCAGTAGTTGTTTCATCTCTTGCAAATGAAAATGCATATAATTTGCAAGATGATCCTGAGAAACACTCGATAGCTTGCATTGGATTAGAAAAACATTGCACAAACCAGCCTGATTCTAAGGCGGAGCAGATAGAGATGTGGGGTGCAAGTAGTTTAAAAAAACCTTTCATCTCTCCTGGATTCTAATCTGCTCAACCAATTCTCAGCTACCTTGAGCAATCCTGGCTGTCTGCTATCCAGCTCTCAACATTTCATAGCACATAAGGTTCCTGGGGTGCAAAACTAGAAAGAGCTTCACATGTTAGAGGGACATGAACCTTTTGAACCAGGTCCAGAGGAGAGCCACAGAACTGGTCAGAGTACCTCTCCTATGAGGAAAGGCTGAGAGAGTTGGGATTGTTCAGCCTGGAAGAGAGGAGGCTCCAGAAAGACCTTATAGCACCTCTGAGTACCTAAACAGGACTTATAAGAAAGATGGGGACAGGCTTTTTAGTAGGGTTTTTGCAATTGGACAAGGGGTAATGGTTTTAAACTAAAGAGAGTAGATTCAGACTAGATATAAAAAAGAAATTTCATGCAAGGAGGGTGGTTAGACACTGGAACAGGTTGCCCCGGGAGGTAGTAGATGCCCCGTCCCTGGAAGTGTTCAGGATCAGGTTGGATGGGGCTTGAGCTCCATGTCATCAACCCATTTTGTGAGAAGGCAATTGCATTGTTGTGAGCATTGCAACCTTCACAAAAGAAACGTGCTACAGTGTTCAAGTCCTTATTATCTATCTTTATAAACCTGAAGCAGTGGAAGATGTCCCTCCCCATTTCAGGGGACTTGGAACAGATGATCTTTAAAGGTCCCTTCCAACACAAACTATTCCATGGTTCTATGATTAGAAATTAAATAGCGCAAGGGCAGGGAGTGTTAGATGTATGCACCCCCATGCTCTTGATGAGAGGCAAGGTTAGTCCTGTTTTGGCTACTTGAAAAGCATAAGGCAGGCGGGAATTTCTTGGTAACAGTAATGACTACAGAGAAATTTATTATTGATGCAGTTAGTGGAGAAAGCCATACAAGAGCCCAGGCAAGAACCTGATCCATCTAACTTTAACTGAACCAGCATGGGTTTTAGCACCAGGGTCTCATAATTTCAAGGATGACTTAAAAGTTACTAGAAAATAACAGCTGTTGATGCATGCTCACCCTTATCTTTACCTTAGACATCATTGGTTAAAATGAGCATTTATCTGTCCACAGGTAGACACTAAATTTAGGAGTCTTAACCCCCTGATTTTCACCCTGTGTCTCAGGAATTGCCAAACAGGAGGCTTATAGCTCCTTCAGAAGAGGACATCAGGCCAAATATATTGAGATTTCACCTTCTGCCTTTTTTCCTTGAGACAGAATTGTTTCCTACCACATGGTTATAGAACAGTCATGGCATAAGTACAACTCTGGTATCACTAACAGAGACAGACAGACACCGAGCTAAACTTGGTCCCTCAGCTGAGGCAACTGAATGTCTGCGTAACTGTACTTATGACCTATTGGCACAAGCCTGCTACATACCTGATTTAATATTCTTGAAACTGCGACCCTCAGGCTCCATATTCCTTGGGGATATTGCCATGGTGGCTAGCACAAACATGATCACAGGCTGATTTTGGGAAGCTGAAATGCTGCAAGACCCAATTAAATGCTTCAGTAGTGCTTCAGACCCAAATGCAAATGCAAATCATGTGATTGTTCTTCACCACCACTATGTCTACATCATCCTATCTCGCAGGCTAACTTACTCTGAGAGAAACCTCCTTTTGAATGTGTGCCTCACAATTATCCATACTTCCCTGCACCAAGACATTGGTCATTTTTAGGTCAGTGATTAGGGTCAGGTATGCTAGGAATACCACAAGATAGTAACTTTTTTTTTCATGAGTCTACCTATGGTGTTTTAGCTGTTAAAAATTGGTAGTTTAAGAAAAACAACTTTAGAAAAAATATTTTGGATCACATAAAGTTTATTTATTTAGTAAAGTTATATTACAATATGTACAGTTTCTATTTACATATACACCGTTCTAAGAAATGAAGCACCATATGATACAGTTAGTATTTTAGAGGAATTTACAGATATATCATTATTGCATCCAAATATTTATATCTACATACACACATTGATTAGAACCAAATTCTTATAAGACTCTGACTTCAGTTGGTTTTGCATTAGACTGCTACTGAAGTTGCCAAAGAGAAATTTAATTGCTGTCAGCTATCAACCTTCTGTGCTTCAGGATAAGAGACCTTAGCTATGTCATTTCAGTGGCTACATGCAAACTTATTCCTCACAGAAAGTCAGAGGTGATGACAGAAGGTATTTTAAAAGCCACAAGAATGCAACACTTTTATCAGGAAGATTTTTACTGTCATCAAAAAACAGTTTCATTAAAAAGGAAAAAGAACAGTGACAAAGTGTTTATAGTCATGATGCAGAGTGAAGTTGAGAGCCCGGAAGCTTATATGATACAGTATCACACATTCCCCACAGAATACCTTAACTATTAAAGACCTCAGTCTAACAGCTACTGAAACTTGTGGCATGATCCCCTTAACTCAAGGAGAAAGTCTAGTTGTCTGCTTTGTGATTTTTATGCCATCATCAAGGAAAAAAAAAGGCTCTGTCCAAGGTACAAAATTTCCTTCAAGGGAATAAAAGACACTTGGAGGGGGGAAACATAAAATGAGGTATTTAATAAACTACAGGGAAAAGAAAGCACCTAATTTGAAAGACCATTTTGAAAAACATTTTAGATATTTTATATATGCAATTGTTACATTCACCTGATTGTGGGTCAAGTTTTGTATAAACTATTTATACATTTTGCACTGTCTAATTCATGCTTTTCATATTTTTGCTTCGCTAGACGACAGATCTGATGGCTGGAAGAAAACAATGTTACTCTGAGGACAGTTGTTATGACAGACACAGGTGTTGATCACCATCACTGGCTTTTTTATGACTTTGCCCTGAGGACAGTGGAACTCCACCTGAATGGTTTTGGTGTTGTGTGGGGTACAGCACCGCCCGTCATTGCAGAGGCCGCAGTAACGTGGTTTGTATGTCTGCACACTGGTGCAGTTCTTGTGCTCAAAGCGAACAGCTTTCACAGACTTCTTTGTTCGGATACATTTCTTCCCTTTCTGAGAGAAATATGAAGAGACATAGATATATCATTGCATAAGACAGACAGCAATTAAAAATTGACATGCAAGGATATAGTCTACTCTGAAAACTTAAATTTATTGTCTTTATTCATTCAGCAGCAAGAAGAGTCTGCAGACCTGCTTCAGGTGACACCTGCAAGATCTGCCCTTTGACAACAGCGTGTTACTGGGCCAGTAATGAAAGACAAATAATTAAAGCTCCCTTTTGCCATCTGAGACAAAACAAGTCAACATTGATTATGAAACTATACTTTACTGGAAAACTTCTTAGGCCAGTGTAGTTCCATCAGAGAACCAGGAAGCCAAAAAGCAAGTTACAGGACTGGATTCAGGGAAAAAAGTCATAGCCCATTCTTGTGACCCAAGGCAGCAACAAGTTTAGCCATGTTATTCTTAACATATGATTGTCTAACTTGTCCTTGGAAGTCTTCAGTGACAGAAACTCCTTATCTGCTCCAGACAACCCTAACAGTTCACTATTCTTACTGTCTGGAAGGTTTTAATTCATGTCTTAATTTTTATGAAGTCTAAACTCACCATTTCTTCCTGCATCCCCTACGGATTCAGAGCAGGCTGCAATATCTGAAGACAGTTACAGGAATGAATCTCTCTTCTCTTGCACTCAAGAGAAGTTCAGTTCTATCAGTTTTTCCCTAGATCAACATGTTTTCTAGGCCTCTGATCACATTACTTAAAACTGCAGTGATTGTTCAGCAAAGGCCTTAGCAATGCCTTTCAACACTCAGAACATTACATAAAATTACATAACTATGTTATTCTTTCTGACAGGAATACTTGTTGAAGTAGCAAAAAAAAAAAGCTCCCTTAGACACACATTTTCTTTTAGCGTCAGTAGTGTCAGTGTTTGGTTTGCTTTTGGAAAAAAGCATCATAAGGATTAAGATAAGGTTTAATTTACTCAATGAGATTTTTCAGGATCTGTCACATTGTTCTGCAGTTCCAGATGCTCAACAGACTAGACATATCCATTCTGGATGACTGAAGCAACTCTGAAGTATAAGTAGCACAGTTGCATTTCTGCGAGAAGTTAGACTGTGTGAGCTGTCAAAATAACCTGCACATGCAGGACATATGATCTCTTTGGGATGGTTCGAATTATCATAGAATCATGGAACAATTTGGATTGGAAAGGACTTTTAAAGGTCTTCTAGTCCAACCCTCCTGCAATAAGCAGGGACATTCAGAGCCCTGTCCAGCCTCATCTTGATTGTTTCCAGGACTGGGGAATGGCATCTACAACCTCCCTGGGCAATCTATTCCAGGTGTCTCACCACTCTCAGCAACCTACCTTATCAGGTGACTCTTCATTTTCACAAGGTCTTATCATGCAAAGCCGTGTCTGCTTCACCATTTCACACTGTTGATTTCTGTTGGTAACACGGGTGGAAAAGCCCATTCCACAGCTTTTGGAACAAGCACTCCATTCTGTTGTCTGCTCAATACAATTGACACTTGAATCCGACACATCAATCCCGAGTGTGGCCTCTTGTCTGTAGGCTGGAGACAAAACCCCACAGAATTTCACTACAAGAAAAATTTACATTTAAACCCAGTATCTAACGAGCTCTACCACATCTGGGAAGGAACATGTGAGACAGAAAAAAGGTACAAACCCCATGTTTCTGACTGGATTTAGGAATTTTAAAAGCTGTCTTTTTAGGCATCCTGGGTGACAACTTCCTACATCTAAAAATAACAAAAAGGTGACTATCAGTGTAATCAGAAAAGCATTTAGAGTCAGTTCACTCACGTCCACAGCTGGAGGAGTTACTGCCAATTTTTAAACGAGTTTATAACTCTGCATTAATAACTTTTCATTCCTCACTCTTTCCAATGGACATACATCACAAATCTGTTCTAAAGCTAAGTCATAAAAATATTTGTATTAGATATGATTTGAGAGAGGTTGAACGATTTATCTAAACTAATAAACAGCATGGAGGTAATGTCCTTTCCTCCAAGAGTCATAAAGTCACCCCATCTTGTCAATTATTGACAAACTATAGCCAGGGTGATGATGGGGAGGGAGGAGGGAAACAATTTCCAGGAGCTATCCAGCTACTTAAAGCCATAGTCAGCTCTGACTACTGTCCTGCCTTTGTAGCAGGATTAAGTTGTACTACACAGGTGTTGCTAACTGTGTGGTTTGGCTCACTGATCAGCACAGGACCAAACAGAAAGAGACAATACAACTGAGCTGTTAGTCCCACATCTGGCTGTTAAGCTCCTCTGCAATGGCCTTTCTGCCTTTCGCATGGTAAAGATCCAAAAAGGCGGCCTCCCAAGAGGGATGGCCATTGTTAGCAAGAATGTAGATAATTCACCTGTAGGAATTTTACAGATTATCTTGTCACTGTCAGACAAATCAAAGAAAAAGAGCGGTATCAGAAAGGTGTCAAACTTTTTTTTTATACCTTGTGTACCTTACAACTGACACTTCATAGCACATTGGAAGGTTATTAGACCTTTTCTCTCTGGATCCTTCTTCACTTGTTTTTTAAATAAATTGGCAGAGTTTCAGTATAACTAACTGCTTAAGATCACAAAGAGCAACGACTGGAAGAGAATGCAGTGCCCTCTACTCTCAGTAAAAGTAGCTTATGAAAATTCATGTTGAACTAATAGTCTAATTTAAAGGGGAAAGAGACATAATTCAGTAAGAAAACAGAGGGGAAGTATTATCTAGGGTTTTTCAATCACAAAAGTACTTCATGCATTTTCGAATGGGTTGGGTTTTTTTACAGATACATCCAGTGTGCTTATAACCACTGCTTCTCCAGTACTCTATAATGTTTTTAATACCAGCAATAATGATGAGAACTCTAGCACAGGTAAGCGGGAATTTGTTGGCATTTTAACAACCATGCTGGCCACTTGCAAGAGCTGCAGAAGTTAGGGATTAAAACGTCTCTTGTAGACTAAGTTGTTACAATAATATTTATGACGTAACATATTCTTGCAGAGCAATTAATAAGCCTGTGGTTTTGGTTTTGTGTGTGTGTGTGTGAATGTTCGAAGGATTAGGAACTTGACCCTGTTTTATTCTGCTCACAGAACTACCATGCACCAGATATACAAAAGTTTAAGATTTGGGAACTAATTTCAGTTAGTTAACTTTTAAAACTGCTGTGCACATTCATCCTCTGAATCCCTCTTTTACCTGTTGAGCTCTGCCTTTATTCATTATCGCTGGTATACTTACTAGTCACTCCAGATGAGAAAAAAGGAGCAGAAAAAACACCGACCGTACAAAGCAATGTGTCTTAGATTTGGCAACCCCATGGATATTTCCAGTATGATATCACCTCCTCCTTACAATAACTGTGATAACTAGTTTTAGTTTCCTCACCAGCCATAGCAAAACCTCCCAAAATCCCTTCATCATCAGGGTCGCAGATCCACTTCTCACAGCACTCTCCAGGGACTTCGATTTTTCTGGGGAAGGGGCAGTCGGGGCCGGGGAGCAGCAGGTCCAGGTTGCAGCGGGGCAGGCAGCCGATCTGTCCGTCGCGGCAGGTGCACTGGTACTTGCAGCTGGGCTGGAACGTCTCCCCGTTGCGATAAATCATCCCATCAAACACGCAGTTGTCCCCCTCCAGCACTAGTGGGAAAAGCGGAGGCATTTCGCCGATTCAGCGGGCTTTCGGGCGCCTTCCGGCCCTCCCAGCCCCTCCCGCAACATCAGGAACAGGCGGAGGGCAGGCGGGACAGGCGGAGGACAGGCGGGAGAGCGGCGGGACAGGCGGAAGGCAGGCGGGACA